>OV743718.1:45950744-47150744 GCA_928272305.1 Volucella inflata | reverse complement strand
CAGAAATTCCAACTAACCGAAACACCCTCAGCCCCAAATCAAGTGATACACGCAGACGTATTTTACACATTAGAAAGACAACTTTTCGTAACTTTTATAGATAAATTTAGCAAATTCGCCCAAGCTGTCCGAATAATTGCACGTACGTGGACTGAACTTAAAAGGGCAATTCTGACATTCCTTTCTGCAGTAGGACCAATAAATAAAATTGTCGTTGACAATGAGTTAGGATTCAAAGCACTCCCATTCAAAGAATTTCTACAGGACCAAAATATAGAAATTCATTATATTTCAAACAACAATCATTCATCCAATGCAGACATAGAAAGGCTCCACAACACAATCAACGAACACCTTCATCTTTTAAGACATGATTCGAGTTCGGAAATTGATACGGTTGAGGAAAAAATTCTTAAGGTAATAAACTTCTATAACAATAGTATACACTCTACAACTAACAGAAAACCTATCGATTTTAAAAACGGGACCATAACGAACGACGAATATGAATCCATTAAAGAAAAAATTCTAAAGAAAAAACAGCTAGCCATAGATAAACTCAATAAAGATAGGGAAGAGATAGAAATAGAACCGGGAAATAATTTTATTAAGGACGAACGCGGGGGAAAAAACCATTCAAAATTTAGGAAACTCGAAACCGAAAAACTAGATGAAAACCATGTCACCGATAAACGAACAGGTCTAAAGTATTACAAATCCCATGTTAAACGAAAAAAGAAATTTCAAAATATCAACTCCTCATCGATTAATACTTAGATCCCCACTTAATAAATAACATAACCTATTTTACAGATGGACCCTTCAACCATAATCTTACCTCTGTTCCTCTTGACAACACCACATATAACAAACGGACAATCACTGGAAATTCACGACTTCGACCACAATAACGGTTTTATGACCATAAAAAAAGACGAAATCGATATCATCAAAAGTTTTAAGAAAGTCCTCCATATTATAAATATTACAGAAATTGAAAATGCTAAAGACCATATCTTAGAAAACATACAGATAGTCGAAAGAAATATACGTACCACTAACCCAATGTTAAACACAGCGTTACACAACTTTAGGCTTTTAGAACAAAAAATATCAAACCTTAAACCCCATTCAAAAGAAAAACGAGCTTTAATTAACCTTTTAGGCACAGGGCTAAAATATTTAGCAGGCACAATGGATTCCAATGACGAGTTAGAGATTAAGACAAAACTAAACGCTCTTATTTCAAATAACAAAGCGTTATCGACAGAGAATAATAAACAAATATATCTTAATAACCAACTATCAGAACGAATAAAAAACATAACTAATCACATCCGATCGCAACAAAACAATATCACCCAATTTCTTAATGAATTAAATAAACAAACCGGTGGAGATTTTCATAAATTACAAAACGAGATAGATTACATTCAAGAAATCTATCAAATTAATTTTGACATTAACTTATTCAGGAACCATCTCGACGACATAGAACAAGTCATATTGACTAGCAAACTAGGTATACTGACTAGAAATATTTTGACAGAACAAGAAATAACACTGACAAACGGTCTGAAAAGTTTAAAGGACATAAGAATAGTAGTATTATTCGAGCATGACCTTATAGTAATTGTTTTGTTAATACCAGAGTATTCTGATATGACATATTCAACCATTGTTGTAGAACCAATGCCAAACAGGGATAATAAGTCAATTATGTTAAAAGAAAACACATTTATAATAGATGAAATAAACAATATATACAATCTAAATGTAAAAGATAATTTAAAGAAAAATTTAGAGAAAGTGGATGACAACTGTATTTCAAACATAATCAATTTTACTAAAGCTTACTGCCCCTTGCAAAGTTCCACAACACCTCTTGTTAAAGAAATTATTTCAGGAATCATTGTAACGAAAAATCTTCCTAAAACAAACATTAAACATAACTGTAATAAATTAAAAATCGATGTTATGGGAAATAAACTTATTAAATTTGAAAATTGTAATCTGTATATTAACGATAAAATATATCAAAACTCTTTCTTTAAAATAAAAGATAGTATTATACTTCCGTACTTTATAACTCAAGTGAGAGAAAATAAGACAATAAACATTATAAAATTAGAAGAACTACACATTCAAAACATACAGAACAACAGAAAACATATTGAAGAAATGATTATAGAAAATAAGAAATCAAATGTTATTAATTTTGTAAAATACCCAATAATTGTAATTATCATTGTATTAGTTTTCATAAAAAAGAACATATGCCCTAGAAGAAATAAGAAAATTAATTTTGTAACTTCGTCGGAGCCTCAGACTAACGGTGGGGGAGTTAAATTGGAGATTCATGAGAATGTCATATAAATATGATATTATCATTTTTCTTTTCTCTTCTCCGTTGTGAACCAATCCACCTCAAAACAATAGAAATGCAAATAGTGCATTTAAATATTCCCACACACAAGAGACACCTGATATTGCAATAGTCGGAGATCACTGCACTATTCCAGAACGTGCAGGAGACACAAACAATATGTCAGCAATTTATCAAGGTATAAATACAGGTGAATCGGATCACAACGGACGGTTCATATTTTGGTTGTTAGATCGGTTAGTCTAAAGCTCCGCGAGTATAAATAAGTTCTACAATAGTAATAAAGTTGTATTAAAGTTTTGAAAGAAATAAAAATTGTGTTTTTTTTCGATTCCCACAATCTCCATTCCATTTCTTTAAGTGTCAGTAAATGTACGATGAAATGTCGGATTGATTTCATACCACTAACAAGCGTCGACAATATTAAGGATCTACGTGTTTTTCTTGATACTATTATAAATTAACTTCTGTATCTCATGTCGAGTATGTAGTTACAAAAGTCAGTTCCTTAATTGGATTCATAAAAAAAAACTCAAGAGGTTTTTCTGATCCTCATACATTTCAGTCCCTTTTAATCTTCTAAGTCAGGTCAGTACTTAAATACGCCGATGTTGGGTGGAATCAAAATTATCTATAGCCTTCTGACCATATTTAAGAGTGCAAAGACGTCTTACAAAATATATTTTTTTCTTTAAAATGCGTTGGTCTTTCAGGTCATCTTATGAAGCTCGATGTCAATTATAAGGTATAATGACACTTAGTGCAAGACGGAATATACATGACATTATGTTTGTCAGAGATGTTCTATCATCTCGGATAATTATTCCCGCACTTCTATCCTTGTTACCTATTCATACTCCTATAGGGTGTGAAGAGATCGTCACATCTTTTACCGTACGGTGCATAGAACTAATTATCGTTTAATTAAATTAGTAGATATGTTGATTTTTATATTTCGAAAGAGAGTTTCAAATTCTTTTTAATTACACTGTTTGCCAATAAATTTTTGTACTAATACTTTTTATTATTTCTTTATTTCTATTACTTTTTGTATGTTATTTCATTTCTGATTTTGTGTTGATTATTATACACTCTAAATCTATAAGCTGAGCTTGCAGATGAAATAATTATATAATCTAGCGTTAGATCTCTACGACTGTGAAAAAATATACTTTTTTAAGAAATTTTTGTATAGTGAATTCGTTTCTTCTATAGAAACTTATATTAGACGCGATCTAAAAGTCCGAGCGAAAATGTATTGGTTCACCTTTTGTTACGACATATGAAGATGTTAATAGTGACAATCCAAATAAAATATGCACCATGTTTGAAACATTTTTCCAATCAAATTTTGTTAATGATGCTATTGATTGTACAACATTTTCTAGTGGTGACCGAATTACGAATTTGGCATCTTTACCTTTAACAGAAGATGATATTTTATTTAAACTGTCATCACTAGACTCTAGTACGAGTATTGCACCCGAAGATCTGTGACCATTGTTTTTAAAGGCATGCAAAAATAACATAGTGGTGGATCGACTGCAACGAACCTATCAATTCTAATTAATTACTGCCTATGTAACATGCAAAAACATCTACAAATTGATTGTATTCTGAAAAGACTTGAGAAGTTTGGATTGCATTCAAGTATTTTATGCTGGATTGACAGTTACTTGACGAATTGAACACAATTTATTGAGACTGGTTTTGTTTGCTCAAAGGTTCCTCAGGGCAGCTATTTGATCTGATCCCTTTTCTTCTTTTCATAAACGACCTTCTATCAGTTGTTGTTTACTAACATCTGAATGTATTTTACATTCAGGCGATCTTAACTTACATAGTTCCCCAAATTATGTTTCTTACCCGCTTTGGTTGCAAAATGATCTTAACGGTATTTATGACTGGTGTTCTCTGAATGGTTTATATTTCAATATAAATAAATGCTCAGTTATAGCTTTCAATAGAGAAAAGTTTCAAATATACAGGGTCATTCACATTGTTGTTTCAAGTTGGTAACGCTGGCATTTGACACCTACAAAACTCAGCTGTCATTTGAAGTGTCATAATATTAGTTGAACGTTTGCCATTTACAATAATGAACCGCTTACAAATTAAACAACGCGATAAAATTATTAAAACTTACTACAATAGTGGTGATTCAAAAATAGCCACTTTTCGTGCATTACGCGATGGTTATGGTCGTCATAATCGACCGACTACGCAAGCAATCGCTAAAATTGTAAAGAAATTTGAGGAGAGTGGAAGCCTTACTGATGTCGTAAGGCCTGTACATCATCGTAATGCACGTTCAGTCGAAAATATTGCTGCTGTAAGTGCAAGTGTTGCTGATGATCCGTATTTATAGATTTCCCGGCGTTCGCAGCAATTGAACGTGTCGTATTTTGTATTTGGATTTGTATCTTTGCATCCTTATAAAGATCACCTTACGCAACAATTGAAGTCTGCTGACTATTCACAACGCCGTAGATACGCTTCTTGGGTGTTGGAACAACAGACAATAAATACCGATTTTTCGAACAACATTTGCTTCAGTGATGAGGCATATTTCACACTGGGTATGTATGTAACCAAACAAAATTTCCACATATGGGGCTCAGAAAACCAACAAGTGATCGAAGAAGTGCCTTTGCATCCAGACAAAGTGACTGTTAGGTGTGCTCTATGGTCGAAAGGTGTTATTGGTCCGTATTTCTTCGAAGATACTAATAGGCGGAGGGTACAGTCAATTCGGAGCGATATGGTCGAATGAAAACCGATTTTTTTTTTGGCCGGCGATTGAAGACCATAGCTTGGACGATATGTGCTTCCAACAAGAGGGGGCAATGAGCCAAACAACACGACCAATCATGGCTTTTTTGCGTGAGAAGTTTCCTGGTCGCATAATTTCACGTTTTGGCGACGTCAATTGGCCACCAAGATCATGCGATTTGACACCTTTAAATTTTTTTTCTGTGGGGCTACGCAAAAGATCGTGCTGACGCGAATAATACCGAACTCCGGACGCATTAAAAACCAACATTATTCCAGTTATGGCCGAGATACCGGCCGAAATGTGCGAAAAAGTGGTTAAAAATTACCTCAAAAGAATCGCATGCTGCGAATCTTCCCGAGGCGGCCATTTTAATGATATTGTTTTTCACACTTAATGGAAAAGTCCAAACTACATAATGAATACAAATTTTCATCAAAAATATATAGCTGTATCTGTTTTATTTAGCTTTACTTTCGAAATCGAAAAATGAATGACCCTTTATTATCCATATTATATTTTTCTTCAGCCAGCACAGGTCTTCCTTCATTCCTATAATTTCCGCCCGGAACACGTTACAGTGATTTAGAATGCGGAAGGAAAGGCTGAGTTTAAGCTTATCAGCCAAAAGCTATACCGCCAAAAGGCCCACTGTCAATCTTTGAACTGTCCGTGTAAAAGTGGATTTATCTGGAAGTAATGTTTACATGGAATTTCTTGTCAAACCAGTATGTGAAGATGGTGGACCGATGTTATCTGGTAGGATTCCTAGTGTGTTAAGAATATTCGTGTGGGCAAAAAGTTTATTTGTTCACTGCGAAGTTGCGGTATGGGAATAGCTGCGTTAGAAGCTCCTTGTCTGCTGGATATATAGAGGGGTGTCAAGTAAAAAAGAACATCCAGTTAAGCGGAGTACCGGTGAGTACTCCAAAAGTGAGTACCAGTGTTATAACCAGTTATAATCAGTTCTCTCTGGATTTTCGTGGGGTGCGCATTCCAAGAACCTAGGCCAATTAGTCGCTTTCATTTCATGAATTGTTCCGTAGGTGTGCAAAAAATCGACAGAAACTGTGCCACTTAGATCAATTGCGTGGATTATAAACATTTTTTTCATTTTTCCTGCGTAAACCTTACAGCACATGATGTTGATTTTATTAAGTTAAGTGGCAATCATTTTCGGTGTAACAAGTGCGCAGCGCTTAGGCGTCGGTCACTACATCTTCCTGCAACAGCAGTTACCGAAGTGTCTCCATTGAACGAAAACAACAACAAACAACTAATTTTAATGAATGAATCATCATCTTCAAACACCAATGACAGTCAAGGTGAATGCACTTTGCAGATGATCTACTTAAAGCTTTCTTGTCTGGAGGAAACAAACCAACGTTTTCTCAAACAACTGAATGTCCTTCGCACTGAAAATGGTACATTAAGGCTACAAGTGAATAACTTGGAAAGCAAACTAAACTGGCAGAAGCAACAACTTCTTGCTAACACTATTGGGCCAGCGCCCACTGGACTAATATTACCACGGGGTTAAACCGGGGTATCTTTTTCTTCAATCGCACACGGGATGAATATTTCGGGGTAAAATTGTGTATACACATTGACCGATTTTGTTTGTAGTGGTATTTCTGATAATTTCCCCACCCTTAAAATTGACGATTTATGCGTGTATATGTTTTACCCGATATTCAACCGCTTCATCTCTGGTTCAAAATTTTACCCCGTTTTCTCTTCGTACCTCATCATCCTCTTCTATGAAAAAACAGGATTTCTTAAAAATCTGGATGTGTATCTGTACACGAGAGACCGAGTTACTTAACATTCACACAAGGAATTGAAACTAGAAATTTTTACATGTGTTGAATACATGCACACGAGAGAGGAAATTTGAAGTCTATTGTCGGTCTACTTGCAGCCGAAATTTTTCCCGCAATTTACTAAGATTCTAAAATTTGAGAAATTTTGTGTGTTGCTTTCTTCTTCAGATTTTCTTCTGTCTCATTTTAGGATTGTCTTTTTTTCAACGATTTCATTTCACTTTTAGGGGGAAAATTTTGAAATTCTCAGTGCAGGTAGATTTTGCTGTGCATTTAGGGTTTTTTTTGTTCAATTAAAAGCGCGTACACACAGGCTAATTTACCAGTCCAATCTAGGATTTCGTACGAGTAGGTACCTAGTCATGTCGCTGCTATCGAAAAAAAAAAAAGTGAATTACATGCATTCAAATTTTCTTTTCATTTTCAAACATGTAATTCTACCTGCAACAAATCTTTATTCATTAAATGTTGAGGGTGAAGATACGCAATACCCATTACCTTATAGCAGAATTCTCAAAATATTGTTTTGAGCTTCAAATCTCGATGAGGTTAATAAAATGGATTTGTCCACATATGTAGCTATATCTCATTTTCTTTTGTCTTGCTGAGAAAGCATCTCTTTATGATTTTTTCCGCTTAACCTCCTGGTTGTCGACAAAATGCAAAATGATTCTCTAAAAACACAAACTTTGAAAAAAAACACAATGATAAATGCCTTCTCAAAGAAAACACCCAAAAATATCTTAACAACCAGTTTGTTGGTCTCGATTCCGGCAGCAGTGGCAGCAGCGGTAATAGAAACATCTTCATATGTGGCTCCCTTAGGAAATATACACGGGCGCTTTAATGAAGGCGAAAAAGTCAAGAGAGAAAAAAGTTACAAGTACGAGTATGTTTGGTTTAAAAATAATCGAATTTTTGTAAGAAAGGTTGAGGGTGGAAATGTAATTTCGATTAGGTCGTTTAATGATTGATCACTTATTTAGTGCAGTAATCTGTTTTGGTAGATTACATATTAAATGAATGACATTAGTGATTTGATCGAAGACTTTTCCTCCTCTAATTCCATGAGCTTAAAAGTTTTATTTGTAAACTAAAACAACGAATTTTCATTTTATTTTATGTCTTTACTGTTAAGAATGACTATGACTAACTGTAACTGCGACTGTTGGATGATTGACTATGACTGACCGACTGACTGTCTTACATTTTCTTGTTTCTTCTTTTATACTTTTTTTAAATAGAGATACAGATAATTTCAATTGGACGAATTTCTTAATTGATTCCCGGAATTTGTTAATCGATTGCGATATGCAGTCGATGCATTATTTTAAGTGGGTTAAGTCGATACCCTAGAGTATCGCTGAATTGAGGGTAAAGTGACACGGAAAAGAGAAGGCGAAAAGCCGATACCCTTGAGTATCGCTGAATTGGGTGTCAGTTGACCCGGAAAAGAAAAACCGGAGTACTCCATCTTGACAGCTCATTGCTATTTATGTGCTGACATAGGATTGGGGTACTGAATTTGTTGACATCGTATAGATTGTTTATATGACAACTTGAAATAAGTACTTTGCTTACATTCTTACAGTTGTCACATGGTTTGGTAGAGATATGGGGTTATATGTTATGCTTATCTTGGAGAAATTTTTTTTAATTGAATTTAAGGTAGTCAGTATGAGAGGGATAGGGATGAGATCACGCTCATCGTGAATCCCACCTTGTTTGTTTTGCTTATTTCTTCGATTTCTTTTCTGTTATTTATGATTTTTTCTAGATTCAGGTTTTCGAATATGAGTTCGGGGTTATTTGTGTCTTCTTTTATAATAGTGTTAAAATTTGGTAATATTACATGGTCTTTAATTTTGATTTCATAATTTCGAAAGGTGACATTTCTTTTTTATATCCAACAGTCTTCAAATTTTATAAAGGTGTGCTTTTTATAATATTTTCAAATTCGTTACAATTGTAGTTAAGTTTGGTTTTTTCTATATTTTTTAAAATAACTAGACCATTTTTCATTTCAATTACTTGTGGTCCTTTAAATTTTTCCAATGTACTTTTATTTTTTCAGCTTCATTTAACTTAAAAAATATTATCGTTATTTTTTGCTTCTAAATTTTTCTTTAAATTTTGATTTACATTAACGTTAAATATATTATTGTAGGTGTCAGAAATTACTTCTGAGTCTTTAATAACTACAGACAAGTTTTCTTTATTAGGTAAATGCTTAATCAATATTTTGGAAAAAATATTTTTTGAGAAATTTGGTGTTAGAAGAACTATCATAATGTTATTTTCGAAAGAGGCAACAATGACTTTAATATTAGCTAGTGTATCTAAGTCAGGAATTTCTCTGAATTCTTTGTCAGTTAGGATATTTCTGGGTAAGATTCCAAGTCTGCCAGTTAGTAGGATTCGTCAATATGGTTTCGTAAGAGATTGATATTGTAGTTAATTTGGTATAAATATTGCATGCACTTTATTTCATCCTCTAAGTTTGCTATTCTATTGTAAATTTCATCTGTCATATCATGTATAGAATTTTTCAGTGTTAATTGTTGTTCCTTGAATGTTCTGTAATGTTATGTATTTGTTCTGTAATGTCCGTATTAAATTTGACTTGTTTGTTGTTTTCTCTGATAAGTTTTTTAATATTGTCTCTTTTTGTATCTATCTGTTCTAGGATTTCTGCTTCGTCGTCTGCATCCATAGTGCCCGCAATAAATTTGAGACCTTTTCCGACTATGTTTAAAAGACCTCTTTTTGCCTGGGGTGTGGTAGAATATTTGTTAGTTTATTCTCCAAATTTTTATAGTTGTGTTTAACTGTCTCCAGCATTGGGCATAACTATTTAGACTTATCAAAAAATGATTCTAAGTCTTCTCGTATGTTTTCTTTGGTTTATTCGTACTCGGTTATGTTGATTACATGTATTATTTTATTAAAATTCGTTATTAGTCGTATATTTTCTAATTTCAGATTGAAAAACCCGTTGTTATTTGTCAGATCTTGTATTTCGATATTCTGGGCTTGAATCGATTGAGCAATGATGTAAAACATATATAAGGTTATTCTTAACTTTATAGTTGGCTGTCGATTTAATCCTATAAAGGAAAAATAACTTTTGTCCTTTAGCGTTTGAAGAAGTAGTAAGTAGTAAAAACTATTGCAGTGTATATGTGCGTGAATATTTTATGTTTTTCGTTTAAATTGTTTTGTCTTATTCCCTTAAATGGTAGGGTTATTCCTGTCCTGGTATTTTTTGTTTTTCCGTACATGTGTCTCATAATATTTAAATCTATTACTTATATCTATTATGTGTTCGTTACATAATTTTTCTGTCTCGATTTTTCTATATTTAATGTTGTTCTTAACTCCTCTAATTTCCTTAATGAAATTTGGGCCTGGTTTGATCTTAATATCTTTTCTATCTCTATTTAGCTTATTTATAATGTTTTCCTTTCTTTTAATCATTCTTTCCTGAATCTCTGGGTATCCTTCTTGACTTATTTTCCCGTTAAAGAAGTCAATAGGTCTTCTGTTTGTCGTCATATGGATTGTATCATTATAAAATCTTATGATTCGTAACATTTTTTCTTCGATAGTCTCGTTGTTATTTTTCTCATCGTGTTTAAGTAGTGTGATGTGTTCGTTGATGGTATTATGAAGCCGTTCTACGAGTATATCAGCGTTGGAAGTATGATTACTATTAGAAGTAAAATAAATTTCTATATTTTCATCTTTCAAAAGTTGTTGAAGTGGTGGGGCTTTAAATCCAAGCTCATTATCGACTACTATTTTGTTTATCTTTCCCTGTATACTAAGATATTGTAAGATTTTAGCTTTCAATTCCGTCCAGGTACGTCCATTGATTCTGAATGCTTGTGCATACTTCGTAAACTTGTCTACGATAGTCATAAAAAGTTGCTTTTCTAATGTATAGAAAACGTCAATGTGTATAATATCGTTAGGTTTTGATGGTGTTTCGGTGATTCTATAGGGTATCTTGGGGAGATTTCTATCATATTTTTCGATACTACATATCTCGCAGTTGTTAATAAATTGTGTTATTCTAATTTTGGATAATAAATAATTTCTTATAATTCTCTAAATACTCGTACGATATCAATACCTCTATGATTGTTTCTTCTGTGTTCTCTTTCGATGAGATCAGCTAATTTTTCTTCATCTGTTATACCTTCTAATATCTTAAAGCATCTTATGATATTAAGCTTGTGATTTTCTGCAAAATTCTTTTTAATTGTTTCTTCAGAGGAATCGTAAAAATTGTCATATATTATAACAGCGTTGAGCTTGTTTGGCTCAAAATAGTTCTTAACCAAGCTGTTTATTGATTTTTTGTCTAGTTTCTTTACGCTTATAATTTTGCGGTTGTTACTGAATATTTTTGAATTCTTTATTTTTAGTGATCCAGATAATATTTTCTTAATTATTATTTGGTTTTTAAAAATATTGATTGCGGATTCGCTATTCGCAATTCTTATTTCTTTTGTCGGGATAGTATCTGTTATATTTATCTCCTCGATCTCTATTCTTGATAATGCATCGGCGTTACTATTTGTTGTTCCTTTTTTATACTTTATATTGTAGTCGAATTCTGAAAGCTTAAGTCTCCATCTACCAGAAAGAAAAAAACAATGTGGCGCTGGCAGCCCGGTATGGGCCATGGCCTAGCTTCTTGACACTCATTTGTGTTGCTCATGTTTCATTTTTATCACACCTGAGCGGGGCCTACGGTTTATCACCGAGTCCGAACGACACTCCTTATAAGTTTTTTCGTAGGCAATTTAACATTCGGGAGTTTGCCATTGTCCGCCGAAAGGATGATGGCGATTTGAAAAATTGTTGGTGACCCAGCCAGGAATCGAACCCAGACTGTCTACGTGATAGTCTAATGAGCTAACTATCGCGCCATCGCCATCGCCTAAGTCTCCATCTAACTCTTTTATTGAGAAGAGCCAAGTAAATGGCTTGTGGTCGGCTTCTACAGTAAATTTCCGCCCGAATATATACGGTCTAAAATATTTAGTACCCCATACAATAGCTAGTAACTCCTTTTCAATGGTACTATAATTTATTTCATGTTCGCTAAGTGTGCGTGAAGCATAGCATATTGGATGGTTTTCCTGACTAAGTATTGCACCTAGAGCAAAATTGAATGCGTCTGTTGCTAGCATAAATTCCTTATTGAAATCGGGGTTTTGGAGGATCGGGTCATTTGTTAGCAATCTTTTTAAAGTTCCAAAGCTATTTTGATAGTCTAAATCTCCTATATCGATTTTGGCATCTTTCTTAAGAGCTTTTGTCATCGACTTAGAGATGAGTGAGTAATCTTTTATGAACTTCCTATAATAACCGGTCAATCCCAAAAATTGCTTAATTCGCTTTGTCGTTATAGGTATGGGAAATTCGATAACACATTAAATTTTTTTTGGGTTTGGTTTAATTCCGTGAGGAGTGACTATATGTCCGTTTCTTTCTTAAGAAATTCGAATTTATCTAATTGGACTATAAGATTGATTTCTTTCAGTCTTTGAAATATTTTACTAATCGATTCTAAATGTTCCTGTAAAGAAGTTGAGAAAATGATTATGTATTCCATATAAACTAAATATATCTTTCCTATATAATCTTTGAATAGCTTGTTCATCAGTCTTTGAAATGTTGCTGGAGCCGTTTTCAATCCAAATGGCATCCTTAAGAATTCGTAATGGCCATTATCTCCGCTGAAAGCCGTTTTGTGGATGTCGTCTGGCGCTAGTTCGGTCTGGTGGAATCCCTTAGCCAAGTCAAGCGTTGTGAAATAAAGGCATCTTCCCAGTTTGTCGAGTATTTCGTCAGTATTATGGATAGGAAATTTATCTTCTATTGTTACTTTGTTGAACATTCGATAATCGATGACCATTCTCCATTTCTTTTCTCCACTGGCATCTTCCTTCTTAGGAATCACCCACACAGGTGCTGAATATGGAGAGTTGCTTGGTCGTATAATTCCTCCGTCTAGCTTCTTCTTCGTATCCTTTTATTAGCCCTTTCCTCGTTATATGAACTTATGCGTAACGAGATTCTGCATCGCTGCTGCTCCGCTTATGGGGTTGGCTAATGTCGCAGACCGCAGTACGCGTCTACATAATGCTCGGTCCTGGATCGCTTCAGTGGTTAGCCCCAGGCGTTGTTGCGCATTTGCCATCTGACTAATCCAGGAATTCTTTTTCCGACCTCGTTTTCTTACAGTTGGAGTGACCGTAGTTGATAGTGCCTTTTTAACCGGATTTTCCGCAGATCTTCTTTGAACGTGGCAATACCAACTTATCCTATTCACCTCAAGCTGTTCGGTTACCGAATTCTTTATATGTAGACTTCTTCTTATACGCGTAGATCTAATGCAATCGCGTTTAGTGACTCCACTAGACATCCTTAACATTTTCATTTCCGCTGCCGTCATTTTGTTTTTAAACGCTTCGTACATTATCTAGCACTGTGAACCGTATATAAGAGCTGGTCTAACAACCGTGGTATAGAGTTTCCCCTTTAATTTAAGCGGAAATTTTCGGTCGCAAAAGATTCCCGAATTTTCCCGCCATTTCATCCATCCCACACTCACTCTGTGGTTTACGTCGTCATCACATTTCGCTTCCATGTTAACGATTGATCCTAATTACTTAAAGATAGTGCTTTTCGGAAGAACTATTCCGTCTAACATTATATCCGGAACATCCGCATCACGTCATATGCTCCGTCTTTGAACGACTTATTTTAAACCCGTTTCTCTCTAGCGCATTTCTCCATTCCTCCGTCTAGCATTTCTTGAATTTGTGTTTCTATTTCCTTCTTGTGAGCATAAGGATATCTGTATGATTTAACGTATATTGGCACACTGTCTGTTGTGCGAACTCTGTGTTTTATAGCGTCTATGAATGTTAAGTTCGAATTCTGCTGGTAGAATATACCAGACAATTTTTTTAATATTGGTATAATGGGACGTGATCTTGTTTTTCGTTATGTTTGTTTAATAGTACCTCCTTTTATTTTCTTTCTTATTTTATTTCCGAACAGGATAGGGATTTATTTGTTTTCTATTTCTTAGGTATGATTCTTATAATCTATTTTCGCGACCATGTTTTTAAGATGCCGTTTTCGAAAATTCTATCATACGCATTATGAAATTAGCAAACCAAAGAATCTATTCTGTTTTTTGGATCTCCTATTTCCTCGAATATTGGTATTCTACCCTTCTCGGTGATTATGAATTCGTTTTGAATAGTCTTTCTTAAATTGGGTTTGTTGGGATATGTCATTTGGGGTAGCATATATTAGGATTGATAATAGAGTGGGTAGCACCCGTGTCTATAATCATTTTGAGGGGGTTTAATTTTGTTTTGACCATTATATGTGGGAGTTTTCCGTTGAGGCTGTTAAAGAAAAATTTTCTGTTGCCTCATGGTTGTTTATGTCCATCGGTTCTACGGGTGATTGCATTGTTTCGCGCTGATCTTGATAAGGACGTGTTCTGTACTCCTGATTACTATTGCGATAATTATTCCTGCTGTCATTACGCCCGGTTTCTCTGTCTGCCTGAAAGTTATTTGCTCTATGGTTTTGTGTTTTTTGATTATGGCGTGTGTGTTCTTGAGGATTTCGCTGTCTAATATTTGCAGATTTTCTATGCTCATTTGTTTGAGGTGGTTTGTAAATTTGGCCATTGTATCCATAATAGGCATATCCGGCCTGGAAGAGAATATCCATAGCATTTTCGAGACTTCAGGGGTTCCTACAATTAAGAATTGTTTTCATTGGTTCGGGTATCTTACTTTTGAAAGCATTGAGCGCCGTTCTCATATTGTTTTGTGCGCACTCATTTGTTGCTACCCCTACGCCTAATATTAAAAAAGTTTTGTTATTTAATCTACTCAGTTTGTTTTAAATACTATTGTAAAACTCTATGCTGGTTGTTCTAAAGGTTGTTCCCCGTAGTTCGTCGTATAGTTCCTCACACGAGAGTTTGTCCCCAAAATGGTTTTGTACGAGTAGTATTGCCTTCATTTCTTCCCAGGAAGTGATATGGCAATTTATCTCCATTGTTTGTCGAGCCCTTCCTTTGTGTTTACTTTTTGTAAGGTCTGAAAAAAGATATTGTGATACTGCATCATAAGTCTGTAAATGAGGGTATATCCTATCTATCAAGTTTGTGAAAGTTTGTAGTTCCCTCGAGTCTCCGGTAAACTCCGGTACAACATTTAAATATTTTATGGGGTCAATTGTGACTGAGTTTCTTGGTATTTGTTCGTCGTTGTTTGCCATTTTTGAAACTAATGAAAAACTAGTAAAATAATATTGATTGAGCGGAAACCCTTACAACGATAATTTTTTTTAAAAGGAGAAAGGAAGTGTGCATAGGTATATTGGGAAATACATGTATTTTAACTTTAATCAAGAAAAATATTGAATTTACTATAATAAAATATAATTGTTCACTCAGACAAAGAATTACAATTTGTTTATGGAAATACATATAAAAACAATATTCGTGTGGGTATAATACATATAATAATAATATAAAATCTAATAACGTATCATGATAATTTTAAGAGTTACTTGTTCTTCTGGTGTTGTTTTTTGAGTCTTCTTATGGTGTTGTTTTTGAGTCTTGAGTCTTCTTCAGGTGTTGTTTTTGAGTCTTGGGTCTTCGTCTGGTGTTGTTTTTGAAGAGTCTTTTCTTATTGCACTCGCGAACGTTTTTTTTATTACCCGTTTAACAAAAAAAAATTTGTTTTCTCTTCTTAGAGAATATCTATGGCATCACACTTCCTTTTATATATTTTTTTTCACTCGCGAGTCTTCTTAGTAATCACACTTAGGGTTTTGTTTTTGTTTTATAAAGAGCGTTTTCTCTTCTTAGGGAATGTCTACGGCACTTCCTTTTTTCTTTTTTTCACTCGCGAACCTTCTTAGTATCGCACTTCAGGGGAAAAAAAAATTCGGAATTCTCTTCTTAGAGAATATGTACCGTTTTCATACTCGATTAAGTGTTAAAACACAAGAAAATACAACATCACTTCGTGTATCCTACCGACTGCGCTAGTTTTATTTGTAAACTAAAGCAACGAATTTTTATTTTATTTTAAATCTTTATTGTTAAGAATGACTATGACTAACTGTAACTGCGACTGTTGGATGATTGACTATGACTGACCGACTGACTGTCTTACATTTTCTTAGTTTCTTCTTTTATACTTTTTTTAAATTGAGATACAGATAATTTCAATTAGACGAATGTCTTAATTGATTCCCGGAATTTTTTAATCGATTGCGATATGCAGTCGAAGCATTATTTTAAATGGGTTAAGTCGATACCCTAGAGTATCGCTGAATTGAGTGTAAAGTGACACGGAAAAGAAAAGGCGAAAAGCCGATACCCTTGAGTATCGCTGAATTGGGTGTCAGTTGACCCGGAAAAGAAAAGCCGAAGTTGTCACATGGTTTGGTAGAGACATGGGGTTATATGATATGCTTATCTGTCTGTAACTCTTAAACTGTGACAATATTTTTAATAATAATTCTTATTGCTATATCAAACTGTTAATACTACACCAGAATGTCGGAAGTTTAAATGAAAACTTTGCTAGTTTTGTCACCCATCTTAATTTGTTCTTGTGGGTTCCAGATATTGTGTTTGTGTCTGAGGTCTGGATATTTAATTTTGAAAAAAGTGATTAAAAAATTCTTGGTTTTAATTTCTGTGCTAATACCAATGAGAATAATGCAGCCGGCGATGTCGGATGTTTTGTAGGAGAGGAATACGAAATAAGTGAGGTTTTATGTATAGATTTTGTCAGTGCTGATGTGTTAAAGGTTTCTCTTGATATTAACAATATGCGATTCGTTTTTCGTTGTGTATACCGACTACATAAAATTAACTTGATGAAATTTATCGAAGAATTTTCAGATCTTTTCGAAAAAGAGAAAGCCAAAAATTTAATTATTTTGGGGGACTTTAACTTAAATACTTTAGATGGTAGCGAGACTGTCGCAACTTATTTGTCATTGTTGTCATCTTAAGGTCTTGAAAACTACATTACTGTGCCAACTAGAATTGTTTCAGGAAGATGCTTAGACCATATCCGTGATCGCTTTTCTGATCCTCAGCGTTATCCCAGTGAAAAATGCGTTTTCGATTTGAATATTATAGATCACTGCATGACAGGAACTATTGTGCACCTTTCTAAGAGCAAAAATATTCAAAAAACCAGTTCCTCAAGGAACTTGTGCTTATAACTACATACTGGACTTAGCTTAGCCCATCAACGCTTTATGCAGTGATCCAGAATCTGCTTGCTCCATTTTCATTGACCGGTTAAAGAAACATATCCTTAAGTGTTCCTCGGTATTGTCACCCAAAAAAGAAGTTGTCTTAATAAAGTCAATTACAAAAATGAACTTAGACAATAACGCATAAAGTTCCCTCACAACCATAACCTTAAAATAAGATATAAAAAAATATGTCTAGAACTGAAGAGGGAAATTACACTTTCCGAGAGAAATATTACAGTTGCCGTCACACTTCTGTTAAAGGAAATTTAATAAGGGAATGGCAAATAGTAAATAGTTTGTTGAATAAGGTTCCAACTTCAAAAAATCCTAAATCTATGTTCTTCCATTTCTTGGGCTGCTGAATCAATACAAGGAAACAGAATTGTTCTTATTCGGAACTTCAAAAACTCTAATTCTGGTCGCTTTTTTTGGAATTTCAAGTATAGCATAGGTACTTAAAAGAATTTCGTTCTTTATGGTTGATGTTTCAGTGATCATCTTCAATCAATGTGTTTTTTCAGGGGTCTTTCCAGATGTATTGAAATGAGTGGATGTAATACCTTTATTTAAAAAAGGTACTCTTACTGAGTTGTGCAACTACAGACTTATATCGCTGCTTCCAGTACTAAGTAAAATTTTCGAAAAACTTGTGAAGTTTAGAACTATAAAATTTCTTGATAAAAAAGGTTTCTTTAGTCCACTTCAGTTTGGTTTTCGGAAGGGTAAATCTATTGAGGAAACCTTACTTCAATTTTGTGCCAAAATAATGTCTAGTCTTGATAAAAAAAATGTACAGCCGATTTGTTTATAGATATCACAAAAGCGTTCGATACGGTCGATCACAAAATATTTTATGCCTAAATGGCTAACATCTTATCTTAAAATAGATCGCAAAGAGTTAAGGTCGACGTAGTAAGAAGAAGATCGCAAGGGTCACAGGTCTTCCTTATTTATGTAAACTCCTTATTTGCACTTGATTTTAAAGGCCTATCAACTGCTTGTACAGATGACATAGGATTTTGTTATGAATCAAACAACCCATTAGATCTTATCGCCGAACTTTATTGGGACTTAGACTTGCTAAAGAACTGGTTTGCGATGCATAACCTTTTAATGAGTAGTAAAACTAAGTTTGTCATCTGCGCAGAAATTTTAAGCGGCTGTCTGTTACCATGCACCTAAGTGTAAAAGATTTACTTTGAATGAGTGCATCCATAGCTTGCATCCATCAACATTCCTTATTTATGAAAACTGCAGTGAAAACTGTTTCTGTATTGAGGAAGTAGATGATTTTAAATATTTGGGTCTTATTATTGACTCAAACATGAGTTTTTCGGCACACACCAAATCCATGAGAAAATACCTTCGTTCTACTCTCAGGCACTTTTACTTCTTACATGAATTTTACAAATTTTACAAAATGCCGATGTCGTGAAGTGATTGAACGGAGGAGATAACATATGTTGGTTGTGGAGATTGATGCCCTTTATGCGAAAACAATTTTTGAGGGCGGGAAACTATCAAGGTCTTGTTGAAGGAGCAAGGAGTCATTGCGTGAGGAAATAGTTTTGAAAAATTTGGTATCGCCGGCGTAAAGGGAGACAGACGAGTGTTTGATTATCCTATCGAGATCATTTATAGTTAGAATAAAAAGAAGAGGACCTAAATAGCTGTGGAATTCCAGAGGTGGCCAAAAATTGAACCGAATGGGTTGACCTAAAACCAATATTTTAACAATATGGGTTTAAAGCCGAGAGTAGATAATTTGAAGAGTGTTAATCGATGGGACATCTTATCGAAGGCTTTGCTAAAGTCGGTTGCAATTACCATTTTCTAGGCCAGAGAGGACAAAGGATATGATTTCAACGAGGTTAGTGTGGTTGACCTGCCCTTCAGGAAGCCATGTTGTCTAGGGGAGATTAGTGATTTTTATTGGAAGCTTAGGGTTCATACAAAATTCTTTCGAAGAGTTTGGGTCTATGGGAGAGTTTAGCAATGGGTTTATAGATATTAATATCATTCTTTGATCCTTTTTTGTGAATCGGGATTATGAAGGAGATTTTCCAAATATGAGGAAATAATCCTTGTGAAAGGGATAGACGAAGGAGAATTAAAAGGGAAGGGGAAATAGAGGGGGAGCATTTTTTTAAGAGATCATCTGTGGCGAGTGTGTATTTGTCATTTAGTTGGCGTAACATACGAGTATATTAGATGTGAGACGAGTCCAAGGTGTTTGAAAGAAATAGGCCATTGGTGAAGTTCGGTAGGTAATTAAAATAAGATGAATCTGGTAAAACGGAGTCGTTAGTGAAGGATTGATTAACAAATGTGACATATTCTTTTATAGTTGATAAATTGAAAAAAGCACTTAGGGTCGTTATTAAGTTGAGTTGCGCGTTGTTGAGGTAGCGTTGGTAAAGAGAATCGTAAAGTTCGGTGAAATGAAGATACGTATCGAGATATTTGGAATAGTCAGCAAACTATCTGGTATGAAGGAAAACAGCCCCTAACTTGTTTCTCTTATTTCGTAAGGAACGAAGCTTGCGATTATACCAGGAAGGGCTAGTGGGTAATGTTTCAAGGCTTGAAGACGGAACGTAAAGAGAAAAAGAATTAAATACTGGGCTCTCATCGCGTAAGACGACGATCGTCTGACGACGTCGTTTCGACTATTGTATTACTTCGTGTAACACTAAATAGTTCAATCGTCCGGACGACGTCGTTTTTGACGATTCACTAATGCTTCGTATAACTCATTGAACTGTCAAATAACGACGATTGAACGATTGCGATTGAACGATTGCTATTTTACAATCGTTTCATACTTAATGGTTAATTGTTGTTTAGTTTTGTTTGTTAAATTTTTAATAAAAATGCGTAGGCATTACTATGTGTTGTTTCTCGATGACGAAGAAAGTGAAAATTCTGTCAGACTATTGCGGTAAACCTAAGGAGCGGCACGCGGTTAACATATATTCCCCCAATTTTAAGACTTGGTGCTACCTTGGAGGTCCTAGCTGGTAGTGGCTACCAATGGTTGACTGGTAACGACTTTGGAATTCTGTTTTAGAGATAGTTTGCGAGACCATAAAAGCGTTAGAACTAAAGCTGTGTGCAATGAATTGTTTTATTTAAGATTTTTAAGATTATCATAAAATGCGTATAACTGCAATAAATGCTAGATACGCTGGATACGCACATGACTCATTGGTTTGGAAGCATTCCAACGAAAGAGCCTTTTTCGTTAGAAACTGCACCTAACGCAACCATAATTATTGGCTTTTGGGTAGGTACGCAATTATTTGTATCCTTGTGTAATTCTCACATATAATATTGTTGGTGACAGTGGATATCCTCTTGAGCCTTAGTTTCTGACACCCTATAGAGCGTCTATTGACCCAGCTAAGATACACTTCAATCAAATTCATTCTAAGGCAAGAAACTTAGATCGATGGAGAATCCTAGTGGAGGAAAGGAAGAGCAGGTACCACCCTAGCAAAGTTGCTATTTCTGCTAATGTTTGCGCCGCATCGCACAACATATGTATCTTCCACAATATGGACAACAATATTGCAGATACCGAACCCAGCGACGACAATTCGATGGAAAATGAAACTGCAAATAGAGATATTTCCAATAACCGTATAGAGGAGTTTGTAGAAAGAATTCAAAATTCAATAAAAGAATCGCAGTTAGATTAGAGATAATTGTTATTATTGTGCATTATAAATAAAAAAATTAATCGGAACAAAACAACTAATTTCAACAGTAACAGCATAAATGCCATTTTCTATACATTTAACCTGTTTAGTAGCTCTCAAACTGTCTACAGTTTGAACGATGGACGACACGAGAGGACGATGCGATTGCAGTGTTACACGAAGCAAAGTTTTGACGACATCGTTTAATACAATTGTTTAACGATGATCGTCTTAAAAGTTACGCGATGCGAGCCCTGCTTTACAAAAAATGGATCATTTATTGTAAGGTTGTAAAAGTTAAAAGGGAAACTGCTTAGATAGTCACTGATTTTGAAAAAGTTTGCTTTATGAAAGTTGTAGGATGAGAGTATTGTGGGGGGAGTGGAGTAGACAGAAGAGAGAGATAGGGGACAAAGTGATACTAAGGAGGTAATTGAATCCATTGTAAAAATTAGGTCTAACTGCCTGCCCATATCCAACGATATGCCGTTGACTTGGCATAAACTTGATTCTGTTAACCGATCAAAGAAGAGACATTGCTTAGCTGAACTGGGATTTGAAGCGATCAAAAACGATTGATCATCCGAAGGGAAGAGCATGCGATTGGCGTAGAACAGCATAGGTCTTGGTGGAAAGACTTCTTACATTCCGGTAAATACGATTAAAAGTAATAGTTTGTAAAGAAAAAAATGTTTGTCTAATAATTACAATATGAACCTAAATTAATGCGAAGAGGTCCCCCTCAATATATTTTTAAAACTACTCGTATTATCCCTTTTCTTTTTTAATCGAGAGGCATACATTTTTCAAGTTAGATACATTTAAGGTATTTAGAATTAAATGTGGCAAAATAAGGATGCATCTAATAACACACTTATTGTACTTATCCACATATTTATCTATGCAGCCAATACATTTTTTTCGTTTTCATTAAATAATCTTATAAGTAGTTCTTTTTGTTTTAAGCAATTTTTATTTAAATTACAGTTAATTTCGCAATGCATTGGTGAACCAATAATTTCAACAACAGAATATACTGAAATAATTAAGACCTCAAGCGTAACGAATAGAAGTGATAAAACAAAACATTTACTATTGCTGCCTTCTTCACGGATCGTTTCTTCCTCACACAATTTTTCTTTTACTAGGAAGGCTGATTTGCTATCAGATTTGAAATCAAAAGTGAGTACTTGCATAGACATATTATTTTGTATCACAAACTGAACATATTTATAATATGTTATGTACGTATGTGTGTATACCCACACTATTCGTTGTATTGTCTTTTTTATACACCTAAGCTCGTTTAGTCAAAATACTCGTAAGTTTTCAACTAAGTTTAAAAATATGTGTGTACGTTCGTACACCTATGTGTATTGACGCGTCAGGTAATTTACATACAATATGAGTAAAATGCAAAACGCATAACAAAAATTCCAAAATATATCTACCTGAACTTAAATATTGAAGTCTACGACGCATTAGTGATAATATTGGTCTTCTTAACATCTGACCATACTTGTCAAGCAATGACAATTTCTTATTGCGAATTTATTCACAATTACTTATTACAGAAAATTCTTATTTGAAATATTTGTATGGTTTACATAAATTAATATTTGAATGTAAGTTGCACAATATATATATCTATATATAAATTCGTGCTGCCCATTTTTGTCATACGCTTATACACCGTTTTACTCAACCGAATGGTATGATACTTACACCATTGGAATGGTAATAACAGTAATAATAATAACAATTTTTTTGCCAAACGGTTGAATAGAACTTTGGTAACCCCAGGTACAATTTAGGTTATTTTACAACAACAAGTTTACGTAGCTTACTGACAGAAAGAAAAAATATTTTCAAGTCTGCTCGCCTTTGAAAGTCTAAAGTAAAGAATAGGAAAAATGCTAGGGATAGGGTATAGTCAAATCGTTTTTGTGCATATGGTTCTACATAAGAAATTTGTGTGACTGCTTTGACTTATGAAATGTATTTGTTTTGTTTTTTACGTTTTTTAAGTTTGTGACTGTGAAAGTCGCTATCAAAGAATATCTATAACAAGATGGATTACTCCCCCTAAAGCTGAAAAAATCCACCCGTCGTACAAAAACCAACAACAACGTCCCATAAGATCAAATAGCGCAGATTTATTGCTTTCCACATCCCATTTAATTTTGCCTGAGTAAGAATACATACGATAGTCTGCCCCGTCATTTTGTCCTCATGTAAATTTATATGCCCTCCAAACATTTTTGGGGGTTAATTTTGTCCTCCCCATACTACAATGCTTCTTCTTCTTATCCTTTTATTAACCCTTTCCTCGTTATACGAACTTAAGCGTAACGAGTTTCCCATTTTTACTACATCGCTGCTGCTCCGCTCATGGGTTTGGCTAATGTCGCAGACCGCAGAACGCGTCTACATAATGCTAGGTCCTGGATCGCTTCAGTGGTAAGCCCCAGAAACAGACTGGTTTTTTCTTCTTTTGTTTATGTGTTCGTGATTGGCTGCCCGGAAATGGGTGTAAATGATTGCCATCGTATTGTTTTTGATTACTGAGTGTTCCCAGAAGACTAATTTACTCTTTAAAAAGTCATCTTAAAAAGAAGAATGCTGGGAAAATATTTAGTATAATGAATTTATTTTTAATCCAACTTTTCATATGTTTTAAAGTTAAGCTATCTGAAATGGTTCTTAACAAATGCGTTTCATTATTATTTTGCTTTTAAAAATTATGATTACCTGAGGTATAATTTTGGGTGAAAAAAACATCTTGCATTATTTCTGGGTTTTAAAATAAAAGATGTCATTCAAATAAATTGTCTGCTAATTTCATAACAAGTTGCAGCATCGAAGCAAAATTGTACGAATTATTGAAATCAGTATATATGTATATAAGAATGTTGTGCCAGAAAATATTTAATTGGTTTGTTTATAAGGGTGAGAATATACTTTTTAATTAAGAAGTATACAAAAGATGTCAACATATTTAACAACTGTCTGGCACAATATTCATAAATAAGTTCAATAGCCGCGTTTTATTGGCAGGTCAGTAGCCAGCTCAGCATTCAATGCCAATAAAACAATTTAACTCATACTAAGCATCATTTGACTTGTTGAAGAAGCGGGTGGGTTCGCAAAGTTGCGAATGTTTTTTTTAACTCGCATTTAGTTTATAGGCCTGGGAAAATAGAATTCTCTTTGTAAGAGGCATGCGCGAAATTCTTTTTGTGCTGAAACTTAAGAATAAATCAGCAAAAGCAAGAAATTTGTTTAAATTTCACAAAAAAGTTAAACTTAAGCACGTACAAATTTAACATGAAAAGTATTTTTCTCTCTATTATTTTTTAATTCGTGTAAAAACAAACACATAATTAACGAACGCATCCTTCATAAAACAAAATATTTCTTATAGCATACATTGCACCATCTGAATTTAAATTTTCAAAACTTTATCGGCAGCAATGAATGTTGGCTTATTTATCGCCAGCATTCGACTTGTTGTTGTTTGTAATGTTAAATTTTACTGTGCTGGTTACTGACCTGCCAATAAAATGCACCTAATAATTAGTACAATTTTGCTTCGATGCTACAGCTCGTTATGAAATTGTTGAAATTGGCAGAAAATTTATTTTCCAATTGCTCAAGAGCCTCCATAATAACCTTTATGGTCTGACTAAATGAGCATTATCATATTGCTTGAAGTCGATGAAAGTTAGAGAAGCTTCTTCTTCGTCAGCTTATTGTAATTCACAGCCATGGTTAAATAGCGTGACTAAAACTGAATTGTCAAATATGTATGCTATATACTGTTTTTTTATATCATCAAATCTCAATGCAATAAAAAATATTTACTCTTAATTTAAGCGTTTTTGGAAAACCCATTTTTTTTAAGGCGTAGTTCAATTCATACTCGTAATACCAAGAAATATCCTTTTATTCATTGCTGTCATAAAATGACCTGCATTTTTTTTTATAAAAAATATACCTGCCCGACGAAGATGATAAAGGGTTGAATGACATCTTTTATTCTAAAACCCAGAAATAATGCAAGATGTTTTTTTCATCCAAAATTTTACCTCGGGTAATCAAAATTTTTAAAAGCAAAGGAGTTTTTAAAGCAAAATAATAAAATATCGTTCCTAGCGGCATGATTAAAAAGGATTGATTTTTTTACCCTTTTCTAACTTATTGGCGGGTGTTGCTATCAACTTCTGACATCATACGAACACACACAAGGGATAACTGTACCAAGATCACAAAAAGATAAGGAAAAAATTACGTAGTGAAACCAAAGTTGTGTAGATCTGTGTTGAAAAGAGTTTTTTGCGCAAATGACAGCATTGTGTAAATGGTTGGTATGATATATTAGGTTGCTCGTAGGTGTCATGGACGTTTTGAACTTACATCAGTAATGAATGAAGAGAAATCGTTTGAAACAAGTAGATTTAGTCTAAACGAGAAAGACCGTAAGATATAAAGGAATGTTTTTACAAATTTCACACCCCTTATAATTAATATAGGAAAATGGACAAAGTTTAGGGAGTAGGTATTAGTATGACTGTTTGGTTCGGAAAAGTGTGATCTGGGCACTTAGAGGTTAAAAGGTAAGTTGGGCTAAAGATAACGGATCTATGGAGAAAATGACGGGAATGTGCCCTTCTATAACGCTAAGCAGACTGGGATTTTTTTTTTCTTATTTAGAAATAATTTAAAATAAATAATGAGATTGGTTGAGGAAAGACAATACAAATGGCTTTCTCTAAACATCGATCCTGGAAAGGGTGAATTTCTTGGCATAGGATAGCTGTTTTATTAAGACTCCGCCTATATTGACCAACCGCTTATATGACTTCCAGTGCGAAGTTTAGCTTTCTTATAAAATTCTTTATAACACAATTAAGGTATTATCGGATATAATATTATATTTGGACTTCGCTTATAGTGACATGTCACTATGGAATCATGACCGGTTATATTGACCGATAGGATTCCTTTCCTCTGTTTTCGTGACCCTCCTCACCTTTCCCAATAACACTCACGAAAGCGTTATTGACATCACGCTTTTTTCTTTCGATTGTGTCATATCATCCACGTATGTGAGTAACTGCACGAACTTCTGAAAGATTGTGTCACTTGTGTTTGGGCGTGAGTTTTGTACTGTCTTTTCAAAAATTATGTTGAAGAAAATTATTTTTTGACATCAAAAGTCTCGGTGAGATCTGTACAGACCCTGATGGAGCAGCGTACATTCTCTTAAGAAGCATATTAAGTCAATGCTTGCCGCCTTGAAGAGCTCGGCAATCCGGCCGTCCGCTCCAGCAGCTTTTAGCTTATAATTTGCTGCATCCTGATCGGTTGAACGGAATTATTGGCTTACATCGTCCGAATGGAAAGGCCGTTAAACATTCTACAGAAAAGCTCTTTCCAAATTCTCAGCATCGACTGTGAATCTATTACGATGTTCCCTTGTTCTTCTCTACAGGCTTCGGTTCTTGGTTTATTTCCGTGTCATGTTTTTTGTATCTTTTGGTAAAACTTCCAAATCTCATTCCTGGAGTAGAATCCCTCAATTTCTTCAACCATGCGCTTTTAATGTTCTTCTGCTCATAGAACTCAGGAGCAGCTGTAGACTTTCTTTGTATTCATCATGCTTAGCTACATGTGCTTGCTGGCATTAGTCATCAAACAAGGGGTTTCATTGTGGGGGCCGAGGGTAACCCAGCACATCAGAAGCGTCATCGGCATAATCGTTTCCTGTATGTAAACGACACTCATGAAGCACGTAGATCGACCATGATTCGATTAAAAATGTTGGGTTTGAATCGCAACATTTAACGCAGTTTCTGATTACAATCAGTATTATGGGATGCTTCTGATTGTATGAAACGCTTAATCGTCCAAGTCTCCCGCCAACTCTTAATACTCTACTCTCATCCAAAAATAAAGGAATATTTATCCAATATTTCCCATCTCGACTTTAGTGTTTTAGTTGTCAAGTCTTCTATTTCTTTCATTTTAACCATCTTCTCTGCTTCCATTTTGTATGGTTATTGGTCGCCGTGAAGCCAGGGCATTTTTGAGCATTTTCGGTTCTACCTCCCTTGACGGCAAGTCGGTGGGATTGTCTTCTGATTTCCATCCAAATTTCTCAATCCATTGAAATTTTTAATTTTATAATAATTGATGCCAACCTTCCCATATATATTGTAGTAGTTTCGCGATATCTGGTAAAATTATTCATTTTGTTGGTTTTCCTGTGCATTGCTGTAGGCTTACCTTAAAATGAAAATGATCTGCTTCTGGCGATCAGTGTACACATAGGGTTTGTGCCGCTACAAACTGCATTTATATGCCTTAATATCACAGTGTGGTTTCCATTCCATCTTCTTAAATTTAAGCCTCCTCTGTTTAGTACTTCAATGAGTTGTTCCTGCATTATTTTGGCTTTATCCAATGAATTTGAGCCTGACATTAAGTCGTCTACATAAAAGTCTCTTTTAATGATTTTTGTTATGTCTGGGAATTCTGCTGATTCATAATTAGCCAGTCTCTGTAACGTTATGGCCAGATAAGGAGCAGATCTAGCACCGTATGTTACAGTTGTTAATTTAAATTCCTGCAGTTTTTGGTTTGGAGACGGTCGCCATAGTATTCTTTGAAAATCCTGATCATGCTCAGAAAGATATATCTGTCGATACATTTTCTCTACATATATCCGCCGTATTATATTCTTGTATAAAGTTGTTATAGTTTTGCCGTTAAATATTATTCCTTGATAGTGAAATGCAAGAGCCCAGGGCAGCAGTTTAACAGCGGTATAGTATGAAACAACAGTAAAATTAATTTCTTGCCTCGAAAACAGATTCCAAATTTTGAGCAGCCAATAATTCTCGCTAAAATTGATAGGAGTTCAAAAGAACATGAGGTTTTCTTCAAAGTTTTTCTAATAAGTTTATTTATAAAAATCGCCCATTGCACTAATTGGATTGGTTGCTATTCAATAGCAAGAGGCAAGCTTCTTCTTCCGCTAAAAAAGCAAAACTGTCTGGGCAGGGTACTGATCCATGAAATTATGGTTGTTGTCGGTATATACTTGATCATGTCTTACAACCGAGTACCACACATGCGTATGTACTGGTCACAAAACTTGTCTTTGGACCATTCAGTTATAAAAACTGGTATACGCCGAGATCGATTTCCGCTTTTGTTAACAAAACTAAGCATGAATGAACCAGAAAAGCCTTCACATGCTACGAAAACATACTACGTCGATGAAATAGTTTCGTGTCTAAAGTATACCTTTAAAAATTGCCGGACCAACTGCGTATTCCAAACAATCGATGAAGCTATTGCAAAATTCAAGGGCAAGTCTTCTTTGAAGCAATACAACCCAATGAAACCCATCAAAAGATTTGAGAACAATGCGATTCCACAACTGGATACAGCTACAATTTCGACATTTACTCATCAAAGGAAATAGTTCCAACCGACCGACGGTACTCTTTGAGAACGAGTTCTAAGGAAATTGTGTTCCACACTCCAAAATCCCTTAGCCGTTATATGTTGCAATCGATTTCTTACTACCGTACACTTAGCACAAACTTTGGAGTTTGGTTTAGTAGGCACAGTTATGAGATATAAGAAATTGCTGCCAAATCTTGATGGCTCAAAGTTAGAAAGGGGTGAATATGACTTCAAACTTAATAATAATGGATGTTTGATTTGTAAATATCAAGACACAATGGAAATTGTATTGACCAGCAATTTCTACATTGACACCATAGCATCTGTACGAAGAACAAGTAAAACAGGAGACGGTATGCAAATGCCATGTCCTGACGCCATTGCTTTCTACAAGAAATATATGGGCGGAGTGGATCTTTCAGATCAATTTTCATCTCTCTACAATCCTGGCCAGAAATCCGGAAAATGGTAGAAGAGAGTTTTTCAAAAGCTACTTATGATTTGCCTATTCTTGGATTCTTTTTCAAGAAACAAGGCATACGAAGATACCATTAATTAATTTTCTCGTTGAATTGGGGGGCAGCTTATCACATATGGAAAAGAGCGAGCATTAGTTAAACGTCGTAGCACAAGAGGGCGCCCTTCCCAGCGATCAAAAAGGTTGTCAAGAGTTGGAGAAAATCTTCCGGTTGAGGGAAATACGCGCCGTCGTTGCAGAAGCTGTGCGGAGAAGAAAGTGGAGACACGAAAAACAGTTTACACTTCTTGCAATATTCTTTGTGTGCCTTGCCAAATATCACTTCAATTAACCTACATACATATAAACATTCTACCTGTACACATATTAAGAATTCAAATTCACACTCGTTTCAATATATAAATGTATTGAAAAGTGGAGTTTACATAATTGCACGATGTGTCCCAATGATATTTACTGATGGCACAATCCTGTCCCAGGACTTTTCGCTGTCCTTAGATATACTCTTTTGAAATGTACAACATGACATATTATTTGGACTATAAGCAACCAATACACATCAGAAAAGATATCTGTAAAAAAAAATCATGGTTAAGAAATGATTTATATTACCGATTTTCAAGAATTCTTCAGGCTGAGTGTTCGTTACTGTTGTAAGGACTAGTGCCTCGCAATTTAATTTGTACTTGGAAAGGTATCTTGAAGTTAATTCAAGCATTACTTTGCTCTTGCAGGTTCCAGCTTTGCAGTTAGCCATGCTAGAAATCGTTACGCCTATCTTGTTTTCAGGGCAGCCTATTCAGGATCTCCTAAGGCTCTTAAAAACTCAAATGTGTTATGAATAGTTCTGGCTTTTACATTTGAAGTTGTGTGTAGGTCCACAGTGAATCGACTTCTTGTTCACATGTTCAGAGCAAAGTATAATTTTTAGTTCTAACTCTTCTAGCTTAACCGTTAGAGCAACAAAATTTTCACTCAAAATAAATGGAGTGATTATGAATCAGCACAGCAAAAGCAAACGAAAGTGCACTGTTATTTTGTGAGAATTTGCAACAGTTCTTAGGCAACGCATATGATCAATTTGTTGACACTGTCGCAGTTGCATATTGTGAGTACAAAGTTTGGCCTAGTGTGGAGTTTTCTCTGTGTTTTTTGTAAAAGATAAAAACATTTAAAGTATTAAAATAAGAATTCTAACTAAGGTAAATTTAAATTTCAGTTTAAACAGGCATTTTAATTGTTTTAAATTTGACGGTAGATGAAAGAACTTGGTATCTCCAAAATCAAGGAAGAAGAAAGGCTATTGTTTCCTCGAAAACTTGGAGTTTCAGTGAGATTGTATACAAAATATGCAAAAATTTGAAGTCTGACGTTGAAAAGAATAAGTCTGGAAGGAAACCAATTTTAAACTTAAATTTACAAAGGCATATTGTGCGGCAGATTAAATATGGAGTATATGAAAATGTGGTCCAGATTAATAAGGCATTATACAAAAAAGAGGGGTTTAATGTAACAACTGAGGCTGTACGAGAAATTTTGCGCAGAAATGGTTTTTATGGACGCGTTTAAATTAAAAAGCCCCTATTGACAGACCGCTACAATTTTCTGAAAAATATAAGGATTTTTGTGTTAATGATTCGGCAACGGTAATTTGGTTAGATGGAACGAAAATAAATCGTCTTGGGTCCGATAGTCGCCAATGGATCTGAAAAAAGCCAGGTGAGCCAATCAGCGATCGCCATATAAGACCAATATTAAAATTTGCACAGATAAAAAGTCTTTTATTCTGTTAATTATATAGTCAAAAAGTTAAGTCACTGTATATGGGTCGATATATTTTGAGAGTCCTTTGTTTTGTTTTGTGAGCTAGGTTTTGGAAAATGGAGCAAGGAATTATATTGTCATTCACAAAAAGCGCATTTTGAAGTGCAATAGCACTTGTCTTTAGTTTCATGATTAAGACAATTTTTGCATATCTTATTTTTCTTGATATAAGTGAGCCTTTCAGAAGCACTCTTTCCTCTTAATTGAGCACATGTATATATGTTATATTGGCCCTTACAATATCTGCAAGATCTCAGGTTTGTATGGTGATTTTTAACTTGCTTCTTTTTAGCTGCTCGATTTTGCACTTGTTTCCAGAGACTGAAATCTGCCTTCTAAAAACATTAACACATCTCTTAAAAGCGGTTTTTCATGCGGATTGTTATATTTAAATTCTCGGCAACTGTCAGCCGTTGCTAAGAATTAAAAATAACTTTGGAATCAAACTTTTCCGCCCCGGGTCCGATTAATCTACAAGTAGCGCTTTAATGGCAGCTTAACCTGGGAAACAAAACCAAAAATGTTGAGCGCCAAGTGATTTTTCCAGGGATCACGAAACCTTCGAGTACGAAAAAAGAAGAAGAAAAAAAACGAATCACCAAAAGAAAAATCTTCCCCAAAAAAACAACAACAACACGAAAGGAAAATAAAAGATGTTTTTTTTTCCACAAAGTTATAAAGCTCCGTTGGAGCACGACGATTTATTTGTTACGTTAGCGATACACTCGTTGATAGAATTACCCGCTATATGCAGTCCCGAACGTACAAAAAGGTAACTTAATTTCGTGTGTTTCGTCTAGATCTCGAGATTCTTTCACACGCGTGACCTACCGGAGTCTTAATTTTCACTTTCAAAAAATCGAAATGATAAACTACACTACACCTTATATTCTCACTATACTCAGCTTTTTCCTTATCCTGCTACTCGTGTCTCTTTATCCTTCTTTTCTTGTCATTTCTTTTTTCTTTCTTTCCTCTGGCCCGCCAAGAAAACAAACTCGCGACTCTAATTTACTCAATCTCTACGTTATTAGATTTTTAAAAGAAGAAATCTTGCTTTTCGCTGATGGATGCTGAATTCCTGATTATCCATTTTAAAATATCACTTTGAGTTTAATTAGTTTAAAGTTTAAAGGTTTTCACAACACTATTCCAGTTAAAGTCCAGTAACAGTTCCTAGTTCGGCTAGGTAAAATGACATGGGCAGAAAACGCAGTCAATGTTTCACCGTTTTAATATAGTTGTAATTGAAATAATTGTTTATTTTATTTCTTTTTCTTTACTTCACTTCTTCACTATATAGCCCCTAGTTTTACTTTAATTTCTCTTGAAGGACCAATAATTAAAGCACAGATAAGGGCACTTGATTTCACGGTTGTAAAATAGACAATGAATCTTTATTTCATTCCAGCTTAAAATGTAACATGTAACACCTTAAAAAAGGTGTGATGCAATCTGATATGCGAGATACGCATCCAGCTAATGCTGGTGTGGAAAAGTGAATTTTAACAAAAGTGTGTGGTTGGGTGTTGTAGCACTAGGGAAGGCACTGAGAGATGTCAACCTGGTGATATCAAGTGTTGCAACTATCTTTTACACATCAATTGTGCTGATAATACCTCCACGGGGTAAGCGCCAGGTACTGGTCAATGTCTATCCGGACTAGACCTGCTAAACTTATAAGTGCAAGTGTTGACCAGCAGACAAAAATAGCAGCACTATAAACGGGACAGCGGATGAATTCCGCAGATGGAAACAACGGTGGAATCATTCCGGAAACAAATGAGACCCTATCTGGGCTACTCCGACATATTTGGAACCCATGTCGGTAAGGATTTCCGAGACTAAGTCAGGGTTTTGGAAAAAAAAATTGTGGGGGGAGAGCCCTTAATGGACGGGCAGCAGAACGGGTTACTGGCTAATTAAAAAAGAAGGCACCAAAAATACCTTCTATGAGCTCTTGAACAAGACCTAAAATCAACGCCTTACTTATGACATTAAATTTGTCCTTGGCGACAGCGACCACATTGCGATCGACGCAAGGCACTCCTCCAGTACTATGGATGTGCGAACGTTTCGAGGAGCCAACATCGATTCGGACCACGACCTTATTGTAGCCAACGTACGGCTACGGATATCTCGAACAACGCCAAGACAAACTCATATTGCGAGGACTTTCGACGTCAGACGGCTACAATCACAAGAGATCGCCAAGTCCTTTTCCGATCGAGTCTCTCTTAATCTCCCTTGCTGCCAGCATCAAGCATCGAAGACCAATGGCAACACTGCCAGAAGGCCATTGCAAATGCCGCAGTCGTTCACTGACTTTTGTAGAGAAATCGTATTACATCGAAATTTTGACAAGATTTTGCGGGGACCCAGTTGGCCCAGTGCAATTAGAACTAGTGTCGCAATTCGAAGGTTCGGGGTTCGATTCCCAACCCAGAGACATCATTTTTTTTTTTTTTTTTTCTTTATGCGTGTGAATTAAACAGTGAAAAAAAAACAATAAACACAAAATCACGTGATGAGTGATAGAGAGCGGTTCGTTCTCCCACCAGCGGGAAACGCTAGTGGCAACAAATGCGAGGAGGACGAGATGTCAGGCCACCTAGCAATTGTGGCATCTGACGGCAATGCCAAGAGAAGGAGGAAGCCCAGGTCAACTCCTAAATGTATCAAGCGCCCCTCTCTTTCAAAGTCCACCGAAAAGCTGCCTGGTGGATTGAGGGAGGAGGTGCCAACAACTTCGTCAAAGGCAGCAGTAAACCTTATGGGTCAGGAGTCGGAATATGACGAATACCCATACATATCTGACGGTGGGGAAGGCCACTACATGGGTAATGATAATACCTTCGCATCTCTGGCGGCTTCCGAGTCAGAGGACGAAGAAGAAGAAGTGCAGGTTCTAAACAGCAGCATTAAAGAACTGCAGCAAAAAGTACTGGAAATTAAAGCCAAGCAAGTTGCAAGACGAGAAAAGGAGAAAAAACAACAACTCCAGGGACCCCAGCAGCAACAAAACACCGGTAAAAAGGCACCACAACAACAAACAAAACAACAAATAATACAGAAACAAGCGCAACAAACAACGACAAAATATTCACAACCGCAAGAAAAGCAAAAACAGCAGAAACAACAACAACATGCACAACAAAAGAAACAGCAACAGCAGCAGCAGAAGCAACAACAAACAAAAACAAACAAGCAAAGGGTGCCACCAATCAACACCTATAAAATGGAATTAAAAGAAACTATTGAACTATGTAAGTCGGCCATAGGCAATAATTTTTTTATAAAAAGATTAACGGTAGATAGACATGCGATCCACTGCAACACAGTGGAGCGCTACCACAAAATAAAGAATTTGTTAAGGGATTCGACGACGGAGTTCTTCTCCTTCACCCCGAAGGGGGAAAAGCTGCAAACTATGCTGCTGAGGGGGTTAGAACCGTCTACTAGTCCGGAGGAGCTCCTCTCACTGCTCAAAGAGAAAGAGTGCGAAGAGCTCAAGTTCGTAGGGGTCAAGCCCTTCACCACAGCCAGACCCAAAAGGGAGAAACGGAAACTACCGTTCTTCCTGGTTCAGCTCAGTCCCAAAAGCCGTCTGGATAGTCTTAGGAGTATCAATGTCCTAGACTTCCAGGTGGTTCACTGGGAAAAAGTAAAAAGGCACGAAAACATTTTGCAATGTGTTCGCTGCCAAAGGTTCGGGCACGCCGAGTCGAACTGCGAAATACAGCCTCGATGCGTTAAGTGCGGTAAGAACCACAAGTCTGAAGAATGCGCTCTAGGTAGGGATGGAGCGTCAAACTATCGGGGTTGTCCTAAGTTCCAATACATAAAAAGAGTAAATCTGGCTCGACAGCAAAAGGTGGAAGTAAAGCGTCCACCTGTTCTACCACAAACACCAGCCGTTACTCCCCAGGTTACCTACGCCCAAATGGCGGCAGGTAGGGGAAATACGGTACAGCAAGCAAAGGTTGCTTCTCAGGCCCCAGCGCCTAGAGCACCGGAACCGGCAAATGACATGCTAGCTATCTTGCTCTCTATCCAAGGGCAGATGGCTCAGCTGCAACGTCAAATTACCGAGCAAGCTACGCGGGTAGATCAAATATACGCGCTGCTGCCGAGCCTAACGCACCTTCAGTCGTAATGGGTACATACATGGCGGAGCAAACCCTGAAGGTCCTTGCAGTGAATGTTAATTCACTGATTAGGATTGAGCAAAGAGACACACTGTTTAAGTTGCTCAAAGACCAAACACCTGATGTGCTTTTGGTTAGCGAAACTAAGCTACCCAAAAGACACAAAATGAGGCACAGAAGGTATAAAATCATGCGAAGAAATCGACCCAACTCCATACAAGGAGGAGGCGTTGCAATCTTCCTAAGAAAAGGTATACGTTTTAAAAGAATATACAGTCGTGTAGTACGTAGGTTTCTGGTGCTAGAAGCATGCATCATGTATATCCCTTTTCGTAGTGGAGAGCGGTTATACATGGTGTCAGTTTATGCATCTAAGGCTACTCAATCCACCCAATTCATCTCAGAGCTCGAAACACTTTTTCGATTTCTGGGACTGGAATTGGAGGAAAACTACTTCATTATCGGCGGAGATTTCAACGCCAAACATAGCGATTGGGGAAATAATACACCAAACACTAGAGGGAACCTGCTATTCAATTGGTGGGGTCAGCACAGTGTGATGTACCGACTCGGTCTAAAGGCGACGGATAGTCCGTCGTTTCCTAGACACGGCTCCTATTTGGATCTCCTGTTGTTCGACACACCAATACAACTGACAGGTACGAACCAACAAACTGTAAACTGTCTTCGCACTTTTGTGTATGACAGTGACCATTGCGGTCTTAGTACCGAAATAACCGTTCCGAACGGAAATGCGGAATTGGATGAGTATGTTCAAAGGCATTCCTACAACTATAGTAGAGTGCGTTGGACACACTTCTCCAGGACACTGACTAGAGTACTCTCCTCGAATTCGCTCTACCCACCGTCCAACAGAAATCTGTCCAACGAGGAGATTGACAGGTATCTAAAACTAATGGACGAGACAATTAAACGGACTATGGACAAAACGATACCTCGGTATCAACACACTAACAACGAAGACTTATTCCGCATTACAACTATTGACGCACTTCACTGACATAAAAGTAGACTACTCTCAAGACTGAAGACCTTGTACAGACAGTTTACTGACAGACACAACCCGGAGATTTTGACATTAAAGTAGTTGATCAAAAACCTCCAAACATTAATAAAAGAAAATTACAGGGCTTCTGTAAGTTTGTATTGGAACAACAAAATTCGGGCTGTAAATACCAGCAACCCGAATATGTTCCCGCAAATAAATAAAATATTTCGGAGGAAACATCAAAACGACCTTTCATGTCTAAAAATCGCCCGAACGACTGACAACGAACGCATACTCTCAACAGCAGGCATAGATCCAAATGAGGCTGTTGATGATGACAACTTTTTTGTGATCGAAGATCCCCAAGAGAAGGTAGAGGCTATAGGAGCAACTTTCCAGGAAGTGTACAAGACAAATGACATCATTGGTCCCAACCACGACCTGGAAAATCGAGTCCTTGTTCACAATTTCTACCTTCGAAATGAAATAGTGAGTTGGCGAATCGAGAACTCGGGTTTCACCCAGTTCAGTGACGAGAATATGGCAAATAATGTCATCGCCAATGAAAGGGAACAACCCCCGTTCATTTCGAAGGAAGAACTTCACACGATCTTCGACACAATTAGAAGTAAGAAATCAGTGGGAACCGATGGAATACCGAACATTGTGCTTCGACATCTCCCACTAAAAGCGGTGGACATTTATACCACCCTGTTTAACAATGCAATGAATAATGTACATTATCCAGCGCATTGGAAAACTGCGGTGGTACATCCCATCCCCAAAAGGGATAAAGACACCTCCAATCCGGCGAATCTCCGGTCGATCAGTCTCCTTCCAAAAATCAGTAAGGTTTTCGAAAAAGTCATCAATAGAGTCCTGACTAAATGGGTTGAGTACAGAAATATAGTTCCGGATAATCAATTTGGTTTCAAGGCGGGGCATGATGTTATTCATGCCGCGTCTAAACTGGTTTCTGATATCCAATGGAACAAAGCCAAGAAACAGTGCACTGGTGCCTTCCTGATTGACTTGGAAAAGGCCTTCGATACCGTATGGTTAGAGGGACTCTTCTACAAGTTGAACAGACTGGGCATTAGTAAACCACTACTGTACATTCTTTTCAATATGCTCACTAATAGACAGTTCATCGTGAAGAATGGCGATGTGACTTCTACTGGTATATTCAACATTAAAAACGGTCTGCAACAAGGTGCGGCAATTCGCCAATCCTTTTCAACATTTACACAAGTGATCTGATAGGTTCACTTCACCATGCCATAGCGTACGCAGATCAGGTCTAAAGATCGAGCTTATAAACATTCTTTTGCAACGTGACTTCGATAAAATTAAACAATATTGCGACGACTGGAAGTTGAAGATCAACTTTCAGAAGTCGGAAACCATTCTTTTTAGGACGCCTTTGTCTGGGGCCTCTGCGGATACTAGAAAGAACTGGCGTAAGTTTCAAATCGTTGGACAACACGGGCAGCCACTTGTTTGTCGAAATGTAGTCAGATACCTTGGGATCTGGCTAGATCAATATCTGTATTTTAACAAACATATAGATGTTGCTCTGGCCAGAGCCAAAGGTGCTTTTGCCCTTACAAAGAGACTGTTTTATAGCAGACAACTCGATGCGAGGGTCAATGTGATCTGCTACATGGCCCTTATTCGGCATATGCTTACATTTGATTGTCCAGTGTGGTTCAACGTCAGAGCAAGTCTTTTGGAAAAGATTCGGGTGTTTGAGAGGGCTTGTCTTCGCTTATACAGAACACCAGAGTCTGAGTACATAAAATTCTATCCTAATGAGGTCTTGTACAATAGGGCGAACCTAATACGAGTGGACATTTTTGTTATTAAGTTGATTCGAGGGCACATTGCAAGAGCAATGACCTCGTCGATCAACCTGATCTCTGGGGCTTACTACCCCAATTATATGTATTACGAGAGAGTTCACTTTGACGGCTTTATTCCTCCAGAAGCGTTACGCTACCTCGAAAAAAAGGTCTGATCCAGGATAGATTAGCGGTGCCGTTAATCTTCCACGTCGCTCGAACAGCTGCGGACAGGCGACTCAACTACGACAGAGACATCGCACACGGCAGTGCGGAGCGTCTCCGGTTTAGTAGGGAGTCGCGACATGAGGGATGTTGCTCTGCAGCACCAACAATTTTGGTGGCTTGCAGAAGAAGGGGAAGCTCCATCGTCGAATTCCTCTAGTGCAGGGTAGCTCCATTAGGGAGCAGAGTTGGTCAGCCTAATTCTTATTAGCCGTGGCCGGCTTACATAGGGTAGGTAGGGTTAAGGTAGTTTTAAGAATAAAAATTATAAAAAAAAAAAAAAAATCATAAAAACTGAAAAAAAAAATTTAAAAAAAAAATAAAAACAACAGATGGGTAACCTTATCTAAAAAAAAAAGTGGTTGTCCATACCACACCAAAAAGAAATAATACTTATACAATTATACAATAAGATAGTTTAAGTAGGTTAAGTAGATTAAGATTTATTCTAGATAGTTTTTAGTTTTAGTCTTAAGTTTTATCTTATAACAAAAAAATAATGTCAATTCACTAAGTTTTTTTTAAAATTAAAAAATATGTTTTCTTAGTTTTAATTATATCCAATGTAAAAATAAAAAATAAAGATCTGAACGATAAGTCGAAAGACAAAATTGAATTGTTAGGTTTAACTTAGAGTATCCGTATGGGGCCAGTAAGTTAGAATAAGATAATTTTAAGTTAATTAAGCAAATTTTTAAGCGTTTGTTTGTATAGCTTGTAAGAATTTCTGAATTTCAAAAATAAAAATGCATTTAAAATGAATGAAAAATGAATTGCAAATGCCGCATCTGATAGGTTCACTTCACCATGCCATAGCGTACGCAGATCAGGTCTAAAGATCGAGCTTATAAACATTCTTTTGCAACGTGACTTCGATAAAATTAAACAATATTGCGACGACTGGAAGTTGAAGATCAACTTTCAGAAGTCGGAAACCATTCTTTTTAGGACGCCTTTGTCTGGGGCCTCTGCGGATACTAGAAAGAACTGGCGTAAGTTTCAAATCGTTGGACAACACGGGCAGCCACTTGTTTGTCGAAATGTAGTCAGATACCTTGGGATCTGGCTAGATCAATATCTGTATTTTAACAAACATATAGATGTTGCTCTGGCCAGAGCCAAAGGTGCTTTTGCCCTTACAAAGAGACTGTTTTATAGCAGACAACTCGATGCGAGGGTCAATGTGATCTGCTACATGGCCCTTATTCGGCATATGCTTACATTTGGTTGTCCAGTGTGGTTCAACGTCAGAGCAAGTCTTTTGGAAAAGATTCGGGTGTTTGAGAGGGCTTGTCTTCGCTTATACAGAACACCAGAGTCTGAGTACATAAAATTCTATCCTAATGAGGTCTTGTACAATAGGGCGAACCTAATACGAGTGGACATTTTTGTTATTAAGTTGATTCGAGGGCACATTGCAAGAGCAATGACCTCGTCGATCAACCTGATCTCTGGGGCTTACTACCCCAATTATATGTATTACGAGAGAGTTCACTTTGACGGCTTTATTCCTCCAGAAGCGTTACGCTACCTCGAAAAAAAGGTCTGATCCAGGATAGATTAGCGGTGCCGTTAATCTTCCACGTCGCTCGAACAGCTGCGGACAGGCGACTCAACTACGACAGAGACATCGCACACGGCAGTGCGGAGCGTCTCCGGTTTAGTAGGGAGTCGCGACATGAGGGATGTTGCTCTGCAGCACCAACAATTTTGGTGGCTTGCAGAAGAAGGGGAAGCTCCATCGTCGAATTCCTCTAGTGCAGGGTAGCTCCATTAGGGAGCAGAGTTGGTCAGCCTAATTCTTATTAGCCGTGGCCGGCTTACATAGGGTAGGTAGGGTTAAGGTAGTTTTAAGAATAAAAATTATAAAAAAAAAAAAAAAATTATAAAAACTGAAAAAAAAAATTTAAAAAAAAAATAAAAACAACAGATGGGTAACCTTATCTAAAAAAAAAAGTGGTAGTCCATACCACACCAAAAAGAAATAATACTTATACAATTATACAATAAGATAGTTTAAGTAGGTTAAGTAGATTAAGATTTATTCTAGATAGTTTTTAGTTTTAGTCTTAAGTTTTATCTTATAACAAAAAAATAATGTCAATTCACTAAGTTTTTTTTAAAATTAAAAAATATGTTTTCTTAGTTTTAATTATATCCAATGTAAAAATAAAAAATAAAGATCTGAACGATAAGTCGAAAGACAAAATTGAATTGTTAGGTTTAACTTAGAGTATCCGTATGGGGCCAGTAAGTTAGAATAAGATAATTTTAAGTTAATTAAGCAAATTTTTAAGCGTTTGTTTGTATAGCTTGTAAGAATTTCTGAATTTCAAAAATAAAAATGCATTTAAAATGAATGAAAAATGAATTGCAAATGCCGCCTCTGATGTGTTGGGTTTCACTTGACCACCACAACAAAACCCCTGGTTTGATTTCGAATGCCGGCTAGCATATGCAGCTAAGCAAAAAGCACACAATGCGGCACTGCAAAAATAGACTAGAGCTGCTTACGAGCTCTATGAGCAGAAGAGGAGAGACGAGCACCGGTTTCTCAGGAGGAAAAAGAATGACCACGAGAAGCGCGCGGTCGAGGAAATTGAGAGATGCTACTCCAGGAATGAGATTCGGAAGTTTTACCAATAGGTAAAAAAAAATGCCAGGGACACAAACCTCGAGCCGAAGCCCGCAGAGACAAACAAGGGAACATCGTAGTAGAGACGCAGTCGATGCTGAGAATCTGCAAAGATTACTTCTGTAGACTGTATAACGATGACGACGAAACAAATACCGTTGTCAGGCAGAATGACAGCTCCTTTCAACTCGGACGACGATGACCAACAATTCCGCCCACGGAATCATACTTAAAAGAATAGTGCAGTCAGTGGCGCCTTTGCAAATATTGAGACGGAAGCGGCGAAAATGGGCTTAGCGGTCGATGAGGGCAAGACTAAGAATCGAGCTAGCTGGAGACGCTTGTTGATTGAGGCGCAGGTCGCAAGTAAAGTTAAAAAGAAGTTGATTTGGTCTTCTTGAGAGCAATTCGCCAATTCCTTGTCCACTCGTTAATTTTGTGAAAGCTTATAAGAGCTTTTCGGCTGTTAACTAGACTGATAATAACTCACCTGGAACTCTTCCTGGAACGTAGCTTAACCACCACCTTTTTTGCAGGATTTTAAAAGCTCCTATTATTATACGGGAAGAATCTGTCTTAACTTAAACTTCAGGTCTTCATGCCATACTTTGTCGGAAGGATTGGCAAACGTCCAGAAAAGCACTAGAACTGATCCCTTAGCTTCTAGGGATTTCTTTAATTTCATTTGTTTTTCTATAAACCTAGTCAAATGTAGAATGCTTTATTCTGAAGCCGATTTGATGGTCAGCAATCTTTCTGTGTACAATGACCGGTTGTAGGAGCCTTAACAAAGTTTTTCAAATAGCTTATATACTATTGGCAGAAGCGACATTGGTCTGTACCACTCTTTGTCGCTTTGAGGCATTCCCAGTTTTGGAAACATTATAAACTTCTCGACTTTTCATTGCCTTAGAACGTATAGAAATCTTAGCTCGGTTATTAAATAATATTCAGAAGCTTGGCAAAATTCCAATACGGCAATCAAACTTGTTTTGATTAGCTACTACGCAAAAGAATTCAACACTCATACAAAAGCAAACAAAATTAATCTTTTTCTTTGACCACAATACCCCTTTTGGTGAGGAATGGAAAAGTTCCAGAACTGAAATTTTCTGCAAAATCGTTATGGTTTTAGGGCAATTTATTAGTTCATAACTATGCAAATCCTCTGCTATAAAACTGATGTTCTAAAAATATATCATGAGCTATATTTGTGTTCCTTTTTCATTTTTCTATGACGCGAAAGTTAATAAAATGAATTACAACATCCGAACATAGTTTTTAAGATTGTTGGTCTCATCTAAGATTTGTGTTAATGTTATTAAATAAACTAATACTAATAACTTCTAAGTCCATTTTAATGTAAATAGATGTGATGAAATCTAGATTTTGAGGAATGGTCAAAAAGAACGAGAACATACATACACGCAAGGCCGCATAGTTCTTCGAATGTTTTGAATTTTAAACAACGACAATCAATTGCATATCATCAAACATCAAGCCACCCACCAACAGTGGTTGGTCACTCAAATTAAGAGAAAAGTCTCACCATGTCAACCTTTACTGAAAGGCTACGAGTTGTAGTTAGGGATGGAGGACCCGCATGGAACAGCAGTAAAAATAATTTTTCGTGGTTGGATATTGATGACTACCCAGAGTATTAGATGGTGGTGGATGCAACAGCTTCGTCCTCGGTTTCGCCTTCGATTCCAGACCGGCATGAAATACACTCAGATATCTCGTTTGACTGAAATCAAGTTAAATGAGAAGTTGCTGAGAATACCACTTCGACGCAAACTAAAATAATATTTAACTCGTCTCGTTAAATGATAAACGAGCCCAAACACGTTTCTTTTACTTCCCATTTTTAACATCCATTTTACCTCGAACATAAAACACTTGCAAGAGTATTGATATTATATGAAGTATCAAATTATACAGAAACAGGCCACTCGCGAGTTAAAGTTTAAGAGAATTGCGAATAGTTGGCTTTAATATAAACTCTATAGGTTATCTGTGGCACTTTACCTCTCGACACTTATTATATTTATTTGTTTAAAGACGAATTTGTGCTGGTGATTTGGAAAAACTTATTTTTCTGTTTTTGTTTATTTTAAAGTTACTCTCAGTTTGGATTTGGTTATCATCAATTAAAGACGTCTCTTTAAAAAAAAAAAAAAAAAAACTATTAAAAAAGTTATTTAATATAAAATTAAAAGCCTAATTGCATGTAAGTATATAGAAATAAAGTTGTAGGGCATAATTGGTGTTTTAACTGTAAGACCAAATAACTGAGAATCTTACCCAAGTTTTACCCTCTTAAGTCGGTTAATATCCATAGTAAAATATACTATTACACATATATGAATGGAGATTGATAAAAATGTATTTGTGTTACAACCAACGCTCCTAAGACAAATTATGATACTGTTGTAAATTTCTGAGTTTTATGTAATAATGGGCGGCTTTAAGCTTAAATTTATCCACTCAACTTTATTCTCCATATGCAAAATTTAATTGCAATTAAAGTTTATTTAAATTATTTTTTCAGGGCGATAATATCCCAGAGTCCACGGGTTACATACCGGTATCATCTTATCGACCAGCTAATGTCCATCTTCCTCTGGCACCATTTAGGGAAAATCTAGGTGGTCATAAAATTGATTTTCATATGGCAATTTATGATGGCGATAATTGGAAACCTGATAATTGGGATCTGGATTCTACCAAACAGCATTTACGGATGAACGTTACAAAAGTTCAACGTAACAATATGTGAATAATTATTTAATAAATGTGTGTAATTTAGGTGTTGTTTATTTCAGATATTGAAGCCGAATGTCAAGACGATTATATGAAAATACGAATAGGGTTTAACGGTTCATTTAGCGGGCTAGTGTATTCTGCAGGTAACAAAATAAAAAAAAATTATTTATATTCTTAGAAAATGTATACGAATAAAAAATCTCAGAAAAATATGTAAAAGACACTGCTGATATTTCAAATTAACACAATTTAAACTATTTAAAAAGTGATTTTTTGCATATTATTTTAGTAGAATATTTTTTTTTAAATAAATAATGACTATTCTATTGTGTTAATATATATGTTTTTGGTTAATTGAAGGATATGCGCATGACTTAGATTGTTTGTACATTAATGGTACGGGTAGTGATTATTATGAATTCTATATACAGCTTAATAGATGTGGAACACTTGGCAAAAATTCATTGCAAGAAGAAAAAAGAAAAAATCCAACGGTGAGACTAAGTTAAACCAATGACGATTTGTTGTTAATTATTTCTATTTTACTCTAAAACAGAATTTTATGTGGAACACAGTAACGGTTCAATATAATCCATTAATAGAGGAAGAATTTGATGAACACTTTAAAGTAACTTGTGAATATGGCTACGACTTCTGGAAAACTGTAACGTTTCCGTTTTTAGATGTTGAGTAAGTTGGCATAGAATCATAGAATTACTAACATTCAACATAGCCATGTACATATTATATTATGTTAACATTTTTTAACAATGTTATATATATTGTACATAGGTAGCTACATCATTTTTGAATTTTTTATTTATTTTATTTTTTTGATCTGGGGTTTTTTAAGCCAGAAATAAGTTGTCTTTTTTCCAAGCTTTCACTTTTCTAACGACTATTTTAGTCATTTATGACCATTCGTTGAATGGCTTCACATAAAAATCGACATGAATACGAAAATTCCGTTGGGTCATCTAAAGAGTCAGAAATTCTGAATCTTTACAGATGACTACAGTGAGATAGTAACCACCTGAGTGAAAGTATTGGAGTTTTATTAAGATAACCTACGTTTGAAATTTATCAATTCAATTGGTTAAGACAAATATAAGCAAAAAAACAGATCGCATATTTTCATAAAGTAATGCCACTGGTGGGCAAAGAAAGAAAAACTACGGAAACTCCAAATAAATTTCAACTGTAAAGGAAGTTTTTTAATTACTAAAGTTTTCCCTTAATGAAATAAAATAAAAACACACATAAGTAGATCACACAACGATCGAATCGTTTAATGTTGTGCTTTATCGTGTATGAATTATACTCGTAATACAATTGATAGTAACCTGGATCACCTAACAGAATTTATTTAGCAAGTGAAAAATACTATCTTTCATTAATATAACTTCGACCAAAATAATATAAAAAAGCTTTTCGGTTATATTAAAAACAAATATGTAGGACATACAAGAAATAAAATACTCATGTTAAAAGACTATACGCAGATACGTTGATTTTTGACCAGAACTTTATGCAATTTTTATAATGAACCAGGGGGAAACAAAGTGTAGTAAAATAATGTACGTGTAGCGAATAGCTTGTGTAAGGTGCCATCTTAAAAATAACAGAATTCTGGTCCACAATTGTTATAATTGAAGAGCACAATAATGAATTAACTATCCACATTGACAACAGCATATAAATTACATAATGGATCAATGCAAGAATTATTGCAAAATCTGAAAAATCTGAAAAAACTGTTTGACTCCAACGTCGTACACACCGTGAATTAATTCATAGACCGCCAATCAAACAAAAATTACTATACTCTGTCCAACATAAATTGGCAGTACAGGGAAGTTAGGATGTTTATCCCTCATTCACACTCTTTTCTTTTCCATAAGTGCTATTCCAACAAAAGCTGTTACAGGGTTTCCGTAGTAAGCATTTCCAATTAGCAAAAATCTGAAAGCATAGTGTATAGGGTTACCGTCCTTTTTTTAAGATTGAAATTTTCATTTAAATAATTTGTTTAATTTATAAAATTTATGAAATAAAACAAATCTACCTTTTCCACACCACCAAGAGGTAAGATAAAAGGCGCGGCTTAAAAACACAAATTGTACAAAACTCAGAAAAAAATTAATACAGCTTTCGAAAGTACAATTTACATAATAAGACTTAACTTCATATTACTCATTCCATAAAGAAAACTGCTTACAATTTTGTTTTGCAAAAGATCAAAAGAGATCTCCACGATAACACCCATCATTAAAAACTTTTTTCAAAGCTCTAAAACCAAAAGCTCCGCGACAGAAACCCAAGGAAAACAGTTACTAAACGGACATTGGTAACTCTGAATGCACATCAATTTGATGGTTGAATAGCAGCAGCAACAGGCCAGAGCCAATCAGTGAACAGTGCACACTCAGATGTGCGATGTAATGGGAATTCAGTGGCAGGTAAACACTTTATATGGAGTTTAGTATGGTGCAAAAATATGGCACGCTACTGATTTGAAAAAAGCTTCCCCATAAGACGTGTTCTGCCAATTTATGTTAGACAGAGTATAGAAACCATAACAGAACTGAGCTCTTAACTCACTTTCGACTTCTTCTGATGGTCATTTCATCGTTTCCTCAACAGCTTCATGCGGAAGCTTTGCCACTTCAACCATTTAGCAGTTTCCTAAATTATGTGTTAGAACGGCGTCTTACAAAGATACCGAACTTAATCAACAAATTGAAATTTTATGGAAATATGTGACTAAATCATCATCAATGGCGACAAAGGCTACATCATATTGTAAAGGCTTTAAATATAACTACCATAGAATATTGTGTATCACGAACAGCTTAATAATATTTTTAAAAAAGTCTTGTTTTCAATATTAATAAGTTTTAAGAACAACTTAATATGTTAAGCCCAAATTTTATCCGAAAAAGAGGGAGGAATGGCAAGAAAATGCAGTAATCAGGTCAAATGATGATTTCAATGATTTCACTGACCGTTCGAAAACAGAGGAAATAACAGGTATCTGGTATCTTCTGAGAAGATCCAGAACTAAGAGTGCCTATAAAACTACCACACGTGAGCAGTGTCTTCCAATCAGAGGTTCTGGCTGCCTCAGCGCTAATACAGATACTCGTATAATCGGTATGCGGAACAGATATCGCTATCTGATCGACAGCCATGGAATCGGTTTTTTAAGGTAATAAATAAAAAATCTTTTTTTCGAGCGCGGCGAAATCGATTGTTTAATTGGCGCAGTCGGTAGGATTCAAACAAGTTGTTGAATCCATATGAGAACGAACAAAAAAAAAACGCTCAAAACAAAAAGATCAAGTATTTTAAAGGGAATTAAAACTGTGTACCAAGAAGAGCCTCTACAAATTAGAGAAAAGTGCCCTTTTGGGCCTGGATCCTTTTAATTTTTAATGAAAAGTGTATCTTTATTCTAAGAGTGTACCGCGTACCGAATGTTGAAGTGTTTAAAGGTTAGATTTTAAAAAGCTCCACATCGGATTTATTACAAGTGAAAATAATTACAAGGGTTGCTAACAAAAAAAAGCGATTCTAGTGAAAACAGCAAAATAGGCGGACCCGCGAAAGAACTATTACTCAACAACCAACCCACAAACTGGAAAGAGGCGAAGCAGCTTCTGCAACAAAACTTTAGACCAACAGTTAACTACAAAGATATATCGAGAAACATCAGTCACTTAAGGGTAAGTTCCATTTCTGATTTAAACTATCAAAAATTGAAAATATTATAAAAAAAAATTAATATCTTTGCAAAATATGAAAAGAAAACTACAGAAACTAAAAAAGCATTATACATCGTGTCAGTTGATAAGATTAAACAAATCGTAGCGGGAAGTTTATCCCGAGAGATAAAAGATATTTTTGAATAACACGAAATAAAAGAAATATTATATACTTATGTAGGGTTTGATTATAATAATTTAGATAAGAATTTCCTAACACCAAACCGACAATCTACGTCAAACAATAAAACTAGAAACAAACGTGACAATAGTCCCCGAACCCAAAATAACCAACAAAATAATTCCCCTTCAAATAACCAAAGTAGAAACACAAATTATAGTGAAAAATGAGGGCAAAATAAGCAATACCAGAACAATACACCTCAGAATAACTCAGATCAGTTCTAACAGAATTATCATAGAACAAACTTAAATACAGGACAAAATAATCCACCTGTTTTTAATAAATCAGGGCAGGTTCGAAACGCACAACAACACATACAACCTATGGACGTAGGACAAATTGTATATGACGAAAATGGAGGAGGAGCACCCATTGACGAGGGGGTCTTAGTTAAAGAAGAGGTTCATTATCTTGAACCAGCATTTTTTCTAAGCTAGGCCTCGGAAATAAAATATTTACAGATCTGACCATTGACGGACATAAATACAAGGGACTTATTGATACAGGCTCGACAATTAGCATAATTAATTCTAGTAGGGTAGATTGTAGGAAATTTAAAATTTACGAAAGAGTCAACCTGAGACTCCAAACTATTAATAGCGAAACAATCAAAAAAATAGATTGAGTTATAATAAGTATACCGACCGAATTTGATCTGAATAAAAGAGGTGTGACACGGTGGTATAAAAGGATCTTGGTGACAAGCCTTATGGCATGGACTTACTGAGTAAAATTGTTAAAACGCTTGATTTTAGCAATAAACGACTCATTCTAACAAATGAGACAATGAAACAAATTTATTCAGCTGATAGTGAAACAACTTTCGATTGTTTCGAACTTAATTCAACTTAAAAAGAACAGATTTAAGCCACCTGAACGAAGAAGAACGCAAGGAAATGAAAAAATTGTTAAGACAATTCGACAACCTTGTCTTCAAGGATGGTGACTTACTGACTAATACAAAGACAATAACCCACGAAATTCGAACATTCACGGATCAACAAATTAACGCGAAACTATATAGGCTTCCTCCAAAACATGAAGAGGAAGTACGACGACAGGTAAACGAAATGGAACTTAATTCAACTGAAAAAGAATCAAATTTAAGCCACCTGAGCGAAGAAGAACGCAAGGAAATGAAAAAAGTTGTTAAGACAATTCGACAACCTTTTCTACAAGGATAGTGACTTACCGACTAATACAGAGACAATAACCCACGGAATTCGAACATTCACGGATCAACAAATTAACGCGAAACTCTATACGCTTCCTCCGAAAACATGAAGAGGAAGTACGACGATAGGTAAACGAAATGGAAGAACAAGGCATAATGCGGAAGTCTACAGTAGATATGCCTCACCAATTGTCGTAGTAACAAAAAAAATGGATAATTGTGGAAAGCAGAAGTTTTGACTTTGCGTGGACTACCGAAAACTCAATGAGATTATAATTGATGACAAATACCCATTACCAAACATCGAAGGTACTCTCGATAAACTGGACAGAGCGCAGTATTTCTCTTTCCTAGATCTTGCAAAGGGTTATCATCAAATCAAGATGAAGCCAAGTGACATCCCAAAAACAGCATTCGACATACCCTGTGGGCTGTATGAATATGTCCGTATGCCGTTCGGGTTGAAAAATGCACCGGTGACATTTCAGCGTTTGATGAATGACATCCTAAGGGATTACATTAATAAAATATGCGTCGTCTACCTTGAAGATATCTTGATATTCTCAACTAGCTTACAGGAGCATATTAACTCTCTAAGAATAATATTTAATAAACTATCCGAACACAACGTCAAAGTGCAATTCGATAAATGTTCTTTTATGAAAAATAACACTGAATTCCTAGGTCATGTCCTAACATCTGAAGGCATGAAACCTAACCCAACAAAAGTCAAATGTATTGAAGCTTTTTGGGAGTCACTGGCTACTATAGAAAATTTGTAAAGGATTACGCCAAAATTGCTAATCCTATGATAAAATATCTAAAAAAAAAAGACCAGAAGATAAATACAAGCGACCCAGAGTACATTCAGGCTTTCGAAACTCTCATATTAAATATAATAAAATATCCCATCTTAAGATTTCCTGACTTTACTTAAAACTTTACACTTTTCACAGACGCAAGCAATTATGCAATTGGAGCGGTGTTAACACAAGATGGTCAACCTGTGTGTTACGCTTCAAGATCACTCAACGATCACGAAAGAAACTACTCTGTCACCGAAAAAGAGTTTTTAGCGATCGTATGTGAAGTTACATACTTCAGGCCATATTTATGGGGGGATAGATTCCTAGTTATTACAGATCACTTACCAATAAAAAATTTGAGTGAACAGTTTACAGGAAAAGAGTTTAACCAACGGGCGCAATGATGGTTACTTAAGCTACAGGAATACCAATTTGATATAGAATGTCTTAAAGGTAAAGAAAATCGAGTAGCAGACTTCCTAAGTAGAATCCCAGAGAAATGCAAGGAAAAAGAAATCAGTGATAACCAATCAATAAATAATTTATCCGATAACGCAACCATTCAATCACAGGAAGAACAACAACTCGACTATATCCCAATAAAGGAAACAATAGTAAACAAATACAAAACCCAGTTGATTCTGACAAACGACACTGATAAAGAAATAGAAGTATTAACCAACAGACGTATTATATTTGGTATATAACTAAATTCGTGTGGTTTTTTTTTAAAATTTGAACGTTTATTTAAAAAAAACATGTACAATAGTATTATTCAAAGTATTGCCCATCTGAAGCTATGAATTTTTCCCATCTTTCTGGCAATTTGTGGATCCCATCCCAAAAGAACTGCGCCGGCTTGGCAACGAAGAATAAATCAAGCCAATTTTTGATATTCTGCTCTGATGTGAACCGTATTTCAGTGAGGGCGTTCTGCATCGACCGGAACAAATGGTAGTCAGAAGGGACAAGGTCTGGGCTATAAGGCGGGTGGGTAAGACTTCCCATCCACTGTTTTCCAAATAGTTCTTAACCGGAATAGCAACGTGGGGCCGAGCGTTGTCATGATGGAAAATTATTGCCTCGTGTCTGGTCGCATATTCCGGGCGTTTTTCGGCTACTGCTCTCTTCAAACGGATTAATTGTGTTCGGTAGCGTTGTACATTGATGGTTTCACCCGGTTTTAGCAGACATACATTTTAAGAAGACTTATAAAACCAGGCCTCATAGGAATTTATACCGAACTTTCCTACCACAAATTCAATAAAATACAGCAACTACTTATAGAACTTTTTGGACAGGATAAACATATCAATTTTGTGGAAACAACACTAAGAGCAAGGTAACTTAAAACCGTAGAAGAAACACATAAACAAATCTCTTTATACTATACTCAGAAAAGTGCCCACAGTGGGATAGTAGAAACCTATCACAGCTTAAAAAACGAAATATATTACCCTCATCTCATCAAAGAAATCACTAGAACAATAAACCATTTCAAGACATGTTTAGAGACCCAATGCGAACGCAAACCCCTAAAACCGAAATATCAAATTAGTGAAACGCCTAGTTAGCCTAACGAAGTTATTCATATGGACGTATTTTATTTTAAGGAACACCCATTTCTAACAATGATTGACAAACTGACTAAAAAAGCATACGCTTATTCGTCACCCAATAGGAATTGGATAAAGAAGTTAGAAATCTTAGACGAGCATTTCTCTTAATTTGGAAAACCAAGTTATAACAGATAATGAATTTAAGTCGGAACATGTGAAAGAGTTTTTTTAGAGAGCAAGAAACAGAACTTCATCTTACCAAACCTAACACCCATACAGGCAATAGTGATATAGAAAGATTCCATTCAACCTTACAGGAAATATTAGTAGTCATGAGAGACTTAGACCTAACACTTATTCAAAAGGTACATAGGGCAATCCAAAAATGTAATAATAGATATCATTCCACTATTAAAAGAACTCCCGAAAAAGCAATGTATGCAGATTTAGCAACTTCAATAAAAGACATAAAGATACAAAAAGAAAAGCGAACATAAAAACAAAAAACTAAAAGAATAGAGAAGATTATCAGGAAGAAAGGGAAATCATACCTGTAAAAAATTACAAAAGGAATTACTACAAATGAAATAGGCTAAAACAGCAAGAAGGAGAACATCCAACAAATATTAAAAGACCCCGTTTATTTGTAGGTGGTAATATAAGTGTTGCTCACACTTATAACGACGGGACAAACAAAAGCAAGACTAACGATTGACAAAATAACAGCAGCAAATGGATGCACTACAATCAACATGGGACAAAGGGAAACAGTACAGAACACTAGGACAATTTTACACGTTATAAACACTTCCGAACTAAGACAAACTGTTTACTCTATTAAGGACAATATACAAACCTTAGAGGTAGGGAACGACCCAACGATTAGGAAAGAGTAAGAGACAACTTATGCAAAAATAGCAGCAATAGAACCAGATAAAAATTAAGACAACAGAGAGGACATGGACGACAATGACCGACTAGAAATAACAGACCATATGAAAGTTATTGAAGAAAATAATGGCAACGCAATCAACAATTTAAATAAACAGATTGAAATTAACACCCATTTCAATGAAACAACAGCCAATTTCAAAAACATAATAGAAAAAGATAGAATGCAATAATGGATTTGCTTATAGGGTGACCAAACCTGGCTGCAATATTCTAGAAGAGGCCTTACAAAAGTAATGTACAGAGACCTTTTAACGTAGGGGTTGGAAAACTCTTTTGACCAGCGTTTGATAAAGCCAAGTGCAGAGTTAGCTTTATTTATAATGCTGTCAATATGTGAGTCGAAATTCAATTCCCTGGCACATATTATTCCTAGATCCCATACTTCGGTAGTGGAGGGAATAGGCTCATCGCAGATAAAGTAGTTTCTTGGAGGCGGAGGAAGACGTTTGCGGAAGACTTTCGAACAGTTTGGGTATGGAAGAGAGTTTTGCTATGGGTCTATAATTATCGACTTCGGCCTTGCTTCCTTTTTTATGAACAGAGATGATGCAAGATTCCTTCTATGGGAAAGGAAAAGTACCTGTTGAAATAGACTAGTTAAATAGGGCAGCGAGGGGAGGACCGAGATGGCTTTGACACTTTTTTATTACAATGGCCGGAATTCCAGGGCCTAACAAAAAATCATCTTTGAGTTTGGTAATGTTTTCAGAAACCAAAGATGTTGTTATATTAAGCGAAATGGATGACGTCTCTGGACAGTTTCTCATATAGCTTAAGTAACTAGGATCGGGTTCGGGTGTTTGCCTACAAAAGGATTTGTGAAAATAGCAGGCAAAGAAATTAGCAATGGCTTTTGGGTCGGCAGAAGATTCACTAAGAAATTTGAGGGTAGATGGGTAGCCGTCTGACCTTCTTTTGGTATTAACAAACTGGTAGAAGCGTTTGGGATCCGAGACTAAGCTAAGTTGCATACGGTAAAGGTACTCGAGTTGTTTGTTTATTATATTGGGTATTCCACTAATCTGAAATAGACTTGAGTTTGTTAGGCAGTCCACCATCAATATTTCTATTTCAGATGACGAATTAAGAGAGACAAAATGAGACGAGTCATCGGATGGCGCCCACTTCAGGTGAGGGAGGTTGAAATCGCCTACTATAATAATACTATCTTCAGGTTGTGCTTCATCAGTCAAAAAATCCACTGCGTGAACTACAGGTCGATAAGACTCAATTGGTTGAGATGGGTGAATGTAACAACAAAGTATGTAAAGGCAGCGTTTGGCGAGTGTAATGCTGGCACAAACTAACTTAAAATTGTCGGTATGAGGAATGTCAACAGAAGTTGTATGAAAACAGTTTCTGATTGCTAGTAAAACCCCTCGGCCATAGGGATTATCAGCTCTTTCAAATCCATCTTTTCGAAAAACGTTGAAGTTAGGGGAAAAAGCTCATGATCTTTAATGTCAGAAATTAAATTTGTTTCAGTAAGAACAAGTAGGTCATAGGGAAGTTTTTTAAAAATTGAGATAGACGGCGGAGACCTCTTACGTTTTGGTATTAAATGGACAGGCATTTTGGACTGAAGGATACAGAATTCAGTTGGTTAGGAACTATAATAGTTTTTAAAATTTAAACGGGTTCTTTGTAAGTGGGAAAGACGTTTGGAATTGACATGCGAAGACAGCGTGGAAAGATCTTTTTGAACTTCGTCGGAGAGATGTCGAAGCTCTCATGGTAACGAACGAAAATTTGCATCAATTCCTCTGGCTTTATTGGAAGACCTTCTCGTTGAATCGAAACCATAATATTGGTTTTGGTTATGCCATCAGTGCAAACAGAGTTGGGTTTGTCGTGCAAATAGGCAAGGTAGAGCCGAACGTTTTCATAAATACGGCGGTCTCTCAAACGAGATACTACATAACGACTGTCATCATTCATATCTGAAAATTGTTTAGTTAGTTTCACAGTAGGTGGAAGAAGTTGGTCGAGGTATTTCGGTTGAGAGTTAGGAGCAGGCGAGTTAAGAGAACGGAGGGGATGAAGAAAGAGCAGGTTGGTCAAGCACCTCAGATATAGGAAGGGGAGTTTGGTTAGAGGGGTTGGTAGATAGAGATGAGGAAGAGGTGGCTGTGTTAAGTATATGGGAGCTTATAAAATTAGGATACTTTTTCAATGGCGCAGGGTCAATTGAGACTTTATTAGAAAGTTGCTAACAGCAACGGAAATTAGAGAGACAAAGCTAGACGTTTACTTACTTACTTTAGGTGGCGCTACAGTCCGGGGTGGACCTGGGCTTCAGTCAACAAGCTTCTCCAGCCAGCTCGATCCCTGGCTAACTGTCTCCAGTTTCGCACGCTAAGTTGGCTGAGGTCCTCTTCCACTTGCGTGCGCCACCTGAGTCTTGGCCTTTCTCTCCTGCGCTGTCCCTCGGGGGCGGATTCGAAGACTTTTCGGATCGGAGCATTGGTGTCCATGCGCTCTACATGACCCAGCCATTTCAGTCTTTGGATCTTCACTCTTCTGGCTAGATCCATGTCGCTGTACAGTCCATACAGTTCGTCGTTGTATCTCCTCCTCCACTCACCGTCAATGCAGACGGGACCGAAGATCGCCCGAAGAATTTTTCTCTCGAAGCAACCAAGAACACCCTCATCCATTTTTGATAATGTCCATGCCTCTGCGCCATAGAGCAGGACCGGGATTATTAAAGTCTTATAAAGGGTGACTTTTGTTGTCCGATAGAGGGCTTTGCTACTCAATTGCCTTCTTAACCCAAAGAAACAGCGGTTGGCAAGAGTTATTCTTCGCTTGATCTCAGCGCTGGTGTCGTTGTCTGTATTTATAGCGGAGCCTAGGTAGACAAAGTCCTTAACTGTCTCAAAGTGTTGGTTGTCCTTTTTGCTTGACAGCATATACTTGGTCTTGCTCTCATTGACCGCTAAACCCATTTTCGCCGCTTCCGTCTCAATACTCGCGAAAGCGCCACTGACATCCATCACGTCTCTATAGATGCTGTCATACGCGGCCTTAAAATCGATGAATAGGTGGTGGGTATCGATTTGAAGATCATGGGTCTTCTCCAAGATCTGCCGTAGTGTGAATATCTGGTCGATGGTGGACTTTCCTGGCCTGAAGCCACACTGATATGGACCTATCAGGTTGTTGACAAACGGCTTCAGGCGTTCACACAATACGGCGGATAAGATCTTATATGCGATGTTAAGGATACTGATGCCTCTGTAGTTGGCGCAGTTCAGAGGGTCTCCTTTCTTGAGAATTGGACAAACAATGCTGAGGTTCCATTCATCGGGCATACTTTCGTCCAACCATATTTTACAGATGAGTTGGTGTATGCTCCTTACCAAGGCATCGTCTGCCGCTTTGCAGAGCTCGGCAGTCAGGCCATCCGCTCCAGCAGCTTTGTTGGACTTAAGCTTCGATATAGCTATCTTCACTTCATCCAGGTCGGGTGGACGGAATTGTTGGTCATCATCGTCCAAGTTGAAAGGTTGATTCTGCCTGACAGCGGTATTTGGTCCGTCATCGCCGTTATACAGTCTGCAGAAATGATCTTTCCAAATCCTCAGCATCGATTGCGATTCTACTACGATGTTCCCTTGTTCATCTCTACAGGCTTTGGTTCGGGGTTTGTTTCCGCGGCATATTATTTTTACTTTTTGGTAAAACTTCCGAACCTCATTTCTGGAGTAGCATCTATCAATTTCCTCGATCGCGCGCTTCTCATGCTCTTTCTTCTTCCTCCTGAGAAGCCGGTGCTCGTCTCTCCTCTTCCGCTCATAGAGCTCATGAGCAGCTCTGGTCTTTCTAAGCAGCGCCGCGTTATATGCATCTTGCTTAGCTGCATGTGCTTGCCGGCATTCATCATCGAACCAGGGATTTCGTTGTGGTGGACGAGTGAAACCCATCACATCAGAAGCGGCATCTCTGATGGCGTTTCGGCAGTGTTTCCAATGGTCTTCGATGCTTGATGCTGGCGGCATTAGACCTCTTAAGAGATTAAGAGACACTCGATCGGAGAAGGACTTGGCGATCTCTTGCGATTGTAGCCGTCTGATGTCGAATTTTCTCACAGCATTAGTTTGTCTTGGCGTAGTTTGGGATATCCGCAACCGTACCTTGGCTACAAAAAGGTAATGGTCCGAGTCGATGTTGATTGTTGACTGTTGATTGATCAGGAGTTCTCCAAGTCCCCTTGTGTATGTCGAGATGTGGGAACCGCGTGCTAGCCATGACAATGTTTCGCCCCGCTGCAAAGTTGATTAGCCTGAATCCGTTATCGGAGGTGCCGTTGTGCAGGCTATATTTTCCGATTGTTCCACCAAAGATACCTTCTCTTCCTAGCTTTGCATTAAAATCACCGAGGACAATTTTAATGTCATAGCTAGGGCATTGCTCGTAGGTTTTGTTGAGGAGCTCGTAGAAGGCATCCTTGGTGTCGTCATCTTTCTCCTCTGTAGGGGCATGCGCGCATATGAAACTTATGTTGGCGAATTTAGCCTTGATGAGGATTGCTACGAGGCGCTCGCTCACATGCCGGAAGCTGAGGACTTCTCGTCTTAGTCTGCCTCCGACAACAAATCCGCATCCAAATAAGCGCTGCTTTTGCCGTCAATAGCAATTGCCGTAGTAGATGTCGCAGTTTTTCATCTTCTTTTTGTCCGGCCCATCCCATCGCATTTCTTGGATGGCGGTTATGTCTGCTTTGCAGCAGTCTAGGGGCTCCGCTAGTTGCTCGGCTGCACGTGGTCTATTAAGGGATCTTACATTCCACGTGCATATCCGAAGCTCATTGTCCTTAAATCGTTTGCGTGGGTTGTCAACAGTAGAACCGTCCATATCTTAGGCTTATTGATGCTTCGTAACTTCATCTTTTTTAAATGGCTGGGCAGTTACCCCGGCGGCACAACCCCCAACCTGGAGGACTACTTCCACTTTGAGTGCCCCTAGGACGAGGGGTCGGTTACACCGAAGCCAGTAACCCATTCCGGGATGTGAGCGCTGCCGTTGGCTCTTATAGGGCTTGTCCGCCACCATCTCTTTTCCAAGACCCTGACGAAGTCCTGGAAATCCTTTCTGGCCTGAGCTCCAAATATGTCGGAGTAGCCCGGATAAGGTCTTGTTTTGTTTTTCCGACACTAATCCTGGTTAATGGCGCAAGAAACTCGTCATTTGCCCCCTTCACTTCGCAACCTCTAGTGAGATTCCCAGATGGCGCCACGGGGAGGCGTGAAGTAGGACTTATTAGCAGAGCTGCAAGATGTTCGGCTGCAGAGGCTCATTCTCGTCATTTAAGGAACCAGCACCTGTTGGAAGATGCTACTTCTACGAGGCCTTATACTAATCGTTGCCATCCAAGCTAGACGTTTATAAATTAAAAAATTCAAAGTACGACAAAGATAGAATTATTTTAGCATTAAAAGTTCCGAACTCATATAAATTAGTTGACTATAAATTAATAACAGCTATGCCCAATGAAAATAATCTAGAAGTAATAATGAATAATCAATTTGTAATAGAATTTAATGGAACAAAATACGAGTATGCCAAAAAGATCCAATACATAGACGAATTAAAACCACTAATTAATTGCATTACAAGAAATAATTGTAAACTAAGAGAAAATCATGTAATAGAAGTTAAGAAATTAGATGATAGTACTATAATATGTAAGAATATGCGAAATGTATCGATAATAATTCAATGTAAAGATAGGAAAATAAGATTAATTGGAAATTATTTGATTACCATAAATAACTGTACAATTGAAATATTAAATGAAAAATTCTGTAACAATAATTTCGAATTTACAGATAGATTCTTTTATACCGAAGAAGTAACATACAATTTTACCAAACAATTAAATTTTGAGGACATATGTAGCTACTAAAAACTTTGTGAACTTAGAACGCATTAAATTCCTTTCATTTCACAAGAACATTAATTACATTGCTAACTCAACTATGCTCATAATTATAATCATTATATTCATTTTAATAGTAATACTAACTAGAAAAAACAAAAACCTTAAGTTTGCAATAAAAAGTTGCAGTAATGAAATTCCTAAATGTCACCAAATTCAGGAGAATTTTAAATCTAACGGGGGAGAGGCTACATACCCCATGAAGAACAAGAGCATTTTTTTCATAAGAGTATTCTCTTCATCTTCAATTTAATATTCCCACACCTTTTTAAGGCGAACGAACAAGACCCGACATGTGCAACGATTTTGATTTTCCCAGACCTCTTCAAGGTAAACGAACATGAAGCGACAATATGCAACGCGCAAATCCGAAACTAGCTGAGTTAGCAACGTAAGAATAGATATTAGGGGGTTAATTAGTTAGTAAGTTGCACAATTGTACCCTGCAGGACCCCTGCAAGTCCCTCTACGTTCTGTGTTTTTACATCCTACCCGCACAACCAATCGAATGCTACCAACTCGCTATCGATGCAATTGATCAAATAATTAACTTATCAGATCCTCTCGATTATATCATCGTATTCGGCGATTTCAACCTACCTCAGCTGCACTGGACTCAATCAGATGATGAGTCTTTTTTTATCGCTAATCCTAACTCGAGTAAAGAATATCTCTTCTTGGATGAGCTCACAGACTCTAGCTTATGCCAAGTTAGTGGTGTCTCCAACTATATGGGTAGGCAATTAGACCTCATTTTAACCACTGATCCCATAAATTCCTCTGTCTCGCTCTGTCCCCTTTCACTATCTACCATTGATAACTTTCACCCACCACTTCTTCTTTCTCTTTTCATCACTCTCCTAATCTCAGTAAGTGTTCTTTTGATTTCGCCAATATGTCCCTAAATGATGCTCTCTCTATCTTCTACAGACAATTCTTCTATTCTATGTCTCTATATGTCCCCTTTTCACGCAATAAGACCCCTTCTACGAGCCCCCCGTGGTATAATCGTAAACTTCGCTCTTTACGTAACAAGAGAAACAAATTATGGGCAATTTTCCTCTGATCCAACTCTTGTGCTGACTATTCACACTATCTCGGGTCATACCTTCAATTCGCCCAGCTTTATAACGTTCTCTATCAGCGATACCTTGATAATGTGCAAGGCTTATAAACGATCCTTAGTCTTTCTACCAATTCGTTAACTACAAAAGAAAATCGAACGGTTTTCCTCTATCCCTCTCGTACGAAAATATATCATCAACCGATCCGCATACCATAGCCAACTTTTTTGCTTCTTTCTTTAAGCAATCTTTTGCCGATAATTCCTTCATACCAGATCCCTCTTATTTCAAATACTTACTTAACTCCCCCTCTATTTCTCAAAGATTTGATCACACAGTAATAGGAAATAAATTACAACAACTTAATGATGAATACTTACTAGGCCCAGATGGCCTTCCCTCCATATTTCTTAAAAAGTGTTCGTCAACACTATCGCACCCCCTTGAAAATCTCTTCCGATTATCGCTCTCTCAAGGTGAATTTCCACAGATATGGAAGTCTTCTTTTATAACACCGATACACAAAAAGGGATTAAAGAGCGAAGTCACTAATTACCGCCCTATAGCTAAACTTTCTCATATACCCAAACTCCTCGAGAGCATTTTGTATGAAGCCTTAAGCTTCCAGTGCAAATCTTTTATTTCCCCCAATCAACACGGCTTTCTGAAGGGTAGATCAACTACCACTAACCTTGTAGAATTCGTGTCCTCAGTTCTCTCAGCCTTAGAAAGTGGTAAAGAAGTTGACGTTATAACAACTGATTTCAGTAAGGCTTTTGACAAGATATCTCATAAACTAATCCTGTTCAAATTGTCCCGCCTGGGTTTTGAACCCATTTTGCTTCAATGGATATCTACTTACCTGGATAATCGTTTTTATAGTGTTCGTTTCAGGTTCGTCCTATCGGCCCCTTTCTTGGCCACTTCAGGTGTTCCTCGAGGTAGTCACCTAGGTGCACTTTTCTTCATCCTAACCATTAACCATATTGAAAGGGTCATTCTCCACTCAGCACTCTCTGTCTATGCTGACGATACCAAATTTTTTAAGCCCATCTCCTCACAACACGACTCCCGCCTCCTTCAAACAGATCTAAATAGTTTTTCCACCTGGTGCATCGAGAACTGTTTAGAACTCAATGTCACCAAATGTCAATCGATTACCTTCTCATGTAAGTGCAACAAGAATCCTCCCCGAATTTGCGTTCTCCGCGTTCAACCTATATCCGTAGTTCAGACTATCCGCGACCTTGGCATACTATGCGACAGGGAGCTTAATTTCTGCTCGCATATTGGTGAGATAATTATTAAAGCAAACTCATCACTTGGCTTCGTTAAAAGATGGTCCAAAGAATTTTGTAACCCGTACGTGACCAGATCACTATACATCACTTATGTTCGCCCCCTTCTCGAGTACGCTAGCCAAGCCTAGTGTCCATATCAGCGAGTTCATGTATCTCGAATTGAGAGGATACAGCGTCGTTTTCTTCGATTTGCACTTCGAGGTCTACCTTGGAGCGATCCTCTAATCTTACCTCCCTACCGAGACCGTATCAAACTCAACCTGAATACCCTTGAGGAACGAAGGGACGCAGCAGACATTTTTTTCATTCACAGACTCCTCTCAGGCTCCGTCGTTTGCATGTCTCTTTACAATTCCATTTTCTTTAACACTAACCCTCGAAATCTACGTTGCCCCCGTCTCTTCTATCTACCAATCCACCGCACCACATATGGCTCTAACGAACCAATCTCCCGTATGCTACGTAAGGTAAACTCCAACCTTTCCGTTTTCGATTTTAATCGCAGCACACTTTCCCTCAAATTCGATCTCCTCCACCGTCCTTAGCTTTAAGTCCACATATCACTAATCCTTTTTTTATTTTATTATTAGTTTTAAGTCATACATGTTAAGCTTGTACTAAGCAAAATAAGTGGGGGTGTTAGCCCCCACCAAAACCAAAATCAATAAAATATCTTTTTTTTCGAGCGCGGCGAAATTGATTGTTAAATTTACATATACCTACATAAGCCATAAAAAATTACAAATGAGTAACTGAGAAAGCGGGTCATGAACCCTGCAGAAGATGATTTTACAGGAAGAGCATTTTTCTGTCAGAGTACCTACTTTGTTGCTTACGTCACTGAACCTCAATTACTCTTGAAATCTGAATGAATTTTAGCATCTGAACTATATGAGTAACCATATTAGTGACGTGAAAACCTACGATCATGAGATCTCAGGCAACTTACAGACTGGAGGACATTTTTGAGAATTCTCTAGTAGCTGACATTGGTATCTTTAAGACTTTATTTGACTCACTATTGATGCACTGATTTTTGATTTATATTTCTCATATTGTATAGAATGTTTTTAAATAATATAAAAAAATCGCTTTTTTGACTCAAATAAATTTGTTCCGACCCTTAAGCAATAGTTACTATTACGCTACCAAAAAAACAAGGAAAACAATGTATCAAGTTTTGACAATATTACAGAATATCTGAGATGCCATAACAAGTCAGCAGGTTTCTCCATTCGAAACACTCACTCGCACCACGGAAGCATATAAAACAATATATGTACATATGATAATAAGGTGCGTTCCAAATCTATAAAACATCTGACGAATATCTCATCATTGCACTATGATTTTTTAAGCTGGCGGATATACATATGTCTCCGTTTAGTCTTTGTTTACCGTTACCTTGATTTTAAAATCTATTGCAAAAGTTTTTTGACTGGGAAAATGCATTCAGTTTGCACGTTTCATATTTATGAGATAGTGATAAAAAGTATACAGCAAAAGGTTATTTGTGGAAAATGAATATTTGTTTCATTTCCTATTTGTTTCAAAGAAATGTATTATTTCAGTTTAAACAAAATGGCTCTTGGAAAATTGTTGACAAACGTTGAAAAGGAGAGATTATTGCCTACTTAAACCTTAAGTTATACTTACGCCAGAAGTTAGTTAAGAAAGGTTAGGCGAAGTTATATGCAGATTTTAAAAATATCAGGACATCCATGACAACAGATCTGAAAGAAAAAGAAAGCTCCCTGATACAGATGAAAATAAAATTCTTAAAGCAGCAAGTAATTCCAGTAGCAACTCTTACCGCTTTGGCGACCGTGTAAACTGTACAAATTTCTTAAAAACAACGTGGAAAACATTATGCAAAAGCTCTTTTATTGGGTGGCTGTGGTTCAAGTGGTAGTGGGAGCTTTCAAATCAACAAAAATCAAGAAAGATGTGTAGTTAACTAGAATACAACAACAAGCCAGCTCTCACTAAGAATTTAGTGTGGTTGGTGGTTTTATTTCCCTTTCTGCAGAGAAACCATGAGTTGAATACAAACTTGAAGTGATTGGAAAAAAAAATTTCACAGTTCAAAAATTGTGACCATTATTTGAATAACTCGAATAAATTTGTCCTGATTTTGTTAAAATTTTTCTTAAAAATGTGTGCTTTGTTAAAAGATTTCGATTAAAACTGCAAAAACTTCGAAGACTCGTCTATTTTTAAGAAAAAAATGATTCTATTTTGTATATGTTTTTTTTTAAAATAAATTAAAAAGCCATGGAAGGATTCAAGTCAAAATCAAACGGCCGCGGTTCTACATAAAGACCTATCATCTGACAAATTCAAGTCGATAGGACCATTTGTTCGTAAGTTATCGTGAGCCAACAAAATTGACACATACACACATACTCACACATAAAAACACATACATTTTTTTAAAACTTGTCTAAAAACACTATGGGCACCTTTAAACGCAAAGATATCACAACATTCGATTATCGAGTGAATGCAAGAGCTTCCCTATCAGAAAGTTAATATTTTTGATTTGATTTTGAAATTGAAAGTGTTATAGAAATATAAAACGCAACTTATTTGCAATGCAAATAACTGATAGTCTTTTTATTGTCCTGTCTACAAGTAATTGCAAGAATCCATATTCACATGTTTATGTTGGTTCAGAAAACGAAATGAACATACATATAGTATTGTATTAAAGAAATTCAGTTCATTAATCGAAGCAACACAATCGCTAGTAAATGTTAAATAACTGGACTTTACATTGACGGCAATGGTATTCAAAAGTTGGAAGCGGACTCGAGGATTCATTGTTCAGCTAAAGCGTTAAATATCCCGTTATTGTTCTGTTCCTTAGCAGCGCCTGTATTATGTAAATAACACCATAAATGCTTTAAATGCTTTTACTGGGACAACTTGTTGAACCAAGCAGACCTTTTTACACTACTCTGGCTTAATAAGCACAAATTATAAATTTTTATAAATTTTACAATTACGCTGAATAAGGTTACCCAGCTAAAGACTACAATTTTAATTGGGGGAACTTTGTTTGTGCAACACGAAGAAGTTTACATTGGGTATATTAGGATTTTTATTTTTTTTTTCATTTTTTATTCATTATCACTTATAAATAGGGTTATAACAAATTCAATTTCCAAAAATATAACAGTGAGTAGAATAAATCATTGATCATTTGGAACTTTGAAGTTAGCGTTGAATGATCGCAAAAACAATAATTATACTCAAAGAATAACTGACGTGGGGTACCATCAGTTGATCTTATGTTACAAGAAATAAGGGCAATTTTTTTGTATAAGTTAAATAAACAACAAACAATTTTAGAGGAGCAATAAAAAGTGAAAAGAGTCATTTTGCATTTTATTATTAATTTGTTACTTTCAAAATTAACTCCAAGTTACACGGATCCACTGTAAATAGCCAGTCTTTAACTTCTTTTAAGAATGAGTTGAGGTTTTGATTTAATCGTGCGGATATGGGAAGCTTATGAAAGATTCTACGAGAGGAAATTAAATAAAAGTTCATGTGTTTTGTGCACGCGTGGAATGTCAAATAGTACCAAATTATTCATCCGTAAACTCTAAAACTGAAGAATTCCTAGATGACACATTACCGCTTTGTTTATAAAACTCCTTTAGTACCTTAAAAATGTAAATATTCCTGATTGGCAAGATGCGCAGGTTGATAAAGAAGGGCCAACTTCCTGCGAAACGATTCTTAGCGCACATGATTCGGATTATATGCTTTTGGGCAATTAGTAGCGATCTCAAGGTATTCATGTAGGTACCTCCCCAGCTAACAATACCATACTGTAGTTTCGACTGAACTAAGCCGTAATAGAACATTGAAAGAACATTTTACGTGTAATTAACGTCATATACGACTTTAGATACTGGCTGTGAGCTTTGAAGTTTAATTTTTTTAATTAATTTAATTTTATGAAACAAACAGATGAACAACTACCATTTACGTTGATATTAAGTCGCCCACAGGTATGAAGAGGTAAACAAAACTTTTGGCAGGCACTTGCAAGGAAAGAGAACTTAAAATTATCCAAGACACATTGTGTTAGATTGAAGCTCATTCTTTTTGTTTTTTCGCTGATAATAAGCTTGTGAATTGTAAACCAGATCCTAAGTAGTTCGAGGTCATGGTTGACTTTCGCAACGCATTCGTGAATCGAAAGATCAGTGTACGTGAAAGCGATGTCATCTGCAAAAGCCCTACGCTGACCATACAAATTTTGATAGAAAAGAGAGTTAATATAGATGAAAAACAGGATTGGACCTAGCACTGAAACTTGTGGGACACCAGTTTTGAGTTTAAGTGCAATACTATAAAAATCATTGACTAAAACATTCTGTTCTCTTTCCAACAAATATGACTTAAACCACTCATATACCATTCCTCTAAAACCTGCTTTGTATTACTTGGATAATAATATTTCAAGATCCACCATGTCGAAGGCTTTAGGCATATTGACAAAAAGAGCCATAGTTGATTTACTTTCATTAATGCCACTACACCAAGCAATTGATTTTAGTAGAATGGCAGAAATACGGTCACAGGTGCTTGATTTTTTGTCTCGCAGATTCATAATTAATTTAAAAACTTCAAACAAAGAAAACTGGAGAAAGCAGAAACTGTTACTCTGCATTCTTTCTTCAATTAAACCCGATGAAATATTGCAGTTGCAACTGGAAAGTAGCTCAGGGGGTTTTAAATTCTCTGAGATACTGACAAAATACTCATTGAATTTATTTGCTATTAAGCGTGGATCAGATAAGATTGAATTATCGACTTCTACATTTTGAATACTATTTGATTTCTTTTTCCTACCCAAAATAATATTTACTAACCCCCATTCTTTCTTAGGGTATCCTCTAAGTTGGCTTAACCGATTCGCGTAGTAGGTATCGCGTGCTTGAGCAACCATACCTTTATGCTTTTTACACAATTTAGTGTAATACATTTTTAAATTAGTATTTCTAGGATGTTTTCTTACCTTTTTTGCGAAATCTCTTTTATGTTTAATAAGGTTTAATAGACGTAATGTTATCCAGGGCTTTAAAAACAAATCGCGCTGACTTATTTTAAGAACAGAAGTTGCACTGTTAACGTGTTTAATTAAAATTGAAACAAATTTATCTTAGGCTACTGAAGGATCGTTTTCTAAAAAAACGGGTTCCCAGAATTTATACCTGAGCTTCTCACGTAGAAAAGAATAGTTAACTTGAGTTTTTTCCTTATAGCAAGTTTCCACAGGAGAAAAATCTGCTAGAACATTAAGGACACACAGGTGGTGATCAGTAATCCTAAAATCGTATACTGCGCTATTGATTGTATTGAACAACAGCATTGTTGTTTTTGTTTAAACGCAGAAAAATGTGATCGATGCAACTATTGGTTGAATCTGTTATGCGAGCAGGAATATTAACTATACTTTTTAAACCAAAAGAAGCCATGAGGAGCATATAATTTTCACAGTCCATATCCAAATCGTTAAACAGGTCAATATTTTTATCGCCTAGGACTATTAAATTCTTGGCTTTTATATTATTTTAAACGGTACGGAACTCTTCGACAAATGCACTTTTTCTAGAACTATGCAAACGATAAATACAAATTATAGTGTAGTTTATGTTTTGAAATGTTAAGTTCACTTTTATTATATCCGCATTAATTAACTTGATTTTAACTTGATTTTAGCACAATACCACTTTTTATGTAAACGGCAATGCCACCGGCAGAATAGGTGTCATTGCAGTTACCAAAAGAAAAGTAACCATCTATGTTAAAGGAATCAAATCCACTTTGATACACCCATATCTCACTTAAAACAATTAATAAAGGCAATTTATCTAGAGACTGAATGTGGACCAAAAAATTATTAAAATTCATTCTCAGACTCCGAATATTTTGATGAATGCAAAAGGATTTAGAAATAGCAACAAAGGTATCATTATCACAATTAGCATTGTTTATGTTTCTAGTGGCATGAGGAATGGGATTGTTTACATATAAGAAGTGGAGGTAATCTTAACAGAATTATCGCCCTCTTTCTTTTTCATATAAGCGATCCCATTCCTTGTCCACAAAAATTTAAAGTTTTTTGATATTTTCATTGCTGTTGCTGCATTATAAAGTTGACGAGTATTGTATGTTAGGCTCTCGTTTAGGTACATGTTCTCTATTGCTGCTTGGTTGCTGATAACAGTCGTTTTTAATTTTCCTCTCACCTCGTTCTTTGCTCTCATTATTTTCTCTTTCATGTTGCGGGAGACAAATTTGACGAACAAGACGTTTTTTGTTTTGTTTACTGCTGCCCCTGCCGCTGATTGAGACGAAGAACCATCAGCTGGAGAAGAGTGAAGTTTTATTTTCTTCAAGTAGCAATAATCAATGTCGCCTTCACTGGCATCAACGTTTAGCCCATTGCGGAGAACTTTGAGAGCGAGTTCGGTGTTTGTTGTTGGTGTTGCGCTGGTGTTTTCAATAGGAACATTGAAGATTTCAATACTGCTCCCAAGTAGTTTTTGTTCTAGGTTGTTGACCTTTAGCTCCAGTTTATGAATTTTTTCCTCGTACTGTTTGTTTGCAGTTGTAAGCGCATGGATTTGTGTTCTTTGAATAGATTTCAGAGGCAGAGAAAGACAGATTTCTTTGTAAACCATTTCTAGGGTTATGGTGGGATTTGATGATTCCTTAGAAGTTAAGGCTGCTGCAGTGGACTGATTTGGGTGATTTTGTTTCTTGGTGCTGAGTGGATGGTTTGTGTGCGGGTATTGTTGATTAACAACAGCGGTAGCGTCGCAAAAAGAATTTCGCCGTTGCTTTGTACATGTTGTGCATCGCCACGCAGTTCTGACACGCTTGTAGCCCACGACGTTGCGATCTTCAATACTACGATGAAGCTGTTTCTAATTTCCTTTGCTAAAGACGAAACCAAATGGCATTTCGTCCCATCCATACACTCTTGTAATCAAAATATAAGAAGTGTAATAGGAGAGAATTTTGTCAATTTCAATAAAATGACTGCTTTCTTAACTTCCAATACATATGAGTCATATTAAATAGTTGTGGTTTCTTATTTCCTCCCAGTCTTTTTCGTTTTCGGTAATTATACACTTTCGCGGTCACCTGGTTTTTAAGCGATAAAAAATCCGAAACCGGACCGATTTTCATGGTTCGTTTTTAAATGTTTGTTTTGATGGCGGATTTGTGAAAATTCGAAAGAGTAAGTATTTATAATAGTTTTGAATGCTGAAAAAAAATATGTTTTTAAAAATGAACCTCTGCAGTTTTTTTTTACGCAACCAAGTCGACTTCTTATAATTTTTTTTGTAATCCTAAAACAAGTTTTGGTCGAAGATGGAGGGGATCGGCAGCGTTTGGCTATCGAAACTTTTAAATAAATTAAAATGTGGACAACCTATGCCGAATCAATGGAGAAGTAGCTTCTTGGTTCCATTATACAAAGGAAAAGGCGACACTCGAGAATGCAACAACTACCGTTCAATCAAGCTTATGTCACACACAATGAAAATCGTCGAAAGAGTCTTAAACGAACGTCTTCGGCAAATAATAAAGCTCGATAATAACCAGTGTGGATTTGTTGAAGGAAGATCGACGGTGGACGCTATCCAAAGCCTACGAATGATAATGGAAAAGCACCGAGATTCATCTAAGGATTTACACATGGTATTTATCGACCTCGAGAAAGCATTCGATCGAGTGCCTAGGGATCTCATATGGGCCGCGCTGAGGTCTCAAAACGTACCGGAAACGTATGTTAGAATAATACAAGACATGTACGGAAACGTGAAAACTGCGGTTAAAAGCTTTGCTGGACTAACGAGAGAATTTGCAGTTAATGTCGGAGTGCATCAAGGAAGCGTACTTAGCCCTTTTCTCTTTAACGTAGTATTCGATTATCTTTTAAAAGACTGCATACGCGAAGCAAATGTAACGCCAATTCTCTTCGCTGACGACGCAGTTATACTTATCAAAAAAAGGTTTTAATCTAAAAGAAACTTTGCATATACTCAACCTCGCACCTACTCCAATCCCAACAGTGACCCCAAGCAGAGGGTTGCGGGGGACAGCATGCCCCCCATACCTACATCACTGAGTTCACGGTACCACCAAATTGAAAAAGATTTTTTTTTTTTAATTCGTTTGTTTTTTGAGTATATTACGTTGATTGTGCAACGTGAAAAAAAGTTATAAAGGATTACTCACCAGAGCATATTTTTTTTCTACATTTCTACGAAGTCCAGTTTTGGACTTTTTATCGCTTAAAAACCAGGTGACAGCGAAAGTATAGGTACTCGTATATATGTAATTACCTTGTTTTCTTTTAGAGTAAACTTTGCACTCCATCGCGACATTTTACAGAAACTACAAGGGAAATTATCAACCTACCTCGCGTCAAGTTTATATTTTCATTATCTAATGATTTAAAATCCAGAAATCTGTGAATTCTTCTTTACTATGAGTAAAATGCCATCCGCAAGCAGAAAGCAAGCCGCTCAGACAACTTATTCATTTCCAACAAGATGGCAGCCAATTCACAGAATGACATTATTTTTCCTTCACCTTTTACGTTACTTAAAACAAATAGAGTTGACGAACTTTGGAAATGGTGCGAAAAAAATTTACTGAATTCTCTCTTCAATTTCAACGTGATTGAATCCAACATGATGGGTAAATTGAATGGCCTACAAGCTCGCTGGAATCACGAATTGACATGCTGGCGAAGAGTTAAATTAATGCGGGTGCGGTATTGGTAGGTATTCCATCCGTAGAGAATGGCTATTGGCTAGTACCTTCTCAAGATTTTCACCAATCATAAAAAAGTAGTTTAAGTTAATCCTATCATCTCCAATCTGTTTCGTTTTCAAAACCTTCTAGCCCACTACAAGCAAACAAAGTGCACTCAAACTCATAGAGAACTCCTTGTAACTCCTCGAAAACTACTAATTTGAAATGGAATGACCTGACTTTATATTTGTTTTCAAGTGCTAGCTAGACTTTTCAAAATCGCAAAAATTGGGGTTCCAACACTCGCATCACATTTGTTTGGGGTAGTTTCACTCTTTGCAAGAATACATATTTTTTTATCCAATATTGTGTGTTATTGCTTTTAGGGTCGCTTTCATAACTTCTGTTGCATTTTCCAAGAGATATATACACTTATGTGTGATATCTTCTTCTTTAGGTGGCGCTACAGTCCGGGGTGGACCTGTGCCTCAGTCAACAAGCTTCTCCAACTAGCTCGATCTCTGGCTAGCTGCCTCTAGTTTCGCACGCTAAGTTGGCTGAGGTCCTCTTCCACTTGCGTGCGCCACCTGAGTCTTGGCCTTCCTCTACTGCGCTGTCCCTCGGGGGCGGATTCGAAGACTTTTCGGACGGGAGCATTGGTGTCCATCCGCTCTACATGACCCAGCCATCTCAGCCTTTGGATCTTCACTCTTCTGGCTAGGTCCATGTCGCTGTACAGTCCATACAGTTCGTCGTTGTATCTTCTCCTCCACTCACCGTCAACGCAGACGGGACCGAAGATCGCCCGAAGAATTTTTCTCCCGAAGCAACCAAGAATACCCTCATCCATTTTGGATAATGTCCATGCCTCTGCGCCATAGAGCAGGACCGGGATTATTAAGGTCTTATAAAAGGTGACTTTTGTTGTCCGAGAGAGGGCTTTGCTACTCAATTGCCTTCTTAATCCAAAGAAACAGCGGCTGGCAAGAGCTATTCTATATATAGTCTCTATAGATGCTATCATACGCGGCCTTAAAATCGATGAATAGGTGGTGTGTATCGATCTGAAGCACATGGGTCTTCTGCAAGATCTGCCGTATTGTGAATATCTGGTCGATGGTGGACTTTCCTGGCCTGAAGCCACACTGATATGGACCTATCAGGTTGTTGACGAACGGCTTCAGGCGTTCACACAATACGGCGGATAAGATCTTGTATGCGATGTTAAGGAGACTGATGCCTCTGTAGTTGGCGCAGTTCAGAGGGTCTCCTTTTTTGAGAATCGGACAAACAATGCTGAGGTTCCATTCATCGGGCATGCTTTCGTCCGACCATATTTTACAGAAGAGTTGGTGTATGCTCCTTACCAAGTCATCGCCTGTCGCTTTGAAGAGCTCGGCAGTCAGGCCGTCCGCTTCAGCAGCTTTGTTGAAACTAAGCTTCGATATAGCTAACTTCACTTCATCCAGGTCGGGTGGATGGAATTGTTGGTCATCATCGTCCAAGTTGAAAGGTTGATTCTGCCTGACAGCGGAATTTGGTCCGTCATCGCCGTTATACAGTCTTTATATGGTCTTTCCAAATCCTCAGCATTGACTACGATTCTACTACGATGTTCCCTTGTTCATCTCTGTAGGCTTCGGTTCGGGGTTTGTGTGATGTACACGTCAATATTTCTACTGTTTATCAATAGTTATTATAGTCATAATAAATCTCCGCCTGCGTATGTGTATACTACCACACAAGTTATGTCAATGTCTCCTTGGGATATTACAAATACAAATGAGTTAACAAACGTGAAATTTCGTACAAAAAAAAACTGTTTCATAACTTAAATTGGGCCGGTAGCGAAGTGCTGTCTTACCTTCCTATTGTGGTCCGTGGTAACTATAAAAGTAAACCCTTACTCATGCAGAGTAAAATGGTAAGCTCATGTTGGGCAAGTAGCAATATTCTGTCCTACACTGTCATACGGGTCACTACTCTTCTTCTTATCCTTTTATTAACCCTTTCCTCGTTATACGAACTTATGCGTAACGAGTTTCTCATTTTTACTGCATCGCTGCTGCTCCGCTTATGGGGTTGGCTAATGTCGCAGACCGCAGAACGCGTCTACATAATGCTCGGTCCTGGATCGCTTCAGTGGTTAACCCCAGACGTTGTTGCGCATTTGCCATCTGAGAAATCCCGGAATTCTTTTTCCGACCTCGTTTTCTTACAGTTGGAGTGACCGTAGTTGATAGTGCCTTTTTAACCGGATTTTCCGCAGATCTTCTTTGAACGTGGCAATACCAACTTATTCTATTAGCCTCAAGCTGTTCGGTTACCGAATTCTTTATATGTAGACTTCCTCTTATACGCGTAGATCTAATGCAATCGCGTTTAGTGACTCCACTAGACATCCTTAACATTTTCATTTCCGCTGCCGTCATTTTGTTTTTAAACGCTTCGTACATTGTCCAGCACTGTGAACCGTATATAAGAGCTGGTCTAACAACCGTGGTGTAGAGTTTCCCCTTTAATTTAAGTGGAAATTTTCGGTCGCAAAAGATTCCCGAATTTTCCCGCCATTTCATCCATCCCACACTCACTCTGTGGTTTACGTCGTCGTCACATTTCGCTTCCATGTTAACGATTGATCCTAAGTACTTAAAGATAGTGCTTTTCGGAAGAACTATTCCGTCTAACATTATATCCGGAACAGGTCGCAACGGATGCGCAAATGGGCACGTCAAATGCTCCGTCTTTGAACGACTTATTTTAAACCCGTTTCTCTCTAGCGCATTTCTCCATGAATCTAAGGCGTTCTGTAAATCTTCGACGTTATCGCTAAGTATAACTGCGTCGTCAGCGAAGAGAATTGGCGTTACATTTGCTTCGCGCATGCAGTCTTTTAAAAGATAGTCGAATACTACGTTAAAGAGGAAAGGGCTAAGTACGCTTCCTTGATGCACTCCGACATTAACTGGAAATTCTCTCGTTAGTCCAGCAGAGCTTTTAACCGCAGTTTTCACGTTTCCGAACATGTCTTGTATTATTCTAACATACGTTTCCGGTACGTTTTGAGACCTCAGCGCGGCCCATATGAGATCCCTAGGCACTCGATCGAATGCTTTCTCGAGGTCGATAAATACCATGTGTAAATCCTTAGATGAATCTCGGTGCTTTTCCATTATCATTCGTAGGCTTTGGATAGCGTCCACCGTCGATCTTCCTTCAACAAATCCACACTGGTTATTATCGAGCTTTATTATTTGCCGAAGACGTTCGTTTAAGACTCTTTCGACGATTTTCATTGTGTGTGACATAAGCTTGATTGAACGGTAGTTGTTGCATTCTCGAGTGTCGCCTTTTCCTTTGTATAATGGAACCAAGAAGCTACTTCTCCATTGGTTCGGCATAGGTTGTCCACATTTTAATTTATTTAAAAGTTTCGATAGCCAAACGCTGCCGATACCCTCCATCTTCGACCAAAACTCTGATGGAATGCTGTCTGATGGTCACTACTCTATACCAAAGAGATTATTAATGTGAGGAACCAATCAATGGCTCTGATACAACTGGATTCACTGTTGATGTCCCTTGCAAAGGATTGAAAGAAAACGATCTTCGGATCTACATAGGCTATCATGTAGACATCACTGTCAAAAGGGAAATGCAATGGCATAGGGCGGACGTAAGAAGGATAATATACTGCGATATTTGGATGCATTTATGCCATGTGCAGCAGACTTAAGCCTCCGAGGTGTAAGCGAGCATTCTCTGTCAATCCGCGTCAATGTTAATTTTTTTAAAATTATACACAAGGAGACTTGGTGGTCTCTGAATTATTAACAGGTAAATCAAATCAAATTATATATGCTAGTGTTGTCAATGTATGATGTTACAAATTAATATTTAAAGTATTTAAGATCGAATAATTACAATTAAAACTTAAACATCTTCTGCTGGATACTCTTTACCAGACCAGGGTGCGCGCACCGTACGAGGATGTATTTTTCATAATTTTTTTTGGAGAAAACGATTAATGGTTTTCTTTATTGATATATAAATCCAATATATACATAGAGAAGACACTACGCAAATTTTTTTATTTGAATCTTAAGAATATAATTAGTTTGCCGTGTACGCCTCTTCCAAAAGACACTCCGAGGAAGTTGCTGCTTGGTGGTTGACAAGAATTGGGCATCACCTAGGGAAATTTAGATATCGAATTTTATTTTTCATTTTCACAGAAAAAGTTCAGCATTTATGAAAAAAAAAAATAAATATAAGGGTGCTCTCTACAAAAAAAAAAGCCCTACGTGTTGCCATTTAATATAACAAATTTGCTTTTTGCTTGATAACTAATCAAACAAACAAAAAGTGTCGCACGTATATACTAGGTTGGGTGAAAAGTAAACTCATTGACCGCCAGAATGTGCTGCTACTGTAAAAAAGGTTATAGTGCCTTGAAGTCCGTTCATATTTAGGCAGACATGTCAAATTTCAGTGCGATACTGCTTTAGTTTTGTTTTGACAGCTGATTATTGTTGACGTGTTTGGCATCATATTGAGTACGGACAAAAACGATTTTCGTTCTCTCATAAAACATTATTTTTTGAGAGGCAAAACGGCGAAGGAAACAAATGAAAAGTTGGATAAATATTATGGGGCTAATGCTCCATCAGATTACACCGTCGGAAATTGGTTTTGAGAGTTTCGTCGTGGCCGCAACTCCACTATCGATCAAGTCCGCAGCGGCAGGCCCTCCGATGCGGTTACAGAGGACAATGCCAAAAAAATACATGAAATGGTGTTGGCTGACCGGAAGGTGAAGTTGCGCAAGCTAGCAGATACCACAAAGATTAGTACTGAGCGCACACGCCATATTTTGGGCCATATTCTGCATATGAAAAAGTTATCCTGCCGCTGGGTGCCGCCCATGCTCACACGAACGCGAGAGCACTTCGAAAGAGTGTTTGCACTTGCTGATGCGGAATCGGGCAGACTTTTTGCGTCGATTGGTAACTGTTGATGAAACCTGGATCCACTATTACACACCAAAGAACAGAATGAGTACCCGGCAATGGACTGAACCAGGCGCGAGTGCTCCGAAGCGGCCGAGGGAGGCTCAATGGGTTGGAAAGGTTATGGCGTTGGTTTTCTGGGATTGTCATAGCATACTCTTCGTGGACTGCCTCGAAAAAAAAAAACCATCAACAGCGAGTATTACTGTGCATTATTGGAGCGATTGAAGGCTGAAATCGCTACAAAACGGCATCAAATGAAGCTAAAAAAAATTTTGATTTTGCAAGACAATGCGCCGGCGCATAAGAGCATCGCAACCACGGCTAAAATCAATGACTTTCGGCTCCAATTGCTGTCGCATCCACCTTATTCGCCCGATTTGGCTTCCTCGGACATCAATAAAAAATTCAGCTCCCGCGAGGAAATCATCTACGCCACGCAGGAGTATTTTGCAGACCTTCCGGAAAACTACTTTTCGGACGGGATTAAGAAGTTGGAAAATCGCTGAAATGAGTGTATCAAGCTAAAAGGGGACTATATTGAATAAAATAAAAAAACATTAAAAAAAAATTTTTTTTTTCATTCCCAAGAAGGTTACTTTTCACCCCACCTAGTAATACCTTAAAAATAAGTGTATGTAACAATATTGGTTTATTTTTATCTAAAAATACTTTATACTTTTTGTTTCAGGGTTGCAACCGGAAATCCAGTGGTGTTTACCTTAAGTCCCCCTGAATGCTACATGGAAATACAAAATGGCTATGGACTCGGGGGATCACGTGTTTCTGGTCCTGTTCGTGTTGGCGATCCTTTAACACTTATAATATACATGCGAAGCAAATATGGTAATTTTTATTAATATAAACAAATAATTTTTAACTATTTCAAGTTGTGGTTGTTTAATTCACAAATCGCTGAAGGAATTAAGAACTACATATGTATAATGAAAACAAAGTAGATTTTAAGTAATAAATGCATTTACAATTTTATTTTACTATGACTTCAAATCCTATCAGAATAGCAAGTTGTGAATAATCTTTCTGCATTTTAGGCTAAACTCAAACTTCTTTAAGTTCAAATCCGATTTGTTTTATTATTTAATAAAGCAATTTTTTATAAGTGCATGACTTAGTTCTTGTTGTAAATGGTGAAAATGCAACTTTATTATGAAAAAATGGTTAGAAATGAATCATTCAAAGTACTAAAACTTTTTCCAATCTTTCTGGCAGAGCCCGAATACCGTTACGGTAAATGTGTTCATCTTTTGAAGCTATCAAACTATTTTGACGATTATTTGGCACGAAATCAGACATTGTCACACAATCAAAAGTATATGACGCCAAAACAAAATCACTAATGTGTTAAACCGGTTTGTTTACCATATGTCTAAGCTTGGTTCATGACTTTTTGCCTATGTCAAATTCGACCAGCACATACTGCTGACAAACAGTAAGAACTTAGTTGAGCACCTAATAAATTTTCGTGAGGCCTTTATGGATGCTAAAGATTGCATATGAAAAAGACGTTTTGCTTGTAAAATAAAAGAGCAAGTTTTTAAAATTAAATGAATAAATTTTAAATGTAGAGACATGGTGGATTAAAACCACTATCGGAAAATTTCAACGCAAGTGCTTAAAATGAACTGAGTTCGTTATAGTTCTTAGATTTTCAGGGTAATCATATAAAATTGAAAATACGCTTTAACAACTGACAAAGTTGTAGCGGCATCGCGTCGTAAAACAAATCAACTACAATATAGTTAGCGATTGTAGATGTAGAGGGCGTCGATCCGATTGGAAGAAAGGAAGTGATATGGAGGAAATAAAATACCTTTGTAAACTAGGGTAAGATAGAAACCGATATTGTTCTCTTTAAATTCAGGATTCGAGGCGTTAAGACGTGGTGTGAGCAATGTGCCAGTATACTCAAAGGAATAATTATTTAAGCACGTTTAACCAATAATGTTACTTATAAGTTATAAAATAAAAGTGAAGTGAAATTTATTTGATTGTTGCATATTAATCTAACAACAATATTGGTGACCCCAACCACAAACGAACGCGCAATTGTGTCAAAATCAAAAAACCAAACCACGCCATCTCAATCATCATCCGAAGTTAATCTGACAAAAAACTGCCCATCACGCGTTAAAAAACACAGCACTCACCACGCAAAGAAAATCCATTTCATTAAACCAACAATTTCAACCAAAATCAAATTAAAAAACACATTTTCAAACTTCTGGAGCACGTGGCATCAAAAAACCAACATTAAAACCTGCAGTGGGCTAAGTACGCAACAGCAGTTACACATCTCCAGCTAATGTGTGCAGCAAGAGCACGAGGACACAGCACTGTCCACCGCAACACCAACACCAATCAGCTCATCTATAGCATCTCACCATTAGAGTTCCAGAACCATTACACCTCATCAACTCATCTATAACATCACACCATCAGAGTTCCAGAACCATTGCACTATATCAATATTCAGCAATTACACATCATATACACAAAAGCACTGCCAAATTTCATCCCATCAATCAAGCAGTAGCAAGTATTTTATATCTTTTTAATTTTTAACGGCACCACGTTTTTTCTATTTCCTTTTTCACATTATTATACATATATATACATACATACATACATATATATATATATATATATACATATACTTATTTAGTTCATATAATAATTTAATTTTGTAAATCATTTCCTATTTTCCAATCGCGGTCAAAATACACTGACCCAAAAACACAACAATAATGCAAAATCAAAACGAAAATCACCCCCGACTCACGTCAAACGTTTCGGCCTCTGGTTCTGATCCAGTCCTTCTGGCTGCTCAGCCGGAGAACGCGGTTCACGCAGTTGCTATCAAACTACCCGAATTTTGAACGAAGATGCCCGGTATATGGTTTATCCAAGTCGAGTCACAGTTCATTTTTTGAAATATTACAGTCGAACAGTCTAAGTTTCACTACGTCGTCCAGTCGTTGCCGCAGGACGTGGCTGTAACTGTATATGACATACTCACGCAAGAATCAGCTACTCCATGCACTAACCTAAAAAACGCGTTAATAGAGCGTCACACAATGAGTGAAGGAAAGAGGATTGAGGCTCTCTTGTACGGCGAGGAAATGGGTGATAGAAAACCGTCCGAATTTTATCGAAGACTGCAAACATTAGCGGGACAATCTATGATTGTTACCGAGAGTCTGATTTTAGAACTGTGGAAACGTCGTCTCCCCACACTTGTTCAGGTCTCATTGAAGTCAAGCTCAAAGTCCAAAACGGAAGAGTTTCTCGAAATTGCAGACGACATCTTCGAGGTATATCAACAGCAAAATTGCTCTTCATTTTATATCTCATCCCGCTCAGACAAAACTATAGCCGAGCTAACAGACATTAACCAAACTCTGCAAGCTGAGATACATGAAATCAAGGCAATGCTTTCAAACTTGAACTTCAATAGACAACGCTCTCGCAGCCAATCTAGACCTCGTTCCTCAGAATACCAAAGACGCAACAGATCTCATTCAAAAAACAATAATCGTGACAGTTTTGCTAAAATTTGTTGGTTCCATAACAAATATGGCGACAAAGCACGTAAGAGTTCGAAGCCGTGTGGGTTTCAAAAACAACACCCAAACTAAATCCTGCTGTTGTGATAGCGGCAAATAATAGCAAGGTTGTAGATTTACATAGCCGCCTTTTTATAAAAGACCCTATCTCAGACATTACTTTTTTAATTGACTCCGGATCGGATATATCTGCGATACCCTCGTCACTTTTTAAAGCTCCTAACGCCAAGCCCGACCAATTAGTCTCCGCGGCCAACGGCTCCGCAATCAGCGTTTTTGGCACAAAGTTCATTCGAACCAGTCTGGGTTTTCGACGAATTTTCAACCACACGTTTTTAATAGCAGCGGTTACTAAACGTCAAAAACGCACGGCTTATCGACCCACTCACTAACACAGTGGTGAAAGGCACACTCTGCCTACAAAACGTCCCAACACCACGTTTTTTCGCGGTCGAACAGAAATACAACGCTATTTTAAAGAAGTTTCCTGGGTTGATGGAACCACCCGATTTTAATTTCCCTGTTAACCACACAGTACAACACCACATCGTAACGAAAGGGCCTTTACCACACTCTCGTCCTAGACGATTAAATACAACCAAGCTCAAAATAGCAAAACAAAAGTTCGAATACATGGTACAAATTGGGATCTGTAGACCATCCGCATCATCATGTGCAGCTCCTCTTCACATGGCCTCAAAACGAGAGGCCAACGATTGGAGACCATCCGGAGACTATAGAAACCTCAACGCTATCACAACCCCAGATAGGTACCCACTACCAAACATTCACGATTTCTCTGTTCTTCTCACGGATGCACCTTTTTTTCTAAGATTGATTTAGTACGCGCATACCACCATATTCCAATGGCACCAGAAGACATTTATAAAACCGCCGTAACCACACCCTTCGGCCTTTTCGAATTTGTTCGCATGTTTCAACGCTTCATGCATCAGGTCACAAGGGGGCTCGAGTTTATCTTCGTTTATGTAGACGATATTTTGGTTGCGAGCAGATCAGAACAGGAACACGAACGACATCTCATATTACTGTTCCGACGATTGTCTGAATATGGTCTTCGAATTAAAGCTTCAAAATGCGTGTTTGGTACACCGACGTTACAATTCCTAGGATTCGATATTACGAGAGAAGGCATAAAACCATCTCAGGAACGGATAAAGTCCATTGAAAACATGCCTGAACCTAGGTCGATAAAAAATGCACAACGATTCATTGGCATGGTAAACTATTACCACAGATGCATTCCCCACTTAGCTAAAATTCTAGTGCCAATATATGATCATTTATCAAATCTCATAAGAAACAAATCGAAACCTAAGGACTTCATGTGGCCTCCAGTATGTCAAGACGCATTTTCAAAAGCAAAGAACGAACTTGCGAGGGCAACACTCCTAAACCACCCAAAGGAAGGCGCCAAGCTAAGCATTACAACCGACGCTTCTGGTACAGACATTGGGGCTGTCATTGAGCAATTAAAAGGAGACATCTGGGAACCAATAGCTTTCTTCAGCAAGAAATTGTCACCCACCCAGTCAAGGTATTCGGCTTTCGATAGAGAGTTACTTGCAATCTATTTAGCCATAGACCATTTTCAAAATTTTGTCGAAGGACAAGATTTTTGCATTTTTACCGATCATAAACCATTAACAACAGCCTTAACTACTAAAACCAAACGTAACCCCAGACAAGAACGACAACTCGATTTCATCTCGCAGTTCACGAATGACATAAGATATGTCAAAGGTTCATTGAACGTCGTAGCTGATACGCTTTCTCGGCCAAGCGCAGACGCAATAGAACTTACCTTGCCAAGAATCGAGGAGTTAGCCCAATATCAACAACGCGATGAGGAACTCAAACTTCTCAAAAACAACATACCTTCTTGTTCGAAAGTCAAACTTGAACCCATCAAAATACCTGCCTGTGACTGTGGTGTGAAACTTCTACGCAAAATATCCGACCGTACGTACCCGTACAAAAAAGAAACTCCATTTTTAAATCAATCAATTCACTCGATCATCCAGGCATTCGCGCTACCAGGAAGAAAATATGTAAATTGTACTTTTGGCCCAAAATGAACCAAGATATTAACACTTGGACAAAAATCTGCGTTTCATGCCAAAAAGAAAATATCCAAATACACACAAAATCACCATGTGATAGAATCCATATCCCGTCAGGACGTTTAAAACACATCCACATGGACATAGTGGGTCCGCTCCCTCCATCAAATGAGTATAAATATTTACTCACAATAATCGATAGATTTTCACGATGGCCGGAAGCATATCCAATCCGGGATATTTCCGCAGAGACTATCGCGCAAACATACGTTCACGAACACGTTTCACGATTTGGTGTAACAGGGGTTATAACCACAGATCAAGGATCTCAATTTGAGTCTAAACTTTTCCATGTACTGGCCAAATTCCTCGGACCAACGCGCATTCGCACCACGGCTTACCACCCACAGGCCAACGGAATGGTAGAAAGATTTCACCGACAATTAAAGACATCTGTACGAGCATCTGGAGATCGAGCAAATTGGACAAAACGATTGCCTTTAGTACTGTAAGGTATCCGAACATCTGTGAAAGAATATATTAGTCTCACACCGTCTGAACTCCTGTACGGAGAAAATATTCGAATACCACCAGATTTATCTCCATCCACGGAAATCTCTGATGAACACAGTTTCGTAGAACAATTAAAAAGTTTTTTCAACAAAATTCCCATCAATCACTGCAAACTAGAAAAAGCACCAAGTCTGTTCACTTGCCTAGTAGTCTCCACAGCTGTAGCCAGGTTCTGGTGAGAAACGATAAGGTCAAACGAAGTCTGGATTCTCCATATGAGGGTCCGTATAACGTAGTTAGAAAATTGCGAAAGCATTTCATTGTTGACAAACAAAGTAAATTAGTTACAGTGTCGATTGACAGAATAAAACCATTTGAAAATTGAAAGTTGTTGACAATGATTTGACGTTTACTCGCTACGCTGGGAAGGGGGTGATGTAGCGGCATCGCGTCGTGAAACAAATCAACTACAATATAGTTAGCGATTGTAGATGTAGAGGGCGTCGATCCGATTGGAAGAAAGGAAGTGATATGGAGGAAATAAAATACCTTTGTAAACTAGGGTAAGATAGAAACCGATATTGTTCTCTTTTAATTCAGGATTCGAGGCGTTAAGACGTGGTGTGAGCAATGTGCCAGTATACGCAAAGGAATAATTATTTTAACACGTTTAACCAATAATGTTATTTATAAGAAATAAAATAAAAGTGAAGTTTTAAATTTATTTGATTGTTGCATATTAATCCAACAACAAAGTGCATTCAAAAGCAATGAAGACATTTAGAATAATTTTTATAAGAAAAATTATATAATTAAAAACAAAACAGTCCTTTTCGGGACCATAAAGTACTGCTCTTAAAGATACAATATTATTGCGATCTCTTACTTTGGGTCACTAAAAAATGAGCTTTAACTACAAGTTATTTTGGTCGTAGGTGAAAAAGTAGCACACGTAAATCATAGTGAATAGGATAAAAATTTTAGTGAAAAAAAGAAAAAAATTAAGGAACTTTCATTTTAAACTTTCATTGATCAATGATTTTTCTTAATTCTGACTTTAAGAAGCTGAAACTTATTTTTAAAAAAAGCATTGACTCATATAGCCTTTTAAACAATTGAAGCATTATTGTGGTACTCGAGAAACCGAGCATATCAGAACGGTGTTGCCACCGGTCTTCGATATTTAATGCTAGCTGCAGAGGACTTCTAAAGAGATTAAAAGAGACTCGATGGGAAAAGTATACGAGTATGACTATCTCTTGCAATTGTCGAAATTGCTCACACCATAAGGTTGCCTTTGCGCTGTTCGGAATGTACGAGGACAATTTTTTTATGGCAAAACATTGCTCGTAGAACTTGTTCAAGAGTACTTAAAACCCATCTAGTCTCATCAAGGGACATAAAATTCCACGTGCATATCTGAAGTTCGTTGTCCTTAATTCGTTTGCACGGGCTGTCGACAGTATATATGTCCGTATTCGAGGCTTGTATCTGCTTCGTAACTTTGCGGGTTCATAGAGTATTTAAAAAAACACGTATTAGATCTGCACGATAAAGATTATCAGCCACCCTTCGAATTGGATCATAACTTCATTAGTACTTACAAATTGTTGAGTTCACGTGCCAAAGCGCAGGTAAATATTTGAAAGACTCGAAAAACATTGCCCAGCACTTTGGTCATTTCAGGCAAGTTGAATTCAATTTCTTTTGTTTATGATTAGTAAATATACAACCGGAACAGAATGGTTATCAAGCAATGAAAACATTAATGGCGCATTTGAGGATGTAGCGATAAACAAACGCATATCCGAGCTATTTTTTTTTCTTGAGCTTAGAAAACAAGCGGAAACTTGGAAACGGTATTGGCATGTTGTTGAATGTTGTGTCTTGCTATGGTGATTTACCAAAAAGCTAATTTACTGATTTACAGGATTTACAGGATTTTTAATCCTGTTGAATAAAAAAACTGGACGGTATTAGTTGACATTAAGTGATGAAGACAATGTGCATCCGCGTCTGCGTCTGCTGCCGCTATCATCGATTTTGAAGCGACTCATACGGTTCAAGCAAACACAAACATCAATACGATTGATTGTCAAACATCAGCATGGTTACCGAAAAAATTTTATTTCTGCTTAATGTTTTGGCGTTTTGCTTTTAGCAACAAAATTGCTCAACGAAAAATAGACGTGTGTGGTGGATACGATTCTTATATCACAAAAGATATCAATATGGTTATTTCGAAACTACTTCTTCCACATTTTTGTAAAGTGAATTTGCCAAATTACAGAATATTTCCTTCTCTCTCACTGCCTTAATTAATTTTTCCGTATTCATTGTGTATTTTCTAGACAACCACTTTTTTAATTTTTTTTTAATTTTGCAAAAAATATGGCACATCCACATTATGAAATTAAATTTTCCCCACCTTGCATTAAATATCCAAACAAACATTCAATTTATCATCCCTTAAAAAATAAAATTGAAGACATGGAAAATAATGAAAAAAAGAAACTTTCAAATTTTCTTTATGCTAAATTGTAAAGTTCCGCAAACACGTAAAAAAAACAGTAAAAGTCAAATTTGAATCGCTTCAATAAGTTGAAGTCGATTCCACTTGAGCAGCAGATGCAGACGAAGGTGCACGTTTTGGGCACTCTTATGGGTTCCCATATAAGTTAACAGTTGACAGTTCTCCGATTCGGCAGCAGACGCAGACGCAGACGCAGATTCACATTGTGTTCTTCGCTTTAGTCAAGTTTAAATTGTATTAATTAAGTACAGTTCGCAGAAAAGCTCCAATTAAAACTAGTCCTAACCTAATGTATTTCTCTCGCCACAAGGTTTCCGTTTGGATTCAATGCAAGGGCTGCTGAGTGAGCAAAGTATCCAACGAATGAGCGTGTACAGAAACACCATTACGGTCGGTTCGAGAATCGTGGGAATCTGATGACTGTGCTGTGACATGATGTATGGCGTGATAACTCCTCCTCATTTAAAAATCGACCCCCCATAGACCTAAAAACAGTGTTTGATCTTACAGTTAGTTACGTAGTGAATCCGCCATTTTGTTCGGAAATTCAATGGGCGGTATATCGATCTTTTTACTGATCTTAATATCAATAGGCAAAATCAACGACCGCTGAGAATTAGCATCTACTTTTTAAGCTAACACGGTGACGAATGTTATTCGACTAATGGTATGGACATATCCAATGTAAATCTTTGTCGTGTTGAGGTTATATTTGTGCGAACTGGAGGTAGAGCGTTTGATGTCAAAAAAGGATTTAGACAAGGGTCACAATCTTTCAAAAGTCCGTCCAATTACTTGCATGATATTGACGTAATTGGAAGAAAGTAGCGTGATGTCAGTGGCGCCTATGCAAGTTTTGAGACGGAAGCGGCGAAAATGGGTTTAGCGGTCAATGAGGGCAAGACCAAGTATATGCTGTCAAGCAAAAAGGACAACCAACACCGACGTCTCGGGCAGTACGTCACCCTCGGCAGATATAACTTTAAGGTAGTTAAGGACTTTGTCTCCTTAGGCTCTGCTATAAATACAGACAACGACACCAACGCTGAGGTCAAGCGAAGAATAACTCTTGCCAACCGCTGTTTCTTTGGATTAAGAAGGCAATTGAGTAGCAAAGCCCTCTCTCGGACAACAAAAGTCACTCTTTATAGTATAAGACCTTAATAATCCCGGTCCTGCTCTATGGCGCAGAGACATGGACATTATCCAAAATGGATGAGGGTGTTCTTGGTTGCTTCGGGAGAAAAATTCTTCGGGCGATCTTCGGTCCCGTCTGCGTTGACGGTGAGTGGAGGAGAAGATACAACGGCGAACTGTATGGACTGTACAGCGACATGGACTTAGCTAGAAGAGTGAAGATCCAAAGACTGAGATGGCTGGGTCATGTAGAGTGCATGGACACCAATGCTCCGATCCGAAAAGTCTTCGAATCCGCTCCCGAGGGACAGAACAGTAGGGGACCATCGAGACTCAGGTAGCACACGTAAGTGGGAGGGGACCTCAGCCAACTTAGCGTGCGAAACTGGAGGCAGCTCGCAAGAGATGGAGCTAGCTGGAGACGCTTGTTGATTGAGTCCCAGGTCCACTCCGGACTGTATCGCCGCCTAAAGTAGGTAATTAAAGGAGGTATAGCCTGTAGGGATGTGCTGGCAAGGCTTAAAAAGGTTTTATTTCCGATTTGGATAAATCTCGTTGCTGATATAAATAATGTAAGTACCCTGAAGCAATTGGTCTTCATTTTCGGCAATCAGCATGGCTTTGAATTAGAATATAGAAGATAGTTTCCCCCTTTATAAATTCGATGATTTCTTCGAAATCGGTAAGAAACGTGCAAGCGGTTTGACTGCCTTTCAAAAATCGTGGAATACAGCTACTGTCTAGTAATTTTCGTAGATTTTTCTGCTCCCATACCGTTGATTTGCTGATCATAAGGCAGACATGTGTCATACCATAAGTTTCTTTTTGATTAATGAGGAGGATATTTCGATGACCTGATCCATAATAAGTTGCGTTCCGTTCCTCTTACCTTTGACAGTGAAAGCACGTAAATTAATAGGGAATTATTTGTATACACCGAGGGCATTCCGTACCGCAACGCCTCGTCCTCATTTGCACATGGTAGTGTTTCTTAGCACATTGATGATCCTGTTGATTTCTTTACGAACTTAGGGGCTGTTATTAATAAAACTATTTTTTCCAATTGTTATGCGTAAGCAATCTCGTTGAGATTATTTGCCCAAGATGGTGTTTGGCAATCGTCTTCTTTTCGGGCCCTCTGATATTAGCTTCAACTGCTGCAATAAGGAAATGTCCTTAGTTGATCTTACTGGTTCAAATTAATGGCGTGAACAAGGTTGAAATGCCCATCGATAACCCATTCTTTCCCTTCCCTAATCGATTCGAGAGGTAACTGATACCCGTAGATATGTGCGGATATAAAAATTTAGAAGTTATACATATATGTATATGTACATCGTTGCATGTTCTTAAATATCGTATAATCTTTAATTTTATATAAAAATTAATTTTATATAAAGAAAGAAGGAAAAACTTTAACTTCAAAAATATATAATACATTGTATAGGTACAATCATGTGCAGAGTATATAAGAAATATGCTTACTATAGGCGATAATCTAATTAAATCTTATTTTAAGCCTAATTTCCGAAGATGCAAATCAGTTTACAACTGTAGGTAATTTAGACTTATCAATTAAGTTACACAAAATCGTATTTTATTTTCGCAGTTTTTTCTTTTGCTTTATAATTTTATTTTAACAATTTGTTTTAATTTCCTTGCAAAGTTCAGTACTATTGGACTCAGGCAGCTTCTCTCATTGTCTGCCACCAGGATTTTTGTTATATAGAAATAATGTGAAACTTTAATGACTTTGTCTTGTAAATGAAGGGAAGACTTGTTCGTTATGTGAAATAATTTAGCGAACTTTGAGTATTTATCATTACATTTGATAAACTTCTCATATTATAGTTTCATAATGTCCATGTTAAGTATCTAAAAGAGATAGGAGGTCGATTGCAGTTCAGGCCGAATAGGATGCTTGTCGTGCTTAATTGCTAAACAAATTTCGCAATCCCTTACATACATACTTGGTTATGCGACTATTCATTTGAGGAAAATAAAAACTTTCTAATAACTTCTCCTTATTTTCTCTGCGTTTTCTACAAGCTCTTCTGTATTCTTCGCCTATAAGGTTCTACACTCGTTCTTGGTTTTTGATATATTCCACTATTCTATGCATTTTAGGAATTTTATTATTATCGAAGGTTTCCAGGCTGATCTCTTGCAGCAGGTCTAGGTGGGATTCCCGTATCTTAAGTCCATTCTGGTTGTTGGGTTTTAACTTTTTCTTCAGAATCTCTACCAGGCTGGTTTTATCCATTCATTCTTCGTCAATTTCGAGACACTTTTCTAATTTATTTGTTATTTTATATTGGAAAGCACTTATGCGGGTCTCCATATAAAGGATGAGATCGGCACCATCCTGCTCTGCGCTACACTCTCACTGGCTGTGTCTACTGAAATATCGTTCCTACCCACAGTTTCTGTTGAGGAACTGAATTCACTTGCTGTTTCGTTGCTGAGCCATGTCCACCCTTTCCGAACTTTGCACCGGTTCAGCTTGTGCTGAGTCAGTTAATTGGTTGACTTGGGTCTTAAATCTTTATAGAGCATCGCAGTTGTTCTATTCAATTCTGGTCTTCCAATGCTTTAGCTTCCCATTTTAATTCCTTTTTCCAAGCGCAAACATTAAGGGCTGGTGGTCTGTGAAAATACGAATTTTTCTTGTTCCATATATCTACAAATGAACGAAAGTTATCCACCGCCCAGAAAATTGCCAACATTTCCTTCTCATAAGTAGCATAGTTCTCTTTAGTCATGTTAAGAGAACGTGAAATGTAAACGTATCGTTCCCAGAACCATCTTGCCACAGCGCTGCTCTTATGGCATAATTTGAAGCGCCAGTGGTTAAATTGAATATCGTTTCAAAATTTGGAAAGGCCTGGACCTCCGAATTATTTTCAATTCATTAAAAGAGTGAAGTGCTTCTTCGTTCAATGTATTTGGAACTCCGTTCGATTGGATTACTTTAACTTGCGCGTTTTCGTCTGTAATGAGACTGGGGCTTAGCTATTTTGGCGTAATCACGAAAAACATGCGATAGTAGGATGTAAGTCTAAGAAAGCTTTTAAAGTCTTTTAGGTTTTCTGGTAGTTTAGTTGAATGGAATATACTTTTTTTCGGATCTTGTCAAATCCCGTTGGAAGTGATAATATGACCTAAGAATTCTACTGAAGTCTGCATGAACTGAGTTTTCTCTAGATTTACCTTCGGGTTTGCTTCAAGCAGTGTGGAGAATATGATTTTCCATATTTTCAAGATGTCCTTTTACGTTTCCACCAAATATTATGATGTGGTATATGTATTCGCAGCAAATTTAGACAATGTATCGCTTTAGTACGTCATCAATCAACTTTTGAAATATGGCGGGTGCGTTTTTTAGCCAAAATGGCAGCCTTAAGAACTTATGGTTAAAATATCTAACCTGATAAACAACGGTTACTTATTTATTTTTGCTAATGTAGAAGAATGTCTAAATATGCACACCGGGTGTGCATATAGTAGAACTTGGCTAATAACAAGTAGCACTTTTTTTTTTATATCTTTTGAACTATTAAAATATCCGAACTTGTTTCTTCAGAATTGTAAATTGCTAACAAAAAACTTTTTTAAACAAACATTTACAAGTGTTCACTTTTCGCTGCGATCCCCTTCAGTAAAAACGTATACTGGCAATCACGGTTACAGAGAAATCATGGAGAACTATGGATGTTAGGAGAGAAACTTGGAGATGTTAAGTGTGCAGAAACAGACGTATTAGGGTCTTATACACAAACGCAGGATCTCCGCTCGGCAAAGAGGTTGAGGTTGACTCGCAGTTAATGTAACATCAACACAATTATGGCGGTAATGCAGCTATTCAACTGAAATCAAACTTTTAAGGAATGAATTCTAAGAAATGATTACTAGATGTTTTTTTTATAGACCGGTTTTTTTTCTTTTGCTTATGCGTTCTTAATTGGCTGCCCGGGAATTTTTTACTATGAGTAAATGCATGTAAATGATAGTCATCGTATTGTATTTGATAACTGGGTGCTCCGAGAAGACTAATTTACTTTTTAAAAAGAAAAACGCTGCAAAAACATTTAGTATAATAAATTTATTCTTAATTTAAAGATAAGTTAGTCATTTATTTATCTGAAACGGTTACTAACAAATGCGTTTTATTAAATAAAACAACATCACTCAGAAAGAATGTTTAAATAATAATATAGAATATATATTTAAAATGATTCTATTTTATTTTATTTGCGGGAAGAATTCATGTAATGATACCTAGAACAAAGAAAATCAATCCTTTTTAATCATGCCACTAGGAATGATATTTAATTATTTTGCCTTTCAAAATTATGATTACCTGAGGTATAATTTTGGATGAAAAAAACATCTTGCAATATTTTTGGGTTTTAAAATAAAAGATGTAATTCAACCCTTTATGATCTTCGTCAGCCAGGTATATTTTTTATAAAAGAAAATGCAAGTCATTTTACGACAGCAATAAATAAAAGGATATTTCTTCGTTTTGTTGAAATGAATTACGCCTTAAAAAACTTGGGCTTTTTAAAAACCCTATAATTAAGAGTAAATATTTTTTTATTGCATTAAGATTTGGTCATATAAAAAAATGTTATATTTATTTTGATAATTCAGTTTTAGTCACGCTATTCAACCAAAAACATAGAGAGCCTCATGGCTGCGAATTACAATTAGCTGACCAAGAAGGTGCTTCTCTAACTTTCATCGACTTCTAGCAATATGGTAATGCGCATTAAGTCAGACCACCAAGGTTATTTATGGAGGCACTTGAGCAATTGCAGAATAAATTGTCTGCCAATTTCAACAATTTTATAACAACCTGTAGCATCGAAGCATAATTGTACTAATTATTGAAAACTAATTATTTATTTATGAATGTTGTGCTAGACACGATAAAACATATTTAATTACTTTGTTTATAAGGGTGAGAATATAATCTTTAATTAAGAAGTGCAACAAAGATGTTAAAATATTTGATAACAAAAATAAACTTTTTAGCGTTGCACATTTATGAAAAAAAAGTATTATTTTTTAATTATATTTCACAAAAACCCTGTTGCAATGTTTCAGATTCCTAGATTTGTTTTACCCTGTTTTGTATCCTTTTCTTACTTCTTACTTATTGGTGTATGTTGCTATCAACTTCTAACATACTAAATTGATCAGAAAGTTCCCGGAATAACCACCGTGTGGCGCTCCCATTGTTCCGATTTGAGTTCTGTTTTTTTTGTTAAGTTGGTACATCTGTTTATGATATTCCCTCTTAATCTTAGCATCATAACTTAAAATTTGCAAAAGTTACATAGCAAAGAGTACATCTCTCTCTGTGCGTATTCCATTACTTCCTATAGGCTTCTGAAACGCGTTCCCCGTAGTGGTTTTTTAACTCGATTTAACAGAAGGAAGTCACCGAGCCAAATCAGGTGAATTCGGTGGCTGTTGGATGGTATTTGTTGCATTTTTCGTCAAAAAATTACAAATAATGATAGCCTTCGGGTAGGGGTTAGAATATACCCGAGGTATGCATGCCTGTCGTAAGAGGCGACTAAAATGCAACCTCCGTATACCGAGCGCGAAGTGTATACTAATTATGCAATGAGTAAAACAAATGGAATTATTACCCCAGGTGGCAGACCAGCTATGCTGGAAAATCCACCCTCTACGGAGGTCGGCTCGATGGATTCTGGGGCGAGCCAATTATTGCATCTTATCAACCCGTTCGGAAAAAGTTCACGGGTTTCGAGATCTCCACCACCTAGATCTCCAAAACAAGAAGATAACAACAGAAGTCCAACGACATCAAAAACGTCGTCTTGTGAAGAATGGACCTCAGCGAAAATGCCAAACCAAAATGGAAGCGACATGCGAAGATCTTAAAAAAGAACTGGAAAAACTGAAAACCAAGGAAAAGTCAAACAGCGACGTTATGTCTATTGAATCTGTTAAAAATATCTACGAAACAGATGAAGAAGAGCTAGGTCGAGAAACCGACTGGATCTTGCAAAAACGCCCCGGAAAAAAGCGTAAAGCTGCGTCTTCTCCCAAAATCGTCTCTCAACGTGAAGCAAAGGGAGATGAATCGAAGAAAAATGTCAACAATAACATGAGTCCTGAAAAAATCAAAGCGGAAAAACAACGAACACCCCCGCCAATCAATGTCACTGGAGTTTCAGATTACAAGAAACTCCAAAACATATTGATGACCCTGCCGAGATCGGACTATATAGTAACATCGCGCAATAATAATGTATGGAAAGTCAACGTCAAGGACGCTGACAACTATCGCATTCTTTCTCGCAAGTTAAGCGTCGAAAAAATCCAATGGTTCACATACGAGAACAAGTGCGAAAGACCTATTCGTGTCGTCGCCAGAGGACTGCATCCGTCTTGCCCAAAAGAAGATATCGTAAGTGATTTAAAAAACAAGGGTTTTAAAATCATTGATGTCGTCAACATCGAAAAGCGAGAGAAACAAAAAATTGAAGGAAAGGATATGACAGTTAAACGTAGCTTTCCCCTCTTTATGCTAACCTTTGAGAACACTGAACATACCCAAAAAATATACGATATTAAGTCAATCCTCAACATTATTGTTAAAATTGAGCCTCGACGCAAAAACTCGAAACTGATCCCGCAGTGTAAGCGATGCCAGGAATTTAACCATACGCAAGCTTACTGCCAAAAAGAGCCTCGGTGCGTAAAATGCGCAGGTAAACACCTGTCCAAAGAATGCAACGTAAGCAAACAAACCCCTCCGACTTGTGTCAACTGCAGGGGTAAACACGTAGCAAATTTCCGTGGCTGTGAAGTAGCAAAGGAGTTGCAAAACAGACGTGACAAGTTGTTTAAGCCACAAAAAGAGAATCCCAAAACTAAAGAAAAAACATCGGGATCTGCTCAAAATATCGTTAAAAACGCCAAGGCGAAAGTGATTGATTCCAGTGTTGAAAAGAAAGCATCGGAAAAACTTACATACGCTGAAGCTACCAAGCTAAAGGCAAAAGATTCCGGAGATCCTGCTTCCCAAGTATTTTCCGTTATTCTCGCGCAGCTTGAGCAGCAAAACAAAATCAATGAACTTATTTTAGATAAGCTAAAGAAGTTTGAAAATAGGTTCAATAAAAAACGTCCTTCGCCTAAAAAATGAAAAGGGAAAAATTAAACGTACTCACCTGGAATGCAAACGGAATCTTAGAAAAACTTTATGAACTTGAGTTATTCCTAAGGAAAAACGACATTGACGTTTGTTTGGTTTCCGAAACCCACTTGAAAAATGGGTCATCTGCAAAAATTAGAGGTTTTAAAGACTACTACGCGTATCACCCATCGGGAAACGCGAGAGGCGGATCCTCTGTATACATTAAAGAGTCTCTTGAACACAACGAAGATATAAAAGTAGAGCTCGAGTCTGTACAACTAATTGCGGTGCGCGTAAAATTGGTACGGAACTCCTTTACTATTTCAGCCATCTACTGTCCTCCACGATTTACGCCTTCAAAACATATATTTAAAAATATATTCAATTCTCTTGGATCGGCTTTTATGATTTGCGGTGATTTCAATGCCAAACACACTTTTTGGGGATCAAGATGTGTCTCCCAAAAGGGTAAAATACTCTATAAAGCATGTATGGAACACAATTGTGACTTCTATTCAACGGGCAAGCCGACTTATTGGCCAACAGACACAACAAAAATACCCGATCTTGTCGATTTCTTCGTTGTTAAAGGAATTCGTAACTCGGATATAAACGTTGATGAAAGCTTCGATCTTTCCTCCGATCATTCCCCAGTCATACTGACAATGAACGACACGTTTATTAAAAAACAAGGACCATTAAGACTAACTGGACGAAATACTAATTGGGAAGGATTCAGAAATGAGATTAATAATAACCTAGAACTAGACGTTTCACTTAAAGCAGCACTTGAACTCGAAATCGAAGTGGATTCTTTCGTTGAAATAGTCCAATGTGCTGCGTGGAACAATACACCTTGTCAACGAAAAAACACGGCTAAACGTAACTTAAACTACCCGCCTGAGGTAAAAGATATGATAAGAGAAAAAAGAAAAGCTCGCAAAAGATGGCAAACAACTCGAGCGCCGCAGGATAAAACACGCTTAAACAGGCTCTGTAATCTGCTCAAGGAGACTCTTAAAAGTTACAGAAATTCCGAAGTAAATACATATGTTCAAAACCTGACGGCAGGAAAAGAAACAAATTACTCGCTTTGGAAAGCTTTAAAATGCTTAAAAAGGCCCAAAATCCCCGCGCCACCAATCAAGGTCGGCAATAACGAATAGATAAGGAAAAAGCGGAGGTTTTTGCCGACTATCTTGAAGAAATTTTCAAGCCCTCCGACGGCCCGACACTGGCACCCGGCACCAATTCTTTAGAAATAGCATATAGTAATTTTGTAATGACAAATGCAACTCTTGCTGAAATCAAAACTGTAATAAGGAAATTAAAACCAAAGAAGGCTCCGGGGTATGACCTTATTACCGGAGAAGTTCTGAAAATGCTACCACAAAAAGCACTTATAAAGCTCTTACACATTATTAACGCGGCTCTGAGGCTTGAATACGTGCCAAGCCAGTGGAAAGTTGCAGAAGTCATTATGGTACTAAAACCAGGAAAACCTCCAAACGATAAAAAATCATACAGACCCATTTCTCTTCTACCGATCCTGTCGAAAATCTTTGAGAGGATTTTGCTAAAACGTCTTCTCCCAATTATCGAAAACCAAAATCTTATTCCCAGCCATCAATTTGGATTTCGGACTAAGCATTCAACAATTGATCAGGTGCATAGAATTACTGATGTAATTGAAAGATCCCTGGAAGAAAAAAAGATTTGTTCGAGCGTATTTCTTGACGTCTCACAAGCTTTTGACAAAGTATGGCATGAAGGTTTGAAGTTCAAACTGCGACGAATTTTGCCATTAAAGCTTTATAATATATTGACAAGCTATTTTGAAAATAGAATTTTTCGCGTTCGATACGGAAATGAGCCGGAGTACCGCAGGGAAGCGTACTGGGCCCACTTTTGTACCTTTTATATACAAGAGATATACCACACGTCGAGGATACTGTTCTCGCTACTTTTGCTGACGACACCGCTATCTTAGCGGTTGGAGAATCAATAGAAGACTCAACGGCGAAACTCCAGACTGCTTTAAATAAAGACTACGAGTGGACAAAGATCTGGCGAATTACCCTTAATGAGACAAAATTTGTACATGTTGACTTCACCTACAGAAAGATAAATCACTTGCCCATTTCTATAAACTCGGTGTGTATCCCCTTTGCAAACGAGGCTAAGTATTTGGGAATGACACTTGACGCGAAGCTTAAATGGAAAACGCATGTTAGAAAGAAACGAAAAGAACTAGAGGCCAAATACAGAGAAATGTACTGGCTACTTGGTAAACATTCCAAGCTAAGCTTAGAAAACAAGCTGCTTCTTTATAAGCAAGTGCTAAAGCCGGTGTGGACCTATGGTATACAACTCTGGGGTTGTACTAAGAAATCAAATGTAAATATAATACAAATTTTTGAAAATAAAGTGCTACGACAATCTGTGCGTGCCCCATGGTTTATAAGAAATAATGACCTGCTTTCGTGGAAGATAAAGTCAGGAACTGCGCACGAAAACATAAAGTCCGGTTAAGCGGCCATATCAACAATACAGTCCTAGAAGTCTTGGACGAACGAAACATACTACGCCGTCTTCAACGAACTAAACCGTTGGACCTTGCGCGATAAATTGAAACCGCATTAAGAAAGCGGAATATGTAGGGTCTTCCATTGGAAAGTGTCCTACCAATCGTGACTAACTTATGAAATAAAAACTGCTTGATAAGTTCTACTTAGTTGCGGTATTAAAATCAACAATGAAGGGAGGTGTTTTTAGTGAGTAAGAATCTCACACTACTATGAGCACGCGCTTCTGATCCTCATAGTGTCTGATGGAAGATTTTCACCTGCCCTCGCCGAAAAAAAAAAAAAAAAAAAAAAAAAAAAATGATAGCACTGTGCGACGGTGCGTTATCATGGTGCAAAATCCACGAGTTTTCTGCCCGCAGTTCTCTTTCGGCGAATTGCTTCACGCAAACGTCTCATAACGCACAAATACTACTCTTTGTTTACTGTCTGTTGGTTATTGACCAATATTTCTTTTACTTCATCAATGTTTTCGTCGGGTTTCGATGTCGATGGCCTAGCACTGCGTTCATAATCTTCGATTGACTCACGACCACTTTTGAATCGCTCGTGCCACTGGTAAACGACCGTTTTCTTTAGAGAATAGTTGCCGAAACATTTTTCCAACATTTACAATGTTCGGGCACCCTTTAATCCGTTTTTTACACAAAATTTAATACAAGTTCGTTGTTGCAAATTTAAATTCATTTCCAAAATTGTAAAAATCGCCAACACACACAGATATAGATGTCCTCTTGGCTACTTAACTTTTGCAAATGTCAAGCTATGATTAAGAGGGAATATCAACAACAGATGTACCAACTTAACAAAAAAACAGAACTAACCACACTGTGGTTATTCCGGGAACTTTCTGATCAAAGTGGTAATTCCAATACACACATATGTAGGATAACTGTACCAAGGTCACAAGGGTGAAGATCTTATTTCTATAAGATATTTTTATGATCTTGCACTTCATTATTGGTATAACACAATCACAATGTTTGGCGACAATGCTTTAACCAATGACTTTCTATCTTTCACCTTAGTAGTACCAAAAGCAATAATGTCTTTACAAGTAGTACTTACTGTAATAATAATATTTTGTTATTCAACCGAATATCAGAAGTTTGAGAGAAAACTTTACTTATCTTGTTACACAATTACATTCCTCTTGGTACATTCCAGATATTGTTTTTGTTTCTGAAATCTGGATCTATTTTTTTTTTTTAAATGATTACCTTAATATTGTAGTATATATGTGATTAAATCAATTATCCAGTGTTGCATAACTTTAGGATCATACAAACTCTCCACGTTGGTGAGTTCAGTTATTACCCCAGTTTCAAACCAGAAGTTACAAGAAAGAATTACTCGTAGAACCCGACAAATGTTGTATAAATACAGGATAAGAAACTGCGGCCGATAAGTTTATTTTTGGAAAGCGATGGAAAAGGACCTAAGTCTTACTAAGTGAAAGATAAGGGATTTGAATTGTGAAATAGAAATGAAATTGTTTGTGAATTAATTGAAAGTTGTATTTAAATAATAATAAAAAGAGTGTTTTAAAACAGAATAATAATACATTGGTGTCAGAAGTGGGATAAAACTTATTCTGAGTGCTGTGAAAAAAAAAAAATAAAAAAAAAATGCCACGTACATTGCTGGAGCTAAGTATACCCCAGTTGAAAATTGAGCTAGAGAAGCGGAATTTCTCCGCAGCTGGAGGGAAAAGTGATTTGATTCTTCGGCTACAAGAAGCGATCGAAAAAGATGGAAAAGATCCTAAATCCATGTCGTTCGACGTAGAAGAGGAGCTTCTAATCACAGGTAGACAACCATGATGGAATTGCTCCTTGGATTGAATTCTACGTTAGAAGAACAAAGGCGAAGTATGGATTCTAAGTTAGAAGAACAGAAGAATTCCATTAATTCCGCACAAAAAGACACTGTCGAAGAGTTCAAGAATTCTCTAGAAGCGAGATTCGAAATAATCGATCAAAAATTAAATACACACGAGGCACAATTCGAGAAGGTTAAACACAATATCGAGAACCTTGTGAAAGAACTAGAGAGAGTGAAGAAACAGAAAGTCCGAGATATTTCTACAGACTGCCCTAGAAGGAAAGAGATGCAACCACCTGTTTTTGATGGCCAAACATCGTGGCCAATATATAGAAGACCATTTGAAGCAGCTGCCATGACCAACAACTGGGAAGACGGAGAAAAGTCGATTGCGCTCACGCTGGCACTGAGAGGTACAGCTGCGGAATTGCTGCAAACCATCTCAGATGATAAACAACTCAACTACGACGCTTTGGTTAAAGCAATAGAAATGCGCTTCGGAGATGACCATATGCAGCAAGTATACAGAGTCCAACTGCGCAGCAGAGTCCAGAAGAGGGGCGAAACACTTCAGCAGTTGCAGGCCGATATAGAACGGTTGGCGCATCTATCTCATCCTAATGCCGGAGAAGACCTTATCAACGAAATGGCTGTAGAGGCGTTTACCCAAGCGATTGAAGATAGGCAGTTGCAAATGGCTGTAAGAATGGCTGGAAAACGAACCCTTCCTGGCCCTAGCATTTGCCCTAACGATGAAAGCTGCCGACCAAGCATCTCAAGGAACCCACCGCGTGAGAGAAGTGACAACCGTGGAATGCTCATGCCAACGAACAGACGTCGTGGAGCGAAACAGTGCGCGTGCAGGACAAATCCGTTGCTGGAACTGCAACAAAATAGGACATCTGCAGCATCAGTGCTGGGCTCCACTTAAAGAACGCAGTTGTCCACAGTGCGCTGCTGGGAAGCGTAACAAAGAAGCATGTAGCAGGGAAAACATCTATACTGCAAGCAGCGTATTATCAAGTCAATAGGCGGGAATACGTGTAAGGACCAACTTTGAGGGGCAGAAGTTGGTTTCTGGAATTGACGCCCCCAGGATCAAAATCCAAGTCTCCCAAACAAAACGAAGTAACAAGAGAGTGGAAGCCCACATTGGCCAGAATAAATGCGTGGCCACCATTGACACCGGTGCCACCGCTTCCATTATAAGAAGGGATGTCGCCCATGATTCATGGCTGCACAATACCAGTAGCTACTGCTTGAAAACAACAACAGGAGCGACGGCAAAGGTGTATGGAGAGGTTGTTGTTACGATCAATCTGGCAGGACTAACATTCACCCACGTATTCCTAGTGGCCGATATATGCGACGAGTGCATCATTGGAGTTGACTTTATGAAGGCGCATAATGTAGTGCTCGACATCGGAACTCAAGTACTTAAGTACAGGAACGTTGAGATTCCGATGGTGTACGGGAATGAGAATGCCGCATGCCTTAGGACAGTAGTCAGCAAGGAAGAGATCTTACCACCTTCCGCAGAGACACTAATTTGGGCGAAGCTGGAAGGTGATCTTGGGGGCCATCGATTCTATTTGATTGAGCCGGACTCTAAAAATCATTATCAGAATTACGTCGTGGGAAAGATGCTCGTTGAGCCGAAAGGCAAAATAGTCCCAGTAAGAATCTTGAATGTGAGAAATAAGAGCATCAAACTAAAGCAAGGACAATCGATCGGAGCGTGCGTACCGATAACTGCTGTCATCAAGTTGTCGAAGGAGAATGCTGCTATATCTTTGCCATCAAGTAGCACAGCCGAGTTGAAAAGAACTATACTCAGGCAAACCGAGTTGAACCAGGAGCAACGAGCGATGGCTGAGGAACTAATCAACGAATTTGCAGACGTATTTGCCTCGCAGGATGGCGAATATGGCAGCACACATTTGGTACAACACCGAATAGACACTGGAGATGTAAGACCCATACGTCAACCTCCTAGGCGTTTACCAATAGCTAAGCAGACGGAGGTTGCAGAAATGGTTTCGACTATGGAAAAGGGTTGATTGAAGGCTCTAAGAGTCCGTGGGCATCACCCGGTGTACTGGTCAAGAAGAAAGACGGCACCAATAGATTCTGCGTGGATTTTCGCTAGCTAAATAATGTTACCAAGAAGGATAGCTCCCCCTTGCCAAGGATTGACGACACACTGGACACACTGTCAGGAGCGCAATGGTTCTCCACACTTGATTTGAAGAGTGGCTACTGGCAAGTACAGATTTATCCGGAGGACCGTTAGAAGACAGCCTTCACCGCAGGAAACGGGCTTTGGCAATTCACTGTAATGCCATTTGGATTGTGCAATGCTCCGGCAACCTTTGAGCGTCTAATGGAACGCGTTTTGCTGGGATTAACAGGGAAAACCTGTTTGGTCTACCTGGATGATGTCATCGTGGTCGGCAAAACTTTTCAAGAACATCGAGATAACTTAAAGGAGGTGTTACAAAGACTACGAAGCGCACAGCTAAAGCTAAACCCGAAGAAGTGTCATCTCTTTAGGCCAGATGTCAAATACTTGGGACACATCATCTCATCCCAAGGGGTAAGGACAGACCCAGAAAAGTTCGAAGCGGTGAAAAATTGACCAGTCCCAAGAGACAAACACCAACTGAGAAGCTTTCTGGGACTCGCTACCTACTACAGGCGGTTTGTGAAGGATTTTGCTGGGATAGCAAAGAGTTTGCATCAACTAACAGAAAAGGGAAAACAATGCAAATGGTCAAGTGAATGCGAAAGAAGCTTCAAAACTCTCAAACAACAACTATGTGAGGCCCCTGTACTAGCGTACCCTACTCCAGGAAAAACATTTATTGTGGATGCAGATGCCAGTAACGTCGGAATTAGAGCTGTCCTTTCGCAGATGCATGACGGGCAAGAAAAAGTAGTTTCCTACTTTAGTAAGGTGCTCTCTAAGCCGGAAAGGAACTACTGTGTTACCAAGCGGGAACTTCTTGCTTTGGTCTTGTCTTCGCACAGACCATGCATCTCTGAAGTGGTTGCTGCAATTTAAAAATCCTGAAGGACAAGTCGCAAGGTGGATTGAACGACTCCAGATGTACGACTACGAGATACGGCATCGAAAGGGAAGCCTTCACTCGAATGCGGATGCTCTGTCCCGGCGACCTTGCAAATCTGATTGCAAACATTGCGCACGACAAGAAGAAAAAGATGCGGTATCCACTCAACGGCTAAGAGCTGAGCCCACTGGCGGTTGGAACGAAAGTGAAATGCGAAACCCCCAAAAAGACGATCCGGATATCGAGCCAATACTCGCTTGGAAAGAACACGAAGAAAAACCAGATTGGCAGGAAATATCCAATAAAAGTCCCAAACTAAAGGCATACTGGGCACAGTGGGACTCGCTTCATGTTCAAGATGGTGTTTTGAGGCGAAGGTGGGAAAGCTCGGATGGAAAGTCGTTTGTGATGCAGCTCGTTGTGCCAAGGCCGAGAGTCAGTGACGTGCTAAGGGAACTGCACGATGGAATATCCGAAGGTCACCTGGGAGTGAATAAGACGTTAGAAAAGGTGCGAGAACGTTTTTATTGGGTGCATGCCAAGGACGATGTCGAAACTTGGTGCAGAAAGTGTGTCACCTGCGCCGCCAGTAAAGGCCCGAGGGTTAAAAATCACGGCAGACTGCAGCAATACAACGTTGGAGCGCCCTTCGAAAGAATCGCAGTTGACATCGCAGGACCGTTTCCTGAAACCGAAAAGGGAAATCGCTACATTCTCGTTGTTATGGATTACTTCAGTAAGTGGCCTGAGGCTTTTGCTATCCCTAACCAGGAAGCCAAAACCGTGATTGAACAGATCGTTTACAACTGGGTGAATAGGTTCGGCGTACCAATGGAATTGCACTCGGATCAAGGGCGCAACTTCGAGTCCAGGATTTTCCAAGGGGTGTGCGAGCTACTGGGTATCAAAAAGACGAGAACAACACCGCTCCACCCACAATCGGAAGGGATGGTAGAACGCTTCAACAGAACCTTGAATGAACACCTATCAAAGGTCGTTGGTGACAAGCAATGCGATTGGGATAGGCAAATTCCAATGTTTCTATTAGCCTATCGGAGTGCACCACAGGTCACACTCCATCGGAAATCCTTTTCGGTCGAACAGTCCGGTTACCTAGTGAATTGATGTTTGGATCACCGTCGTCTGAAGAGAACAGAAATGAAGACGACTATGTCGCAGACCTCAGACAGATTATTAGGGACGTGCACCAAAGAACCAGGGATAAGATCAAGATAGCCAGTGACCGCATGAAGACGAGGTATGATGTCAAGGCGACCACAACGGTCGCATTCAACGAGGAAGAGGCAAGATGAAAGTGGTTCATGTGGATCGAATACATCGCTATATTGGGCAGAATGTCGAAGAGTTCGTTCGGGACGAACAAGTTTAAGAGGGGGATATTGTGGTATATATGTGATTAAATCAATTATCCAGTGTTGCATAACTTTAGGATCATACAAACTCTCCACGTTGGAGAGTTCAGTTATTACCCCAGTTTCAAACCAGAAGTTACAAGAAAGAACTAGAACCCGACAAATGTGGTATAAATACAGGATGAGAAACTGCGGACGACAAGTTGATTTTTGGAAAGCGATGGAAAAGGACCTAAGTCTTACTAAGTGAAAGATAAGAGATTTGAATTGTGAAATAGAAGTGAAAATGTTTGTGAATTAACTGAAAGTTGTATTTAAATAATAATAAATAGAGTGTTTTTAGAAACAGATTAACGTTTTATCATTTCGAACCCTAGCCGAAATATTACACTACAATATCAAAGTAATCATTTAAAAAACAAAAAAAAATAGATCCAGATTTCAGAAACAAAAACAATATCTGGAATGTACCAAGAGGAATGTAATTGTGTGACAAGATAAGTAAAGTTTTCTCTCAAACTTCTGATATTCGGGTGAATAACAAAATATTATTATTACAGTAAGTACTACTTGTAAAGACATTATTGCTTTTGGTACTACTAAGGTGAAAGATAGAAAGTCATTGGTTAAAGCATTGTCGCCAAACATTGTGATTGTGTTATACCAATAAAGAAGTGCAAGATCATAAAAATATCTTATAAAAATAAGATCTTCACCCTTGTGACCTTGGTACAGTTATCCTACATATGTGTGTATTGGAATTACGACTTTGATCAGAAAGTTCCCGGAATAACCACAGTGTGGTTAGTTCTGTTTTTTTGTTAAGTTGGTACATCTGTTGTTGATATTCCCTCTTAATCATAGCTCGACATTTGCAAAAGTTAAGTAGCCAAGAGTACATCTATATCTGTGTGTGTTGGCGATTTTCACAATTTTAGAAATGAATTTGCAACAATGAACTTGTATTAAATTTTGTGTAAAAAACGGATTAAAGGGTGCGCGAACATTGTAAATGTTGGAAAAATGTTTCGGCAACTATTCTCTAAAGAAAATGGTCGTTTATCAGTGGGACGAGCGACTCAAAAGTGGTCGTGAGCCAATCGAAGATTATGAACGCAGTGCTAGACCATCGACATCGAAACCCGACGAAAACCGACGATTTAGAGGGAATATCAACAACAGATGTACCAACTTAACAAAAAAAATCTGAACTAAAATCGGAATAAGGGGAGCGCCACACGGTGGTTATTCCGAAAACTTTCTGATTAAGGTAATATTTTTTTTTTTTACGCGCGCCTCAAGGGGTTTATGATACCCTTTTACGCCAGGGCACGGTATTCTGCAATTGCTCAAGTGCCTCCATAAATAACCTTGGTGGTCTGACTTAATGCGCATTACCATATTGCTAGAAGTCGATGAAAGTTAGAGAAGCACCTTCTTGGTCAGCTAATTGTAATTCGCAGCCATGAGGCTCTCTATGTTTTTGGTTGAATAGCGTGACTAAAACTGAAGTATCAAAATAAATATAACATTTCTTTATATGACCAAATCTTAATGCAATAAAAAATATTTACTCTTAATTATAGGGTTTTTAAAAAGCCCAAGTTTTTTAAGGCGTAATTCATTTCAACAAAACACAGAAATATCCTTTTATTTATTGCTGTCATAAGATGACCTGCATTTTCTTTTATAAAAAATATACCTGGCTGACGAAGATCATAAAGGGTTGAATTACATCTTTTATTTTAAAAACCAAAAATATTGCAAGATGTTTTTTTCATCCAAAATTATACCTCAGGCAATCATAATTTTAAAAAGCAAAATTATAAAATATCATTCCTAGTGGCGTGATTAAAAAGGATTGATTTTCTTTATTTTAGGTATCATTACATGAATTCGTCCCGCAAATAAAATAAAATAGAATCATTTTAAATATATATTCTATAATAAATAAAAAATAAAACGCATTTGTTAAAAACCGTTTCAGATAAATAAATGTCTAACTTACTCGTAGCTTTAAATTAAAAATAATTTTATTACAATACAATTATGAAAAAAACAAGTCCGGATATTTTAAGTTCAAAAGAGATAAAAATCGTTTGTAGGCAAAAAAAAACAAGTACTACTTCTTATTAGACAAGTTCTACTATGTGCACACCCTTTGTGCATATTTAGACATTCTTTTACATAAGCAAAAGTAAAGAAGTCACCGTTGTTTATCGGGTTAGATGATTTAACCATGATTGTCTGATTTTCCCGCTTACTTCGGTCTATTTAAATGAGTGTAAAATAAATTACAAGAGAAGAAATAAAGAAAGTGTCTAGAGAGTCAAGTTGTTTTTTTGATATCAACAATTCAGAAGTGCGATTTGTGATCCACCGTTCTTACAGTTTTGTCTTAATGCGTTGAAATATTCGTATTCGCCAAAAAAAAAAATGTATTTCTTTTTCATATGTTTCTCTTGCTTGAGTTTTTTTCTTGTACTATTGTGGTTTGTTTTGCCATTGTCCAAATGTCTCAAGAGTGGTCCCAGTTTACTGAAATAGCAACAGTTGCAGTGCTAAAGAACATTTTGCGATCACTTCAAATTCAGACGGGTGGCAGTAAAGCGGATCTAAGACTACGAGTGGAATATGCAATCCAAGAGTTTACAGAGGACGGTCTTCTAAAACTGATCCTGATCATAATGGCATGGAAACTGTCGACGAATCATTACCCCAAGACGTGCATATGGCTAGCAACAACATAGACGAAGAAGACCATCTGGATGGAGAATTAGAAAGATTGCGCGCAATTTACAAAAAAAAGGAAGAAAAAGCACAACATAAACAAAAGTTACGGGAGCTGCAGTTGGAGGAAGCATTGTCGACCCACTCACCAGGTGCTTTTCATAATTTTAGAGATTTTGAAGACATGATGTGCCCGTTTAGTGGAGATAATAATTTGAAGAGCACGCGGAACTCTTCAGACAAAACTTATTTTTGGAAAAAGGTTACTTAATGCTACTGCAAAGTTATAATTTTAATCTAAAAATGTACATAGCTGGATGGAATTTAAAAATGAATTAGTGAGCGGATTCAAAAGAGTTGTCACATAAGCGGATATATACAGTCCGTTTGATAAGATCGTATACGGCAAAATTCGTTTATGAAAACCGGTTTGGAAGTGGCATTTGCATTAGCAGATAAAACAATACTTCTGCTAAGTTGCTTTGAATAAAAAATTTAAGGAGTGTTCAATTTTTGTCAGAGACGGAAATATTTTAAAATGAGTGTCGCGTTTGCGTCACGTTATGAAGCAGTATTTTTGTGCACGCATCTAAAAGGACCGAAAATGTCATACGGAGCAGCTGCTAAATACATGAAAAAGTCAAAAGCATTTGTTAGAAAGTGGGTGCACTGTTATTCCCAAGTTGGAAATGTGGATGATTTGCCGGATCGTGGGTCTCCGCCAAAAACAACAAAAAAGCAGGACAAAATGATTCTACGCGTGTTTGAAAAATATCTTCTTCTTTCGTTACGTGGAGGACAAGGGATTTTACGTAAGAGGGGTCTAAATGTGTGTTGTGATACGATACGAAGACGTTTACTAGCCATTTTCGAAGCACAATAAAGAAACCACTGCTGTAAAAAAAACACATAGAAAAACGACTCAGTTGGGCCAAGGAGAATTTAGACAGAGATTGGAACAACGTTATTTTTTCGGATGAAGCTTCTTTTTGGGCATGGTCTCCTATCACTCATACCTGGTGTACACAATCCAATCAATTAATCCAGCGGACCGTCAAACACCTGGCAAAGGTGCACGTTTGGATATGCTTCTCAAAACAAGGATTTGACGATTTGTTCATGTTTACAAATAACTTAAATGCACCCAACATTGTCAAAATTTATAAGAAGGCTTTATTACGATCTGCACAAAGGCGGATTAAAATAAGGAATGAGAATTGATTACTGCAAGAAGATTATGATCCGAATCATCGCTGTCGTTTCTGCAGTGCGTGGAAACAAGAAAATGACGTCGATGTCTTAGATTGGCCATCACAATCGCCGGATGCAAATCCCAATGTTTGGGCATTCATGAAGCTAAAGCTCCAAGGAAAGAAGATCTCGACGGTCAAACAATTATCACGAAAAATACGAGTTTTATGGAGATCTTTGTCTCAAGATTATGCTATAAGATTAGTAGAAGGCATGCCTCGAAGACTCCAAGCAATTATTGATAATGGAGGAGAGTGGACAACATATTAATTGAAAACCATTCAAGTAAATAAACAAAATAAACCAGTATAACTGATTTTTTTTATTATTATAAGTTCTTCTTTAATTTTTGTCGTGTATGATGTTATCAAACAGACTGTACAACGAGCTGAAGGAACGAAAGAAAAGGCGAGATGAAAGCACACAATAGTACGTCCTAGCTAAACAGGAGATTGCTTCGCACAACCCCATAGAAGAAGAAGACCTGATGCAGGTGATTATTAAAGGTATTTATGACACTGAACCTAATAATGGAAGCCCTATAAGTTTCATATAAGAAAAATTTCTACCGCCAATTGTGATATCACCATTGAACGCAAGCAGTCAGTCCTATTGTGGCTTCAACAATAGCCGTTTAGATGTATTCGGAAATAGTCAAGCATGTATTTATTATCAAAATTTATTAATCAGTTTGCAAATTCTTGTAGTAAAGAACTTCTCTATGAACTATCCAGTTATATTATTATTATTATAACTTTATTAATCAGTAATAAATTACCTGACTTATCTTAAATTAAGCACCAGCTACCAGGGTTTCGGCCTATCCAGTTATATTAGGAAGAGGCTTCATTAGCAAAGTTGGTATGGTGTCTCCAGAACAAGATTACGTTGCATGTTCACCAAGTGATTTAAACATTCAGAATCATCCTCATATTCCAGGTCCAACACCTAAAACGTCGAGTAAGACATGTAGGCCTCATTGTCAAGTAAGTACCATCGCTGAAAATGTAGATTTTTTAGATCAAATTCTCAATATTGATATTGGCAATAATGAAGTTGATATTTGCATAAATATAACTGAGAACTTAGGTAGTAGTATTAAAGAAACTGTGAAGGATATGATTATGTCAGCTTGTCTTGTTAATCAGAAAGATAGATATTTAGAGAAAAGTGAATTTAAGATGAACATAGTTTTATCGAAGGATATACTCTTGCATTATCCGCCAAGGCGGTTAGCTTATTCACATAAGGTGAAGTTAGAGGAAATCATTACTGATTTACTTAATAAAGGTGTTATACGGGAGTCCATTTCGGAACATGCATCACCGGTAGTTTTAGTTGGAAAAAAGAATGGGGAGCTGAGGCTTTGTGTGGATTTTAGGGAACTAAATAAAATAACTCTACGCGATAAGTACCCACTACCCCTGATTGAGGATCATAGCGATCACCTCAGAGAGACAAAATAATTCACGACGTTAGATTTGAAAAAATGATTTTCACCATGTTGCATTAGAAGAAGGATCAATGAAGTATACTTCATTCATAACGCCCTTTGGGCAATATGAATACACTAAAATGCCTTTTAGCCTTAGAAATGCGCCTTTAGTTTTCTAACGCTTTATGAAGCACATTTTTGGAGACTTGATTTCTAAATTCCAGATATTAACGTATTAAGATGATATTCTGGTTGCCACGAAAACTGTTGAAGAGCACTTGGAAATCCTTAAAGAGGGCCTGCACATTGTTGCAACTAAAAGTTTGAAGCTAAGGTTAGATAAATGTTTGTTTTTACGAACAAAAATCGTGTATCCAGGATACACTATAAATGAAAGGGGGTTAGGCCTACCGACGCAAATCTAAAAGCTGTTCGGGACTTTCCAATTTCCGGTTGTGCGAAAGATGTACATAGCTTCCTAGGGCTAAGTTCGTACTTTAGAAAGTTTATCAAACAATCCGCCTATATTGCAAAACCACTTTACGAAATCCTAAAAATATGTTCCCCTTTCATTATGGGCATGAAGGAAATAGAAACGTTTCAGTTACTTAAAGAGGGATTGTTAGCTGCATCTGTACTGTCTATATACAGTCCACACAATGCAACTGAGCTACATTTCGTTGCAAGTAGTATTGGTTTCGAATCTGTATTACTTCAAAAGTAAGCAGATAAAAACCTTAAAGTAATAACCACAGTTATGAATTAGAGACGCTATCTATAGTCTATGCGCTACGGAGATTTTGGATATATTTAATAGGTATTCCGTTTAAAATTGTAACAGATTGTCAAGCACTTGCTCTGACATTAAACAAAAAGGTGATCAATCCTCGTATTTCTCAACGGGTCTTAGAACTCCAATAGTTCGACTAAACTGTTGAACACAGGAAAAATGATCGTATGACACATTTCGATTCTTTAAGCCGATCATTTAATATTCTTCATGTCGACTACGAGTCTTTTGAGTTCATCGTCGCAGTTGCACAAAAACAAGACCCATCGATTGTTGAAATTGCCCTGGAATTAGAAAAAAAACGAAAGTCCCTGTTTCGAAATGACAGATGGATTGATTTATCGCAAAATCAATGGCAAGGTTCTCTTTTATATTCCATCGCACATGAAAGATCAAGTTATGCGGACACTTCATGAAGGCCTTTGGCATTTAGGGGTCGAAAAATGTTTTGCTCGCTTATCTGTGATATACTGGTTTCCTAAAATTAAGGATAAAGTAAGGACATTAATCAAAGGATGCCTTACATGTATTTACTTTTCCTCTGAATCAGGAAAAACCGAAGGCCTCTTACACCCAATACAAAAGGGGTATTAGATGGATGTAGATGTAGATGGATTTACTAAATTTATCAGGTTGTTTCCGGTTAAAAGCACTCAAAGCAAGGAAACCATGGGGTCATATTTCGAAAACTATTCGCGACCAAATCGGATTATATCAGATCTTGGCTGTTGCTTTACGTTCCGAGAATTCACATAGTTTTTGCGAACAAGTAACATTCAGCACATAAAAATCATACATACTCATTCACCGCAGTCTAATGGGCAGGTGGAAATGTTTAACCTAGTACTGGTCCCAATGCTGGCGAAAGATTGTGAAAGACGACAACACCGTGAACCGGAGTACAGGTAGGGTAAATTGTGTGACAAGGTGAGAGAGTATCTTAATATATATATATATAATATTAATATATCCAAGAGGCATCGGTTTAGGAGACATTATTAACAAAGCTGCTGAAAGCTTTAATAAGGAACAAGAGCGGAGTGAACAACATTTTGACAATAGGCATAAGAAACCGAGAAATTATAACCAAGGTGATTATATTATCCTAAAAAATGTTGTTACAACACCAGGTATAAGTAAGAAGTTGTAAGCCAAATATCGGGGTCCATACGAAGTCAAAAGGGGTTTCACAACGATCGATATGGTGTTGGTGACGTAGATGGTCTTCAATTGACCAGGATACCCTACAAAGGAATTAGTAGCTCACATAATATGAGCCCGTACATAAAACCGATGACTGACTTGGAATGTACACATACCACATACCAAATTTGCCGGTGGACTTTCTAATTTTAACCAATCTATTATACAGTATCTTGTTTTTATAACACTAACTTGTATCGAAATATACTATATTTCGTGTATGCATTATAAATTGAATGAACTGTAATGATGATTATTATTGATGTATTAAGAATTTAATTAGTGGTAATGATTGTATATATGAATTGTAAAAGAAAAAAAATAAGCTTAAGCTGACCAAGTGCCCAGAGAGTCAAGTTGTTTTTTTGATATCAACACGTTTATTAAAATAATTGTCAGAAAAAGATATCACCCAAAGAGCAATAGCTATATACGTATGGTCACTAACGAACTTTCAAACGATTACTGCTCCATCTGTATGTAGACACCATAAGGTCCCACATGAGCCTCTCACGAATTAGCGTTTGATCGGATTGACTGAACGAAACAGCAGCATTATTTTCAATGAAAGTTGGATTTAATCATTCTGTTAGTGGATTTCATTCATAAATTATTTTAAAAGCGAAATTGGAAATGCGATTTTTTCTTTCACATGGCCTACGATATTGCTGTCCTAGTGCTTGTAAAATCGGACAAAAGCGTGTGTGCGTGTATATATAGTTCCGCGACAAACTGCTCGCTTCTAGTTGTAGAATGTTGTTGATGTTGATAGGACTTCTCTTATGAACACACGGAACCGTTTTTTTATGTTTTCGGACAAGCACTAACAGGTGGTGCTTTAATTGATCCATGTAGTACAATCGATAGTACTTTTTTTTAACTCGATGCACTTTGTCACGTGATTGCTACTTTTAGAGAACCATGCTAATGTTCTATCATGCCATTAGATGCAGTGTGGTAACTGGTGTTTCGTTGATAATAGCAATATCAAAATGTTTGAAGCGTTCGCTTGTTATTTCTGTGTGATATGGTGTATTTTTGTGGTGTATGTGGAATATGCCTTGCTGTTACGACAAAAACGTACGTATCCAACTGACTGTGCCACGATGCTCACGATGTCATATGTATAGTAGCTCCTGCGTCAACTTTCAGTTTTCGTAATTTGAGTGTCGATGAATCAGAGCGAAATAGGTGTCGGTAGTCTTTTGCTTTCTCTTCTCTTTGTCGCGATATCCATGGTGAAGATTTATGTTGGCAATAAATATGATAGCCTCTATTCCCGATATCTTATGGGCCCTTATGTTTGACTTTCTGGAAGCATGTAGAATATTTCTTGTAAACTCAATTATATTCTGCAGCTCCCGTTGTTGCCTTCAAGTAAATGTCTTAAATTAAATTGCGAGTAATTCGCGATCATACGCACTGTAATCTACTTTGCTTGCTTTTCTGTAGGTCGCGCTACAGTCCGGGGTGGACCTGGGCCTCAATCAACAAGCTTCTCCAACCAGCTCGATCCCTGGCGAACTGCCCCCAGTTTCGCACGCTAAGCTGGCTGAGGTCCTCTTCCACTTGCTCTCAGTCTTCGGATCTTCACTCTTCTGGCTAGGTCCATGTCGCTATACAGTCCATACAGTTCGTCGTTGTATCTTCTCCTCCACTCACCGTCAATGCAAACGGGACCGAAGATCGCCCGAAGAATTTTTCTCTCGAAGCAACCAAGACACCCTCATCCATTTTTGATAATGTCCATGCGCCATAGAGAAATACCGGCATTATTAAGGTATTATCAAGGATGATTTTTGTTGTCCGAGAGAGGACTTTGCTACTCAATTGCCTTCTTAACCCAAAGAAATAGCGGTTGGCAAGAGTTATTCTTCGCTTGATCTCAGCGCTGGTGTTGTTGCCTGCATTTATAGCAGAGCCTAGGTAGACAAAGTCCTTAGCTACCTCAAAGTTATATCTGTCGAGGGTGACGTTCTGCCCGAGATGTCGGTGCTGGTTGTCCGTTTTGCTCGACAGCATATACTTGGTCCTGCCCTCATTGACCGCGAAAATACTCGCGACAGCGCCACTGGCATCACGCTGCTTTCTCCCGATTATGTCAATATCGTCGGCGTATGCGAGTAGTTGGACGGACTTTTGAAAGATAGTGCTTCTTGTGTTTGTTCGTGAGTTTTGCACTATTTTTTCAAGTACGATGTTGAAAAAATCGCATGACAGCGCATCGCCTTGTCTAAATCCTTTCTGGACATCAATGGTCTCGATGAGATCTTTACCGACCTTGATGGAGCAGCGTGCATTCTCCATCGTCATCCTGCACAGACGGATGAGTTTGACAGGGATGCCAAAACTAGACATTGCTCTGTATAGCTCATCTCAATAAATGCTGTCATACGCGGCCTTAAAATCGATGAATAGGAGGTGGGTATCGATCTGAAGCTTATGGGTCTTTTCCAAGATCTGCCGTAGTGTGAATATCTGGTCGATGGTGGACTTTCCTGGCCTGAAGCCACACTGATATGGACCTATCAGGTTGTTGACGAACGGCTTCAGGTTGTCACACAATACGGCAGATAAGATCCTATATGCGATATTAAGGAGACTGATGCCTTGGTAGTTGGCGCAGTTCAGAGGGTCCCCTTTCTTGGGAATCGGACAAACAATGCTGAGGTTCCAGTCATCGGGCATACTTTCGTCCAACCATATTTTACAGATGAGTTGGTGTATGCTCCTTTCCAAGTCATCGCCTGCCGCTTTGAAGAGCTCGGCAGCCTGACTGCCATCCGCCCCAGCAGCTTTGTTGGACTTAAGATTCGATATAGCTATGTTCACTTCATCCAGGTCGGGTGGACGGAATTGTTGGTCATCATCATCCAAGTTGAAAGGTTGATTCTGCTTGACAGCGGTATTTGGTCCGTCATCGCCGTTATACAGTATGCAGAAATAGTCTTTCCAAACCCTCAGCATCGACTGCGATTCTACTACGATGTTCCTTTGGTCATCTCTACAGGCTTCGGTTCGGGGTTTATTTCCGTGGCATGTTATTTTTACCTTTTTGTAAAACTTCCGAACCTCATTCCTGGAGTAGCATCTCTCAATTCGCTCGCCCGCGGGCTTCTCATGCTCTTTCTTCTTCCTCCTGAGAAGCCGGTGTTCGTCTCTGCTCTTCTGCTCATAGAGCTCATGAGCAGCTCTGGTCCTTCTAAGCAGTGCCGCTTTATATGCATCTTGCTTAGCTGCATGTGCTTGCCGGCATTCATCATCGAACCAGGGATTTCGTCGTGGTGAACGAGTGAAACCCAGCACATCAGAAGCGGCATCTCTGATGGCGTTTTGGCAGTGTTTCCAATGGTCTTCGATGCTTGATGCTGGCGGCATTGGACCTCTTAAGAGATTAAGAGACACTCGATCGGAAAAGGTTTTGGCGATCTCTTGCAATTGCAGCCGTCACACGTCGAATTTTCTCACAGCATTAGTTTGTCTTGGCGTAGTTTGGGATATCCGCAACCGTACCTTGGCTACAGTAAGGTAATGGTCCGAGTCGATGTTGGCCCCTCGGAACGTACGGACATCCATAATACTGGAGGAGTGTCTTGCGTCGATCGCAATGTGATCAATCTGGTTGACTGTTGATTGATCAGGGGTTCTCCAAGTCCCCTTGTGTATGTCGAGATGTGGGAACCGCGTGCTGGCTACGACAATGTTTCGCCCGGCCGCAAAGTCGATAAGCCTGAATCCGTTATCGGAGGTGGTGTTGTGCAGGCTATATTTTCCGATTGTTCCACCAAAGGTACCCTCCCTTCCTAGCTTTGAATTAAAACCACTGAGGACAATTTTAATGTCATAGCTAGGGCATTGCTCGTAGGTCTTGTTAAGGAGCTCGTAGAAGGCATCCTTGGTGTCGTCATCTTTCTCCTCTGTGGGGGCATGCACGCATATAAGGCTAATGTTGGCGAATTTAGCCTTGATGCGGATTGCTACGAGGCGCTCGCTCACATGCCGGAAGCTAAGGACTTCTCGTCTTAGTCTGCCTCCGACAACAAATCCGCATCCAAATAAGCGCTGCTTTTGCCGTCGATAGCAATTGCCGTAATAGATATCGCAGTTTTTCATCTTCTTTTTGTCCGGCCCATCCCATCGCATTTCTTGGATGGCGGTTATGTCTGCTTTGCAGCAGTCTAGAACCTCCGCTAGTTGCTCGGCTGCACGTGGTCTATTAAGGGATCTAACATTCCACGTGCATATCCGAAGCCCATTGTCCTTAAATCGTTTGCGTGGGTTGTCAACAGTAGATCCGTCCATATCCGAGGCTTGTTGATACTTCGTAACTTGTGTTTTTTTTAAATGGCCGGGCAGTTACCCTGGCGGCACAACCCCCCAACCTGGACAACCAGTTCCATTTTTAATGCCCCTAGGACGAGGGGTCGGTTACACCAAAGCCAGTAACCCGTTCCGGAATGTGAGCGCTGCCATTGGCTCATATAGGGCTCGTCCACCACCATCTCTTTTCCAAGACCCTGACTAAGTCCTGGAAATCCTTACCGGCCTGAGCTCCAACTATGTCGGAGTAGCCCGGTAAGGTCTTGTTTTGTGGCGGAGGAAACTTGCCATTTGCCCCCTTCACTTCGCAATCTCTAATGAGTATTCCCAGATGGCGCCACGGGGAGGCGTGAAGTAGGGCTTATTAGCAGATCTGCAAGATGTTCGGCTGCAGAGGCTCGTTCTCGTCATTTAAAGAAACAGCACCTGTCGGAAGATGTTACTTCTACGAGGCCTTATACTAATCGTTGCCATAATTTACTTTACTTTTTATATAAAATCCAGGTGCCTGAGGTTTGTCATTCACCCCAAGGATATAGTTAAACAACTGTGTTAAGTTATGGATTATCGCAAATTGGCTCAATTTTTCTTTCAGTGGTTTAGTAACAAGTTCCCTGATTATAGAACCGAGGTAAATTACAGCTGACTATGTCAAAATACACTTAGCCACGTTGATAAGAAGTGTTGTTGGAGTTTTTTAAAAACCATTCCTATATGTTTCTCATACTTTTGGAGAGTGGGCGTTTTGTTGTTGGTACCAAAGGAACTATGTCAAAGACAAATGGGAGTGGAAGATGTATTTATTGGTGCCCGCAACGATTCGATGCAGCTTCTACATGTACGAATCACTTTTCTTGGCGAAAAAATGGAATTTAAAATCAAACGTTATTCATTTCTTAGACTCTCTGTTTGGTAAGCTATAGAGAGAAATCCTTTAGGTCCTTCACTTGATAGGGCGTGTTATTCCACGTCGCATATTGAACGATTTTAACGAAGTAATCAACCTCGACTTCTACTTCACAGGATGTCTACCATAATTACTTGCACAGATTCGAGCTCTGTTTTACGGTCTTCAGTATGTTCGTGGACTCTTTAATATATAGGTACAAGGTGGATCCGCCTCTCGCCTTTTTAGATGGATGCAAATCGTGTTTTCCCTAAAGCCACCTTTTTTTTACATGTAATCCCCTTTTTATATGGGTTTCGGAGATCAGGCAACCGTCAATATTTTTCTTTTGTATGAATATTTCTGATTCATTATGTTTTTATAAAAATCCCAAGCTCAAGAGGGCTACGATATGGAAAATCCTTAAAGTCTTTCAATTCGAAAAACTTTTAAAAGTCTGTGCCGAAAATTCTACCAAAATTGACACGTAGTACCATCCTTTGAAATACGGGACAAGTCAGGGGTGTACTGAAATTTCAAAAGATAAATAAATTAATGGTAAGAAAATATTTTTAAAAACAATTTTTAATTCATTGCTCTGAAAAGAAGAAAATAAATTTTAAAATAAATCAAAACTCCGCATCTGCGGAGGTATATGTCGCAGTTTTATTATTAGATTATCTAATCTTGTTTGGAATGTTTCTGTGGATTTGATGTTTGATTTTGGAGGTTCCTTTTCCTAGACAGGTAACAAGCCACTGATTATGACGCCAATCTCACCAAATTTCCCAAGTCATGATGAGCCAGCTAAGGTGCACTATCTGAGTTGTGACGGATTTTAAAACAGGCTATCATAATTGGATGCATATAAACAATGTTGTGACTATGCTGCTTTCCATTGAGGAGTTCCCTCACTGGGAGCCATTATCAAGCAAAAAAAATAATCCGCCATCTTGGAACTCTTCAAGGCCTTTCATTTGATACCCACATAAGGAGGGTTGAAAATAAAATGTAATCTGTCAACTTGGAACGACGGCCATATTGAATTTAGTGTGATGTCACTTACTTTTTCGTTTTCTACTCTTCAAGCCCTTTCAGCTTGCAAAATTTGATTTAAACAAATAAACATATTGTACATTGCACGTTAAAAAAAAAGCTTGTACAAATTATTTGAGAGGATGCAGCAAAGGCCATGCATATTACAAAACCATAAGATCGGAAGCCATACCAAAATATTTGGTTAAAGAAAATAATATTACCTAGGTCAAAGTAAACATTAACCCCATAACCGAAAACTGCGTAGCTTATGAAAACCTGTGAAAAACATTGCAAAGAATTCATCCAGTCTGAAAGGGATTTGGAACATTTTTAAAAACAAAATGTATCCATCATTAGTCTTCAAGACTTAATGGAACAGAGTAAGGTCATTGAAGCCCACGCATATATGTTAATCGAGGGTCTAAATACATCAGACGCTAGCATTCCATAGCGTATATAGAACATGTTACGCGGGATGGAGCTACATCAAGGTTCTTGATAAATACAAGAGCGAAAAAAATTCCATCAAATAGCCAACAATCAGTATTGAAAAACCATTAAGGTAGTGTCCAGTCAGCCGGTGGTAAAATATGTATCCCAGAATACGCTGAAGGGAAGTGTTTTCAAATATACCAATAGAGAGTCTTAAGTCAAATTTTGTGTCCTTTTTGCGTTGATGGACCTGAAGACACTCATAGATAGAAAAAAAAAATATTTTCACCTTAAGACATAATAGTAAGATCATTTTGAAAGAAAACTTGTCTATAGGAATAATTTTAATGATAGATCTCAAGCTCCATGAAAACGTAAAAGCAAAACTATATGAAATAATAAGAAGATACAATTCACTTGTTGGTACCATTCACGCGAGAGTAGTAATCGACAATTGTGTTCTTGCTAACATAATAACGACTACCGATGAACTGATATATACTAAAACCTACTCTTATCCGCAATGCCTGATAGCGAAGTTGCTGGAAAAGGTAAAATTATACCACCTTGCACCTTCTAGAAGCCCCTATAATTCGCCAACCGGTCGTACTAAGAAAAATCGAAACCCAATGGCAAAACACCATATCGAATGGTCATCGACTACAAAGTATTGAACATGTTAACTATTGCAGACATTTATCCTATCCCGGATATTAATTTCACTCTTGTCAGTCCGGAGAAAGCTAAATTTTTTTACAACCCTCGACTTGGCTTCCATCAAATACAGATAAAACATCAGGCATCGCTAAAACTGCCTTTTCAACTTTAAACGGCAAATGCGAATTTTTCAGACTACCCTTCGAGCTTAAAAATATCCCTTCGATATGTTTATTATATTTGTTATTTCCATATCGATTACACAATCGTTTTTTTGTAACAGTGAAGAAGATCACCTAAGGAACCCCGAAACGGTCTTGATCAGACTCAAGTAAGCGAATCTAAAAGTAAACCTAGAAAAGGCGCATGAATTTCTGGGATACGTGATAAATCCAGATGGAATTAAGACAGCTTTTAAAAAGGTTTGCTGAAAACTCAAGCAAATAGGAAAGGAAGATAAATAAAAGAAAAGACTTACTGCATAAATTTACCTCATTAAGCGATTTGCAGTTCCAAAGGGTGGAGAAGAGTAATTGGGCACCCAAACCACTTTTTGTTGGGTAGCCTTAATAGGCAAGAACGCACAAGTTGATTTCGTCCAATGAATGTTCCTTCTACGACGGCCATCTTCCTGGATCGGAGAGAAAAACAACGTCACCAACTGTTAGCTGCCTGGTAGAACGAAGAACGTTCCAATAAAAAAAAAGATCACAGCAAGTGCAAATATTCATTTTGCCATCTCTTCTTCAATTGACTAGAATACCTAAACCATTACTTCCACGCCTTTCGAATTAAATCAGCTGGTGAAAGTGATGGCGAAGTTCCGTGCAACCACCTGGCGCGATTAGGGAATCTGCAGAGCTCACATGCGTTAATGGCCGATTTTTGATGATCATTTCTGCCCCTGTCGTAATAGTCCTCAGCTCTTCAAAGCCCAGCTTCGCCTTACCGATTGTCATCTTCAATCTTCATAGTGCGAACCTCAATAAAACGTCATTTAATTTTTCGCTGAGATAAAAATACATGTACCTCACTGTCCAAAGATAATCCAGCTGCCTGTACATCTAACGACGCTAGTCTAAATGTCCGTGCATTTTCCGACAAAACCATAGCCGGACACCACGGCGACTGATGAAGCGCTGGAGCGCTTAAACAAATGCCTCCGTTGTCATGGCTCTCACTTACTCTTGAGCACAGCACGTACTGCCGCACATGTGAAGAGCACGATGTAAACCTTTAGAATCGTAGCAGTATAGCAGACCAGCAAAATCCACCCCTATATTCTCGAATGGGAGCAGCAATATAACAATTTAATCCGTTCGGGGGGCAAAGGTGCTCGTATCTCCGATGAATGGGAACCCCAGAGCTTTCTATATACCATGCACGCATTGACTTGCTGCTTTCCCATCGGATGACCATGTTATATCGAAAAACGCTTGCGGAGTGTCCCCAGCACAGTTTTAAGTCCGACTTAATGTTTTTTTTTTGATGGAATGCTTGATATTAAGCGGGGCATACAATTTCTGAAGACGTCCTCCAAGCCGTAGAAAACCCTTTCAGTAGCTTTGACTTTTCAAGGTTTCGCCCAAATTTCCAAGTTTCAAAATATAAATCTCTTCAGCAAAATCAAGTTGTTGCACATACCTGATCCAATGATTTTCTGCGGCAGCCAGGCCAGACCCCATCCCGTGCTTGGCCGGTGACCCTTACTAAACGATTCTAAGAACTAAAGTCGTGGTAACTCAACAATGGACTTTCTCCTTCAAGGTTCGCCAACCGAACTTCTGCGAGAAAAAGTGTTGCCTTCGAAACTTGCTCTCTGCTGCCTTGTTTCCAGTCGACTTTCCTGTCCTGCAGCCAGTTTGGGTCATGAGCCCAGAGTGAGCTATTTTGCAGGAACTCTCCATTTTGGATGGCGGTTCCTGATTTTTCGCACAAAGAAGTTTGATTCTGATATCTCCAGCTGTTGGAATACATCACACAAAAGCTACAGTTTCAAAGGCCCTTGAACTGGCATCGGCAAAAATATGGATCTCAGTGGATCGTCATTCCTTTGGAAATGGCAAGACTGCACTGGGAAACGTCTCAACTTAAAGCTGTAAAACTGCCTGCCATCCCACTGCGTCTGCAATTGTTTTGAGGAAACTTCATCCCCTTCTAAATTCTTTTTCCACAATATCTGAAAGAATATTTTTAGCTTAACAGTGGTTTGTCCCGACATACCTAATGGGTCGAAAATTCGAGCGATTGCTTGCAAAACGTTCTGTTTAGTTCTTTTACCTCCCGATGATAGTAGTGAGCATCCAAATTGTTGACCATTTCTCTGACACGTGCACTATTTGCGTTGAACTTGTGAAGACGCTTTGATGCCGTTGAGAAGATGGAAGCTATCGCCTTATAAATCTAAATACCTTTGCATTCAGAATGGACACTGATGCCAACATCGTCTATATGTGTTACCCGTCACAGAAACCCACAGCTTTCAGAACTATGTTCCCTTTCTTCATACAAAATATTGTGTATGACTGCACAAGAGAAATATGGGCTGCATGTAACACCGAATGTAATTCTGGGCATCCTAACCAAAACTAATGGTAGTTTATTACTAGTCGGAGCTGATCGTTGAGCGACATCTTTCCTTCATGGTGGGCCGAGGCATCGAACACGACACGGACCTTCGCGGACTCCGCCTTGTATACTGGTTTGTGTAGCATCTAGAAAACATGAGTTCCAGCAGGACTTAAGTCATTCACAGGTTCAGCATTTCCATCATTAACTAGCTGCCTTATTGCTGAATCATACTCCAATAGTTGGGCTGGATTTCGTGACAGTCGTCTGACAAGAGAATTGAAACGCTCAATAGCAAGATCTTTATTGGAGTCTAAGTTGCTCTCGTCGACCCTCCAGGGCAGCCTTGCAAGAACTCGTGCACCATCTTGTGAAATGCACGTCATCAGGTCCTGGGTAACGTCTGCGTTGTTTTCTTCATCGTTCTTGATCCCCAACATCTCTAGTGACAAGAACTGAAACATGCTGTCTTCTTCATCGGATGCCATACTCAGTAACACCCTAGTATGGCAAGAGACACTTCCGTTATTTGAAATGAGTAGCTCATCTGAGTCGTGAACACCCAGGTATTCAAACACTGTTTCGACTGCTCGAAATCTATCTGTGAGACCAATTTGTTTGCCAATGACAATGCTCCAGTAGAAAATGGATCGTGATTGACTTTTTGGCACAGCCTCGCTAGTGGTCAGCTTAGGCGTACAATTACGTCCACAGCCTGATCCTGATAATTTGCTACTTTATTCTGGGGGTCATCGGCTTTAATAAGCGCTTAGCTTTTGATGTATTCGTTCACCAGGCTAAGATTGTCTTGCGTTGTTCTCAATCGATAGGCTACACGTGATGCCAATTTCATTGTAGAGATTTTCACTTTTCCTTCGCCGTTCCTCCCGGGTTTCGGCACCAAATGTTGAAAACTCAAGCAAATAGGAAAATTTCGCGGACAAGTTCACAGTCCAATTTTAAGCGAAAGATCAAATGGCAGATGACTTTTTTCCAGAAAATGAGTTCGTAGTGTAAATGAACATTTATGTCCAATTTTTGTTTTTTTTTGCTTTCTTTAACCTATGTTTTGGAAGTACCGTTACTCCCGCTGAGAGAATTTCAACATCTGTTGTTTTGTCACTAATCATCGTGCGAAAATCTATTAAAAGCAGTCGTGTTTATGCTGAAAGGCTGTGAGTTGCAAACGAAATCAATTTTTTTCTTGGTGATTACAATTGAAAATATGTTTTTTACATTTAGAACTCTTTGATTTCCATGTTTGTTGGCCTTAAGTCAGAATGGGAAAAGGAAAAACGCTCTCGGATGAGGATACTGGTATGTATATAAACTAAATCGATCGGCTTCCGTAATCGATAATGTTATCAAATTAGGAAGTAATTATAACGCTAACCAGAGAAATAAAAATAATCGTAAAATTGCACTAAGGCAGTCATTAACCGAGCAGGGTTGCAATAAAATGCTACTAATTGTAAAATTATTTCAGATTTTAAGTTGCCGATATCTAAACGGTGTGTATAACAAATTTCAGCTGGCAGTAATCGACTGGTTTGGAAAAAAAATTAAGTCAAAACCAGCATTTACAGAAGCACATAAAGTTGCCCGACTACACTTTGCCAAAGAATTCATGACATGGTCTGAACAGTGGAAAAGCGTGATTTTTTCGGATGAAAAAAAGTTTAACCTGAACGGTTTTAATTTTTATTGGCATGATATAAAAAGCCCTAGGAGCTTCTCCACTAACCAAAAATGTGGAGGTGGATCTTTGATGGTCTGGGCTGCTTTTAGCCATCATTGCAGGACTCCAATATGCAAAATTTCTGACCGAATGAAATCAGAAAATTATATTACTCTGTTGGAAGATGTTTTGGTAGACTTTTTGGACCATCAGCCGGATTTAGTAAGATAATCTGCCATTCATGTATCGCGGGCCAGTCGTGAGTGGTTTACTGACAAAGAAATTCAACAATTCACGTTCACCGGACTAAAACCCGACCGAAAACATGTGGTGAAACCTCTATCGTCGTGTTTATGCTGGCGGGCGCAAACTTGCTTCTGGCGGTTGGACTCACTATTAATTTAGACTTTTACGTTATTTGTTATACTAAAATTTCGCAGTATAAATTGGTTTTTTGTTTTACTAAGTAAAAATATGCTTATTTGTTTTAGTCAATTTTTTCCTTTGCTTAAATAAATCATTTGTTTGTATTCAATAAGTTTGTAAATAGTATTATACTTAAATAAACTTTATTTTTAATATTTCAAAGGAAAATAAGTTGCCTTTCATTGAATTTCGCTGAGTGTATTTGAGGATTTAATTCACCAAGGTTGATAAAATCCAAAAACTTAAGCCCCTATAAACTCAAATCATATCAAGGCTTAACATCATATTACAGGAAACTTGTTCGCAATTATGCGAAAGTAGCAAAGCCTCTGACTATTCCCAAAAGAGATGAACACGCTCAAGCTAAGCCGATTGAATCCATTTGTGTCTCAATCAGTTTAAATAACATGGCAAAGCCTTTAGTGAATTAGATTGATTTATTTTGGCGTTTTCTGATTTTCAAAAACCATTTAATCTAAAAACTGACGCCTCGAACCATGCAGTAGGTGCATTTTTATCCTACGAGAAAACTACAGACTAATTGCTGGCTATCGTTTGAGCTCTTAATAATCTACGATCGTAGATGATGCCAAAGATGCTAAAAAAGTATAGATTTTCATAGATCACTAACCGCTGACCTTCGCGTTCGAAAATTGCGATTTCGACGCTTAACTAAAGAGATGGAAAGATAGAACAGTACAGCTACGAATTGATTTACAAACCACCTAAACCTTTCATATCGGACCCCCATTCAACACTATGAGAGATTACGTCCGAAGAGCCACGTCCAGACTCCTTATGAATTTGTTTTGCATTTGAAAAAATAAGGAAAGGAACAATTATTAAGAATTTGTAAGGCCAATTTTAATACCAATTGTGTCAAAATACCTGAAACTCATATAGGACTCCTGCAGGAGGTATATCTTGAAATCCCTAAACAGTATAAGATTAGGTTGACACCAACAATAGTAGAAGTTGTTAGAAACGAGGAAGGTTTTAGCAAGGAACACAACAGAATTTACAGGAACCTAAGTAGGAATAAGGTACAAGTCCTGGAGAGTTACTATTTCCCAAGAATGAAATTTCTGAGCACGCAGTAAACCATAGCATGTGAAATCTGTCTCGTTTAACAGGACGGTAATACTAAAGCGCTTGTATTACAAGCAAAAGCCTAGGAAAAGGACGGATTTGCTGTTGACGACCCCGCTAAACGAAATAAGGACAACGACGTTCGGATCTGTACAGACCACGAGCAGCCGAACAACTAGCAGAGGCCCTCGACTGATACAAGGTAGATATATCGGCCATCCAGAAAGTGCGGTAGGTTGGGCTGGGAAAAAGAAAGGATGAATAACTGTAATATTTACTATGGTAACTGTTACAAAGAACAAAGATAGCGCTTATTTGGATGTGGATTTGGTTTACGACGGACTTAGGCAAGAAGTCTTGAGCTTTCGACACGTAAGTGTGCGTCTCATGACAATCCGCATCAAGACTAAATTCGCCAACATAAGCCTATTATCTGCACATGCTCCAACGGAAGAAAAAGACGGAGCTACCAAAGATAGTTTCTACGAGCTCGTCGAAAAAACCTACGAGCAATGTCCTAAATATGACGGTAAAATCGGCGATAGGAAGAAGGAAAGGAGAACTTCTTTAGAAGCACGATCGGTAAGTACAGCCTGCATGACACCATGTCTGGAAATGGACTCGGGCTTGTGGACTTTCCCGCGGGGCGCAATATTTCTATAGCAAGTACACGATTTGCTCATCTCAGTATACATAAGGGGTCTTCTCTCTCTCTCTCTCAATTTCTTTAAACCTCGATTCGTTATTTTTTCGCTATACTCTTTTTCCAATTACAAATAGCAACTCTAACCAGTACTCGCTTGTATAGTGTTATTTCATGCAAATTCTGCTTGTGGTAAGACCTGGTCTAAGGAAGAAATCATGCCAGCCCTCGTTATCATAGCTATAATTGGTCCCAAGGATCTGTTGACTCTCTCGATGTTGCCATTTGACTGGGAAGATCCCGTTGCAATTCGAACATCATTCGCATCAAGAATTCTTCAAAGACCTTGGATGTAAATGCACTACCGCGATCAGAGATTAACGTCTTCGGACGACTATAATATGCAAAATAAGAACGCATACAACTTACGACCTCTTTAGTGTTTGTAGATTTTGTAGCGTACAGTTTAAAGTATTTTGTGAAGCCATCTATCAGTAAAAATATATACTTCTTCTTCGAATTCTTTTACAAAACTGAATCAAGATGATCCACATGTATCGCTTCAAAATGTAAATCTCCTTTCAGTATACTATGTATATAAAAGCCCTTCGTGCTTTCCGTATTTTGGTGGAAAAGCAATACACTTCAGACAATTTGAAATGTGTTCTTTTGCTTTTTCTTTTATTTTAGGAAACCAATAAGTTTTCATTATTGCTTCAACTACCTTTTCACAACGCATATGGCCCATTTCGTCGTGATACATGCAAATTAAAATAAAATCATTTGCCCTACTTTTCTATTAAGCCACCCGTTTCGCATTTCATGAAAACTACTTTAACTTTCCCCTAACTGCTTGCGAATTTTATTTACAATTTTATAGTTATACTGTTTAATTGAGAGATTCTTTTCAAACATACTCGTATTTTCATCCAGTAATAAAATATTTGTCGCACGACTAAGTGCATCTACGTATTACCCCCCCTATGCTCGAGTATATATTCGTAATTTTGTAGTTCAAGCGCCCACCTAGCTATCCTTGGATTAATCTCCACTTTATTCAATGTCATAATTTATAAGTTACAATCGGTGATGATTTTAAATTTGAGCCCGTGCAAATAAACTCTAAATATTTTAAGTGCTTAAATTATCACCAATGTCTCTAATTGGAAACCTCGTGGTCGGAAGTCCTTTTCGAGAAATAAGATATAGGGTGAAATTTTCCATCCGACTTTTTTCTGCATAAGTATGGCACGAAATCCTTACAAGTAGCATGGCGATGCAATTCTCTTTCATCTCTTGGATTATACAATATAAAGCCAATATAGGTGCTTCTATTATTTTCTGTTTTAAAGACTCGAAACAAAGCAATTCGTTTTCACCAAATATAAATATAACATCTTTTTTAGCAAATCTTTACAACGGATGCGCTGTAAGTAAACAATTTCTTATTGACCTCCTAAAGTAAGAGCATAGACATAAAAAACTCCGAACTGCTTTCGACATTGCGGCACTGGAAAACTGCTTACCGACTCTAAACTTTTGACATCCGGTTTAATACCTTCTCCTGTCACTGTATATCCTAAATACCTGACCTATGACTCCATGAATTGTCATTTGCCTAGGCGTAATTCCGATCTATTCTGAACTATTTTATCAAACATTTCTCTTCCACACCCTCTGTGGCGATCATAATATCATAAATGTATATTTTAACTTTTCCGGCTCTCAACAACTCTTCGAATACCTGAATCACATAACGTTGAAACTAGGAAGGTGCATTTCTTAATCCAAATAGCATTTTTAAATAATCAAATATGGTCACGAACGATGTAAATTTGACCGATTCAGGATACTAATACTGATATGATGAAACGCACTTTTCAAGTGTAAAAGTGTAAAATAATTATCCCTTTATGTCGCTTTGTTAAGCACTCGATAAGCAACACATAACCTAATGTCCCCCATCTTTTTTTCTCACTAAAACAATCGGTTAAGAATATTCAGATCTGCTTCGTTGAGTAACTCCCTCTTCTAATATATTATCAAATATTACTTGAACCTGCTCTTTTTCAAAATAGGATAGTCTCCTAGGAGGGCAATGGAAGGGGCTTTCGTTCTTCAAATCAATTACATTTTACATTCTACTTCGGGGACTTCGGGACGCTTTTTGTTCAGATACTCTTTTTCGAATAGATCTTTAAACTTTTGCTTATCTAAAAAACTGTTTTTATCACTTACTATACATTCCTTTTCTTTTTCTCCCAATTCAATAATAAGTATGTCTATACACTCCTTTCATAGCTCTCATTTGTGACATTCTCTTTTCTTTCAATTCTAATCAGAAGGCTTTTATACGAAATCATTTCCTAAAATTAAGGGAAAAGTCATTGTTTCATCAGGTACTACAAATAAACTCAATTTTACTTCTTTTTCCTCAAATAAAATTATATAGGTACAGTCAATTTTTCCAAGATACAAAATTGACTTTTATTAATCCCAACGAAATGACAGTTATTGGGCCAGTGAACACTGGACGGGGTTACCCCGGGGTAAAACTGGTTTTATAGAAGAGGAAGATGAAGTGCGAAGAGAAAATGGAGTAAAATTTTGAACCAGAGATGAAGCGGTTGAACATCGGGGTAAAACATATAACATAAATTGTCAATTTTAAGGGTGAGAAAATTATCAGGAATATCACTACAAACAAAATCGGTTAATATGTATACACAATTACGCCGAAATATTCATCCCGTGTGCGATTGAAGCAAAAGATACCCCTGTTTAACCCCGGGGTAATATTAGTCCAGTGTGCGCTGGCCCATTGATATTATTAATACGTTTTAAAAATACTGGTGGTATGTACAAATTGCGTCCGAATTAAACTGATAGGACTTCCGGTGTCGATTGACGTTGCTAACAAAAATTTATAATTATAATTTTTAATTGCTAATAACTAATATAAATATCTTACGTAATCATCGTGCCCTTCATCATTTCATCATCATCAGCTGCAAAATGTCCAAATTCGCCTCAAAAATGTCAGACTCTTTTAGGTTTGCGACATTCGTTGGTTATGTGTCCAAGAGAGTTATAGTTGAAACACCTTACTCCTGTTGTTTCGTTGGCTGCTGATGTTGTTGAAGGCAACCGACTGCTTCGGTCACTGAACATTTCTCTCATATCTGCTAAAGATTTGGAATCGGCACAATCATCAAATCTGATCATGAATTGAACGGTGGTGCTGATGTTATATTGCGGAGTTGTGCTTCCCAGTATGAGAAACAATCCCCTTCCCCAGTAGATTCTGCCAACAGGTCCTTCCAATGCAGAAAGTTTTCTTGTGTTCCACTGTTTTACTGCCGCTCCTTTTTCAGTTGTTAATTTTCTTTAAAAGCTCGTTTTCTCTTTTTTGTAAATTCATTTCCTTCCTTAGAACTTCTATCTCCCTTTTCATTAAATCCATTACACGGCGTCTTCGCGAGCAATATTTCATAGAATACCACCTGTCACTTTCCATAGTAAGAAATATCGATAGATTGCTATAAAATTAAGAGTAGGCATTTCATAGAATACTATTTCATTCGTTGAAATGTCGCAAAGCAAAGCACATCCGTATATTCTCCCATTAAAGGAATTAAAGAAATTGCAAAAACAAACGGAGAAAAGGAAGCATAAGTTTTGGGCGAATCCATTCCTGGAATTGTCGATAATTATTAATACATTAAATTATTTCCACCATCCGCGACTCAGCCATCGTGAAAAGAAATAAACGCAAATGTCAAACTACATGAGAAATGACAGCTCATAGAATGCTATGAGCTAAGCAATCCATAGAATTCAATTTTTCATAGCATACTATTAGTGGTCTCCACAGGCAATTTTCATAGAATGTTATATGGCATTCTATGAAATATTGCTCATCGAGACGCCGTGTTAGTTCCCACTCTTTTGAATTATGTGCACTCCCTGTCCTTTTTCCACCCTTACTCTTTGCTCGCTCGTTATCATTATCACTCATTGTCATCTTTGGCTCATTATTCTTTTTTAGCTCATTGTTGTCCTCGTCAAAATATTGCCTGTCATTTTCTTTCCCAGCAGCCAGAGCCAAACTTTTAATTGCGACGCAGTAAACTTTTTAATTTTTTCGATTTCCGACACATTGGATTTAATACACAATTAATTTTACCCACAACGAGAATCTATTTATGTTTAGGTAGATCCCACTATAATTTAATTTTAAGAGGACGGTAATACTAAAGCGCATAAAAATAAAACGGAACACTTTTAAACAATGGGAAAATTACTTTATTCAACTTACTTAAACACTTCCTTCGCGACTTCTGAATCGCTCCCTATCCTTATTCTCATCTTTCTTACTTAACCGGTAGTCTATGTGAAAGAATATCTACAACAAGAAAGATCACTCCCCCTGAGGCTGAAAAAATTCACCCTTCGTACAAAAACCAAGAACAACGTCTCATTAGATCAAATAGCGCAGATTTATTGCTTTCCACCTCCCATTTAATTTTGCCTGAGAAGAATGCATACGACGGACGAATGGAAACAGACTGGTTTTTCTCCTTTTGCCTATGCGTTCGTGATTGGCTGATGATGAGTACCAAAAATGCGTGTAAATGATCGTCATCGCATTGTATTTGATTACTGGGTGTTCCGAGAAGATTAATTTACTAACTTACTTCAGGTGGCGTTAGAGTCCAGGGTGGAATGGGCCTCAGTCAACAAGCTTCTCCAGCCAGCACGATCCCTGGCTAGCTGCCTCCAGTTTCGCACGCTAAATTGGCCGAGGTCCTCTTCCACTTGCGTGCGCCACCTGAGTCTTGACCTTCCTCTACTGCGCTGTCCCTCGGGAGCGGATTCGAAGACTTTTCGGATCGGAGCATTGGTGTCCATGCGCTATACATGACCCAGCCATCTCAGTCTTTGGATCTTCACTCATCTGGCTAGGTCCACGTCGCTGTACAGTCCATACAGTTCGTCGTTCTATCTTCTCCTCCACTCACCGTCAATGCAGACGGGACCGAGGATCGCCCGAAGAATTTTTCTCTCGAAGCAACCAAGAACACCCTCATCCATTTTTGATAATGTCCATGCCTCTGCGCCATAGAACAGGACCGAGATTATCAATGTCTTATATACGCTAACTTTAGTTGTTCGAGTCAATTGCCTTCTTAGCCCAAAGAAGCAGCGATAGGCAAGAGTTTTTCTTCGCTTGATCTCAGCGCTGGTGTCGTTATCTGTGTTTATAGCGGAGCCTAGGTAGACAAAGTCTTTAACTACCTCAAAGTTATATCTGTCTAAGGTGACGTTCTGCCCGAGACGTCGGTGTTAGTTGTCCGTTTTGCTTGACAGCATATACTTGGTCTTGCCCTCTTTGACCGCTAAACCCATTTTCGCCGCTTCCGTCTCAATACTCGCACAAGCGCCACTGACATCACGCTGCTTTCTCCCGATTATGTCAATATCGTCGGCGTATGCGAGTAGTTGGACGGACTTTTGAAAGATAGTGCCTCTTGTGTTTGCTCGTGAGTTTTGCACTATTTTTTCAAGTACGATATTGAAAAAATCGCACGACAGTGCATCGCCTTGTCTAAATCCTTTCTGGACATCAAAGGTCTCGGTGAGATCTTTACCGACCTTGATGGAGCAGCGTGCATTCTCCATCGTCATCCTGCACAGACGGATGAGTTTGACAGGGATGCCAAAACTAGACATTGCTCTGTATAGCTCGTCTCTATAGATACTGTCATACGCGGCCTTAAAATCGATGAATAGGACGTGGGTATCGATCTGAAGCTTATGGGTCTTCTCCAAGATCTGCCGTAGTGTGAATATCTGGTCGATGGTGGACTTTCCTGGCCTGAAGCCAACACTGATATTGACCTATCAGGTTGTTGACGAACGGCTTCAGGCGTTCACACAATACGGCGGATAAGATCTTGTATGCGATGTTAAGGAGACTGATGCCTCTGTAGTTGGTGCAGTTCAGAGGGTGTCCTTTCTTGGGAATCGGACAAACAATGCTGAGGTTCCATTCATCGGGCATACTTTCGTCCGACCATATTTTATAGATGAGTTGGTGTATGCTCCTTACCAAGTCATCGCCTGCCGCTTTGAAGAGCTTGGCAGTCAGGCCATCCGATCCAGCAGCTTTGTTGGACTTAAGCTTCGGTAAAGGTATCTTCACTTCATCCAGGTCGGGTGGACGGAGTTGTTGGTCATCATCGTCCAAGTTGAAAGGTTGATTCTGCTTGACAGCGGTATTTGGTCCGTCATCGCTGTTATACATTTTGCAGAAATGGTTCTTCCAAATCCTCAGCATCGACTGCGATTCTACTACGATGTTTCTTTGTTCATCTCTACAGGCTTCGATTCGGGGTTTATTTCCGTGGCATGTTATTTTTACCTTTTTGTAAAACTTCTGAACCTCATTCCTGGAGTAGCATCTCTCAATTTCCTCGATCGCGCGCTTCTCATGCTCTTTCTTCTTCCTCCTGAGAAGCCGGTGTTCGTCTCTGCTCTTCTGCTCATAGAGCTCATGAGCAGCTCTGGTCCTTCTAAGCAGTGCCGCTTTGTATGCATCTTGCTTAGCTGCATGTGCTTGCCGGTATTCATCATCGAACCAGGGATTTCGTTGTGGTGAACGAGTGAAACCCAGCACATCAGAAGCGGCATCTCTGATGGCGTTTTGGCAGTGTTTCCAATGGTCTTCGATGCTTGATGCTGGCGGCATTGGACCTTTTAAGAGATTAAGAGACACTCGATTGGGAAAGGACTTGGCGATCTCTTGCGATTGTAGCCGTCTGACGTCGAATTTTCTCACAGCATTAGTTTGTCTTGGCGTAGTTTGGGATATCCGCAACCGTACCTTGGCAACAACAAGATAATGGTCCAAGTCGATGTTGGCTCCTCGGAACGTACGGACATCCATAATACTAGAGGAGTGTCTTGCGTCGATCGCAATGTAATCAATCTGGTTGACTGTTGATTGATCAGGAGTTCTCCAAGTCCCCTTGTGTATGTCGAGATGTGGGAAGCGCGTGCTAGCCACGACAATGTTTCGCCCCGCCGCAAAGTCAATTAGCCTGAATCCGTTGTCGGAGGTGGTGTTGTGCAGGCTATATTTTCCGATTGTTCCACCAAAGATATCAATTTTAATGTCATAGCTAGGGCATTGCTCGTAGGTCTTGTAAAGGAGCTCATAGAGGGCATCCTTGGTGTCGTCATCTTTCTCCTCTGTGGGGGCATGCCCGCATATAAGGCTAATGTTGGCGAATTAAGCCTTGATGCGGATTGCTACGAAGCGCTCGCTCACATGCCGGAAGCTGAGGATTTCTTGTCTTAGTCTGCCTCCGACAACAAATTCCAATCCAAATAAGCGCTGCTTTTGCCGTCGATAGCAATTGCCGTAATAGATATCGCAGTTTTTCATCTTCTTTTTGTCCGGCCCATCCCATCGCATTTCTTGCGATGTCTGCTTTGCAGCAGTTCAGAACCTCCGCTAGTTGCTCGGCTGCACGTGGTCTATTAAGGGATCTTACATTCCACGTGCATATCCGAAGCCCATTGTCCTTAAATCGTTTGCGTGGGTTGTCAACAGTAGATCCGTCCATATCCGAGGCTTGTTGATGCTTCCTAATTTATGGTTTTTTTTAAATGGCCGGGCAGTTACCCCGGGGGCACAACCCCCAACCTGGAGGACAAGTTCCATTTTTAATGCCCCTAGGACGAGGGGTCGGTTACACCGAAGCCAGTAACCCGTTCCGGAATGTGAGCGCTGCCGTTGGCCCATATAGAGCTCGTCCGCCACCATCTCTTTTCCAAGACCCTGACTGAGTGCTGGAAATCCTTGCCGGCCTGAGCTCCAGATATATTGGAGTAGCCCGGATAAGGTCTTGTTTCGTTTTTCCGACACTAGTCCTGTTTTATAGCACAGGAAACTCGCCATTTGCCCCCTACACTTCGCAATCTCTAGTGTGATTCCCAGATGTCGCCACGGGGAGGCGTGAAGTATGAGTTTTAGCAGAGCTGCAAGATGTTCGTCTGCAGAGGCTCATTCTCGTCATTTACGGAACCAGCACCTGTCGGAAGATGCTACTTCTACGAGGCCTTATACTAATCGTTGCCATCCGAGAAGATTAATTTACTTTAAAAAAAAAAGAGAAATGCTGCGAAAATATTAAGTATAATGCACTTATTCACCTTTTCATATGTTTTATGGTCATTGAGAAATGCATTTTATTAAATAAAACGACATCATTCAGAAAGCCTTAAAAAGTGGGTTTTCCAAAAACCCTTAAAATAAGAGTAAATATTTTTTATTGCATTAAGATTTGATGATATAAAAAAAAACAGTATACGAGTATATATTTTGACTATTCAGTTTTAGTCACGCTATTGAACAATGGCTGTGAATTACAATTAGCTGACGAAGAAGGCGATTCTCCAACTTTCATCGACTTAAAGCAATATGATAATGCACATTTAGTCAGACCACCAAGGTCTATAAATATGGAGGCCCTTGAGCAATTGGAAAATAAATTTTCTGCCAATTTCAAGAATTTCATAACAAGCTGTAGCATCGAAGCAAAATTGTACGAATTATTGAAATCAGAATATATTTATGAATGTTTAATTACTTTGTTTATAAGGGTAGGAATACTTTTTAATTAAGAAGTACAACAAAAATGTTGAAATATTTGATAACAAAAATCTACTTTTTAACATTGCACATTTATGAAAAAAAATTATTAATTTTTAATTTAATTTCGCAAACACCCTGTTGCAATGTTTCAGATTCTAAAGTGTGTTTTACCCTGTTTTGTATCCTCTTCTTACTTGTTGGCGTGTGTTGCTATCAACTTCTAACATAATACCAATAGACAAAAAAGATAACTGTACCAAGGTAACAAAAAGATAAGGAAAATATTGCGCAGTGAACCTAATGTCTGATCTTTATACTGTGGTGGCAATATTACTCAGTTTAATGATCTCAGCAAAAAACCATTTGAAGAGTTATTTGCTCCCCCGTATTATTGACGTCATGGGCAGCTAGCGAGGAGGTTGGAGCTGCTAGACATTTCGTTGTTGACAAAGAGTAAGCCACAGCATTACCGTTAACAAAACCAGAACTTAGAAATTGGAGGAAAAGTAGAGGCGTTACTCTTGGAAGAGACGATGTTAGCACACGAATTCATGGTAGCATCAGGCGGAGTTTATTTACTCCTCTGTGAGTCGCATTTATTACCTTGACCACTGCGCTCGCGAATTTCTATTTCTCTTTTATCAAGTTTCGCGCACTTCGCATGAAAGTACTCCTTGCAATTAAGACACAGAATTTTTAATTCTTGTGTATCAATCTTTTTTTCATTTTTGCAAAAAATTGTTTTATGAGACCAAATTAGGGCTAGGCAAATAATGAAAACTAATAAAGACGTCAAACTTCCATACAAAATTAGAATCCAAGGTGATGTATTTAGTGGACATCAATACTATTAACACTTACACTTTTACAAAGACATTACAGACATATTTTATAAACTGCCCTAAGGTTCTTGACCATCTAAGAAAGCTAAAAAATACAACATTTTCAAATTTTTTTTTGTCAGGCACTGTATAAGATATAACAATGATTTTTTTTAAACTTTTATTTGAAGCTTATAGAATACAAAAGTACTTGACTTTTTTTTAATTTTATTTTTTAACCACTATCCAGAAGGCGCCAAGCTCGAGGCCTCAAAAATGGTGGACGGTTAATCTCAGGATTGGTAAATCTGTAACAAAAAAACGGCATCTTCAAAAGAAAGTTCTCTAACGTGACAATTCACCACGACTTCCCAAAAATCAAAAAAAAACAAATGGTGTATGTTTGAAGTAGATTGAAAAACCTCTGTTTTTCACTATTCTCTGCTCAAAAGAAGTGTCTCAGATTTTTTTTTGTTATACTCGTAGTGTGATGAATTGGCATACAAAACGTATGCGAATAAAACAAGATAAAAATCATTGGAATCGGCCGAGTAGCCTAGAAGATTAACTGTCCGGCATTTGAAAAAAAAAGTAGTTTCGAGAAAAATGCGTTTGAAATTTTTACCCGTTGAGTCATCAAGTATGGACTGCGCGAAAACTTTCATTACTTTCACTATGCTAGAATTCGAATTTTGAAGGTAATTTTTAATTTTTTGAAATTTATAAGCTGGTCAAGTACCTTAAAACATTATGGATACCTTAAAACGTAAAGATAATACCGAACAATAATTTTTGGGGGTTAACGCAAGGATTTCGCTACCATTAAGTTAAAAAGTGCGGTTAATGAAAAATAAACACATTATAATTATGTCGGTAGGTTACCTTATGGGAAGTAAAATTTACTGGTTCAACTATAATAGTTTTAACCTAAAAACAGCAATAACGATGTTTATCTCTTCAAACTTTGGGAAACTTCTTCGTGCTAACGGTTGCCAGTATCGAAGCAGTTAGCGCGGTCCTTTCGCAAGGAGACCAAGAAAAGATAACGGTAGCGACGAGAGAGCTTTTGCAATTAGGGTATTAAACTCCACCAAACGAAATTATTCAATCATTCGACTCTGGAAAAGGAAATTCTCACAGTAATCTGAGCAATAACATACTTTAGGACATAGTCCGCAATTAAGTCACGATTCTTTTTGACGACCCTCTTTTAATTTTTCATTACAGTTCAGATTTTTTCAGTTTCAGTTTTTATTTTTAATCCATTTTTTAATTAATAAAGGATTCTTACATAAAGATACAATTATACATTTATTGAATTCAAGATCTTAATCAAAACAAGTTCTGAGAAAGGAGTAGTTATATGGTAAATATATTTTTGTACAAATAGAGACTAAGAAGTGATTCATTATAGAGTGAAAAATTAAAGATGCATTCTGTAGTTTGAGCCAAACTAGTGTTGAATGCATCATTCATACTTTAATTCAAAATTGACTACTCAAATAAACCCGTGTTAAGAGCGTGAAAAAAAACAAATCTTACAGTTCTTCGAATAATTTATACTACGAGTATTTAACTTATCAACAAATTTAGACTATGCGACTTATTAGAAAATAATTTCATTTAGATCAAATCGGAAAAGCCATTACTTAATTTTCTTATTGTAAGACAGGATTTCTGCTTCTTCTTATCTCACAAGCAAATACATTATATATAGTAATCTTGTAATAGTAATAGAGGAGTAGAAGTTCAAATAGAGTTGTGTATTGAACGATGGAATCAAAGCAAGGTGGTTATTGCTACTACGTAAGGACTGATAAGTTGGATTTCTGTCAATTGAATAGATTAGATACTCTTTACGAAAAATATCTTTAAAAATTTGTAAAAGTAAAGATGCTTGAGTGGGAGGATTTTTGAGTTAACATAACTACTTTCAAGTTGACTCCCTCTCCAGATTATTTCAACTGTTTGTTTTTGCATAACTAGTAAGGTAATTATTTTATTACCTTGAGTACCTTCAAAACACACTAAACCATACTATAATACTCGTATAGATAAGACAGGTGCGTAGTGTACGAGTATTGTTTCCATCAGTTTTTTTTGTTTATCGAAATTGCCTCATTTGGTACATAATCTTCGTAGTTTTTAATAAATGGGATCTCAGACTGGCCGTATGAAAACTCCAATTCATTTTGCTATCAATTTCAAGACCAGGATATTTATTTACTATATATATCACCTTTGAAATGTATTTTAAATATTGAATGATCGGGCGAACTACTGAACCCTGTGGCACACCAGCTTCCTCCAATATCCGCTTTTTCTAAATTTTTTGTTAGTATCACATTGTCGACCTTACCAAGGGCCTTAGTGACAAGATGTGTGTTTGTGTCGTGCACACTGAATGTGTTTAAAACATTCGACATCTCAGAGGGATTAACTATATTATTTTCCTGGAAAATTTTATTAATAAACAGGATGTCTTTCAGGCGCGGTTGAGATTGAACGCCGAACCCTCCAATTGAAAAGTCAATAGAATACAACCTGCGCCACGGCCACCCACAAGTTGATTTGTTGGCGTAATAATTAACTCTTAAAATAGGCACTTCCGTGACAACTTCCTTGCACACTACAGCGTATATTTTATTTCTTGCTACCCCTAGGCCTGGATCAATAAGAACTCTCAATTTATTGAAGAATTCCTCGCAACTACTATTTTTTGGAACATTGTTAGGATTGTCAAAAACAAAAGTAAACAAATTCCAATTTTTAAAGACAATTGGAATACATGTGGGTGACGATGATAATGGCGAGACAACGATGACGACACATGCAAGAGAGAGCCAGTAAAATAAGAATACCAAATAGATCTGCGGGGAGCGAACAATGAACACTGTTATGAGGAATGGTAGAAAAGAAAGCACGAGAACATTAGAAGAGTCAGTCGACGATTGGATTTTAGATGAAGCGAAGGAAAAGAGTCAAAGCGAAGGGTTAGGCAGAAAGTCAAGTTTTTTTATTTTTTCCATTTTTCCCCGTTTTTAATGTGAATTATTTTTTGTTTTCTTTTTTTATATCTAACGCAAATTACGCCTTTGTATGATTTTTTTTATTAACTTTTCTTGGATTGCGTTTTATTTTGTTAATTTTTAACTTATTTTTCTATTAATTATAAACTTATTGATCCCACGATGCGTTTTTTTCTTAATTGAACATTAATTCATTTCTACATGCATACTACGCGGACAAAGACAAAGCTAACTTATTCAGTCAAACTTTTGCCAAAAATTACACTGTTTCGGATAGCTAGGGGATGTGGATACAATTAAAGTAGTAAGCAATTCCTCGCAGGCATTTAATCTTATCGATGTTGAAACTCTAGTAAATGCGTTCATTAATGAGAACACAACAAGGTACTACATACAAAACTTTCTGACTAGGAAAACATCTGGCCTGGACAATATCAAAAATTGTTAGTTGACATTTATAATAAATGTATGCCTCAAATTTCAATACTTTTCTACTGTCTAGAAAATTACTTAAGTAGTTCCGATTCCGAAAGCAATCAGACAGCCCGGAAAGCTACAGGCCAATTAGCCTGCTTAGCAGCCTGAGCAAGATTTTTGAAAAAGTTATCAAGGATAAGCTGCTAAGCATAATTATGTACACAATCTAATTCCAAATGAACAATTTGGGCTTCGACGATTTCAAAGTACCAGCCATCAAGTACTTCGAATCACCAATCTTATCTGAAAAAATGAACGTATTGGAAGGCGACGGGCATGTTACTCCTCGAAATAGAGAAAGCATTTGACTCCGCCTGGCACAATGGACTTGTTTTCAAAATGCCTAACATTAACTTTCCTCCCTTTTTGTGCAAAGTTACTCGAAATTTCTTGTCAAACCGTAATTTTAAATTGCTTGTGAATAATTACTCGTCTGGTTTGTTAGTTTTGTCTGCTGGTGTCCTCTAAGGCTCTGTACCTGGACCACTCCTATATAATTTATATACATCTGACTTCTCAGATCTACCAAGATGTGAATTTGTAGGATATACTGATGACACAGCGATACTTTCGTCGCATATGTTCGGTCTTAACATTGAGACGAATCTTAAATATGCGGCCGAAGTATTCAGCGGTTGTTGCAAAAAATGGAAATTCAAATTTAATGTGGGAAAAATATAAGCTACTCGTATCATTCTCTCTTGGAAAAGAAAACATTGTTTCCTCCTATCTGATCGAATCATGGTCATTAGGCAGCCGATAGTCTGGGAAAACACAGTGATTGACAGGAGCCTATAAACAAAACTTTGCATAAAATTAGTATTGCTATGAAATGTTATACCCATTTATAAACAGAAAGTCTCTCTTATCCGACTAAAATAAAATAATTATACATAAAATCATTTTTCAAGCAATCTTGCTTTAGGTTGTCCTGTGTGGAGAAAATGTGCCAAGTGTCATATTAAAAAATTACAGATTCAGAAAAATAATCTTTTAAAAATGATGCTTAACTTACCTTGGCACTATTCTACCTCTAAATTGCATCGACATGCTGATGTTAAATTGGTCTCCGACAGAATAGAAAGGCTAACTAACTCTTTTCTTATAAGATGTAGTATACCTGGAAATCCCCTCGTTAATGAGTTAAATGCCACTTAGCTTAAGTTAAGAAACAAAACAAAATCGCTCTAAGTAAATCGTTATTTATTTATTTGTTAATTTATTTGCATATCTATTTGTTATGTTGTTGTTAATATACTCGTATATAAACATAATAGTTGATCTAAAAATTCTTGCTGTTTTTGTTGCTAACTTGTTTTTCTATATTTATTACATTATGTTATTTATTTATTTGTTAATTAATTCATTTATTTATTTACTTATTTTTATATATATATATATATTTATTTATTTACTATCTACTTATTTATTATTATTACTTGTTTATTTGTTTATTTATTTATTTATCTATTTATTTATTAATTTTTTTTTTATTGTTTTAAATTGTATTTTCCATCTAAAAATACTCAGAAATACAAAAAAGTTCGTAAACGCTATCGTAAAGCCTTTTCTCAGTTGAAAGATATATTAAATATCATAACTCTGCAAGTAAATTGTGTGGTGGCAAACCTTGTACAAATTTTACAAATGAAATAAATATCTATCTATCTATCTTAACATTGATGACACTAATTTGATTGATGAAACGTCTTGTCTAACTCGTCGTCCTTCGACAAATTCCTAATAAAATAATGTATGATATTTTTTTTTATATTGCTTACGAATAGGCACACTGGAACATCGAATTTTTTCGTGATGTCTTAAGAAATTTATGAATATATTTGCCTATTTTACACGTTCACACCTTTCTTATGGATATAAATTCATGAACTTTCTGCAGGAGTAAATACTATACTCAACCTTGCAAAGATACTATTAGATTTTTAAGTAAGATGAAAGGTCCGCACAGTCAATACTTTCAATGCTTGGTATCCTCTTGTTAAGAATTTAAAAAGCTCTTCTTTTGACGGCATCTCGTTTGGATGCCTTGCTCAAACAGATTTCTACTTTCCATATCCAATGACTTAAGAATCAGATCTATTATTATTAGCCCCCATGAAACAGTCTCGAAACATGTATATTTGATTGCTAATAGACCTTTTTTTGTTTCATCTATGGTCATACTATAAGATGATTTGCCGCGGTTTGGTTACCTTGATGGCTCGCCTTGAACATTCTGTCCAATAAATAGAAATGATTTTTCTCATATTGTCGTATCTTTAATTCAATGTTGTCCAGGCGATCTGATTTTTTTAGCTTTATGCTGCGAAATGCTGAATAAGGTGAAATGGTTTACCATCTAGATATGTTTTGAAGCATTCCATTTTCCCGATTATACCCAGCGTTTCTTTGTTGTGTATACGAGTATTGCTGGGAATTAATCACAAAATTACAGCTACTCTAGATAATTCCCCTTGCATACTGGGAGGGCTCTGAAACCATATGGAGAGGCAGTTGCTTATGGCATTTTAGATTCAATTCAATTGAATTCAATTCTATTTATTATTAAAGTATAAAGGGTACAATAAGACATACGTCTTTTATAGTACTAAGTTATTACAATTCAGAGAAGTATACAATCCATAAGATAATTAACCTAAAGATAGGGATTAAAGAAGGGAGGATGGGGATTTAGGGAAAGTTTGAAAAGTAAGAAAGAAGGGTAAATTTAAACCGTTTGGCATTAAGGCTCTGAAAACAAAGCAAGAAAGCAGTCCACTCCGCTCAACTAGTCGCGAATACCATACGGACGAAGAAGAGCTTACGCGCGAAACAAATTGGACCCTAAAGAAAAGACCGTCTAAGAAACGTAAAGCTGATTCCTCACCTGAAGTCGTTCCAGAAAAGAGCCAGGAGTCACAAAAAAAGCAACTCACAACAAAATTACGTCTTCCACCTCCAATCAACGTTGTTGGGGTTTCAGACTATAGCAAGTTGCATTGCTTTCTCAAAGATACGCTTAAATGTAAGTATTAGGTTACATCATTGCGCAACAATGTGTGGATAGTTAACGTCGACAACTCCGATGACTACCGAGCATTGTCCGAAAAATTAAACACCGAGAAGATCCAATGGTACACTTTCGAAAACAAGTCAGAAAGACCATTACGTGTAGTAGCGAGAGGACTTCACCCTTCGTGTGCTAAAAACGATATTGTAAGCGACCTCTATGCAAAAGGCTTTAAAGTTCTAGACGTCGTAAATATTATTAAAAAAGAAAAAAGAAAAAAATAGAGGAAGACTAGGAAATCTTGGTTAAGCGGGGACTTCCACTGTTTATGCTTAGTTTCGATAAGTCCGAAAATAAAGAATATATCTATAGTATCAAAACTATTTTAAATATCGTAGTCAAAATCGAACCTGTGCGAAAAAACACAAGATCGATCCCGCAATGTTAGCGTTGCCAAGGCTTCAATCATACGCAGACTTACTGCCAAAAAGAACCGCGTTGCGTAAAATGAACAAATAAACTTCTAGTTGAAAAATTGTGCAATCTCGAGAAAGAAATACGTAAAACTCGCTTTCAAGCATAAATATGAAACAAGTGCTTAAAATATTGACGTGGAACGCAAACGGCCTTATTAAAAAACTCGACGAACTGGAAGTGTTCTTACAAAAAGCCAATATTGACATTTGCTTGATTTCTGAAATTCACTTGAGGAAAGGACTTCGTGTGGAACTAAAGGGATACTGTGCTTATCATGCATACCACCCATCAAAAAATGCCAGAGGCGGATTCTTATTGTTCATTAAAGATTGTATTGAGCTCTCTATAAATATGACGATTGAATGCGATGCAACGTAGTTTAGTTCGGTTAGCGTAAAATATAACCACCTGCACTACAACATTGCATCCATTTATTGTCCTCCGCGATGCAAGCTAGAAAAGAATGACTTTAAAGGTATCTTTGATTCACTAGGACCGAATTTTATAATTGGTGGTGACTTTAATTTGAAACATACCTTCTGGGGCTCAAGATGTAATACAACGAAAGGCAGACAACTCTATGAAGCCGGTATGCAATGTAAAGTTGACTTTTTCTCGACAGGAAAACCAACATATTGGCCTTCGGATATAACAAAGACCCCCTATCTTGTAGACTTCTTTGTCACAAAGGAAGCAGCCAAAATTTCTACAAACATCGAGGAAAGTTATGATCTCTCCTCAGATCACTCACCAGTCATTTTAACACTAAGCATACTTATAATTAAGAAAGAAGTGGCGCCTAGATTAACTAATAACAAGACTAACTGTGACGGTTTTATGAACTACTGCAATGAACATATTGTTCTTAACGTGTCGCTAAAAACACAAAACGAAATAGAAGACGAAGTCGACAGATTCATCAAAGTTCTGCAGAACGCTGCCTAGAACAACACTCCAACTCCAACAAGAAAAGAGAAATCAAGTAGTGAAATAAAATATCCACCGCAAATAAAAGAACTGGTGAGAGAAAAGAGGAGTGCGCGCAAAAGATGGCAACAATCCCGTGCTCCCCAGCATAAAACATACTTGCACCACTTATGCAACAAATTGAAAGAAGCAATACGAGATTACAAAAATCGGAATATCTCTACATATCTCGAAGGTCTGACTGCCGAAAGAAGTTCAAATTACTCCTTATGGAAAGCCATGAAGGGAATCAAAAAGCCTCAAATGCAATCTCCTCCCATAAGAAAAAATAATGGCGAATGGGCAAAAGGAGATAAAGAGAAGGCGGATCTATTTGCCGAACACCTAGAAGAAACGTTTAAGCCTTTTAATGGACAGGCGTTAACAGGAGGTTCTAATTATATAATTACGTTCCAAGCCAATGGAAAGTTGCCGAAGTTATTATGGTCCCGAAACCAGGCAAATCTCTAAATAAAAAAAAGGCCTACATACCCATATCGCTTCTGCCGATAATATCTAAAATATTTGAAAAACTCTTATTGAAGCGCTTGCAACCGATCATTGAAGAGAGACGCCTAATTCCTGATCACCAATTCGGTTTTAGAACTCCACAATTGACCAGGTTTTCAGAATTACGTATGAAATTGAGAAAGCCCTAGAGGGGAAAAAGATATGTTCTAGCGTATTTCTTGAAGTGTCTCAAGCCTTCGATAAGGTATGGTATGAAGGCTTAAATTTTAAGCTAAGTCAGGTTCTTCCGAGAGAGCTGAATACGATTCTGAAATCGTACCTGGAAAACAGAATTTTTCGTGTTAAACATGGCACCGAATACTCGGAATTTAAAGAGATCGCTGCTGGAGTTCCGCAAGGAAGTGTACTTGGTCCGGTATTGTTTTTACTCTATACTCGAGACGTACCGGAAGAATCAGGTACCATAGTAGCCACGTTCGCGGACGACACGGCGATACTAGCTACAGATACTTCTGTCGAGTTAGCTCCTGGAAAGCTACAAACGGCTTTGTACGATGTACGGATGGACAAAGATATGGCGGATTGTTCTCAACGAGACCAAATCTACTCATGTTAATTTTACTTACCGGAAAATAAACCTTCCCATTTTCATTAACTCGGTACAAATACCATATGCAAATGAAGCAAAGTATCAAGGAATGGCACTAGATGTTAAGAAGAAACGTGATGAACTTGAAAATAAATTCAGACAAATGTACTGGCTACTAGGAAGACATTCCAAGTTAAGCAACGTAAAAAACTGCTCATCTATAAGCAAGTGCTTAAACCTGTTTGGACATACGGTGTACAACTTTGGGGTTGTACTAAACCAAGCAACCGAAATATTCTCCAAAGCTATAAAAACAAAGTTCTAAGATAAATCGTGAACGCCCCATGGTATATCAGAAACAGTGATATCCACAGAGACTTAGGAATAGTTACCGTCGAGGACGAAATAATGAACTTTGCTCGCAAACTCCGTATTCGTCTTCATGCTCATTGTAATAATAAAATATTCCAAATTCTGGACGAGACAAACTTAGTGCATGGATTACAAAGAATGAGACCATTCGATCTGGAGCGATAAGGACTATCCGCATATAATAGCGGTAATAGCAGGTGCTTTTGCTGGAAAGCTACCTGCCCCACGCGAACGTTATTTGAAACGAAAACTACTTGATAAGGTTACTTAGTAGTAGTCGATAAGAAAGGAGGCGTGTTTTTAGTGAGTAAGAATCTCACACTACTACAAGCAACGGGTTCATAGTGTCTATAAAGATTTTCACACCTACCCACCAAAAAAAAAAAAAAAATGTTTTTGGGAAATAACAGAAAGACATTACAATCATCTCTGTGTTGTTTGGAATTTTGGTTTTCCTCGGTCCGGTTCGCCTTATAGGGCCGAACAAATATTTCTATAACCCTGGCAGCATCTTTCAGCTTGAGTCGTACATCGCCTTTTCTTTTGGATTGATACTCTTCTCCGAAGAGGCAAGCAGCAGCATTATCAAAGAAACATAACAACCTGTTATAATTCCAGCTGTAAAGTTCACTCCAATGGACTCTCTTGTATTGCCACATGATTCTTTAGGAATCACCTCTCCAACTATGTGGTCGGCATTCGAGGAATTAGCTGATATTATATGGAGGACCGACAAGCCTGGAGTTCTTACGCTTTTGAGTAAAACAGTCGAAACCCAATTGTCGGGGAGTCGGGACTGAACTGGACCGGATAATCGAAAATCCTCGTTAATACACTATATATTTTTTTAAATAAAAAAACTCATTTGATATTTGACTTTTTTTAAAATTTATCTTATAAAAAACAAAACAAATTAAAAACAAACACTTAATTTTTCAAGAAACTAACAACCCATTCGACTTTTTTTTAATACAACTTTTCACTCAAGTGGGTATGAATATACTCGTGCTTACATATACCTAATGCATAAGCATGTGTTAAGTTTTGTGGAAAATTGGGCGGAGAGAAGAAGATGTTTGAGCTCAGTGTTTATTTTACTTCACGGGCGCCATCCAACTTTTTATGAGTAGAGACATAATTGCTAGTGAGACCTGGCCTGATGTTGTTTTTTAGTCTACTACACATCTAAGATATTGACTATAAAATGAATATCTTTCAAGCATGGCAGGACCCTTTGGAAGCCAGTTCTCTACCACTTGACCAACGGCCACCCACAGACGAATAAAAATAATCCCATCCAACAGATAGAAGAATACCGTCAGTTTTTAGTAGTGAAGTAAACTTGTTTGCTCTTGTTCTTATGTTAGGAATATAAGAGTTTAGCACGTGTTTTAAAAATAAAATTTAAAAAAATCAGTTTTCAAATTTCTTTAGTAAAGTATTTTTATTTTTTAAGGGTAAATGCTGGTTAATATACAATAGTTAAAAATATGAAACCGTTTTTCCAAGAAAAATTTCGGTTAACAAAATGTCCCGATAAAAAAAAAGGCGGGTTTCATCTATAATTTATATTTGCAAATATTTACATAAATCATTTTTAGCTCTAATTTATTCCAAAGCTCTAAAATAACAAATATAAGAACTAATGGTAAAATTTTTTTAAAATGATATTTACAGAGGGATTCGACATTATAGTAAATGATTGCTTGGCACATAATGGAGCTAGTAAACGAATCAAACTCATAGATGAATATGGATGTCCAGTTAATGACAAGCTCATTTCTCGATTCAGAGGTTCCTGGTCTGATGGAAATATATATGAAACACAAGTGTACGCATATATGAAAACTTTTCGATTTACTGGCTCCCCTGCCCTTTACATAGAATGCGATGTTAGAATGTGTCATGGAAGATGTCCGGTAAGAATTCAATGTAAACATTTAAGAAATCAAATGGCCGTACTTATTGCCTTTGTTAATTGATTATATATGTACTTATATTTCCATTCGTTTACATTGATATTGAATGCTTCATGTAAGTTTAATGAACTTATCTTGACGAAATTATGTTTGACTGTTAAGATTAGTAAAAATTGTTCCTACGTAAAAGTGCGTACTCATAACAGTGTAAGATATTAACCTCCTCTCTTGAAACACATTTGTAGATCTGCTATTCTTTACCGCCGGTGGGGGGAAATAAAACTCTATATATCTGTAGGTGATGAACAACTCAAAAAACTTTAATTTCTTACATTGACTAATATACTAAAATTATGCTTATTTTACAAAAATTATTGTGGGAGAGACCCACATGAGACCCATGTGCACACACGGCAATGAAAATTTTGTTGTGGGACATTGTTGGTCACAACAACATTCGATATCAATTTATGACTGCGAGAATGTCAGCATATGTAATCGAAATTAAAAAGGATTGGTATGTGTCTTTTCAATATAATTTAGTTCTTTTTTGCTTCTGGATCTTAGATCGGGTAAAACTGTTCGTCCTTGATCGATATGTTTGTACCTTTGTAGATTGTTGAATATATTTCTTTTGTCCATGATGCAAAGAACTTCATACTTTAAATTATCCGACAAACTTATTTTTACTCATGTTACTTTCACAACATGCTTTTCTTCGAATTCGTGTTTTTATTTTATTTAAAATGAAATATCTCTATACAGAAAATAAAGATGGTACACCTTGCCTAGCTTGATTTCTTGCTCTATTGTTCAAAAATTTTATCGTAAGACTGTAATTTGTCTTCAATAACATTGTTTATGAACCGCAGGAACTATCAATTATCGAAGATAAGTTTAAACTTTTTGACAAACTACATGAAATATAAAGATGGATCGAAAGTAGAGCGAACTCTCAAACAACGTAAAAATATAAATTGTCCGTTTGCATAAAGATGATAAATCTTTACAGTGAATTGAAAAATAATCAAAGAAGTGCATCTTCCCGATGATCGGGAGGCAAAAAGGTGCATGGGTAGCTGTGGCTCGAGTGGGAGCGTATTGACTTCCCAATCGGAAGGTTCGGGGTACAATCCCAACCGCGCTCGAAAGACATTCTTTTTCAGGCAACTTAAGTCAAGAGAGATGAATGGTTGCCGAAAATACAACAAGTCAATTTACACTAATCATTAATCTCCCCATTAAATGTTGAATACTACCCACAGAGCGAAGTAACCATTGAGCCTAAAGATCTTTCTCTCTCTCTATCCCAATTTCTGAAAAACTGAATACGTGCTCCGGCATTGTAAAAGTAGTTGAATCCTCTTCAGTGGTAAGTTGTAGATTCACACATGGAGTTCATTGATTGTATGGCGTTGTTTTAGTGCATTAGGTGTCGGAAAATATTTTATTAACGGTTATATGGACTCCGGGGACTATGTAAATATTCTTACAACAAATTTGCCTCAAAGTGCAAGAATTTTGGGCCATACACGGGATATTGTATTTCGATTAGATGGCCTAAACACACGAATTTGGATAGTGCATTAAACTCCCAAAATATCAAAGATCTGAAATAAAACTAATTACAAATTGACGATTAATTTTTAAATACAGGAGGCCTAAGTCTTACGAAACTCGGAACATTGAGGGAGTAAAACAAGCATTGAGGGTAAACTGTATTTCATCAATGTTAACCAAACAGCTTGTGGTATCAATGCCAGCCAAGTTAAAAGCCGTTCTAAGGTGCAAGTTCCCACGAAGTATTAAACATTTTTTTTTACTAAACAGTTACATATTTTTTATTTTTTTTTAACTATTCATATGTGTACGAATATGAATTTTGTTAAATGTTAAACACATTTTTTTGTTTTACATATGCTACGCATTGGAGATGCAATTAAATTCTTTATAAATAATACTGGTAACAGAAAAAAACTCAAACATAACAACTACTTTTTCCAGTTGTATTTAATTTGTAATGAAAAATAATCAGTAGATCAAATCACATCCAAAAACAATGGGAAAAGCGTTTACCTTTATACCAACTCTGGTCATTTCTAATTGAGACGTGCTTCAGTTTGGATCGGATTGTGTGCGGCTTAAAAGAAAACAATTGTTTTATTATATTTTGGAATGCAAGTCTTTTCCATTTGTTTTTAATAGAAGTAAATGTTTTCAAAATTTCTCCAGATTTATTTTATTACGTATAAGCCGAATTTACACCTAACTCGCGGAAACAAAATATAGCATCCTTGAAAGAAAAATGCCACTTATCTAACCTTAATTTAAAAATAAAACATTAGAATAAACCCTAGGCACCACTTAATGCTGTCTCAAGTTTAACGGATCACTCCCAGCAATACCTTTTGGAAAGATTTGGAAAGCCTATGATGTGGACAATCCCGATAGACCAAGAGGCCGCAGCAATTTTTGGGTGTGAGAGGTAGCCAAAAAAAAAACCAAATAAATTGAAAGCTGGTGTAAGCATTATGTTAAAAACAAAAGTCTTGCAGAATATGGTCGCTGAAAACTCTTTTTTTTCCAAAATTGAGATAATTGATATAACCAGTGAGCAAAGAGCAGACCCACGGGAAATTGGAGCCACTAAGAATCGTATGGTAAGACTGTTGGAATCATCGGGATACGTGGAATCAAAACATCCTCTCCTTTTTATTTTCCCTTGATGATTGTTGCCTCGATGACGTTATTTATTAGCTTTTTCACAGCCAGTCTCGTGACATTACATAGTCGAGGATGATTAATGTAACGCAACATGATGATGACTGAGCTTACTTTTATTTTCAAATTGTGAGTTGGTGGTCCAGGCAATTCCAGCGATTTCAAAAAATGTATGGGATAGTTGACTTCGTAATCCTGGTCAATAATTGTGTTGACTGATTTGAAAGAAAATAATTGTCCCGGAATGAAATCTTGCATGGTAGCGTTGAGATGCTCGACATCATTGTTTTTTGCTGCCAATATTGCTCGTTCCCTAAGCCAATTATAGTTTTTGAATTGTTGCGCTACGTCTGGACACGCTGAGTTAGCACGTCCTTCGATTTTGTCAACTGACAGAAATCTGTGGGTAATGTGATGAATCCGGTCGAGGTGTCAGCTGCTACTTTCTCATTACCAATATCCAACAATTGCTTGGAAAACACATCTGCACTTTGATTTTGTTGCGAGAATATCCGCATGTTAGTTGTTAATCGGAGTGTCTTCACATGTAGCCATAAATTTGACGGCTGTCACGTAGATCTCTTGAAGTTCTGTTCAGTTCCTCCAGTGATCTCTTGTGGGCCATTAATAATTAATTTGCATACTTGTTGAATCTACCCCATTGCGCTGTTTTAGCTATGTTGCACGCTGGTGTTTCGTTGATTTGCATGTTCAGTGACAATTTCAAGGCAGAATGTGCAGTTCATCCGCCTTCTAATAATTTTGCTGCTATTCTAGATGGAGCCAATGCTATTGCAACTTCATTCTGCGATCGAATCCTCGCCAAAAGTAATGATATTAAGAACATTTTGCCAGTTCCCCAGGAGCATCCAGGAAATAAATTCCACCACTTTCATTGTTCAAGGCTTCTGTCAAGGAGGCGTACGCAATCTTTTGTTGTGGATTCTTCTTCGGCTAATGCTTCTGTATCGTGTTGTTGTTCTCCTTGTTACTCGTGGTTAAATCCATCGTGCAATAGACGATTGGGTGATATCATACACAATCACGACAATACTTTACTCGCCATCCATAAACACATGCCTCCTACCGTGATTAATGTCTCATTGTAAATTTCTGCAGTCATTTGAAGTGTTGGATTTAAAGTTTGGCAGTGCACACGAAGCAGGTATACATATATATATATATAGGTAAATAGAATGGCAGATCAACACAAATGCAAGCAATTTGTACATAAATTCAGTTTACCTATTCTTTTCTTTAAATCCATAACGTTGTTCTTTACATGAAAAATGATTTGAAATTTAATAAATTTTTCACAACGGCACTGAAGAAATGACTGTATTTTATAACACTTTCTTGCATTAGAGCGAACAAAACAAAAAAACAAATATTCAAATCTATCAAGCCGTTTTTGAGTTTAAGTTTAAGACTAACGAACAGCAGTTGTATATAAGAATACATAATATATATTTATATCAGAAACAAATTGTATAGAAATTATTTAAAAGTAAGTCATTTCTCTGTTTTGTCTTTTTTTTTACAACGATACATTTCATCACTTGTTTTGAAAAGTGGTAATAAGAAACAAATTTGCGTCGCGTTGGAACTTGTTCGATTTAACAGGGCTTGAAAGGACCAACATATTTTTGGTGAGAAAATATCTTGGATCAAACGTTGCACAATTTTCTATATTGAAATAAAATGGAACTGTTCTGTGTTGAAAAAATTTCTTAAATTCATTTTTATTTAGTTGTATGCTTATACTGTTGTATGGGTGTAAATTTTTGTTGTACATTGTGCTAAAAATTTTCTTTTCTATACATGTTTTCTACGTTATTTGGCATATTTCAATAAATTTGCTTACTTGTTGTGTTAAAACGTCACAAAATTTTGTTTATATTGTACATACATTACATCACACTAGATTACTCAAAAAAAAAAAAAATACTTTCAAAAACCTAGAAATAAAATTATGTGATTCGTAATATGTAGAGTTTCTAGAATCTAGAAATCATACCAAAACTTTCTTGAGAAAGGCTTTTATTATATTATATTATAATAATTATATTATCTACAAAATGTTGATGTTTTTCTGAAACCACTTGTTTTTTTCTGGAGGAAGATCTCTGAATCTCTCTTATGAATGATCAACAGTAGTTCGGCATATTTTATGAGAAACAAATTTAAATGAGAATGCAAGAAGTTGGTTTTAAATACAATGCTATATCCCTTTTTTTATGACTCTAATATTTGTTTCACGTCAAGAGCATAATCAGAAACCCTATGGTATTCAAGAAATTTTTTTGTGACTTTCACGAAGGATCTCCAGGGGTTCTTTTTCTACCGAATCAAGAGTAGAATTGAATGATGGTAGAATGACATGTTGTATAATAAAGATAAACATTTTTTTGGTCCGGGTAAGTACGTTGTTCTTCTAGACCAATCCGTTCTTAGAAAATGGTCCGCCCGAGCTCGATTATCTCACACACACAAAAAACAAACAAAATTTAATGCATCTTAACTGTAGGCCAAGCAAAAGTGCAAACACCTTTAAATCGGCACATATGCTCCAGTTGTTAATGTTATAACTGATTTTATCTTAAACAAATTTCATAATATCATGTCAAATGTTTCTTATAAATGTTTCATGCGCCATAGATATTGACGGGAATTTATTTCCATTATGAAGTAATACAGCTTTTAAGCTAGTTTTCGACGCGTCGATGAAAAGTCACCATTGATCTACCTTACTCGCATGTTCAAAGCTTAGTGACGACATTAAACTGAAATATTGAACTGGAACAAAAAGTGTATCGGCGTCTCACATTTTAACTGATCCTTGTTGAATTCGAATTCAATTCGAAAAGGAGATTCAAGTCGCGAGAAGCCATTTTCCGCCCTTAAACGGATCCATAAATTTTAGTGAGATCAAACCTAGAAAATTAAAATAAATTGTACTTGAACATCGGGTAACTCATGTTCTATATAAAAAATTTTTGCTGAATAATCTACACGTAAATGCTTTTTCGTTTAATTAAATTTGCAATGCACAAATCAGCAAAAACGTGACCGACTTATTGAGGTGCTGGAGAATGCTGGAGTAGATGTGCCGCATTCAGCTTCTCAGGCCCAACTTCGGCAACTACAGACACATGTTGCAAATACTTCTGATGATGCACTTATTGGGGCGTCCGATTCGACTTCTGAAAACCAACTTTCGAAAGACGTCCCCGTTGTTCAATAAAACTTCTGCTAACTTCTTGATGCCGAAGAAGAAAAATAGCTCATCAGACTCGAACCGCGAAAGAAAATCTTCAGCCCAAAATTTGGATGCTGTTCGGATGGTAAGTGTCGCTTTTATATTAAATAAGAACAAGTGTACAACGTTTACTAATTGTAATTTCCATTTTGATACCGGTAATCCGGTTAGCTTTATGCAAAAATCTCTACTGCCTGAAGAAACTATGTTCGAAATAATTTACAGTATTCAAGATACAAAGGATTAAGAAACATAAAACTTTATACCTATGGTACTATTTATTGTTACATCCAGATAAAAGATGTTATAAAACTTGTTTCTTTTATGACAGTTCCAGATAAAATAGCTCCTATACCTTTACTCATCGGTCGCGATGCACTGACATTTTTTAATATAAACCTTCAAATGCATTTTTAAAAAATTAATGTAACTTTAGAGCAGTTATGTAAAAAATAAACTTATTCAAATAAACATTTACTTTCAAATCAGTTGTACGAGTATATGTGCACTTATTCTGATAAAAAAAAACACTAAATATTCAGATGATTCTAGTTTTGAGAACAGTATTTTGAACGATAGTGTGTGGACCACTGAATTTTGAGTACGGGAACGTGAAACTAATAAAGACAGTTGTGCTCCAAAAGATACTCGTATTTCCGAAAATTGTGCTCTTGGTGATTGTTGTGTCGATAGGTTGTAAGAAATTGATGGTGAAAAGTTGAATAAAAGTAACATCATAGAAGTTATTTTAAGTTACAATATTGTTGAGATTGAATTAGACGCAAGTGACAACTTAGATATAGATCCAAATCTTAGCTTAGGTATTCTGAAAAGCATAAAAGAGAATATCAGAAAATTACTTACATTTTAATAAGATTAATTGGTTTCACCAATGGCCTTTGAGATGCAAATTAGACTCCTGTTTGTTTTGCACCAGGTAGATTGTCTTATGCAGAAAAGGGCACAATAAATGAAATAATAAAAGACCTTTTGGAAAAACAAATTATTTAGGCAATTAATTCTCCGTACGCTTCACCAATAATCTTGGCAAAGAAAAAATCAGGCGAAAGCCGAATGTGCCTAGATTACGAGTATCATGCTTGAAATAAGCATACGGTAAGAGACCCTCATCCATTACCATTGATAGAGGATTGTATTAAATACTTAGAAAGAAGAAAAATTATGACATTGTTAGACCTGCAAAGTGGGTTTTATCAAGTGAATGTGTCAAAAAATTCACCACATTTGACATCTTTTTTAACTCCAAATGGTCAATGGGAATTCCTTAAAATGCTTTTGGCCTTTAAAATGCCTCAAGTGTGTTTCAAAGGTTCATAATCAAAATTTTCCGTGAATTTATAGATTATTTCCCCTATAAAGTGATGTACCTAGTTAATGTATTGATTGCCCGTAGAAATATCTCTGATCACCTTGGAATACTTACTAAAATTCTACGATACATAGCGCAAAGTGGATTGGAACCTAATTTGTCAAAATGTCGTTTCGTGTATTTCACAATTGAATAGTTGGGATATAAGGTGACGGAACAGGGCGTCCAGCCCACTAATGCTCACATTCGAGCAATTTCCCAGTATCCTATGCCTAAAGATAGTAAGCGGTTACATTCATTGTTCTAATTAAGTTGTAGCCGAACTCATTACACGTTATAATAGATTTATTTGAATGTTTGATGTTGGAGTAACTGACGCTGAGTATCGAGGAACATTGTCTCATGCTACAAAGAAAACTCGGCACCTAACAGCTGTAACGTTTACATAGGGTGAATGACCTTCTTTATACCATCGTACATTGGCATTTACATGTGTTGGTTTTATTAAGTTAAAGTCAATTAATAAATGCCCCATATGTGAATTAATACTCGTAGGTTAAAATGAAATGCAAGTACAAACTGTAGGAGCATTACGTAAATGTTTTCGCTTTCACTGGGTCAGCCATCAAAGTAGGCTTAAATTAAACTAGATTTAATAAGTCGAAATGTATGACTAGATGTTTATACAGGTTTTATCATACAGAAAACGTATAAGCGATGTACGAGGGCGGGTCAATAAGTCCGTGACTTTTTGAATTTCTGACCTCTTTACTGAAACAGCAACACTGCTCCTGTCAACAGGCATCTGTCAGTTGACTCCTGTCAAAATTTAAACTTGCTGCGTCAGTTAGTTTGTGTTTGACAGCTATTTTTATCAGACTACTCACTAATTTGAGGAGAAAATGGAAAAAAGTGAATTTCGTGTGCTTATTAAGCATTATTTCTTGCGAAAAAAACCATTACCGAGACCAAGGCTAAGCTTGATAAATACTATGGGGAGTCTGTACCATCGATTTCAATGGTAAAAAAGTGGTTTACTGAATTTCGTTGTGGCCGTACAAGCACTGAAGATGCCGAACGTCCTGGACGCCCAGTTGAGGTCTCTACACCCGAAACAATCGAAAAAATTCACGATATGGTGTTGGCCAACCGAAGATTGAAAGTGCGAGAGATTGTGGAAGCCGTAGGGATCTCGCATGGCTCAGTGGTTTCAATTTTGAATGATCACTTGGGCATGAGAAAGCTTTCCGCAAGATGGGTGCCGCGTTTGCTCACAGTCGACCACAGTTGCCATGGCAAAAATCCATGAATTGGGCTATGAATTGCCCAATCGACCACAGTTGCATGTGCAGTTGCCATGGCAAAAATCCATGAATTGGGCTATGAATTGCTCCCTCATCCACCCTATTCTCCAGATTTGGCTCCGAGCGACTACTTCTTGTTCCCAAACCTGAAGAAATGGCTTGGTGGAAAAAGATTTGACTCCAATGATGAAGTCATCTCGCAAACAAAGGCCTATTTTGAGGACCTCGAAAAATCATTTTTTTTGGAAGGGATAAAGAAATTGGAGAAGCGTTGGACAAAGTGTATAGAGCTCAAGGGAGACTACGTTAAAAAATAAAATTATTTTTTTATCAAAAAATCTGTGTTTTAATCCAAAAGTCACGGAGTTATTGACCCGCCCTCTTACCTTGCACATTTGACAGTTCAGTTTAGTGTTTTCTTCAGTAGATGTTGGTTCTAGGTATTATAAGTTGTTTTTATTTTAAAGAGTTAGTGTGAAATTATACTTTAAATATGTGTATTTTATTGATATGTAATGTTCATTAGCACTAGGTATTGATGATATTCAAGCTGCATCTGCAACTTATACTCCTAATATCTCGATACCTAGTTTGATGAGTTAAAATACCAAACCTCACTGTCAAATGTGCTTGATTTACATTTAAAATTTTATGTTGCGCGTTTACAAAATATAATTTTTGTTTGAAACGAACATGCTCCGCGCCTCCAGGGTGTAACTTTGAGTCATTGCAGTGGTTTTTGATAGCTTAAATTTTATACAGGATGTTTTTCTTGATGCCGGTTTTTTTTGTGAAGTTTGAATCTACTAGGAGCATAGTTATTCGTCGCTCGATCATGTAACGAAAAAAACAAGCATTCGATTTTGCTAAAAAGAATGAGCATTATTTAAAAGAAAGCAAAATATTTAGCTGTTAGATCTGAGGGTAGACTTGATAGGATGTTCTTCTGGTTTGTTGGTTTCTGAGTGAACTGATAATGTTTTTTTTTCTTTTTTTTTTGTATATATAGTTCAAAAATTTTTATTTTTTTTTGTATGGATTCGAAATCGGAAGGGGAGATAATTTCGCGATATCCGAATTCGGTTGTCTACCTCAAGCAGGTAGTTAAGCGAGTTTCTTACATTAAAATTTAAGTAAAAAATTGCTCATTTTTTATTATTATTTTATTAAAAAAAAATCAAATTAAAGCTATAAAAATAAAGTTAAACATTTTGCATTACGTATGTTAATACAAAAAGCTTCAAATTCATTCATATATGTACATACTATACATAACGTAAATTGTACATTCGTGCATGCATTCTTATTACATCTTGAATTATTGCGAGCATACAGCAAAGAAATCTAGTTAAAATAATCAGTAATTTTCATTTGATTCATGTGACGCACTTCAAGGTTGACAATTTTCTCCTCAAAATTTTCGATATCATGGGTGCTAATACGAGTATCTTTATAGAAAGCAAATTTTCTAAGAACATCTTGTGCATATAATGCTAATATTAGGAGGGTTATGCTCTTCTTAATCGTCACACATATCTTCTGAATTTTCGTCTTCTTCTGCTTCACCTAAATGCTTCTGAACTTCATCAACAATTTCATCATCTGTGAGAAGGCCATAGCAATGCAGGTCATTATCACAAACAACAAAACATGCAAATTTATCAGAAGTTATTGCAACGTCGACAAAAGTATTTTGTTCAGATATTATTATTTTTTCATTTTTTAAAAGTTCTTGACCAAAATAGAATCCCGCCTGAAAAAAAAAACAAAAACTTTATTACAGCACTTACTTGTCTGGAATATATACAACCTTTCTAAAACAATTCTTAATCGTTTCTTCTGTGACCAGCCACCAAGCCCTCTTCACAAAAAACAGTGCATCCAAAACAGATATTGTTTTGACGAATTGTTTTAGATTCAAACCTTTTTCTAAGGCAACCAGTTGCTTTCTTATAATTATCTGCCTATAGTGAGATTTGAAACTGTGAATAATTCCCTGATCAAGTGGCTGAATCAAAGCGGTGGTGTTTGGTATAAGATATTGGACACAAATATTTGCTAGCTTAACTGTTGTTTTGTGGCAAGATGCATTGTCCACGAATAACACAATGTGTCTCCTTTCCTTTTTCATCTCATCATCGATTTTGGATAGTATAGAGTTCCCTTAAGAAGTTGTCATCCAAGCTTTTTGATTAGAATAATAGGGAACATGTAAATTTTTCTTGTTAAAACATCGAGGATTCTTCCATTTGCCAATAACGAAGACCTTTTAATAAATTCCAGCAGCTTTGCATAAAAATAGTAAAGTTATTCGGACTTTCTGCGATTTACTGCCTTTTATTTTTCCTCCATATCGAGCAAGTGTGCCATTCGGCAGTGCCCGGTACATCAGACCAGAATAGTTTTTTAAAATGGTACCTAAAACATGGCTTACGTAGTTTTCTGCACCGCTTTGATCACTTTCATTGGACTCACCATGTATTTTAATAAATTGGATATTCTCTCTATGTTTCCATCTCCATAACCACCCATTATTAGGCTCGAAATCGGAGTTAAGCTTAAGGGCTAACTCTTTTGCCTTATTAAGAAGAAAGGTCCAGATATCACTGCGTTTTCAGCTCGAGCTTGATCAAACCATTTTGTTAAAGCATTGATATGTCACAATTGAAAAATGAAGCTAGTTCTTTCTTCGTTTTAATTTTGCTTTCGAATTGCGAGAGAAATTTTAATTTCTGCTCAATCGAAAGTGTGGATACGTACCTATTCATTTCTGCAAATTTCACCGACAAATCCAAATCAGCAAGGACAAATACAAATTGACAAATTAAAATAAATCTCAACCAAAAGTAGACAAAGCGAATATGACATTTTTTGCAACGAAGTGAAGTTTGCTTCGATGGAATTTTGGGATTTGAATGAGGTACTTACACGAGTTTTATATGAACAAATGAGTGAAAAAAAGTGATAAATAGAGGGCACTTAACCGAATAAGGTACTTAGGCGGGGAGTACTTATCCGTGTATATTTGCTACAAAACGTATAGAATAACTATAAGTCTGAACTATTTTGGGCACTTAAACGGGTTGGGTACTTAAGCGTGAAGCACTTATCCGGGTTTTACTGTATTTCCATCTGTCCAGATTATTGATACTTTTTTCTTCCAAGTTTCTTTGAGGAACAGTATTCAGTGCAGCTCCTATTAGAAAGTGTCCAGGTGTGAGGACTGACAGATCATTTGGATCTAAGGTCATGGGACACAAGGGCCTTGAATTAAGGCATGCTTCAATTTGTGTTAGGACTGTGGCATATTCTTCGAATATTAGCTTCGACTTGCCAATAGTTCTTTTTAAGTGGTGTTTGATCGATTTGACTCCTGCCTTCAAAAGGCCAACAAAGTGTGGTGACGACGGAGGTTTGAAGTGCCATGTTGTACCTTGGAAGGCGAGAATTTTCTCCACTTCTGCTGACCTCTCCTTTTTGATAAACTTGGTATCTTTCCTTAGCTCGTTGTTCGCTGCCTTAAAATTTGTGCCACAGTCATTAAACATATCTGTGCAGGATCCCCTTCTGGCCACAAATTTTCTGAATGTTGCAATAAATGCCGCCGCGCTAAGATCGCTAACTAGTTCAATGTGAATTGCCTTTGTTGAGAGACATACAAACACGGCTATGTAACCCTTCGAAAGTTTATTGCATATGCCCTTCCACATTTTGATTTCTAGTGGTCAAGCATAATTCAGCCCTGTATTTGTAAAAGGTCTGGAAACTGTAACGCGCTCTGTTGGAAGACTGCCCATAAGTTGTGACTGCATTTTTGCATTGTATCGATGACAAAGAGTGCATTTGTATATCGTAGACTTAACTAGTCTTTTTATATTGATTATCCAAAATGAATTTCGAATTTCAGCTATCATCATTTGTTGTCCGCCATGAAGATTAGCTTAATGTACATCACTGACAACTAGCCTTGTGAAGTGGTGTGTGTCCTTAAGGATTATTGGATGTTGCTGATTATATGGCATCGATGCGTTAGACAAACGACCACATACCCTTAATGAACCTACTGAGTCGACGAAGGGATTCAATTTGAGAATCACACTACCCTTAGAAATAGGTTTTCCTTCTGTCAGTGCCTTTATTTCTGATTGAAACAGTTCGTTTTGTATAATCTTAATAAGTATATGCTGAGACGAAAGCAACTCTTTAGCTGTCAGCAGTTGTTTATTTAACGGCATTCTATTCTCCGAACTCAAATTGTAAAAATATCGGTTTTATTTCATTTTCATCTACATTCAGCTCATATTTATTTTTTCTATTTAATATGGCAACGACTAGTATAAGGCCTCGTAGAAGTAGCATCTTCCGACAGGTGCTGGTTCCTTAAATGACGAGAATGAGCCTCTGCAGCCGAACAACTTGCAGCTCTGCTAATAAGTCCTACTTCACGCCTCCCCGCAGCGCTATCTGGGAATCTCACTAGAGATTGCGAAGTGAAGGGGGCAAATGGCGAGTTTCCTGCGCCATTAACCAGGATTAGTGTCGAAAAAACAAAACAAGACCTTATCCGGGCTACTCCGACATATTTGGAGCTCAGGCCGGAAAGGATTTCCAGGACTTAGTCAGGGTTTTGGAAAAGAGATGGTGGCGGACGAGCCCTATAAGAGCCAACGGCAGCGCTCACATCCCGGAACGGGTTACTGGCTTCGGTGTCAAAAATCACTCGTCCTAGGGGCACTCAAAATGGAACTGATCCTCCAGGTTGGGAGTTGTGCCGCCAGAGTAACTGCCCGGCCATTTAAAAAAATTAAGTTACGAAGCATCAACAAGCCTCGGATATGGACGGATCTACTGTTGACAACCCACGCAAACGATTTAAGGACAATGAGCTTGGGATATGCACGTGGAATGTTAGATCCCTTAATAGACCACGTGCAGCCGAGCAACTAGCGGAAGGCATAGACTGCTGCAAAGCAGACATAACCGCCATTCAAGAAATGCGATGGGATGGGCCGGACAAAAAGAAGATGAAAAACTGCGATATCTACTACGGCAATTGCTATCGACGGCAAAAGCAGCGCTTATTTGGATGCGGATTTGTTGTCGGAGGCAGACTAAGACAAGAAGTTCTCAGCTTCCGGCATGTGAGCGAGCGTCTCGTATCAACCCGCATCAAGGCTAAATTCGCCAACATTAGCCCTATATGCGCGCATGCCCCCACAGAGGAATAAGATGACGATAACAAGGATGCCTTCTATGAGCCCCTTAACAAGACCTACGAGCAGTGCCCTAGCTATGACATTAAAATTGTCCTCAGTGATTTTAATGCACAGCTAAGAAGAGAGGGTATTTTTGGTGGAACAATCGGAAAATATAGCACAACATCACCTCCGCTAACGGATTCAGGCTAATCGAATTTGCGGCCGGGCGAAACATTGTCGTAGCCAGCACGCGGTTCCCACATCTCGACATACACAAGGGGACTTAGTGAACTCCTGATCAATCAACAGGCAACCAGATTGATCACATTGCGATCGACGCAAGACACTCCTCTAGTATTATGGATGTCCGTACGTTCCGAGGAGCCAACATCGACTTGGACCATTACCTTGTTGTAGCCAAGGTACGGTTGCGGATATCCCAAACTACGCCAAGACAAACTAATGCTGTAAGAAAATTCGACGTCAGACGGCTACAATCGCAAGAGCTCGCCAAGTCCTTTTCCGATCGAGTGCCTCTTAATCTCTTAAGAGGTCCAATGCCGCCAGCATCAAGCATCGAAGACCATTGGAAACACTGCCAAAATGCCATCAGAGATGCCGCTTCTGATGTACTGGGTTTCACTCAACCACCGCAGCGAAACACCAGGTTTAATGACGAATGCCGGCAAGCACATGCAGCTAAGCACAACGGATGCAATGCGGCAAAGAAAGACTAGAGCTGTTCACGAGCTTAAGGAGTGAAAGAGGAGCGACGGACACTGGCTTCTCAGGAGGAAAAAGAGAGAGCATGTGGACGATGTAGACCAACAATTCCGTCCACCCGACTTGCATGAAGTGAAGTTAGCAATATCTTAGCTTAAGTGAGGAGCATACACCAACTCATCTCTAAAATATGGTCGGACAAAAGTATGCTCGATGAATGGAATTGGCATTACTTATCTGATCCTCAATAAAGGAGACCCTATGAACTGCGCCAACTACAAAAGCATCAGTATTCTTAATACCGCATACAAGATCTCATCTGCTAACGCCTGAAATCCTTCGTCAATAACCTCATAGGTCCATATCAGTGTGACTTCAGGCCAGGAAATTCCACCATCGAGCAAATATTCACTACGGCAGATCTTGGAGAAGACCCATGAGCTTCAGATCGATACACACCACCTATTCATCGATTTTAAGGCCGCGTATAACAGCATCTATAGAGACGGGCTATATAGAGTAATGTCTAGTTTTGGCATCCCTGCCAAACTCGTCCGTCTGTGCAGGATGCAATGGAGAATGTATACTGCTCCCTCTCTCGAATAATAAAAGTTACACCATATAAGATCTTAATAATTCCAGTCTTGCTCTATGGCGCAGAGGCATAAACATTATCAAAAATGGATGAGGGTGCTCTTGGTTGATCCCGTCTGCATTGACGGTGAGTGGAGGAGAAGATTCAACCACGAACTGTACGGACTGTACAGCGACATCGACCTAGCCAGAAGAGTAAAGATCCAACGACTGAGATGACTGAGTTTTAGTTTTAAATGCATTTAATTTTATTAATCATTAACTCCTACATACTAACAAAAAATTCTTAAATGCTAGCTTAAAATTATTTTACAATCTTATATTAACTTACTGGCCCCACGCAGGCACTCTAAGCTACTCTAAATTCTTATATCTATGTATGTCTTTCGACTTTATTTACATTTTATTTAGGAATATTTCTGTTCTATACTTAAAAAAAAAAAACAACACTCTGGCGCTGGCAGCCCAGTATGGGCCATGGCCTAGTTTCTTGAGACTCATTTGTGTTGCTCATGTTGTCACATCTGAGCGGGCCCTACGGTCTAGCGCCGAAGGGACCGAACGGCACTCCTTAGAAGCTTTTTCTTAGGTAATTTTTCTTTCGAATTTTGCCATTGTCCGTCGAAAATGTAATGGCGATTTAAAAAATTGTCTGTGACACAGCCACTCAGCGAGGGAGACTTCCCATCAGTTGCTTTACTGTGTCCTTACGTTGGCGAAAACAGGGAATACACTCGTAGGTGATCTTGCGGATCAAGTTGCGACAACCGAGCACCCAAAATTCTTGGCGGATAAGCGCGAATAAGGTCGAAACTCCAGGATGCAGGTATCGATTATGCGCGTCGAGAACGATTATCCTGGTGATTCCGTGGACTTGAGTCATTATTTTTGAGTGTTTTGTGCTATACGCGACGTTGGCTTGTTGAATTCGTCCCTCAACCCGTAGAATGTTTTCCTGATCCAAAAAGGGAGAGAGGTTTATTAGCTGCCTAGGTATCGTCGAACAATTAGAGTTAATAATGGTTTTAATATTGTTAACGAAGTATTGGCCCTTCAACCATTTGATTACCGTTTTCTTGGCGTCGTAGATCTCTTTGGGTCAAAGATAACCCGATGAAGCTTCCTCTGTTTTCCGACATCTGCCGATGAAGCGTTGAAGTCGACAGTTCGAAGAAGTGTGTTTTAAGATGAGATTCTCTTTGTAAGCGTGACGAATGGGTATTTCTTGTCGTTGCTCGTGAGGTAAGATTGGGCCGGAACCCTTTTCACTTCATCTGCGCACATAGGGTCTTCTTCCACTTCTTTAACGATTGGCCAAGTATCGACATTTTCACGAAGCCAAGCCGGGCCCGTCCACCAAAGAGGATGCTATATCAACTGGGAAGGCGGTATTCCACTTGAGGCGCAATCTGCTGGATTGCATTCCGAGCGCACGTGAATCCTCCTATTTCTGGGTATAGACTACCTTGGAATCGGACCAAGCGTAAACGTTTCCGAATCTTATTTTCATTGATTTCCGCACAGAGTCAAGGAGTCTAGCGAGTAGGAATGCTCAACTGCTTTAAGGGCAAAACGCGAGATTTTGCAACCACGATAGTTGTTCGATACGTTCCATTTGAAAGTTCGTACCGAGAGTATATGACGGCAGCGTATGCGGATGGTGAGGCATCGTAAAGCCCGTGCAGCTGGAACGACGAATTCGACAAACCTATGCTTCTTGAAACTTTTATTTTTGTTAACATTTGTAGTTCATCTCGAAATTTGCACCATTTGGCGGCTATTGGATTTGAAACACTATTTTCAATTCGAAACCGAGTGGATCAAAGATCCGTGCGACGTCTTTTAATATTTGTCGTTTCGTTATAATCTCACTAGAAGAGTAGTTAAGCCGAAAGCTAAAAATATCATACTGAGAGTTCCAGTAAAGACCGAGCACTTTAATCCACGAATCCGCTTCAGTATCCAACGAAATAGGATTCACAGAAAGGGAGTCAAATTCTTCACGTAGCTCGGCACAATTACTTTGCCATTTACTGAGTTCCATCCCGCATTTCGTAAGGAGGTCAATTAAGGATTTATTTTTGAGAATAGCTTCAGCTAACGTGTCACCGCCTGAGACAATGTCATCGACATAAAAATCATTTAAAACAATTTCCGAAGCGATTGGATACTCTTCAACGTAATCGCGCGCAACTTCTTTCAACGCTCGTACCGATAAATAGGGCGCACAAGATGTTCCGTACGTTACCGTGCGTAAGCGGAAGTGTTGCAACGGCTCGGAAGATCATTTTCGCCAAACAATACGTTGAAAGTCTGTATCTTCATCCGACACAAAGATCTGGTGAAACATTTTCACGATGTCGGCCGTAAAAATGAATTTATGACGACGAAAACGAATGTAAACCGAGAATAAATTTCATTGAATGGGTGGTCCTATAAGCAACGCGTCATTGAGCACGTTTCCTGATGAGTCTTTGAAGGATCCATCGAATACAACGCGCAGCTTTGTGGTACTGCTGTCCGGCTTTAGAACCGCGTGGTAAGGAAGATAAAAGACACTAGGTTTTGTTATTTCCGAAGCAGGAACCTTAGACATATGTCCAAGCGAGAGGTATTCATCGAGGAACTTGGAATAGCTTTCGAAGAGATTATTGTCTTTGCTGAATTTCCTTCCCATCGACATGAGGCGCGAGACAGCGCCGTTCAAGGTGTGAGTTAACTGCGGTGTAGATTTAAAGGGAAGGTGGACGACGTATCTGCCATCTTTTTCACGACAGTGAGTTTTAAGGAAATGTTCCTCAATCTGTCTATTTTCCATAGACAAATTCAATTTGGAGCCGATTTCTTCTATCGTCCAAATCGATTGTAGAATCGCATCGATGTCTACGACGGAGTGAAAGGAGTATGTACTCGGTTCTGCCTGAAACGGTAACTTCCCTGCTAGAACATAGCCAAAAATAGTTTTGTGTGCGATAGGGAATCCATGTTTACTATTCACCACATCCCCTTGCAATATTTCCCAAATCTTGTTTGCTCCTAATAAGACATCAAAGCAGTTTGATTGATTGAAACAAGGATCAGCGAGATCCAAATGATGCAAATGTTCCCAATCCTCAATAGAAAACGAGCTCATTGGCAAATTTGTGGTAACCCTTGATAAGATATAAGTATCTACCAAGATGCTAAATACATCACAGCGTGACTTAATGGCCAACGATACAAGGCCTCTGGATTTACCAACGCTGGTAGACCCAATACCGCATATCGGTATACGAGCATTTGTTCGCTTTAAACCAAGCCTTTGGACACAAGACTCAGTAACGAATGAAATCTGTGAGCCTGAATATATGAGGATCCGCACTGGTTGGTAATTTCCGTAGACATCGAGGACTTTTCCAACTGCTGTCGGAAGTAATGTTTGGGGAATGTGGTGTACGACGTTAAATGAGTGATTGTTGACGACAGGTGTCACTATCCCTGAAGTTGAAGGAGCTCTAGAGATGTTCGAAGAGTTTTGTTGCAAATGGACATTACCTAGGTCGCCATTGGTGTAGTTGCTAACGAAAGCATTGGCTGCAGGATTGAGGTTGTAGTTTACCGAGTCCTCGTGGACAAGGGTATGATGGCGAGTATTGCATGTTCTGCAACGAAACTTGGACTGGCAGCGAGCAGATGAATGTCCAAGTCTTAAACAATTGCAGCAGAGTTTTCTCAGTTTTGCGAATTCTCTTGTAGCTTGAAAGCTAGCAAATCTTGACACTGGGACAGCCCGTGAGCAGAATTACACCTTGGACAAACTGTGGACGGCGACGAAGCATGTAAGCTCCTGAGTACTTGCTTCTTAGAAATTCGATAAATTGATTGATTGTAGGATAATCTTCAGAAACGCTTTCTGTAGACCATGCCTGCCGAGTTTCAGGGTCCAACTTGTTTAATATAATGTGAATGAGCAATGGATCCCTGTTGACCGATTTGATAGAATTTAAGCCCCTAACAATTTCATCAGCTCCATTTGAAATTTTTCGAAGGTGGACAACGTTTAAACTATGCGCCGGCGGAAGATCCATAAACGATTTTATGTAGCTGTTGATGACATATCACGGGCTATAGTAGCGCTTTTTTAACCTTTCCCATGTCTGTTCGTAGGTAGCATCACGGATTGGCAGATGGTTAAGGAGACTAAGCGCTTCGTTTCTAAGAGACTATTTAAGCAGATGAAATTTCTGACTTGGCGTTAAGCTGGCCTCGTTGTGAGCTGCACTTTCGAACAAGTCGCGAAACGTAAGCCACTCCTGGTAGTTGCCCGAAAAGGGTTCTATACGAAGCGTGGGAAGAAAGCTATCTGAACTTTGGGAAACCTTTGACTGGTCTAAGGCCTGTTGTTGATTAGCGAGTCGGCTAACAACATCCTGACTAACATACGAACCGCGCGTTGACGTTCCCTAGTGGTGGACTGTAAAACCGTTTTGACCATAAGAAATTTCGCCTCGACTTTCTCAAAGTTAGGCACCGGATCTAAGTAACCTTCTTCTTCAGCGAATTCGCACATTTAATTTTGCGAAGCTTCAAATTCGGTCCACAGATCTTCAGCTCTGTTAAGCTTAACCTCAAGCTCATTTGAAGATGTCGTGTCCCTTATAGATACCATAATCGTGGCTAATTTGGTAAGGGAGCCTTTAAGATAACCGCGTGTCAACCGCAGCGTAGACAAAGTAACAACGTTATTGCTCATCTTTCTGAAATACCGAAATAGTCACTTAAATGCAACAAAGAATGTTTATGATTCCTAGAAAAGGTTTTCACGAAATGTAAGTTCAATAAATTCAATGAACACGGCAATACACGTAGGGAATTTAAGCAAATGTGCTGCATGCAGGCGAGCGATAGAAATTTACAAGGAAATGAATCTGCATGCACACGAATAGAATTAATTTAATCATTAAGAACTGAATCTAATGTTTGCCACGACTAATCTTAATCACGTGCATGATTGAGCAAAGTCTTAGGTTACGACAATCACAAAATTCACCAAAATCCGGTTCGAACTGGGACCAAAAAATGTATGCGTTCTTGCGATGGAACCCGAATCAAAGTCGATGAAAAAAAAACTCAAGCTTAGCAAAGTGATGAAGAGGCGATGATGGGAACGACGATGCCCTTAGAAAATTCCTCCAATGGAAATCCTAAAACGAAAAAAAAGCCTGGTTTCAAAAAATTAAAAATTTATTGTTACCAATAGATGTTGTTGCCGCTCCGGTCGAGATCCAAGTGGCAGAGAAATCATTCGACCGAAATCTCTACCAACGGAACTTTTGCGTTATATACAAGAAATGAAGAAGTATACAGGGTGAGTTTTTTACCTTGAGACATCACAATTACTCGAAAAATACGCGATGTCGCGAAAAATGTTTCAGACAAAAGTTACAAGGTTCTGAAGGCGACATAAAATGGTGACCACGAATTTGACCTTGCCCCATTTTCAAGGTCAAACGAAGGTCACTTTTGATTTTTCAAATGATAATTCCTGATTTTCATTGCTCAGTCGTATAGCTCGTTGACTTGTCATTTGTTCTTACATACTGCGTTTAGCATAACCCAGAAACAACGACGTGGACGTAGCAGTATTTTGTTTCCTTCGGGGTAATTAATTGGAGCGGGTCCCCTTGCCTCCACCTGTTGAATAATTCAATTCTTCCCGTTTCGACGTTTATTTCTCGAGACTATTTCAAAAAATGCTAGAAAATGTGACCATTCACTTCAATACACTTGCGCTCTAAATGAACCAACAGAACTGTAATCGTCCGGCAAGTTTCAGTTATTCGTCTTTTCATGTCCTCACGTGTTGTTGGCTTTTTTCTGTAAGCCTCACTTTTTGAGAAGCCCCACAAGATGAAATCAAGTCACGTAAGATCAGGTGATCTAGCAGGCCATTGCCTCGGACCCCCTCGTCCGATCCATCGTTGATGGTAAACATTGTTTAATACGCCCCGGGCTACTTGGGAATAATGGGCTGGACAACCATCATGTTGAAACCACATTGTTTAACGCAACTCCAATAGCAGTTCTTATAGTAATACTGGTAGATGGTCCCGCAGGAAGTTTGCATACTTTTCGCCATTCAAATTGCCTTCAATAAAATATGGACCTATTAATTTGTCCCCAATAATTCCCGCCCAAATATTAACAACTCAAGGGCGCTGGCCTTCAACTTGTCGCAACCAAAAAGGGTTTTCGGTAGCCCAGTAATGCATATTATGTCGATTGACCGTACCGTGATTGGTAAAATTCGACTCATCAGAGAATAACGCACTGGCCAAGAAAAGGGGGTCTCGTACAATTTGCTGAAGTGCTCATTGACAAAAGGAAACCCGGTTGCGAAAATCCTCACTAGAAAGTTCTTGATGCATTGAAGCATGATAAGGATGGTATTTATGCCGATGTAATATCTTACAGACAATCGTTTGAGAAATTCCTGATTCACGACTTATATGGCGAGTGCTAGTGTGAGGATCGTGTGCGACGGCAGCTAACACTGCTATTTCATTGTCCTTAACAGCCACCCTATCTGACCGATTCCTTTTCTTTGGTTGCACACTTCCTTCACCAGTGAATCGTTGGATGACCCGATAAAAGGAGGCGCGCGATCGTATCTGGTCTAATAATAATCAGTTCCTCAAAACAAACAGTGGTATCTAGCACTGAATGAGACAAAGCCGTGCGACTGCAATGAAAATTAGGAATTATCATTTGAAAAATGAAAATGGGTCTCAAGGTCAAACACTTTTTTTTTTCATTTTTAATGCATTTTTATTTCAAATATTCAATGACTCTTACATGCTAGACAAAAAAATGTTAAAAAATTACCTTAAATAACTTAAAATAAAACAATCTTATTCTAACTTACTGGCCCCATGCGGGCACTCTAAGTTCAACATTACACTTAACCTATGTCTTTCAACGTAACGTACAGAAGTTTGCTTACTACGAGTATTATGTATTAAATATAATTAAAACTAAGAAAACAACTTTTTATTCAAAAAACTTAGTGAATGGACTTTCTTTTATTAAATATATAATAAAACTTACAACTAAATTTAAAAACTACCTATATATTACTTTTAAACCTACTTATACTAACTTGTTTTTGTAAATATTATACAATTATTTTTTTTTTGTATGGATCACCATAATTGTTACCCATCTCGTTTTTTGTTGTTTTATAATTTTTTTTTATTATTTTTTTTTATTTTTATTTTTTATATATATTTTTTTTTTATTTTTATTTATTTATTTTTTTTTCTTTTTTAAAACTAACTTAACCCTACCTAAACCTATGTAAGCCAGTCACCGCTAAAAGAAGTAAAAAATTAGGCTGACCGACTCTGCTCCCTAATGGAGCTACCCTGCACAATAGGAATTCGACGATGGAGTTTCCCCTTCTTCTGCAAGCCACCAAAATTGTTGGTGCTGCCGAGCAACATCCCTCATGTCGCGACTCCCTGCCGCCCTACTAAACCGGAGACGCTCCGCACTGCCGTGTGCGATGTCTCTGTTCTGGTATCCGCAGAGGCCCCAGACAAAGGCATCCTAAACAGAATGGTTTCCGACTTCTGAAAGTTGATCTTCAACTTCCAGTCGTCGCAATATTGTTTAATTTTATCGAAGTCACGCTGCAAAAGGATGTTTATAACCTCAATCTTTGGACCTGATCTGTACGCGATTAAGTCGTATGCGTACGCTATGGCATGGTGAAGTGAACCTATCAGATCACTTGTGTAAATGTTGAAAAGGATTGGCGAATTGACCGCACCTTGTTGCAGACCGTTTTTAATGTTGAATATACCAGTAGAAGTCACATCGCCATTCTTCACGATGAACTGTCTAATGAACAGCAGAGGTTTACTAATGCCCAGTCTGTTCAACTTGTAGAAGAATCCCTCTAACCATACGGTATCGAAAGCCTTCTCCAAATCAATCAGGCAGGCACCAGTGCACTGTTTCTTGGCTTTGTTCCATTGGATATCAAAAACCAGTTTAGACGCGGCATGAATAACATCATGACCCGCCTTGAAACCGAATTGATTATCCGGAACTATATTTCTGTCCTCAACCCACTTAGTCAGGACTCTATTGATAACTTTTTCGAAAACCTTACTGATGTTTGGAAGGAGACTGATCGACTGGAGATTCGCCGGACTGGAGGTGTCTTTATCCCTTTTGGGGATGGGATGTACCACCGCAGTTTTTCAATGCGCTGGATAATGTGCATTATTCATTGCATTGTTAAACAGGGTGGTATAAATGTCCACCGCCTCTAGTGGGAGATGTCGAAGCACAATGTTCGGTATTTCATCGGTTCCCACTGATTTCTTACTTCTAATTGTATTGAAGATCGTTTGGAGCTCTTCCTTCGAAATGAACGGGGGTTGTTCCCTTTCATTGGCGATGACATTATTTGCCATATTCTCGTCACTGAACTGGGTGAAACCCGAGTTCTCGATTCGCCAACTCACTATTTCATTTCGAAGGTAGAAATTGTGGACAAGGACTCGATTTTCCAGGTCGTGGTTGGGACCAATGATGTCATTTGTCTTGTACACTTCCTGGAAAGTCGCTCCTATAGCCTCGACCTTCTCCTGCGGATCTTCGATCACAAAGAAATTGTCATCATCAACAGCCTCATTTGGATCTATGCCTTCTGTTGAAAATATGCGTTCATTGTCTGTCGTTCGGGCGATTTTAAGACATGAAAGGTCGTTTTGATCTTTCCTCCGAAATATTTTATTTATTTGCGGGAACATATTCGGGTTGCTGGTGTTTACAGCCCGAGTTTTGTTGTTCCAATACAAACTTACAGAAGACCTGTAATTTTCTTTTATTAATGTTTGGAGGTTTTTGATCGACGACTTTAATGTCATAATCTCCGGGTTATGTCCCTCAGTAAACTGTCTGTACAAGGTCTTCAGTCTTGATAGTAGTCTACTTTTATGTCGGTGAAGTGCGTCAATAGTTGCGCTGCGGAATAAGTCTTCGTTGTCAGTGTATAGATACCGCGGTATCGTTTTGTCCATAGTCCGTTTAATTGTCTCGTCTATTAGTTTTAGATACCTGTCAATCTCCTCGTTTGACAGATTTCTGTTGGACGGTGGGTAAAGCGAATTAGAGGAGAGTGCTCTAGTCAGTGTCCTGGAGAAGTGTGTCCAACGCACTCTACTATAGTTGTAGGAATGCCTTTGAACATACTCATCCAATTCCGCATTTTCGTTCGGAACGGTTATTTCGGTACTAAGACCGCAATGGTCACTGTCATACACAAAAGTGCGAAGACAGTTTACAGTTTGTTGGTTCGTACCTGTCAGTTGTATTCGTGTGTCGAACAACAGGAGATCCAAATAGGAGCCGTGTCTAGGAAATGACGTACTATCCGTCGCCTTTAGGCCGAATCGGTGCATCACACTGTGCTGACCCCACCAATTGAATAGCAGGTTCCCTCTAGTGTTTGGTGTATTATTTCCCCAATCGCTATGTTTGGCATTGAAATCTCCGCCGATAATGAAGTAGTTTTCCTCCAATTCCAGTCGCAGAAATCGAAAAAGTGTCTCGAGCTCTGAGATGAATTGGGTGGATTGAGTAGCCTTAGATGCATAAACTGACACCATGTATAACCGCTTTCCACTACGGAGAGGGATATACATGATGCATGCTTCTAGCACCTGAAACCTACGTACTACACGACTGTATATTCTTTTAAAACGTATACCTTTTCTTACGAAGATTGCAACGCCTCCTCCTTGTATGGAGTTGGGTCGATTTCTTCACATGATTTTATACCTTCTGTGCCTCATTTTGTGTCTTTTGGTTAGCTTAGTTTCGCTAACCAAAAGCACATCAGGGGCTTGGTCTTTAAGCAACTTAAACAGTGTGTCTCTTTGCTCAATCCTAATAAGTGAATTAACATTCACTGAGAGGATCTTCAGGGTTTGCTCCGCCATGTACGTACCCATTACGACTGAAGGTGCATTAGGCTCGGCAGCAGCGCGTATGTTTGATCTACCCGCGTAGCTTGCTCGGTAATTTGACGTTGCAGCTGAGCCATCTGCCCCTGGATAGAGAGCAAGATAGCTAGCATGTCATTTGCCGGTTCCAGTGCTCTAGGCGCTGGGGCCGGAGAAGCAACCTTCGCTTGCTGTGCCGTATTTCCCCTACCTGCCGCCATTTGGGCGTAGGTAACCTGGGGAGTAACGGCTGGTGTTTGTGGTAGAACAGGTGGACGCTTAACTTCCACCTTTTGCTGTCGAGCCAGATTTACTCTTTTTATGTATTGGAACTTGGGACAACCCCGATAGTTTGCGGTGAGTCCCGTGTTGTTACATAAAACACAAGAGAGTTGGCTTTTTTCTGACGCTCCATCCTTACCTAGAGCGCATTCTTCAGACTTGTGGTTCTTACCGCACTCAACGCATCGAGGCTGCATTTCGCAGTTCGACGCGGCGTGCCCGAACCTTTGGCAGCGAACACATCCCTTTTTGGAGATAGATTGAACCACCGCTGTTTTCCAATGTGCTGGATAAAAGGAGAGATGACTGAGTCTTGTAGAGCGGATGGACACCAATGCTCCGGTCGGAAAAGTCTTCGAATCCGCTCCTGAGGGACAGCGTAGTAGAAGAAGGATGAGACTCAGGTGGCAAACGCAAGTGAAGGGGGCCTCGGTGAACTAAGCGTGCGAAACGGGAGGCAGCTAGCAAAAAATTTAGATAGCTGGAAACACTTGTTGAATGAAGCCCAGGTCCGACCCGGACTGTAGCGCCACCTAAAGTAATATAAGTTAAATTAATTAGAAGTCACTTTTAGCTTGAATTAAAAAAAAATCATTAATCTGCTTATCTCAATTTTGCTATTAATACTTCCCATTTTATCTTAGGTAAAACTACAGCCCGGGGTCTAAGTTAGCAAGCATCTCCCGCTTGACTTCATTACAATATAACTTTTTCAACTCCCAAATTTGGCTTTGATTGTATGCTTTGCTCTCATGAGACAAGTAATTTGAAAAACAGCAATTATAAAAGAAAGCAGACATCGGAAAAACCGCTAAGCAATCCTATTAACGTACACAAATTCCTAGTTATAGTAGTAAGCCATATGAAGGTTCCACTTTAAAGTTTTATATTCTCATAATCATAATATATATAATATGTATCTTCGTGCACCACACGCGGATTTTCAGTGCCCCAGAAACGATGGTTTTGCTTATTGACGTAACCGCTTAAGTGGAAATGCGCCTCGTCGCTCATAACGTTTTTCGAGACAAAATCGTCTTTTTCGCTGTTCAGATTGAGGATGGCTTGACAGCGGAGTATAACGCTCCATTGCTTGTCTATTTGTATTCTTCAGCAATCTAGTTCACAAATGTCAAATGTGATTGACGTACGACGCCATTTGCAAAAATTACAACATCTTCCGATAGGACGATTAATTTTGGGCCACCTTGTATTCTACTTTAAGACTACAAATTGGTAGGGTTTTATTTTATTTTATTTATTTTTAATATTATTTAAAATATGATATATTCTATCCAATAATTTACAGTTTTTTTTTTGTGATTATAGAAAAACTGGCAACTTTGAAGTATTCAGTTTTGCATTGCTATATTTAATTCTCGGCAACTATCAGATACTTCCGTTTGGAATAGTTTGTTTCCAAATTGGTCCATTTGACCTCCAGGGTCAAACCCGGGTAAACAAGACTGTTAAGCGGCACGTGATTTTTCCTGGGATCACGTAACCTTCAATTAAGAAAAAAGGGGAAAAAACGAATCTGAAAAAAGAAAGAACTGCCCCGAAGATGACAATACCACAACTACAAACGAAAAGAAAAGACGGGGTTGTATACAACGTTATAAATGCTCCGTTGGAGCTCGACGATTTATTCAACTGGGTTAACTGTTCACTCGTCGTTATTTTCCAAAGTCTCGAACGTAAGAAAAACAACATAACTAACTGGTTGCGTGTCTCGCCCTTTCTCGAGATTTCACCGCTCGCACGACCGACCAGAATTTCAATTTTCGTCCTGCTACTTCTGTTCCTAAGGACGAGGAAACCTTTCTCCACTTCCTCTTCCCTTTTTCTATTTTTTTTTTAAGCAGCACTCGCGACTTTAATAGAAAACTCTTATCTATTTTTCTCCAACTCTTAAACTGTAAAAAAAAGAGAAAAATTGCTTTTCGCAGGTCAAAACAAAAAATTTTTGCATAAAGAGAAACTTTGCTGACCCTACGTCACACACACATTTTCATACACATTCATTGACACTAGCGGATCCAATATACGGGGTTATTAGGTTATTAGCTATCCAACTAGCAGACTTTGCTAGTGTGTGCACCCGTGTCCAATTTGGTCACTCAATCGTTCCAACAGTAAACATTCACTCTAAACTCCTCAATATTTGATTTCGCCCCCCTTTTCCAGTCATCACTAGGAACCCAACTGAGAGAGTTTATGAAAGTTCGTGGATCCTATCTATGGCTAGCTAACGGGTTAGCTTCTACTGCAGCAATTATCTTCCAAATCCAACTGTCCTGATCCGCTTCTGAGATCCCAGTCAACTCCGGAACTCATCGCAAAGCATATAGGAGGGCTCTTTGCCCTTCCACAGGATTATCTGAAAATCAAATTGTTGCAACCTGACTGCCCATCGACCTAATATCTCTTGAGGTTCCTTAAGGTTGCTCAGCCATACCAACGAATAATAATCAGTTACGACCGTAAACCGAACCCACTCGATGTATGGTCGTGACTTCTCAATCGCTCAAAGGATAGCCAAATATTCCTTCTCTGTGGTAGAGTAGTTCCTCTCACTTATCTGAAGAGACCTACTAAGATAACAGATAACTTTCTCCCCATCGTTGAACTCCTGACATAACACGGCCCCTATTCTTTAATTGGAGGCGCCCGCTGGACCACGAACGGCCTATTGAAATCTGAACACGTCAAAATGGGCGCCGTGACTAAACACTGTTTCGCCTTTCGTCACACTCGTCCGTCCATATAAATTTCCTTTTTTTCCCCGTTGCTAGAAGGATGAAATGGTACGAATATGTAAAATTAAGTTTTTCTGGCAGAATTCTTTAAATTCCACGGAGGTAAATGGTGACCCGTTGTCAGACACAATAGAGTCTGGCAATCCAAACGTTGCAAGTATTGTGCATGCAGCACCTGTTTTCGATACCAATTTCACTTCCAACCATTTCGAGTAGGAATCGACAAGAATGAAAAAAGTCTTACCACGGTTTCGACGCTCCTTCACAGAGGTGAGCAATCACTTGTGCCTTTTCCGGGCGAATCTGTTGACACACAATACATCTTTTTACCGTCAACTCTATGTCGGAATCCATGTTCGGCCACCAGATGTAGCTTCGGGCGAGGCTCTTCATCCGTATAATGCCTGGGTGATTGGCATGGAGAATTTTCATCATGCTTGCTCTTGCAGACTCCGGAATCATAATTCGATCGCCCCATAACAAGCAGTACTTATTCACAGTTATTTCATTATTCACGATCTTGCTGTCCAACCGGCCACCCCCTCAACACCCAGTACATGACCCGCCTTAGAGTTTTATCAACCTTAGTCATCTTCGCTATATCGCTTGATTGAAGAATATTCGCATCACACTCATCGATAATATTAATCTGTCGTTCCTCATCTGATTCTGCTACATTTATTGGAAGGCAGCTTAAAGCATCTTCGTTGGCGTTCTTGTTGCCAGGTCTGTAAACAATATTAAAACTATAACCGTTTAAGAATAAACTCGATCTCAGCATACGAGGGGATGGGAGTTGGTTTCTCAGGGCTAAACAAACTAATTAACGGTCTGTGATCCGTCACGATTGTGAAATTTCTGGCGTAAATGCAATTGTGTAACTTTTTTATGCCTGCTACAATGGCCAGTGCTTCTTTGTCGATTTGGGCATAATTCCTCTCTGTTGACGTCATTCCCATTCTCTACGGTGTGTGAGAGAACCACGCCAATTCCATACGGAGATGCGTCGCACACTACTGAAAGAGGTAACGTTTTGTCACAGGTAATAAGTACGTTCTCACCTGCCAAAAGTGCTTTAAAGTTCTGGAACGCCTCTGCATGTTTTGAATTCCACCGCCATTCTGCGCTTTTGTCCAGCAATCTATGAAGTAATTCCGAGATCTTTGCCTTGTTTTTCAAAAAAGAGTGATACAAATTAATTAGTCCAAGGACCGCTTGCAGCTGCTTCTTGTTCTCGGGGGGTAGTGTCTCCAGAATTGCTTTAACATTGCTTAACGAGGGAGGGATTCCTCGGCCATCCACATCATACCCAAGAAGTGTTACGAATGTCATACCAAATTTCCATTCTCTACTTAGCCGCAATCCTGCCCCTTGAAAATCCTTCTCCACAGTCTTGCTCAATTGCGTTGAAACTTCGCTTATGATGAACACATCGTCGAAATATACTACGACTCCTGATATTCCGCGCAGCAACTCCTCCATATGCTTCTGGAAAATACCCGGCGCAGTAGAAATACCGAAAGGTAATCTCCTCAATCTGTAGGCACCTTTATGGGTAATAATTGTAAGGGCCTTCGACGTTGCGGCATCCACAGGCATCTGCTGATACGCTTGCGTAAGATCGATCTTCGCGAACCTTTTCCCCTTTGGGATAGTCGCAAGAATATCCACAATCGAAGGTGTCTGGAAACAATGTGGTGACAGCGCTTTGTTGATCGTTCAACGATAGTCTCACAAATTCGTACGGTTCCGCCTGCTTTCGTTACTGGACTATTGGGGTCAACCAGTCGCTGTATTCTGCAGGCTCTAGAATTCCTTGTCTAACCTGCTCATCGACTCCTCTTCAATTGCAAATTGTTGGTCATAGGGAACCTTAGTAGCGTTCAATTTAATTGGCTTAACCGCTGGGTCCAAATTAAGGGACTCCACTTCACCTGTGTATGTTCTCAGCTCTTCAAAAAAAAAAAAAAGTCTGAGTACTTATCTATCGTGATGAATGCCATGCACAACAATTCCTAGTGGATCGAACCAGTTACATCCCAACACATTTGTTCGACGACCCCTGGCAATGTATAACGGCAGTTGTAAAATCTCTTTCTTGCAGTAAGTAATGTCAACGAGTACCAAACCTACGATGGGAATACTATTATTACCGTAATCAAATAAGCTTAAACCTGTGTCAACGATTGATTGGTTGATTGATTTTCTCCCCCACACTCGTCTCGCAAATCGCAAGTCGAGTTTGATCCAGAGTCCACTTCGAAATCACACTGGACCCCATTCATGGTAATTGCGGCGAGTTTTTTAAGACAGCATGATGGTTTGATTGAATTAACTTGATGCCGCTTGTTGTTCCTTGCTGAACCGCTGTCGTTCTATTTGAACTTCCACACCCTCTTGGTATGCTCTACTCGACCACAGCTGTTGCACTTCGCCGAACAGAATGGACACTCTGCTCTGTAGTGTTTATTCCGACACACGTAACAGATAATTTGTTGCTCTGCACTGTCTGATCTGGTTTTGCTTATACTCGATGTATAATTCTTCTGTTTTTTGTTACTAATTAAGTTTATTCATACTGCTGTCTCCTGTATGACTTGCTGGTTCTTTGCGGCCGTCTTTGCTGCGTGTAATCCACAAACTAGTCTGTCGCGAAGTATTCTGTCGAACGTCTTCCCGTCTAAAATAACAATCAATGATCAGGTGCCTGAGCTCAGCAGTGTATTCTGCCACTGTTTGATTAAATTGTTGATCTCTTTTAAAAACCCTGTAAAATGCTGCTATCTCAGATGAAGTAGGTGTAAAACGCGATGATAATTTTGCCATTATTTCAGCATACTCAGTGGTTTCAATCTTTTTCGGTGACAAGAGTGACTCCACCAAGTCGAAGCACTGTAATCCACAGATTGTTAAAAATTTGGCCCTTTGTAAATGGCTAGTAATGCCATTTGCTAGCAAAAACATTTCGAACCGCCTTTTGTACGAACCCCATGCAGATGGGTCGCCAGCAAAATGTTCCTTCTAATTCAAACGCTACCCGTACTATTTCTTATTTCAATAATTCAAGTTTTATGAAATTTATTTGTTCAAATAAAAAAGATAAGTTACGGATGACAATTTTAATAGACTAAAAAACAACTCCAGAAATTTACTCCATGACAGTCCGACACCGAATGAATGAGAATTGCAAGAACTCAGTGCAACTGTCACTGTCACACAAAAGGTTATGTTCAGACATAACACATATTTAAGTGTGTTGCAGATTTGATTAAATCGGGTCGCAGGTTGGAGACGGTGCGGGCCAACGCGGATACGTTTGCTCCCCCACACAATCCAAGTTCGAGTTTGCTGGAACCAGATTTGGTATTTATCAAACATGAGGAACCACAAGTTTCGGTTGTCAGGGAGGACAACCATGCATGTGCACCCATCCGGTGCTTCAATTGTAATGGCAAGGGCCATTTTTCTACTGTGTGTTCTGCTCTTAGGCGCTGTTACGGGTATGGGGCACAAGTGATACGGCAGATATGTCGACGTTGTTGCGGAACGTCGGGAAACCCGCAACGGACTTCCGGGTCAGCAGGACTGGAAGGCCGGCGCAGGCAGATGGTAGGTCGCCCGCTGGGGTTCAATCAGAGAACTCAGTAATTCATTTTGGCTTTAGTTTAGAGGCAAACGGTAGAGATAGGCGTCCATATGTAAGAATGAGTATTTATGGAATAGGGATGTTCGGTCTTTTAGATAGTGGCGCTTATTTCACTATTATAGGGGTTGGGGGATGGAAAGTTAAAAAAGATTTAGAGCTTGGTTATGGAAAACAGTTAGTATAAAAGTATAAATGTCGTGGGATTGGTGTCTCTATCACTTGAAGTACAAAATCGGTCCGTGTTTATTAAATGTCTCGTTATCCCAGCGATACCACACCGTTATCCTTGGTGCAGATTTTTGGGCACTATCGGGTATCGTCCCGTATTTAAGATCATGGGTGTGGAGCTTCTTGAGCCATTAGTCGGTTGCCTCGATGACCGCTATTCGCGATTTCTCTGAGCTGGACGTCGCCGAAGCTGGGCAATTGGAAATTTTGGTCGGCGCGATTAGGGTGTACTCATTTGGTAGAAAAAAACAAGGAGCTAAGTGAGATGCTGGGGGCGGGAGTTGTGCAGAAATCGAACAGTCCATGGGCATATCGAATAGTCCTTTTGAACAAGAAAGATGGGTCATTTAGGTTCTGCGTCGACTTTTGGAAACTGAACAAGGACACAGATAGGAATGCTTATCCTTTGCCATTTATATCAAAGACATTAAGAGAATTCCTTTCGGGTCACACGATGCGCTTGCTACATGGCAGAAACTTATAGACAGCATCGTGGGTGCTGATCTAAAGTCACATGTATTTGTGTACCTGAACGATATTATCATCATCACAAACACATTCAAACAACACCTTAAAATACTGGAAGAGGTCTTACAGAGGTTGTAGGTAGGGTTAAAAGTTAGTCGGGAAAAATGTAACTTTTGTAGGCCATCTTTAAAACATTTACGCTATGTAATAGATAGGAATGGACTACACGTAAATCCAGAGGAATTAGATAGCATAGTTAGGATTCCTGCACCCAAAAGTGTGAATTAAACTAGGAGCTTTATAAGCTCTTGGTACAGAAGATTCGTACCAAACTCTACCGCTTTAGTTAGGCCTTTAACAGACTTGTAAAATAAAAATAGGAAATTTATCTTGACGACCGAGTGAAAGGAAAGTTTTAGAAGGTCGGAACAGTGTTAAGTCACGGCGCGCATTTTGACGTATTCAGATTTCGATAGGCCATTCGACGCCTCGAATTATGGAATAGGGGACTATTATGGCAAGAGCCATAACAGTTCATGTTTTGTATTGTTTGTAGATTTATTCTGAAAATTATTTTACAGTTGTACATTAAATTAAAAATAAAATTAAATGTTGTTTTTAAGCTAAAAAATAATGTTATTTTGTTGTTTAACAAAAAAAAATTGTAAAATTCTAGGAGAAAATGTAGGCGGAAAACCAAGGTTTCAGAGGGCAATGCCCGTATGAATGTTTTTAAATATTTTATTTTTGCCATTTATTATTAACTTTTGGTCTTCTCGCCAGTCCTGCACATAGCTCATTAGTCACTCTCATTCGAAATTTACTAAATTCTGAAAATAAATCCTGGAGCATCAGACAGTTTTCGTTTAATAAGGGTTCATATCATATCTATCATCGGCAATATTTTAGCCTGAAAGCCTTGTGCTCGGCCTTCAGGCATCTAAGTTTCTAAATTTCAACCTGACCTTTGACTTCGATACGGCTTACAGTCATCTACCTATAATACTGTTGTCTGCTACTAGAACCGTTGGGACAATAAAGTTATGTAGAATTTTAACGATCTTATCTCCTAAAAGCTCGTCGGTACAAGTTATAAACTTCTCTTCTGCATATCCATATGCAGTATTTTGCAAGTATATGATGAAATTGGAGTCGGTTGAAGTTCGGGAGTTGTCGGATGCCTTTCGTATTTGTTCATCGAACAGACTTCACAAGTTTTAGTGCTTTTCTTAAACTATTCATCCTACGGAAGTAATAATTCTTTAATTATTGTTTCTTGTTCTCTCTACCATTTCATTGTGTCCTCTTATGCTTCTTGCTGATAAGCCGCCACACCCTGTCTTCATTTTTAACGTTTTTCATTATTCTTTGTGTTATTCTTATTTTGTTATTTACAACTATTTTCAAAAAAACTTCTTGTAACAATCCCATATTAAATTCGGAAATTTTTATACATTTAATCTGAGTCTTTTCTTAAAAATTTCGCTAGCTTTTCCTTGTTCAGATTCACAGCGGCACAGAATGCCTAATGTAGCCAGGATGCAGTTGCTCATGTGGTTTGGTTGTCTTTGCATAGTCGAGGATAAATTTCCTTTATTACGATGTAACTCATAGTAAGACTTCAACTCCTCTGGAGGTAGAATATTCCTAATTGCAGTAACCTTCTTCTAATCGGGGAGTATACCTTCAAATGTTATTATATAACAAAGAAATTTTTGTTCAATTTGCATAAAGTGAGTCTTTTTAAGGTTGATCTTTGAAATTACGTTACTAGGGTTTCCAAGTATAGTGTCAAAGTTTTTTATATGACAGCTTTTTCCATAGACGATTATGTCATGTGTATAGCGTAACATGTTTTACCAACATATGATTCCAACACGTTGTCTATAAAAGGTTGAAAAGTTACACGGACGTTCTTCAAGCCAAAAGTTGCCTTAGGAATTCGTTATTCCCATGGTAATTCATGGTAGAAAATGCCGATTTCATTATATCAGAAGGCTTTATGGAAATTTAATGAAACCCCAAATTCAAGTTAAAGGTCATAAAGTATTTTTCCTTCCAAAGACTGGCAAGAGTTTTATATTCGATATGGGATAAGAATCTGCTATTGTAACACTGATAGTCTTGTCTTCTTTTTTCTGTCTTTTGTGTATCATCAGCAATGAGATATTGCTTCTCACAATTCGGATTTGGGTTGATTTTTTAGCACAGCCCAGATAGGAGACCTGTTTGTTTGATATGGGCAGCAATCGTGTTTAACTCTGTATGCACGTTTTACTCTGTAAGGCAATCGAATGATTGCGGTATTTGGGATTCTGGATCTCGAGATACACAGAGTATGATTCAGAAAATGTTCTAGGCTTTTGTACAATAAGCATCTTTAACACCAGAGCTCTACAGTTTCTTCAATGAAAGACTCAGTCTTAAGCTAAACAGCGAAATAATATTCCTCCGACTTACTACTCTATTTAACAAATTAATTTAGTTGGTGCTATGTCACTTTTGTATTCATAATGGAAAGACAGACATTGCTTAATTCTTTGCTAATTACTATCAAAAACATTATGGAAAGCCGAAGAAGCATCAGCGGAAAGCTGATGGATTGCTCTATGATAATACATTACAATTAACAATTAATAAATGAAATATCTCCTACCTTATTATTATTTACACTTTGTTTTATTTTGTTCTGATGCAGTTCGCGCAATCTTCTCTATTTAGTTGGCACAATACACTCTTATTTTTCTTTTTTTTTCACTTCAGTGCAAGTTTAAACTTTAATGTGATAGTCACATTCAATATCTTCATGTCATATTTCTTACAACTAATTTTATAAATAAATTAAGGAAAGGTGAAAAATAAAAGAGAACATGCACTCTGATAGAGCGTACTAATTTCGTTTTCTATAAGGACTCGCAACAATTGAAAAAAAAAACTTGGACAAAATTTAAGATTGGCCCCTATTGGGGCACCAATTAAGGATTCCCTAAATAACAGTTTGAATTATTAATGACAATTTATTTGCCCGTTCCGCACAGTCTAACAAGAACTAACTTCTTAAATTGAAATAAAAGCCTAAGTTGGAAAAAGAATAGGTGACGCACGCAAGGCTTATCGTCTAGTTCGTAATATGCCGTTATCACAAGGGATCCTGTTCCGACATATTAACATTTCCGATATGCACACAGGTGAACTGCACTTCAACTTGAATTAAATTTATTTACCGTGATATCTTAAATTTCAAATGGTTGGAAATACCGCCATATGAAATGTTAAGCCCGTTAATATGTATTATATTTATATGATTTTTGTGGCAATGTATTAACATTTACACTTTTTTTCTTCTAGACTCAGCAATGTCATTGGAGAAATTTAAAAGTGATCTCTAAACGGGACGTCTTCAATAATTCCACAAGTAATGGGTCGTTTTCGGAGAACGTAAATTTGTATCAATCGCTACAGGTATTAAAAGAGGAGGAAGGGGAAGCACTAAGACTAGAGTTACAAAGCAGCGTACAACAAACCTGTATTACAATATCAATGTTTTCATCAATCACTGTTATAATATCATTAATAATTTTTACTCTTTCTGCACTTTTAATGGTGACATGTTTCAAAATAAAAAATCTTTCCGATCGGACTACAGGTTACGAATCATATATAACACATAAAGGACAAATTTCATAAAATTGAATGCAAACACACTTGTTCTTAAGCATTGTAAATAAAAGAATACCTGTTCGTACACATCTTTTCTTTTACCCAAGTAACTCACGTTTGTTAAACAGAACAAATAGTTTATACAATTTACGCTTAAACTATACTTTGTTCTAATATTTGTCAATATGCAGTTAGTTATAACCGTTAAGGGAGGTACACCATTTTATAATTCTTTTTTTTTTGCTTTATGATTTTAATAATATGTATCTATGAAAATTCTCCCCAAATATTTTGAAGAAATTCGATATTTTCTTTTTAAATAAGACCAAATTATTATAGTTTACTAAATAAATAGTAGTTAACTATAATTTTTGTTTATATATTGTATATATCTAACGTTTTAAAGCTCTGAAAGCGTGCGCGGAGAAATCGTATTCAGGAGTTCTTCGTGCTATGATTCTTTTATTCACATCGTTACTCACACCATGTTTTTATACAAAAGTGTGAGTTGTGTACACATATACTCGTCAGTTTATGTTCAAACAACTATATTATATGGACTTGGAATTGCTGATTAGGCTTAATTCAAAACAAATTAAAGTTCTTTATTGCCAAAACACTGAATGCTTTTTCCCTTAAGAACTTTTTTGAAATTACAAAAAAATTTCTCAACCTTATCAACCTCACCACTTATTTTCTTTTTAATCTTTTAAGATGAACATAAAAAATTAAATATATATGTATAAAGGGTTTTCCAATAAGGACTTGACAACTTTTTTTTTAAATAAAACGCAAAACATTTGAGATATTCCAAAAACTTTATTATCGGCTTGAAGATCAATCAAAACATTTATGAATGGAACTCGTTGTTCATATGGCCACCGCGGGCACGTTTCCAGCGGTCGATTCTTTTGACCCAATTTTCAACGACTCGGCTACACATTTCCGCCGAAGCGGCCGCTATTTCGCGTTCAATGTTGGCTCTGAGCTCTTCCAACGTCGTCGGCTTGTTGGCATAAACCAATGACTTAACGTAGCCCCACAGAAAATAGTCAAGCGGCGTTAAATCGCACGAACGAGACGGCCAATCGATTTTGCAATGAAATTCACCATCTTGGCGCATCTTCTCCAGAACCCAATCGGAGAACGTACGTCGCTTCAAATGGTCCATCGGCTTCAATTCTTGAGCCAGCTTAATCTTGTATGGGTGTAAACCATGATCCTTACGCAAAATACGCCATAATGTGGTCTGAGCGATGCCCAATTCTTGAGAACGCCGTGGAATTGACTGATTTGGATCATTTGCTACAGACGCCTGAACAGCAGCGATATGTTCGACATTTCGACCAACCCGTTGTCTCACTGACACGGCAACATCACACAACGAGTATGTAGATTCAAATTTTTGCACTAAACTTGTTATTGCCTGTCTACTAGAGCTAGAATTACGACCGAAAATTGGAATTAATGCTCTTGAAGTTGCAGTCACCGACTCGGTAGAAAATTTTTATAATTTGCAGACGTTGCTCGTTCGTGTACTTTACCATGATGAAAATGTTGAGTTTACTGAATAAATTGACAATGACAGTTTGATGATTAGTGAAAGAGTGCGTTCACAAATTATATTCAAAGTTGTCAAGCCCCTATTGGAAAACCCGATATATATACAATATATATATATATATATTTCGATTTTATGTTACATGTTACATGTTACATGTCAGAATCCAAGTATGGTAACCATATATGTGATCTAGATGTTTTTTCCATTATTATTAAGACATTGTGGTTTTCCTGCAGAAAAATGAAAACATGCCATTGAAATTCCGATATTCCAATTAAACCCGATCGTTTTAAAAAATGCACTTGTTCTCGATACTTAAGCAGTTTTTATATTCTCTTCATCTACTCAACCTCTCTTTAAAAAAAACTTTTTTAAAACCGCATCCTTCTGCGTGGTTTCATGAATTCTATTAAAGTCTATTGAAATTCTATCCCAAATATATATAGAATTAATACTTATTGTTTCCACATTTGTTTCTTAATTCATTGGTAATCAGGATTGAGCATAAATGTTAGGCATATTTTTGGCTGAACGATAAACAATTTTATGTTTAAACATCTGTAATTTTAATGCGTATCTCTTTAATTTTACAGCTGCTATAGCCGTAGTACCTTTATTCGCACTAAATATTTCTTTTAGAGCGTGATTGTCAGATTCAAAAACATATTCCTTTCCATAAATATATTTAAAAAATAAACTAATTCCAATTTCTGAACTGTACAACCAAACTTCACAATAATTTTTCCTATCACTTTTAATTTGTGAACTGATATCGTACATATATTTATTTCACAATTTTGTAAATCTTGGAACTTGAGTATTTTGACATCTTTGGCGTTAATTATTGAAACACTGGCCCTGTATCCAGTTCCATTATTAGTTTAACTCTTTCGATTGTACATAACTTCTATTTTCGTAGCATTTTCTCCGTGAATGGCATGATTTTTGTGAATTCCGTTAACTCGAAGCTGAAAAGCCTCAAATGATTTTGTTCGTGCCTTATTATTCCAAAAACAGACACTAGTGTTTACAATTTGTTGACATTTTGTTGTTCGGCGACTCTTGATACGGGATGTATGTATAGAACGTTGTTTTTTTTTTGGCATCTCTTTTGTGAAAACTCTCTCAAAATACTGTTCAAAAGACGCAGACTCATCTGTTAAAATAGCTTGCTGTGTACGTTCATTGCATAGTCCCACCATGAATATGTCTTTTAATGCCAAATGTTTCAATTTTCACGCATCGTTCTAACTATTAGCAATGAAATCTCCGCGTCTCTGCCAGATTGCGAATTTTATAATAAAATCACTTGCATAAAAAGAACTAAAATTAAATCAAAGCAAAATATGTTTTGAATAGTAATTTTTGTTATTTATGCTGGTTTTTTGTCCTCACGTTGTTTCACTCGTTGGAACTTACATCGCTCTCCCCTCTTATTGAACTTTGTACGAATAATGTTGCGCCGATAAACATAGGTATTAATTCCTGAAAAGGTTTGGTACTTGGTAAAGAAGGAGGGGTAATAGGCCCTAGCACTTTATAAACTTCTAAACCCACAAGAGTTATGAAACTTAAGTTTAGCGATCCGTTTAAATATAATTAGCAATGCAATACTTTTAAACTCAAACTTTGTACTCTTTGAAACCTTCGACGGGTACAAACTCACATATATTTCCCACGTATGACATTGTTCGCCAGGTTTTAATTTTTGCTTCCGACAGTTGGGGTTCTTGTCTTGCATAACACATGTGCTTCTTTTTTATACAAAACAATGATAGCTCGTTAAGTAATATCATTGTATGCATTACATATATTGTATATCATTGTAGCTCTAAATGCTACCGTTCTAGTGGAAGCAAGAAATTTGTTAAACAAACGAGTAAAAACAGTATAAAAATTACGAAATGCTGAGGTTTGAAAATAGGAAATGGAATGAGTGCAAGACAAGTTTCCACGGAGATTGTGACTAGAAATTAACCAACAAATTATGGTTACCGGACTTCATGTAGAACATTTTCAAAACCCTTTAAACAGAACAAATAACGAATAGGAAGGATTTTCTGGTAATAGAATAACGGAAAATTAGAATGTAAAGCAAGTTTATGACAAATTATTCTTATAGCATATTTTTGTAATATCAACAATGGTTGAATATTACTTAGATACACACCTCCCCAACAGGCAAGTCCATACTGAAGTCTAGATTGGAAGATGCCAGAGTATATAGTATTTAAAAGACTGATTGAAAAATAAAAATGGCAAAGGGTGCATCAGAAGTAATAATTTTTTAATATATGTATTTATATGGTTAACAAAGCTCATCCTAGAATCAAGGCAAGTCCCAGATATTTGAACTCAACAACATTCTCTACAGGGAAACAATTATTACGAGTATTATACGAGGAACAGGAGAAATCAGACGAACACGAGCACGTTTGCGGACAATATCTTCTGCACTCCTGTGAGTGAAAGATAGACTGAAATACATTAATATAGTCTTGGAGCTCAAAACTAAATTATGAGGAGAAAACCAAAACCTTTATAAATAAAGATCCCAATTTATGTCAGAGACCATGTCTAGCGCACTTTGCGAGCATTAAGATAATAAAGTTTATAAATAAAATAATAAGTTTATAAAGACTAAGAACAGAATGGGACCTAAGACAGAACCTTGAGGAACACCGATATTAAAAATCATCTTTCCACTTCTAATACCATCTATCTTAACCCTTTGTGACCTATTTTTAAGATAGGACCCAAACCAATTCAGGATAAATCCACAAAAACCAGCATTCTCTGACTTTTTCAACATTAGGTTGTAATCGATCATGTCAAAAGCTTTGGTGATGTCAATAAACAATCCTGCGGTAAATTTGTAAGCATCAAGGTGTGACATGATTTGGGAACGGAATCGGAAGAGTGCATCTTCCGTTGATTTCCCTTTCTGAAACGCAAATGGATTTGAATTGAAGAAATTAGTCTTAGTTAAGAAACTCAGTATTCTATTTTTCATCAGAATAGTGATTTCAGAAGCAGAACCTTTTTTTAAGACGAGTAATGACATCGGCAACTTTAAGATCCTCGGGGAAGATCCCTTCAGGAACACAACGGTTATAAATAAAAGACAAGACATCAACCAAGAAACATGGAATCTTTTTAAGCGTGAAATTTGAGATACCATCACCATTACATGTATTAGAATTTGGTAAGGACCCAATAACTTTCAAAATCTCCAGCGGTGCAATGGGTTGAAAACAAGAGTATTTCTTTCTATATTCTCAACAAACCATATAAGGGACGACAGATAGGGCAAACCGATTTGACAGGACTCGTTTGTAGACTGGAGGCAACATTGACAAAATAGCAATTAAAAGCATAACCATCACGAGCTTGTCATGCACTTCAGAGTTGTCAAGTTATAAAAAATTGGGTTTTTGAACCGTAGTTGATTTGTTAAGTAGTCTATTTACAGCTTGTCATTCATACTTCAAATTTCCCTTTGCTGAGCTGTCATTCATACTTCAAATTTCCCTTTGCTGAGCTAAATAAATCACGGTAATATTTATCACGACACATCGGAATTTCTTTTTCACTTTCTTGCACAATTGCTTATATTTTCGTTTTAAATCCGAATTATCGGGATACTTCCTACACAAGGTACTGAGCTTATTTTTATTCTTAATTTTAAACATTAAGTTGGTCGATATCCAGGGCTGAAGTTTTTTAAATAATTTTTTCGAGGGCAAGGAGTAAGATCGACAACAAATTTGCCTTTTTAGAGAGCCAATAAGCAATGAGTAAGCACTAACTGCATTTTTCAAAGTATATATATTATCCCAGAACTCATACCATGAATTATTTTAAAGTCTAAGAAAGTCAATTCTATCACTACTTTTTAGAGATTTAGAGAGTCTACAATTTTCATCCTTATTTAATGTCCCTAGGAGTCCTATCATAGCATAGTCAGTAATATTTAAGTCAAGCACATACTTTTCGCATTTGGTCATAACATTTCTAAAACGGCCATAAATGTGGTCAAGCAGCCCTAGTCGGCTCATTTATACAGGGTGAGCTTTTTAACTTGAGACATCCAAATTACTCGAAAAAATACGCTACATCGCGAAAAATGTTTCAGACAAAAGTCACAAGGTTCTGAAGAGGACATAAGATGGTGACCACGAGTTTGACCTTGAACCCCATTTTCAAGGTCAACCGAAAGTCACTTCTGATTTTTTAATGGGAACGCCTATTTTTTTTAGACAGATTCGTAATCTGCGTGAAAAATTACAATTCTTTTATATGAAACACTTTTATGAAAAATGCGTTCTTTTCCCGTCAGAGGACGCCATAGAACGTAAGACATCAAAATTACTCCAAAAGGACGAAATATCGCGAAAAATGTTTCAGACAAAAGTGACAAGGTTCTGAAGGGGACATAAAATGGTGACCACGAGTTTGACCTTGAGCCCCATTTTCAAGGTCAAACGAAGGTCACTTTTGATTTTTCAAATGATAATTCCTGATTTTCATTGCCCAGTTGTATAGCTCGTTGGCTTGTCATTTGTTCTTACATACTGCGTTTAGCATAACCCAGAAACAACGATGTGGACGTAGCAGTATTTTGTTTCCTTCAGCGTGATTAATAAGAGTGGGTCCCCTTGCCTCCCACTGTTGAATCATTGAATTCTTCCCATTTCGACGTTTATTTCCCGAAACTGTTTCAACAAATGCTCGAAAATGTGACCATTCACTTCAATACACTTGTCTATCCGCGCTCTAAATGAACCAACAGAACTGAGAAGTATTTCTGGCGTAATCTTCCGGCAAGCTTCAGTTATTCGTCTTTTCATGTCCTCACGTGTTGTTGGCTTTTTTCTGCAAACATCACTTTTTAAGTAGCCCCACAAGAAGAAATCAAGTGACGTAAGATCAGGTGATCTAGCAGGCCATTGCCTCGGACCCCTCGTCTGATCCATCGTTGATGTAAACATTGTTTAATATGCCCCGGACATATAAGTTTGCATACTTTTCGCCATTCAAGTTGCCTTCAATAAAATATGGACCTATTAATTTATCCCCAATAATTCCCGCCCAAACATTAACATTCCAAGGGTTCTGGCGTTCAACTTGCCGCAAAGGGTTTTCGGTAGCCCAGTAATGCATATTATGTCGATTGACCGTACCGTGATTTGTGAAAGTCGACTCATCAGAGAATAACACCTTGGCCAAGAAAAGGAGGTCTCGTACAATTTGCTGAAGTGCCCATTGACAAAAGGAAACCCTGTTGCGAAAATCCTCACTAGAAAGTTCTTGATGCATTCAAACATGATAAGTATGGTATTTATGCCGATGTTACCAATTCCTTTTCTTTGATTGCACACTTCCTTCACCAGTGAATTGTTGGATGACCCGATAAAAGGAGGCGCGCAATCGTATCTGGTCTGGGAAACGTTGGGCGTAAAGAGCAACAGCACCATCGATGTTCCTTCCACTTTCTCCATAAATCAATATCATTTCAATTTTCTCTTGAATTGAAATAGCCTGCATTATTAATCTGGAAAACGTTACTAATAATAATCAGTTCCTCAAAACAAATATCGAACTTCTAACACCCTAACAGCATTGGAAACCGATTAATGATTTAGGCGTGCCAGTCCAGTGGTATCTAGCAATGAATGAATAAGACCTTTGAGACACAGTCGTGTGTCCCATTGAGGAATACGACTGAGCAATGAAAATCAAGAATTATCATTTGAAAAATCAAAAGTGACCTTCGTTTGACCTTGATAATGGGGCTCAAGGTCAAACTCGTGGTCCCCATCTTATGTCTCCTTCAGAACCTTGTGACTTTTGTCTGAAACATTTTTCGTGATTCTGGAACCTTTCTCTTTTTTCCTGCTGCTGATGCTGCTGCCACTCGAATCCACCGGTCTATCGACGCTATACGATAAACCGTTTAGTTTGTTTTTGTTTGCCCTTTTTGCGCACATTATTCGTTATTTGGTTGTTAAGCGGCATATACATTGGTCAAATTCTCATCAAGCATATGAGAGTGTATTAGTGAAAACGAGACATATATATACGTTGTGTGTCTGCTTGAAGCAAAATCAAAATGTTTGAATTTTTCGTCAATCAGGTAGACATGCTTGATATGGTGTATATGCATGATCGACTGAATTATCAAGCATTTGCTCATTTTCATAACATAGCATGCAGACAGCGGAGGTTAAACATTTTATTTTGGAATTTCTAGAAGTTTATCGTTCTCTAACTGCGTTACGGAACGTCAAAGCAACACAATAAAATAATTATGGGTGTTATCATTTGAAGAAGTTAATCATATCGATACATAGCTGGCAGAAATCTTCCGTGTCACTGATATTGTCTTAAAAAAAAAACGATTTAAGTTGAAATCGCGCAAGGAACCGCACGTGCTTTCACCTCAAAATTGAAGTAAAAATTAATGATTGAAGACGCATACTTGATGTGTATGCAAAGTCAAACAGAATTTACTATTACACTCTCACATGCTTGATGAGAATTTGGCCAATGTATATGCCGCTTTAAACATACCGTATGACCGGTTTAACAACAGATGAAGATTTTGTTTTTGTATTTTTAACATAGCACTTCTCTATCTCGTCGTCAGCAACTTCAATGGACAATGTGTTGGTGAATATTTGCTTTGCCGCATTGATAGCGTTCGAGTGAGTGACATTTGACAAACCCGCAATTTCGATGGTGTGTATAGCGTTTAATCTCTGTCTGAGGCCAGCGTTTACTGCCCGCAGTTCATCCACTTCTTGCAGAAACAGTTTTTTTATTTCTTCTAATTGCGATAGTTTTACATAAACTATCTGAAGAGTGTACTGACCTTCACAATATCCATTGTTTTGAGTGGGCTCGATGGTAGCTGTTTGTGATTTGGTTTTCAATTCAATTCAATTAATTCAATTCAGTTCTTTATTCGGTGTACAAGTAAGATTTGGACCTTTTATAGTACAAAATCAGTGTTTTTATATACAATTTCGGAATATTTACATAGATTAAACTTAGATTTAAGGGAAGAGGAGAGGGAACGATGGGAAGAGGAAGGGATTGGGACACTCAAATATGTACATATTTATGAAAATTAGCTATAGAAACAAAATATTTCTTTTTTGAATTGCTTTGCTCCTGTCAATTGCTTTACCTCCCTGGGAAGAGAGTTATATAGTCTAGCGACATGAACGTAAAATAGACGAGGTATGTTCATGTAAATTGATGTGGGAGTGATGAGGTTGTAAGTCCGGTACGATTGTGCGAATTGAACTTTGTCATATAAGTACAATGGCAGATGTGTATTGATAATTTTGTGCATGAAAAGACAACCTGTGGCACTTAAGAAATCCCTTAGATTACACCAAAGTACAAGACGGTGATAGTGAGAAGTATGGTCATACCTGCGAAGCCAATACACTGAGATTTATTAGGATTAAGGTTCAACCCATTCATTAGTGACCAATTGTATATAAAAGATAAATCTTCATTGAACCTATAAGTTAATAACAGATACGATGAAATTCCTCAAAGTATCGTTCCCACGAACCTTTGCACACGCTTCGTTCACACGCTTCCGTTCTGTCGACTCAGCGTCTGAGGTAACATAAGAATAATATTTCACCTGCAGTCAAATACAGAAAACTGCAAACAAAAGAATAATATTTTACCTGCAGTCGAATACTTGGAAAATTGCATCGGATGTAAGTTGGTATCGTGGGTTAGGTTTTAAGTAAAAATATTGTCATAAGTTAGTCTTAAGATTGATGGCATTAAATAAAGTTGTTTTTTTTAAGTAAAAAATACAAGAAATTTATTAACTGGCGCCCGAGCAGGGACCAAATGATTTAGTGCAAGTGTAAAAAATGAAATTATCCAAGTACTATAGGAGTACTACATTTTCCTTATAAAACACAAAGGTCCTCAAGAAGCACCGTGCACCGCTTGGTTCTAACCCAATCCAACGCTGTGAAGGAAATAAGGCCCCCCAGTAATCCGACGGGACAAAAAAGAGTTAACCAGTTTAACAGCCACTTCATGCGTAATGCTTATTAAGACTCTAATAGCTTTGTAAGTTTAGTGCTTAGTTAATTTTAAGAAGTGAAATTATTATCTTTTTACGCAAATTAAATTGAATTATAAGAAAATACGCCGTAATTAAACTTATTTTGACTTTTTGTGAAGTGAATTATTTATTAATTAAGATTAATTTATAAAATTTATACCTTAATTTTTTTTTTTTTAAACTCAATAAGTGAATTATTAATATCTAACTGCAAATTTTATCCTTACACGATAACTTATAAATTGTTTTTTTTTCGTACACATATCGGAAATTGATAAATTTAAAATTTTTGTGGAATTTTGTGTAATTTTCGCTCGATATGGCTAACTGAAATTTAATCAGACCTCCCATACTAAACGTACCCAATGTAAACTCTCGTCCTGCTGTAAATCCTCCCCAACCTTCTGTCGTGACTATAAATGGTGTAACTGCAGACGAGTCCCTTGAACGACTTATTACGGGAATAGTATGTCGTTTTATTGAAAATGAAGGCCGACAGGTTATCCAATCTATAGTCAACCCAAATTCAAATCTATTTCTCGGTACTGACCAAGTAATTAACCCAGAGCTTAGGAAGAATATTAATGAGCTGGATAAAATTCCAGACGTTATCCGTTCCTTAAAAGATTTCACTGGGCAACCAGGAGATTTCAATTCATGGAAAAAAGCGCCGACACAATTTTACGATCACTTAAAAGGCACCCCAAAGTATTTCGGTATACTAAGTGTTATACGAAATAAGGTGGTAGGCCAAGCTGATGTGGTGTTGGAATCTTACAACACTCCATTGGATTGGAAGTGCATTTCGCGTTGCTTAGCAATGCACTATGCCGATAAACGTGACCTCTCCACGCTTGAATATCAAATGACTTTTCTCTTGCAGGGAAATCAAACAATTCAAGAATTTTATCACGCGGTTTATTCGCACCTATCGCTCATTCTCAATAAGATAGGTTGTATGGAAGTATCAAATGATACTCTAACCATCCTTACACAAACATATCGAGATAAAGATCTCGATACGTTCATAAGAGGATTGAAAGGAGACTTGCCAAGGCTGCTAGGCATTCATGAGCCTTCGGACTTGCCGCAAGCACTCCAGTTATGTCTAAAACTGGAAAACCAGAACTTCAAGACGCAATATGCTTACTCCTACCAGCATCATCCACCCAAAGCCAATCATCGTCCACCTGTTCTTCCAAGAAATACTCGTAGTCTTCCTTAAAATCAGATTCAATTCTTCCCACAACTAGCTCACATTCCTCAACCATTTCAAAATAATCCCCGTTACCTTGATCCTCCACAATATCCAAACCATCAATATCAACATTTCAATCCAAATTAACATTTTAATACTCCTCCGCCGCGTCCACATCAGCCTAAACCGCAACCCAAGCCTGAACCAATGGATATTAGTATCCAAACGCGAGCCATCGACTATAAAAATGGACCACCCAAACAAAATCAATTCGCTGGGAAAAGACCCCCACAAGAGCAACTAGGAACAAACCATCATCAGAAATACCAGAGGAATTACCATTTCAATACGGATGTACCAAATCTACCATACGTCATGGACCAAAACGACATCTATCAGTACAATGAATATCAGCAATATCTCCAACATATGGCAAATGAGCAAGCAGTTAGCAACGCCAAACCCAAAATATGGCTTATCAAGGAACACCTGCCGAATACGACTCTCCACCGGTAGAATGTACGAATTTTCCACAGTCTGAAGACATAATAGATGTTGCCGAAGTGCATTTTTTAAATTAAACTGCTCTTCCTTGCCCTATTTCGAGAGTAAGACTAAGAGCGGAAAAATATTGAAAATTACATAAGATCAGACCTCATTTCAAACCCTATACCAAACAAAAACCCCTTCTTCACCAATACAGTTAGTGGTAAAATAGAAATAACACATCATAAGCTATTAAATCTTTTCGATATTCCAAGTTCCCAGTTTACATTTTTCCTCCTACCCTCTCTCAGGACATTTAACGCTATTCTAGGTAACGACACCTTAAAAAATCTTTCAGCCGCTATTCACACCAGAGACAATATAATGGTCATAAACGATAAAAATAAAATCAGAATAAAACAACATGTTTCGCAGGCAGTCAATAAGATCCACGTCAAACTGGATCACATTCAACCGGATTACGGACAAAAACTCAACGAACTAACACTGGCATTCCCTGATTTATTTTCAGAACCCGATGAAAAATTAACTTTTACAACGCGAGTAAAAGGTGAAATTCGGACTAGCACAGAAAATCCTGTGTACTCCAAAAGCTATCCCTATCCTTTGTCACTCAAGGATGAAGTTTAAAAACAGATAGCGCAACTTCTGAACGACGGAATAATAAGACCTTCAAGGTCGCCGTATAATTCGCCTATATGGATAGTCCCAAAAAAACTGGACGCATCCGGTGAAAGGAAATTCAGAATGGTAATTGATAACCGCAAGCTTAATTCAGTGACAATCACGGACAGGTATCCAATAACTGAAATCAACGAAGTGTTATCCCAATTGGGACAAAGTAAGTTCTTCTCGGTCATAGACCTTAAAAGCGGGTTCCACCAGATTCCACTCAAAGAATCTTATGTGGAAAAGACAGCGTTCTCCGTCAATAATGGCAAATATGAATTCTTGCGCCTCCCATTCGGATTAAAGAACGCACCAGCCATATTTCAACGAGCTTTAGATGACATGCTACACGAACATATTGGAAAAATATATTATGTGTACATTGACGATATAATAATTTTCAGCAAAGACATCGACACTCATCTAAAAGACATCAAAACCGTGTTTGAGACTCTTGCAAAGGCAAATTTAAAAATACAGTTAGACAAATGTGATTTATTACAAAAAGAAGTTGAATTTCTCGGTTTCATTATTTCTGCCGACGGCATCAAAACTAACCCCTCCAGAGTCCAAGCGATAATAAACTGTCCATTACCAAAAACTCTTAAAGACCTTCGTTCCTTTTTAGGACTTTCTGGCTATTACATGATTTAATACCCGGAACAGAATCTCCAATTAATATCTTTAATAACCAGATAATGCTTTTAACCGGTGACCAAACAAATTATGAATTTAAAATACCTTTTCCAACCTTCCATAGGCATACCTTTATACAACCATATTATACCGATACAAGTTTTACCGAAATCTTAAGGAAATTTCTAAATCCCAGTGTTATAAATGGAATATATACGTCTGAAAGCATAATGGGAAGAATACAAAACTTCTACCCTCTCCATTTTTAAAACTTTAAAACTCGTTACACACAAACCCAAGTTGAAGACCTTACATGCCCCCAAAAACAGGAAGAAACGATCATTGAAGAACACAAAAGAGCGCATCGAAATGCGTGCGAAAATAAAATTCAAATTCTCGACAAATTTTACTTTCCGAAAATGAACGCAAAAATAACAAACATAGTCAAACAATGCGTAACTTGTAGGGAACAAAAATATGACAGACATCCCAACAAACCAGATTTGAAAGAAACCCCAATTCCAGAATTTCCAGGCGAACTCGTCCATATAGATATCTACTTAACTGAGAAGAAACTTGTCTTAACGGCTGTAGATAAGTTTTCAAAATAGGCGCAGACAAAAATTCTTAAGTCGAAAGCAACAGAAGATATCAAAGAACCTCTTCGCGAAATACTCTTTTCATTTGGCATCCCCAAAATCATTGTTATAGACAATGAAAAATCTTTAAATTCCTCATCTATTCATTTCATGGTCGAAGACCAACTCAAGATTCAAATTTTCAAGACACCTCCTTACGTCAGCTCAGTAAACGGTCAAGTGGAAAGATTCCACTCAACGCTATCGGAAATAATGCGTTGTCTGAAAACCGATAATATACAAAGAACATTTCCCGAATTATTAGAAAGGGCAGTTTACGAATATAACTTTTCTGTTCATTCTACAAGTGGCAAAAGGCCACTTGAAGTATTTTTTGGCAGAAACGTAAGTGTTAACCCTGAAGAATACGAAAAAGCTAGACAAGACAACATAACTAGACTTAAGGAAAAGCAAGAAAAGGATTAAGCCCATTTCAATAAGAAAGACAACCCATAAAAGAGTACTTCCCTGGCGATATTGTATATGTTAAACTTAACAAAAGAAAAGGCTCCAAACTTTCTCCCAGATTTAAAAAAGAAATTGTAAAAGAGAACCATTCAAAAACCATCCTTACTCAAACAGGCAAAACCGTGCATAAGAGCAACATTAAGAATTAACATCTCCCTTTCAGGTTTTTTCTGACCTCTTGCTACGCTGAGGTGCAGATTTTGGATTACTAAATTCAAAAGTTAAATCACTTACTACAGGAACATCCAAGTGGCAAGTCGGAACACTTAAACTAATTCACACAATCAACCTCAAAGCCTATGAAGAAGCCCTTTATGAAATTAAACAAAGATCCACCAAAATGTTGACATCACTCATCCCGTGTATCAATTCCTTTCCCACGAAATCACCACAATAGAATCCCTTTTTAACAGATTAAAACCCAAGAGAGCGAAAAGAGCCCTTAATTTTATTGGCAGCGCATGGAAATGGATATCCGGTAGTCCAGACCATGACGATTTTATTATTTTAAAGTCTAAAATTAATGGAATCTTGGAAAACAACAATAAGCAGGTAATTATAAATAGATCAATTATTGAGAAAATAAACCAAATTACTAATATAACGAACAATATTTTAAATATGTATAAAACAAATGAAGAAATGAATAATGGATTAGTTATTAATATTAAATATAAGCTTGATATAATAAAAGAAGAGATTATAAATGTTGAATATGCCTTGCATTGGGCAAGAGCAGGAATAATTAATTCCTTTATCCTATCTAATAATGAAATAAATGTAGTAAAAGAACTTTTTGATAAAAATAATGTACCTTATTTCAATATACTCGTAGACGAAGCAATCGAATTTGCGGAGATTAAAATTGCATCAAGCAATTCTGAAATTTTATATATAATAAGTATCCCAAACACTGTAAACGAGATTCGTAAGACAATTTTACTAAAGACAATAAAGAGATGAAATTTAGCAATTAAGTTACCTTATGAAAATATCTTAAAATGTGAAAAAACTATATATGGAATAATAAGAAAATGTAAAACTAATTCTAAGCTTACAATTTGTAATAAAAATAAGTTAGTCGATTTAAGTCAAACCTATTGCATTCCAAACTTACTAAACAGTCATCCCCACAACTGTACAGAGACCAACAATCAACATATCCTTTCAATAGAAGAAGTATTCCCAGGAACACTACTTTTTTAAACCAATTTAACGGCACAATAATTATTAATAGCGACGAGATGGAACTTAAGGGTACCTTTATCCTTCAATACCACAATTCCACAATAAAAGTCGATGACCTAGTCTTCTACTCCAATGAACTTTCCGAAACAAAACCGATCCCTCCAGTAGTACAACCAGACTCAACCTTCAAAACCTACAAAGAATTCTTAACATTACAATCAATGAAAGAATTGCATGTCAACAATACTGAACATATAAAGCTAATAGACAAAGTTATTTCACAAATATTGGCTTAGGATCAATAGCAATCATTCTGATAACATTATTTGTAATTTCGAAACTCTGTAAATTTGCAAAAAGTGAACCTGTTAAAATTTCAACAACTTTAAAAACATGTGAAACACCAATTACAACCATGAAACAGTCAGAAGAATCAGCTTTAAATATATTTGCAATAGAAACAAATAGAATTAATAAAATTCCATATTTTTGAGAATGAGGACATTCTCATTTAAGAAGGGAGGAGTTAACAACAGATACGATGAAATTCCTCAAAGTATCGTTCCCACGAACCTTTGCACACGCTTCGTTCACAAGCTTCCGTTCTGTCGACTCAGCGTCTGAGGTAACATAAGAATAATATTTCACCTGCAGTCAAATACAGAAAACTGCAAACAAAAGAATAATATTTCACCTGCAGTCGAATACTTGGAAAATTGCGTCGGATGTAAGTTGGAACCGTGGGTTAGGTTTTAAGTAAAAATATTGTCATAAGTTAGTCTTAAGATTGATGGCTTTAAATAAAGTTTTTTTTTTTTAAGTAAAAAATACAAGAAATTTATTAACTTATATACTAAGTCCTCAATTAATCCAATATGTATAGATAGATACAATTGGACATCATCGGCGTAAAGGTGTAAAGATACATTATTACAAACAGTGGGTAAGTCGTTAATAAATAGGCAGAATGAAATAGGGCCTAAAACCGATCCTTGGGGTACTCCAGCGCGAACATCCGTAAAATCGGAAAAACTGTCTTCAAACTTCACCCCTTGGGTTCGGTTACTCAGGTAACTCATCATAAACCGAACAGATAGTTCACTAAAGCCAAAAAATAACCTGAGTTTTCGACATAAAATATTGTGGTCAACATCGTCGAAAGCTTTAGAGAAATCTAATAAACACAGGATGGTCACATTATTTTTGTCAAACTGAATCTTTATGTCATCAAGCACCTTAACCATTGCTGTAGAGCAGCTATGATGGGTTCGGAAACCAGACTGAAATGGATACAGCAGTGCATTTCCATTAAGATATGTGTTAATTTGTTTCGCAATAATTTTCTCCAACACTTTAGATAAACATGGCAAAATACTAATTGGACGAAAATCTGAGGGAGATGATGCTTCAGGTTTCTTAGGCACAGGAGTTACTAATGCTTTCTTCTAACTAGTCGGAAATGTACCAGAGTAGATACAAAAATTTATGATGTGCGTGAGCGACGCCAATATATAAAGAAGCACCATTTTGATGAAGCGGAGGGGAATACCATCTGTGCCAACAGCTTCAGACCGGAGCGAGCGAATACTCTCAACAACCTCAATTTCAGAAACAACTTGAAAATTAAATTCATTTGGGGGATGGATTACAAGTTGAGGATTTGGCACAAACTCACGGTTTACTCCACCAGATGATAAAAATGCGCTGTTCAACACATTTAAATCGGGTACGTTACAAAATATATTTCTTTTGCCAACACCAATGGTGCGCAAATTGCCTCATAGCTGCTAAGCTGCTTGATTTGGATTCAGCTTGGAAAAATAGTACCTTTTCTTTGAACAGCGGGTAATAGCTGAAGCCTGATTTCGGGCACGGCAATATCATTGCGAATCAGTTTATAGCCAGTCATATCATATCGACAATCCGTTATATGAGGTTTAAACCAAGTTTCTGATACACAAATTATGTCCACACCGGAGTCAACAAAAATATGATTCAGCTAATTTAGCTTTGAACTATTCAAGCTGCGCGCATTCAAATAACATACCCGGAAACCATCACTTACATCAGATAAAATTTTTAACACCGTACGCACTGAAAACTCTGCCGTGTCGCCAGACGAGAACGCATTAGCCATCATGAATAGTTTTGAGAAGCAAAGCAATTTATCAAAGCATTAGGATAAAATAATAACATTCGAGCTAAATAACTACAATCATACATATTATGATTGGGAAGTATTGAGGGGAGGTGGGAAATTTGAGGAGATGAATAAATGTGGAGAGGTAAAAAAATAGAAAAATTATAAACTAACATTAGTGCAAAAAGTTAACAAAATGAGTAATAAATACATAAATACATAAACGGTCCAATAGCATTTCCCAAGACATCAATTAAAGAGAGCGGGAGGAGTAATCAGGAGAAATGTGTTATGGATGAAACTTTCATTTCAGCATCATCTTTGCTCTTTTTAACATAAACAAGACCATTCTTTGTTTTTGCAGAGTACAGCAGACCCTCTTTTCGCAAACGAAGTGCATGTCTTAATAGAGAGCTGTTCTCCGGTGTTAAGCTTTCGTTCAAGTATATCCGAGCATTGATGTTGTTGCTGTAGTACTGTCATTTAACATTGCTTTCACTCTCCAGTAGTTGCGACATAGTCAGTCCTTTGTTTGCCCGGCACGCTGACAACCAGGTATTTTGCTCAGCACGAGAGGAGAGACGAATTAAGAGCGGATGATTGTTGTTTTTGTTTGATCTGATGCGAAATGCATTAACGTGCGGTGAGATCTGGACTTGCAGTTTGGAGGCGATTTTTTTGGCGAGTTCAATGACATCTTCTTTGTCGTTGAATGGAATACCACGAACAATTATGTCACTTAGTCGCTCTCTACGTTGCAATTTCGCTAATTTTTCCTTAACTCTTAAGTGTTCTTCCCTCAGCTTAGAGATTTCGCTTTGGCATTATTCCACGCGCAGATTTAAGGCGCTAATTGTATCGCCTATTTCTTTTTTAATGTTCTTCTCGAACTCAGAAAGCAATACACTGAACTTAGCCATTAGACCTACCTCCAATTCTTTTAGCTGATCCGATAATTTGGTAGGTTTTTCATGTTTAAGTTGCTGTAGTGACTTTGGTGTATTAGACGATGGCTTGTCTGGAGTGAGAACCAAAGAGGTTTTCTCTTTCTCTTTGAGAGTTTGCGATCTAATAGCTATGATGAAGAGGAATGCACTTTTTTAACAATTTATCTGTTACTTGTGTTTATGATGATGATTGTGTAACAATGCACAAATATCGGGAAAAAAATAAAAAGACAATCGATACTAAAAATGAGAAGTGAAATGGACTTATTTTGTTTATAGCGTTAACCGGTTAAAAAGGCTTCGAATGTCAGGAGTAATTACTGGCACGTCTACTCAATTGACATTGCCACAATTTTTTTGCTGCTGTTGCTGTTCTTGTTGTTGTTGTTGCTGATGGTTTAATTTATTGGAGTTAGCTGTTTTGGTATAGGCCGACACTGGGATATGAAGTGAAAGGCGTCTAAGAGCTGCACATTTGTCACAGCGAAAAGAACTACCACTCGATTTAAAATACTTCTTCTTCAGTTATGTTAACGCACCTAAAGTGGAAGAAATGCTTGCAATAATTGCAAATAATTTTAGATAAACGGTTTATATTAATTTTTTGTAGACACAGCAAACAATTCATATTGAATATTATGTTATCAAATTATTTAAAGGAGCAAATAAGTTCTTAGATGAAGCGCACCCCTCGACAATCAGGAGGGACTTGATAAACAAGTGATAAACTCCAGATAATAAGAAATTTATTTGAAGTTTATTCGAAAATTGATGGCAATCGAAACCATTCAGTACCATATGAAACTGATTAATAGCTTCATGTTCTACTATAGGTATATAAATTATAAAGCCTTTTGAAGAACGTTTAATTTTTTATTCTTGAGTAATATCTTTAAAATAATAAACAAATGCATACACAGCGTGTCACGGTTTTTTTCGAACTTTAGGCTAGAGGCATCATCAGGCCAACGTCTGGTCAGACAATAAAAGCTAATAGAACTCATTTTCGTGAATCCACGATCCTGCAAGATATGAATGTAGACGATACGTGGTTGCGCTGCCACATGCCTTATAGCCCATGAAACAATATAATTGATTTATGTGTCATTTACTGATCGTATAATTTCCTGTTCTAGTAATTAGAATTGGCAGCCCAGTTTATTTGATTTAATGCTGTTGGACTTTTTTTGGGATTTCTTTAAAGTCTAAAGTTTATAAGTTTATGCCAACCAGCCCACGACTATTTGCACTACCTTCACCTTAAGGGAGCAAATTGAGCACTGTATGAACGAAATTCAACCACATTTATACAAAATTGTTGTGAACAATTTCGGCAAAAGGGTGCGTATGTGCCAGTCCCCGTTTTGCTATTCCATACATAACCCTATTCTGTATACTTATTACGAATTATTCAATAAAAAAAAGCACGATTCTTAATTAAAACCCTATGTTTTCTATTAAAATTTTGGGACACCATTATATATATACAAAAAACCTCCGGGAAGTAATAAGTAAGTAATTAGCATAGCCTAAACAATAAAATGTTTATTTAGCAAAAAAGAAATATTAGTAATTAGGACGTACAAAACAAACAAAGCGCGAAAGCGGCTTTGTTTTTGATGCGACGACATATCGGTCTTTATCCATTACTTTCGTTACCTGCAATGGCCCTTTATAGCTCGGCACAAGTTTTCTTGAGACCCCGATATATGCAGATTCATTCTCTACCAACACAAGATCCCCGTAGGTAAACATCTTTGCTTCGCATTTTCATTGTCGTAGCATTGTTTTGTTAACTCTCGCTGTTTGTTCACTTTTGTCCCCGTACTCCTTTGCTGCAACTCCTCTTCGGTTATGATATCATCGTGGTTCATTGCCAATATAACTTTATTTTGCAGAATGCACTCCTTCGGAGTGCATCCCGTCATTTTATTTCTGGCTGGGTTCATGCCCCACTGGATCTTTCGCAGAATTTAGATTACAGCATTCGATTTGCTCTTTCGACATGACCGTTTCCCCGCGGTATGAGTACTGCATTAAAAATATTTTTGATGTTATTTTCGCTTCAATACTTTATGAAATTAAGGTGAATGCGGTTTCTCTGTCAGTAACGCGTTGGCATTCCGAAATAATTGCTGACTTCATCCAAAATCGATAAGACGTATTTTGACGATGTGCTCCTTACGTATCATCACATATTTGGTGAATGAATCTATAAGTACAAGGATGTGTTCGTTTCGTTTAGTGCTTTTCGGAGCGTTTCCAGACACGCTTTAATGTACGTCTTCACGAAATTTCACATGCGAGGGGACCAAAAAACTGCGTTTGTTTCTCCAATGTTCTCTTTACACTTGAATGTCCTGGTTTGTCATGATGATAATGAACCATTCTCGTTCGTATCGCTTTTGGAATGACCCACGATTTCTTGTTTTTATCCTCACGGTAAAGTCTTTAACCATTGATCTTGTATTGTGCATTCACCACCTTGCATCCCGTTTGGATTTTACTTATAATTCATTTAAACGAGTCATCTTGAATCTGCATCGCATACAACTAATCACCTTCTTCAATTCCCACCTATACCATTCGCATCGGTGCTGGGTCCTTTGCACATGATTCCTCGTATCGTGCCCTGCTTAAAGAGTCTACATGCCCCATTCGTTGACCTGATCGATGCTCAACCACAATATCGAAGTATTCGTAGCCACCATCTAGCGATTCCCCGTATAAGCTCCTAATCGCACTACAGTCCGCTATCACTTTTATTGGCTTCCAGTAGATATAATATCGCAATCTTTCCAAGGGACTACCACGGCCAACGTTTCCAATTCATAACAGTGGAATTTCGTTACGGTCTTGCTCGTTGATCGACTGTAGTATGCTACTGGCTTATTACATTGCACTGCATCACTACTCCTGCCAACCCTATTGAGCATCAATGTGAATTTAATGGTCAGTATCCATATTCAGCCATTATCGGCTGTGTTATTAAAGCTTTTTTAAGTTGGTTCACAGCGTTCTTCTGAGCGAAAGTCCACCCGAATTGTTGATCTTTTCGCAGCGGTTTAGGGATTATTGTGTAGGTTGGGATACATTTTCTAAAGTAACTCTTCGATCCTAGGAACTGTCGCACCTCAGTCAGATCCTGGACTGACACTCTTTTATGACACATAAACACAACTTTCTTTGGCTCTGTTATACGCCATGGTTTTGAGTTTATCGGCTCCGACATATCCAATTCCAATTTCATTTTAACCAGTTCCGTGTTTCCAACTCATGCATAACCTGCAAAACCCCTTAATACTTATTTAATAATGTCTATAGCCATTACACGTGGAATATCGTCGGCTGGCGTAAATGTCAATTTTCCATGATGAATTGTTGATCTTATTTTGCTGCAGGTGAAAATTGTATGACCCAACAATATATCTGAGGGTAAAAGTTGGTCCTCGACAATGAACATTTCAAGTCCCAGCACTTTTCCATCAAGCTCAAGTCTAGACACGACCGACGTTTCGTCAAGGAATCGAATACCCCCACATATTCCGTGTATTTTCATTGAGTTCTTCCCCACCTTACAGTCCAATCTTTGAGCCACTGACTTCGTAGCGAGTGACAGTCACTACCCGTATCGATAAACGCAATTAATAGTTTACTGTTTATTCGGACTCTTTTTTCGAAGAAAAGTCCATGTTGACTTTTTTTCCACTATTTTCGAGTGTGCACTTTCTCGCAGTCTCTACAACGATGTCGTCATTGCGGCTGTCGGCATTTACTCGAGAAGTGTCCTTTCTCGTAGCAGTTATAGCACTTAATCACATCAATAGCGGGTTTCGCAAACTTTCTGTGATGACCTAATTTCGTTGTTTTTACTCATATTATTCACAATATTTCTCGACGTTTGAAGTATATTTGGTAAGTACTCAACGAACGTTTCTCGTATGTCTTTCATTGCAGGTCTCAGTGGCTTACGCCTGGTGAGGTATAATATATAATATAAATCGACAATAACTGCTAATTCACTCAAGTTGTAGTGTTTCACTAACGCACTCGTTAGAAAACAGTATTCCTCCATTTTCTCGCAAAACTGACATTCGCGTTATTCATTTTGAAGTTTTAAAGCTTCACAGCGATTCGAAAAATTTACTCCACTTCGCTAAATCGTTTGCGTACTGTCTAACCAAAGCCATGCAGCCGCCTACAGACAACTAAATATTGCTAAAAGCAGACATTTTTCGTCCCACCTTTATGCATCGATTAATTTGTTCACTCGTTCAACGAATTATTTTTTTGCTAACGAAATGTTATTCGTATTCATCGGATCGAATACTGTTTCTCCGACTCAATTCCAAATTAAGTGATTCTTTTGGCACCGTGGCATTTTCCAGTAAAGTTGTAAGCTGATTGTTCGACTTATGTATCGCCGACTGGCTCCCATCACTTTTGTCATCATTTGTTTTAATTCGTTTAATTGTTCTTGCATTGACTCTTCCATTCTGAAACCATTTCTACCTCATCATAAACTAAGGAAGCAGTCCTTTCTACCTCATCAGTACCTAAGGCTTAAAGCATGCAAACCTTGTACAAGGTTACTTATTGTACCTGACGTTGGTGCTCATTTCTAACGACTGTTTCTATGGTTTTTCGTAGTTTTAATTTTTCTTTAATTTCTGATTCAACTTCTTATCTAAAAGACGTTTGCGAAGAAATAAACATATAATTAGCATAGGTTAAAGAACAAAATGCTTATTTAGCAAAACAGATATATAGGTAATTAAACGAAGTTACAAAATCATACCTAGATATTCTTAATCGTTTCGACACGTACGCTGACTGATCGTTCACAACTCCTCCTTATACATATGTATACTATAAAGAGATTTGTATCAGAAAAATTTACCAATTCCAATCCATTGCAAATGGTATGCCCCCCTTGATCCTTTTTAACGAATAACAATATGTGAAAAATAGTTTGTTTGTTTACAATGTTTTCTTAATAACTCGATCCCATTTGCATTATTTCATTGGTTCAACGTTTTGAGATTAATTTTTTTGATAAAATATGTATTATAGAATATAAAGAACTTAAACCATATTGAGTAGCACTATTGGATATCATTATTTAGTGCTCTGCATAAATATTGTTTTTATACATCTTTGGCCAAAAACATAATTAGTAATAAGTATTACTGATAAAAGATTTTTAAACTAAAATGAAATACAAACAAATATTATATAAGAATATAGAAAATTGTACACTCAAATAAACGCATTTACTGCTGTTAAATAAAATGCGATAAATATGGCAAAAGTCAAAGCGTTTCCACATAATAAAATCATAATTTTTTACAACTTTAAGGCAAACACTTTGTTTATTTAAACTGTTGTTTTTCTACATAGCTTTCTGAAATAGAAAGTCTACACCACGGTTAATAAAGACAGATAAAGATCCAACGTGAACATTTGCTCCATCGAGCCAAATATAAACAAAACACCGGAATGAAATACAAAAAGTTAGTACTAACTCTTAGTTTTAATCATTCAACAAACTCTAGGAACTTACCTGAAGCGTAATTTGCTTAATTGATAAAAAAGTATTCGAGCAGAAACCTTGCCTTTTTCAGAAACAAGATTGGCTTCAAGTATTCTTATGACCAAAGATGTACGTCTCCTAAATATTTATATTTTTGAGTTCTCCGGGCGCTACACATAAAATCGCTCATTTCACGACATTTTCGTATCACTTATCCACAGCAACAAATTGGGATAGAAGAGCAACCGTTTCCCGTTCATGCCTCAAAGGAAGACATTGCGTGCGAAAAGCACTTTTAAGCGAAGACCACCTGTCAAGCAGGCCGCCCCTTTGAAGTTCCATTACCTTTCAAGCTAAGGACACGTCTAGCTTTGAGAAGAAGATTTAAGACGATTCTTACATTTAAAAAGATCTTTTCAGAAAGACACACACAGAGTTGAAAATAGGCTACAATGACTGTATTAGGGAGTACTTAACACTCAACTATATGGAAGAGGTGAATCTTGAAAGAGAGCTTAGGTTCTCCACACCACACCTGTATTTTTACCCCAATAGACTATTTCAGGCTCCACCACCAAACCCCAAGTCGTATTCGATGAAGCATTTAAAAAGTACGATGGAACAAAGCTGAATTAAGATTCACTGGCTGGCTCCACAATACAAAGAAATATAGTACATATGATCTTAGGATGGAGAAGACATCACCACAGTACTATGGCAAATATAGAAAAAATGTACCGTCAAGTGTTAAAAATGCGGAAAACTACTACCAAGTGATCTTTTGAACTGATTCCAGTGTCCTCAACTAAGGACCTTTAGGCTGAAGACGTAATCTTTGGCACCGTAATCGCTTTATACTGAGCGAAAGGGGCACTGCAAAGGGAAACCATAGGCGAAATGGCCAATTATTCAACTAAATTACCGACGGTTCTACAATACATAAAACTTATGTCGACGACCTAATTAGTTTCTCTTTACGAAAAGTTACCCGCCATATGCATGTGTATATGGGCTACGTATCCGGTAGCGGCACATGCTCGTTACCCGAGCCTCTCCAAAATGAATTCTTAAAGTCAAGGTAAAGGAATACTCGCATGTCATATGAACTCCATTACCTTTAATGTTTCTTCTCCCATGAATATTCGTAAATTCTTGCATTCATTTCATTTCATATGCATTTCTATTTAATTCAATTTAATAAATCTTAAATGCTAGACAAAAAACGCTTAAAAATTAGCTTAATTAACTTAAAATTATCTTATTCTAACTTACTGGCCCCATGCGGATACTCTAAGTTAAACCTAACAATTCAATTTTGTCTTTCGACTTACCGTACAGATCTTTATCTTATTTTTTTACATTAGATATAATTAAAATTAAGAAAACATTTTTTTTTAATTTAAAAACTTAGTGTATTTACATTTTTTTGTTATAACATAAAACATAAGACTGAAAACTAAGAACTACCTAAAATAAATCTCAATCTACTTAAACTATCTTCATAAATTCTTGCGTATCATATTAAATGCATTTCCTGCATGTGCAATATGCCCGTGGGAATCATGCAAATGCGGCAGTTAAAGTTGCAAGAGAATAAGTTTTTTTTAAGATTGAATAAAAATTTGTTAGTTTAGTTGATAAGTATCCGCCAAATAATTAAGTTAGTAAATTGCATATTTTTTTTAAAAGCCTCCCAATGTATTTATACTGATAAGTGGCGCAGTCGGTAAACCCGAAATCGAAAAGTTCTTTAAATTTAGAAGTGAATTTTTTTTCTCTTTCGGTGTTAATAAAAAACCATATTTTTAAGATACCATCAAAAACCAAAAAGGGTTTGTGAAAAAAAAGTAGAAAGGTCTTACATCTTACAAGCGAAGTTTTATTATTTTATTGCCATCTCAAACCACCAAAATTAAGAACAAACATAACACTTTAAAATTCTGGCCAAACATCCCAAAAATGGAGCAACAGAATTATATTCGGGAATTCAATGGTGACAATGAAACATTGACGCAATTTCAATGTTGTGGGAAACCACATCGGAGCGGTAAATAGAACTGAAAAATTCAATCTTTGGCAAGCGATCTATAACACCATAATAAACCAACAACATGGGATCAAGCCAGAGGCCTACTCAAGCAACGCTGCAGACCTCTGATAAGGACATCGCAAGAAAAAGAACATACCTAAAAGTAAGTTCCATAACAGATCTTAATATTAAATTAGAACAAATAATACAAAATGTAAATTCATTTGCTACATTTGAGAATAATTAAAAAGACGCTAAACACACATTTTACTTATTAACGGCGAATAGAATAAAACAGTTAGCAATAGGGAATTTGTCTAGGGATATAAAAGATATCTATGACCTCCATAGAATTAAGACTTACCTTACATTTATATAGAATATGATGAAGGTAATATAGAAAGGGAGTTTAGGACAAACAAACCACACATAAATTCAAACACTCATCAGAACACGCAGGCAAACCATGGACATACTCACAGACGACAAAATTTTCAATCTCACATTCAAACAAATGGACAAGAGTCAGCTTAAAATAAGAGACACAATAATTCTGGAACAGCACAATCGGGACAGCATAGACAGAACAGTAGCGAAAATCATCATAACAACAACAACAGAAGGGATAACCGAAACGTAGGCAATCAAGCTTTTAACCCTTCAGGACAATTGAGCAACGCAACTCAATCCCCAACTCCTATGTCCATCGGCCAAATCTCTAATCAGAACATCGAAAGCAGAAGAGACGTATAACATCGAACCCGAGTTTTACCTATATTATGCCTCGGCAAACTTTTTTTTAGATCTGACTATTGACGAACAAGAGTATAGAGCATTAATCGGCACTGGATCAGCAAATTAACGCTAAGTTGTATAGATTACCACCTAGGCATGAAGAGGAAGTAAGAAAGCAAGAAGAAGAGATGGAAAGGCAAGGCATAATTAAAAAGTCAAACAGTAGGTATGCATCTCCATAGGTTGCGAATAAGCCAGACAAATCGGGTCAAAAATACAGAATCGGTGTAGATTACAGAAAACTAAATGAAATAGCAATTGATGACAAACATCCGCTACCTAATATTGATAGTATCCTAGATAAATTGGAAAGAGCCCAGTAATTCACTTCATTAGACTTTGCAAAATGGTATCATTAGATTAAGATGAACCCGAGAAACTTTGTTTAAGTTAATAGCTTGGTTGACGACTGTGCTTCTATCCAAATATGTAAACAAACAACAAGCCACATTTACACCTTGGCCCATCCATCAACGGTACATACAAATGTGTTTACTACAACTAGATTATAGTACGCGGATGTAGAAGCTTACAAGCGGTTTCACTTCTACAAAAAATGCAAGGCTGTGCAGATTGAGAGTTCTCCTTGTTAAGTCGAATGCTGACTAAAACTTCTCCATGAAGGGGAATACTGTAATTAATTAATTTAAATTGAATAAATGAATAAAGTTTATTACCAAACCAATAAAAACTAAGAAAAAGTCGTATAAGTGTTTTTTAATTGGCGCCCAACTTGCAGTGACGTAAAAAAAGTTAAATTACATTTAAATAATACTAATTTGCGTTACTGGGTACAGTGGACTCACGAAACTCTTAGCACTTTGCACGGGAAACAGTTTGTCCAGTGATACAAATTCTTAAAAGATTAAATATATCTTTAAATGTTAACAAAAGTTAGAAAAAAAAAATGTAGATAACAAAATAAAAAATACTGGCTTCGCTGTAACCGACCCCTCGTCCAAGGGGCATAAAAAATGGAACTGGTCCTCCAGGTTGGGGGTTGTGCCGCCGGGGGAGCTGCCCGGCCATTAAAAAACAAAAAGAAGATACGAAGCATCAAAAAGCCTCGGATGTGGACGGATCTACTGTTGACAACCCACGCAAATGATTTAAGGACAATGAGCAATGAGCAACAACTAGCGGAGCCCCTAGACTGCTGCAAAGCAGACATAACCGCCATTCAAGAAATGCGATGAGATGGGCCGGACAAAAAGAGGATGAAAAACTGCGATATCTAGTATACTACGGCAATTGCTATCGACGGCAAAAGCAGCTCTTATTTGGATGCGGAGACAGACTAAAACATGAAGTCCTCAGCTTCCGGCATGTGAGCGAGGGCCTCGCAGCAATTCGCATCAAGGATTAACCTTATATGTGCGGCTGCCCCCACAGAGGAGAAAGATGACGACACCAAGGATTCCTACTGTGAGCTCCTTAACAAGACCTACGAGCAATGCCCTAGCTATGATTTTAAAACTGTCCTCGGTAATTTTAATGCAACGCTAGGTAGAGAAGGTATCTTTGGTGGAACAATCGAAAAATATAGCCTTCACGACACCACCTCCGAAAACGGATTCAGGTTAATCGACTTTGCGGCAGGGTGAAACTTTGTCGTAGCTAGCACGCGGTTCTCACATCTCGATATACACAAGGTGACTTAGAGAGCTCCTGATTAATTAATTAATGATTAATTAACCAGATTGATCACATTGCGATCAACGCAAGACACTCCTCCAGTATTATGTACGTACCGTACATTCCGAGGAGCCAACATCGACTCGGACCATTACCTTGTTGTATCCACGGTACGGTTGCGGATATCCCAAACTACGCCAAGACAAGCTAATATTGTGGTGAATTTCGACATCAGACAGCTTTTCCAATCGAGTGTCTCTTAATCTCTTAAGGGGCCCAATACCGCTAGCATCAAACATCGAAGACCATTGGAAACACTGCCAAAACGCCATCAGAGATGCCGCTTCTGATGTGCTGGGTTTCACTCGTCCACCACAACGAAACCCCTGGTTCGATTATGAATGCCGGCAAGCACATGCAGCGGCGCTGGATACATGGACTAGAGCTGCTCATGAGCGCTATGAGCGGAAGAGGAGAGACGAACACCGGCTTCTCAGGAGGAAGAAGAAAGAGCATGAGAAGCGCGCGGTCGAGGAAATTGAGAGATGCCACTCCAGGTATGAGATTCGGAATTTTTACCAAAAGGTAAAAATAACATGCCACGGAAACAAACCCCGAACCGAAGCCTGTAAAGGTGAACAATGGAATATCGTAGTAGAAGCCCAGGCCCAGGTGCACACCGGACTGTAGTGCCACTGAAATTAAAGTAAGTATTAAATATTGTTCTTAAAATTCGTTTTATTAAATTTCTATGTATGAGTTATTTTGTTGTAATCTAGAGTTAAATTTAAATTTTAGTTAGTTTCTTTAAAAGCACACAGTGCGAAAACACCTATTGATTGTTTAAGTAATTTTTCCCCTATATCCTTAGCTACTATAATACAACAATTATATTTGCCCACTTTAACTAAAAAAAAAACAAAAAAACACTGTGGCGCTGACAGCCCAGTGTGGGGCATGGTCTAGCTTCTTTACACTCATTTGTGTTGCCCATGTTGTCATTTTTTCACATCTGAGCGGGGCCTACGGTTTATCGCAGAATCCGAACGGCACTCCTTAGAAGCTTTGTCATAGGCAATTTTACTTTCGGAAGTTTGCCATTGCCCGCCGAAAGGGTGATGACGATTCGAAAAAATTGCTTGCGATGCCGGGGATCGGACCACTGACCCTCTGCGTGTAGTCCATCGCGCCATCGCCACCACCACCTACTTTAACTAAGCTTCTTTTTTATTTTCCAGGCGTTATTAATTAATTCAAGTAACTCAAATTTAGTTCAGCTATTAGTTTTGTCCTGTTTCTGAGCAGATAATGGACCCAACACAGATAAGTGCGATAGTTACAGCTGCTGTTCAAGCTGCAACTCAGCAGACTAGACATGAGTTTGAGGAAAGAATTGACAAACTGACCGCCCGACTAAAGTATTAGAAACTCCTATTACTGTTGAGCAACAGAGCCCAGTTATTATAAAACCTGGTAAAATATGTAATGAGTCCTTAGATTTAGTAAAGTCATTGCCTGAGTTTGATGGCGAACAGATTCGATATATTTCCTGGTATCAAGCTGCCCATGCAGCCTACAAATTGTTCGAAAACCATGAAGGTAGCTCAAGACATTACCAGGCAGTAGCTGTAACTAGAAACAAAATTGTGAGTTCCAAAGATAACCCATGCCTGCAGCTGATCCTGTTAGTACTGGAATAGAGAACTTACTTCAAAATTGAATAATAAGGCCATCCCGATCTCCCTATAACTATCCTATATAGATTGTTGACAAAAAAGGCTGATGGGGCTGCCAAACGGAAAATGTTCCTAGTAATAGATTTCCGAAAATTGGATTGTAAAACTATTAACGACAAATATCCTATTCCTTATACTTTTACTATACTTGGGAATCTTGGAAAATCTACTGTTTTTACATCATTAGGCCCCATTAGGCGGAACGGGATAGAGAAAAGACAGCGTTTTCAATAAATAATGGGAAGTACGAATTCTGCAGGCTACCTTTTGGGTTGAAAACGCGCCAAGCATATTTCAACGTGCAATAGATGACGTTATTAAAACAGAAAAAGGTAAATGCTGCCACGTTTATATTGATGACGTCATTATTTTTTCGCAGACGAAAGAAAAACACCTAGAATACGTAGAAAGAATATTGCAACTGTTATCTGAAGCCAATATGCGGGTGGAACTAACTAAATTCTTTATAGAAGAACTGGAGTTTTTGGGTTTTGTGGTTTTCAGTAAGTGAATAAGAACCTACCCAGTAAAGATAACGGATATTGTAGATTACGAGGTTCCATGCACCTTACGCAGTTTGCGATCTTTCCTCGGGTTGTCTGGGTACTATTTATATAGGCGTTTCATTAGGGGTTATGCCCAAATAGCATAACCAATTACGAAATATTTAAGAGGTGAGAATGGTAAAGTAGGGACAAGGTCGTCTAAAAATATCAAAATAGAATTAGACAAAGAGTCAATTGATGCATTCAACAGAATTAAAAGAATCCTAGCATCCGAAGACATCTGACTACTCTATCCAGATTATGGAAAACCGTTCGACCTTAAAGAAGACGCTTTATCCCATGCGCTTGGCACTGTCCTCCCTCAAGGAGGCAGACCAATAAAAATGATTTCGCGTAAATTGTCTTCTTCAGAGGAAAATTACGCTACAAATGAGAGTGAATTATTGGCAATTTTGTGGGCGTTGGGGCAACTTAATTGAACATCTATTCAGACAACCATTAGCCTTTGCCATATCGAACAAAAACCCGAATACAAATACAAAAATGAAAAGATGGCGAGCTTTCGTAGAAGAGTTCTCACCGACCTTTTTCTACAAAATAGCAAGAAAAATTTGTCTCCACAACATATAAATGCCCTGGAACAGTTTGGAAGTTTGAACTCTATTACAGATCATAGTTAGGCTTCTTTAACTTAAACTCTACGTATTGTGTAAAACCTATTGAAAAAACCCATCAAATTATTCTTAACCAGGGATCAGGGTTTCTTAAGAAAACAAAGATAATATTCATGTTGCAGATAAGGCATACTGTAACATTTGATGACGTAAATAGCATTTACCCAATTTTTAAAGATGTTATCAATGCCAATGTTGTAAATGCAATTTACTGCGACTTATCTGTTTTACGAGTAGCACAGATTCAAAACAAACTAATCACCATTTTTCCTTCGGTAAAGTTCTATCATTACAGAAAAAATTGTGTCAGATATTTTCAATCCAAACGATCAACCAGAAATTCTGGTTACCGAGCATAACCGAGCACATCGATCTGTTTGCGAAAATTCACAAAAGGTCCTTAACGATTATTATTTTCCAAAAAAAAAAAAAAAGATTAAAGGAAATAGTCTCTAATTGCAAGGTCTGTTATGAAGCAAAATATCAAAGACATCCACCTAAACATGAGATCGGAGAAACACCTATACCATGTTATTCTTGGGAGACACTTCAATAGACAAATTTGCAATTGTGAAACCAATTAAATCCCTTGCGATTGTTGACATAAAACAACCGCTTTTAGAAATACTTAAACTTTTCAAAAATCTTAAAACTACCACAGTTTGTGACAATGAAAAGTCTTTTACCTCGGAGAGTATAAGGGCATTGCTAAGGGATCATTTCGGTATAACTATTTTTCCTACACCTGCCTTTCACAGTGTAACAAATGGGCAGGTGGAAAGGTTTCATAGTACTCTCTCCGAAATAGCAATGTGCATTAGATTAGAAAAAAAAAACATTAGTGATACTGCTGAACTCCTTTTACGTTTCACAAGCAAGTACAGCAGGACGATTCATTCAGTCACTAATCACAGACCAATTGGCATCATTCATTCTATTCCGACTGCATTGGAGGATGAAATAAGGAAAAACATTGTGTACAACCAAAAACTCTATCTTAAAAACCATAACAAAAATAGAGCATTTCGAGTATTTGAATCTTGTGAAAAATAAACAAATAAAAGAATAAGAAATAAATTTAGCAAACTCTTTGTTGAAAAGACTGTTCAATGAGATCTAGAAACAACAGTTCTTACTGATAATAAGAAAGTACATAAAAACAAATAAATTATTTACTTTTTAATCTATCTTTATTTGTATTATATTAAGTAGCTTGGTTCTTTTATTACTTCTGAATTTGTTTTGATTAAGATCTTGCATTCTATATTTGTATCTAATTTTATCAATTGTAAAGTGAATAAATATATAAATGAAATGAAATGAAAAATGAGTACAAAAAAACAACCTTAGGTAGTATATCACGCACTTTACGAACTGACACTTTTAAGAACTGGTCCTAGATAAGACAAACTATTATGCTGAATCTTTTAACGTTATTTGTTCTTGAATAAAAAAAAACGTTTTGTTTTTTTACATACAACATACATACCTATTACTACTAGTATTTCTTATGAATTAGTCTCTCGTAAAATATGAAAAACTAACAAATTATTGAATTAATATACAATATTTTGAAATTGATATTTAATACAATATAAATGAACTGAAAATAAAACGAATTAAATATTGGGGAAAAAAATCACGAAAATCCATAAAAATGAAAAAAATAAAAACATGTATAACATTATAAACGTGAAAGTATGTATGGATGTATGTTTGTATGTTTGTTATTCTTTCACGCAAAAACGATTGAATGGATTTTAATGAAACTTGTAAAATACTACAGCTCACACATCAGAACAACATATAGGTTCTAATTTATAAACTATTAAGTAAATTGGCCAACATATAGCAATAAGTGTCACGTAAGTCAGAAAAAATTCCCCCATCTCCGAGCCATTCGGAAGAGTTACACGAATATAATGTACGGTGGAAATGTATCTCTTAAATAGTTCTGCAAAAAAAGTCCGCGACAGCATATACCTATCTTTAATGTGTAGGCCAATATCGCCAATAAATTATGAAGCGATTTGACATTTCCAAAATGCACATTTTGTATTAACAAATTGATTCTTATCAAAACTTTTATCGTTTCTGATATTTGAAGTAGATAAACTTTGTCTTTTAAACTATGTCATTTAGGAAAATATTTTAAAAGTAACGACGAAAGTAAATGAGTTCATATTTAGATGTCTCATTCAGAACAAACTTTTTCAGCCGGAAAAAATTCATGCATTTTTCGAAGCCCAACAGTCGAACGTATTTCAAACAGAATGTCATACCGCTGATCAAACAAAAAATAAGCACTCCAGAGGGTTGCATGCCAAATATTCGCACAAGCAAGTTAGCTATCAATCTTCCAACACATTTTGTTGGTGTATTTTGTATTTCATCGAAAATCTCACGTACGCATGCAATGTGACATTCTTGAAAACAAAATAAACTAGCATGTGCCTACTATCCGAGCAAAAAGCCATTTATGACAAAATATTACGAGTTGAGCGTTATGAAAGCGGCCTTTTTTTCTCGATGACCCGAACGGAACAGGCAAAATTTGTTGCCTTAATTTGCTTCTAGCAAAAATTCGTAGGGATCCTAACGCATTAGCTGTGGCTTCCTCTGGTATCGCCACAACATTATTGAGCGGTGGACGGACGGCACACTCAGTTTTTAAATTACCTCTTAATTTGGCCAGAGAAAAAATTCCAACATGTAACATTAACGAAAGCGACGCCTCGTCGCAACATTGTAAACTGATCAAGTGGGACGAGTACACTATGTCACATAAGGCGCCCGATCGCTGTCTACAAGACATACAAAGCAATCAAAAGTTAATGGGTGGTGTGGTAGTGTTACTAGCAAGGGATTTTAGACAGATCTTGCCTGTTATTGAGAGAGGCACTGCAGCAGTCGAAATTAATGCATGTCCGAAAGCATCATAACTGTGGACCAAAGTTGGAAAACTTTATCTCACCACTTACATGCGAGTCCAGTTATTCAGCGATGTTGAGTCAGGAGCATATGCTTAAAAACCGACTAAGAAGGTATGGTTCGTTTCACACACCAATTTTGTCATGTTCTGGAGTCGGAAGACGACCTTATTGCTCAAGTTTTTACAAATCTGCAACACAATATTCACGACGAAAATTGGTTGTGTAAAAGAACCATACTGGCACCAAAAAATGAGACTGTTGCGAAAACAAATAAAAAAATGTTGGACGAAATAACTACCGAAATATCAATGTACAACTCTATCGACACAGTCATGTAATCCGAAAACACTACGAGCTATCCCGTGGAATTCCTAAACTCTTTGGAGTTAACCGGGGTGCCATCCCATAAATTGGAATTAAATGTAGGTATACCCGTTTTGTTAATGCGCAACTCAAACGCGCCAAGATTATGTAACGGTACTCGGTTGCGAGTCATAGAACTAGGAAGTAGTATTGTGAAAGCCACAATCTTAACTGGCGAAGCCAAGGGAGACAATGTGCTTATACCACGCATCCCAATTATACCAAATAACTTACCATTTCATTTTAAGCGTCTACAGTTCACATTAAAGGTTGCATTTGCAAGACTGTCAATAAATCACAGGGTCAAACCTTAAAGGTAGAAAGAATACATTTGGACATGCAATGTTTTTCCCACGATCAGCTCTACGTAGCATGTTAACGCGTTTCTACATCGCAAAATCTGCATGTTTATGAAGAAGTGTACTGCAGTAACTACCTATTTTGCATATTATGAATCATCATCGAAAATTCTCAGTTTCAATTTACATACATTACAAAGAACAAGGGCCTCTCAGAGAAACTCTGTCTGTCTATTACGCCTTCACGCCTAATTCAATTCAATTTTGATGAATTTTGGCATAAATATGGGACCTAGGAAATATGGGACCTAGGGAAGGCAAATAGGCTAAGTACTAATCCTGTGCAGACGAAGTCGCGGGCAGAAGCTAGTATAAGTATAAATATCAAAATGTAATCGTAAATAAATCTTAAACATTTGAATTTTCTAATACCATATACTTAAAACTACATTTTTTGTTAAAGATATTGTAATGAATACTGTGAACATATTAATATTGGATCAAAAGAAAACCGTGGACGTCTTCACTTAAATTAATAAATTTAAATTGAATAAAGTTTATTAACAAACCAATAAAAAATAAAAAAATCGTATTAGTGTTTTTCAATTTACTTCAATAAAATTTGCGTCGTGTACTTAGAAGACACACTCGTCTTTTCTACAAGACTAAGTGAACATACTCGTATAAACTCTTGAAAATTAATTTTCAAGAAACTTTCATAACATGATCTTAAATTACGATTCTCTAAGTACGAGTATTCATTCCTGAAAATAGATACTCAGTTCTTGGGCAATGTTTTAACATCTAATGACATGTATCTGATGTATCTAAGACTTTGTGTTACCTAGAACCGAAAGACAACTGAGAGAATTTCTGGGAGTAACTGGGTACTACAGGAAATTTGTAAAAGTTTACGCAAAGTTTGCCGTACCAATGATCAAATATATAAAAAAGGAAAGAAGAAGCCTTAAAACTTAACATTATTAAACATGCTATATTGAAGTTTCCGGACTTTAAAAAAAACTTTCACGTTATTTAATGATGCATTTAAATATGTAATTGAGGCTGTATTAACACATATGGGACGACCCATATGTTATGTCTCAAGATCACTGAACGACCATGAGAAAAATTATTCAATGACATAAAGAATTTTGGAGATTATATGGTCAGTAACTTATTTTAGACCATATATATGCGGTAAAAAATTCAAGATAGTCACGGACCACCTACCTATCAAATATCTCAATAAAAAGTTCACAGGAAAATATTTCGGTCAGAGGAACCAACTTTGGTTACTCAAACGTAAAAGGAAAAGAAAACAAAACTGCAGACTTCTTAAGTAGGATTCCTAATAGCAACGAGAATGAGAAACAGTTAACAGTAGATACCCTCAGGTAGAACAACAATTGAAGACTTATTTACTTACTTTAAGTGGCGCTACAGCCCGGGGTGGACCTGGGCCTCAGTCAACAAGCTTCTCCAGCCAGCTCGATCCCTGGCCAGCTGCCTCCAGTTTCGAACGCTAAAATGGCTGAGGTCCTCTTCCACTTGCGTACGGCACCTCAGTCTTGGCATTCCTCTTCTGCGCTGTCTCTCGGGAGCGGATTCGAAGACTTTTCGGATCGGAGCATTGGTGTCCATGCGCTCTACATGACCCAGCCATCTCAGTCTTTGGATCATTACTCTTCTGGTTGGGTCCATGTCGCTGTACAGTCCATACAGTTCGTCGTTGTATCTCCTCCTCCACTCACCGTCAATGCAGACGAGACCAAAGAACGTCCGAAGAATTTTTCTCTCGAAGCAACCAAGAGCACCCTCATCCATTTTGATAATATCCATGCCTCTGCGCTATAGAGCAGGACTGGGACTATTACGGTCTTATATAGGGTAACTTTGGTTGTTAGAGGGAGGGCTTTACTAGTCCATTGCCTTCTTGGCCCACAGAAGCAGCGATTGTCAAGAGTTATTCTTCGGTGTCGTTGTCTGAATTCATAGCGGAGGCTAGGTAGACAAAGTCCTTAACTACCTCAAAGTTATATCTGCGTGCGTGCATTCTCCGTCGTCATCCTGCACAGACGGACAGCAGGAATGCTAAAACTACACATTGCTCTGTATAGCTCATCTGTATAGATGCTGTCATACGCGGGCTTAAAATCGATTAATAGGTGGTGGGTATCGATCTGAAGCTCATGGGTCTTCTCCAAGATCTGCCGTATTGTGAATATCTGGTCGATGGTGGACTTTCCTGGCCTGAAGCCACACTGATATGGACCTATCAGGTTACTGACGAACGGCTTCAGGCGTTCACACAATACGGCGGATAAGATCTTATATGCGATGTTAAAGAGACTGATGCCTCTGTAGTTGGCGCAGTTCAGAGGGTCCCCTTTCTTGGGAATCGGACAAACAATGCTGAGGTTCCATTCATCGGGCATACTTTCGTCCGACCATATTTCACAGATGAGTTGGTGGATGCTCCTTACCAAGCCATCGTCTGCCGCTTTGAAGAGCTCGTCAGTCAGGCCGTTCGCTCCAGCAGCTTTGTTGGACTTTAGTTTCGATATAGCTATCTTCACTTCATCCAGGTCAGGTGGACGGAATTGTTGGTCATCATCGTCCAAGTTGAAAGGTTGATTCTGCTTGACAGCGGTATTTGGTCAGTCATCGCCGTTATACAGTCTGCAGAAATGGTCTTTCCACATCCTTAGCATTGACTGCGATTCTCCTACGATGTTCCCTTGTTCATCTCTACAGGCTTCGGTTCGGGGTTTGTTTCCGTGGCATATTATTTTTATCTTTTGGTAAAACTTCCGAACCTCATTCCTGGAGTAGCATCTCACAATTTCCTCGATCGCGCGATTCTCATGCTCTTTCTTCTTCCTCCTGAGAAGCCGGTGCTCGTCTCTCCTCTTCCGCTCGTAGAGCTCATGAGCAGCTCTGGTCTTTTTTTGCAGTGCCGCACTGCGTGCTTTTTGCTTAGCTGAATGTGCTTGCCGGCATTCATCATCGAACCAGGGGTTTCGTTGTGGTGGACGAGTGAAACCCAGCACATCAGAAACGGCCTCTCTGATTGCGTTTTGGCAGTGTTTCCAATGATCTTTGATGTTTGATGCTGGCGGTATTGGACCTCTTAAAAGATTAAGAGACACTCGATCGGAAAAGGACTTGGCGATCTCTTGCGATTGTAGTCTGACGTCGAATTTTCTCACAGCATTAGTTTGGGATATCCGCAACCGTACCTTGGCTACAACAAGGTAATGGTCCGAGTCGATGTTGGCTCCTCGGAAGGTACGGACATCCATAATACTGGAGGAGTGTCTTGCGTCGATCGCAATGTGATCAGTCTGGTTGACTGTTGATTGATCAGGAGTTCTCCAAGTCCCCTTGTGTATGTCGAGATGTGGGAACCGCGTGCTAGCCACGACAATGTTTCGCCCCGCCGCAAAGTCGATTAGCCTGAATCCGTTATCGGAGGTGGTGTTGTGCGGGCTATATTTTCCGATTGTTCCACCAAAGATATCCTCTCTTCTTAGCTTTGCATTAAAACCACCGAGGACAATTGTAATGTCATAGCTAGGGCATTGCTCGTAGGTCTTGTTAAGGAGCTCACAGAAGGCATCTTTGGTGTGGTCATCTTTCTCACCTTTGGGGGCATGCGCGCATATCAGGCTAGTGTTGGCGAATTTAGCCTTGATGCGGATTGCTACGAGGTGCTCATTCACATGCCGGAAGCTGAAGACTTCTTGTCCTAGTCTGCCTCTGACAACAAATCCGCATCCATATAAGCGCTGCTTCTGCCGTCGATAGCAATTGCCGTAGTAAATATCGCAGTTTTTCATCTTCTTTTTGTCCGGCCCATCCCATCGCATTTCTTGAATGGCGGTTATGTCTGCTTTGCAGCAGTCTGTGAACTCCGCTAGTTGTTCAGCTGCACGTGGTCCATTAAGGCATCTAACATTCCACGTGCATATCCGAAGCTCATTGTCCTTAAATCGTTTGCGATCCGTCTATATCCGAGGCTTGTTAATGCTTCGTAACTTATGTTTTTTTTTTTTATATTGCCGGGGAGTTACCCCGGCGGCACAACCCCCAATCTGGGAGACCAGTTCCATTTTTAATGCCCCTAGGATCATCCGTCATCCGTTCCGTGATCTGAGCGCTGCCGTTGGCCCATATAGGACTCGTCCGCCACCATCTTTTTTCCAAGACCCTGACTAAGTCCTGAAAATCCTTACCAGCCTGAGCTCCAAATATGTCGGAGTAGCCCGGATAAAGTCTTGTTTTGTTTTTCCGACACTAATCCTGTTTTATGGCGCAGGAAACTCGCCATTTGCCCCCTTCACTTCGCAATCTCTAGTGAGATTCCCTGATGACGCCACGGGGAAGCGTGAAGTAGGGCTTATTAGCAGAGCTGCAGGATGTTCGGCTGCAGAGGCTCATTCTCGTCATTTAAGGAACCAGCACCTGTCGGAAGATGCTACTTCTACGAGGCCTTATACTTACCGTTGCCATCCATCCAATTGAAGACACCGGTGCAAAAATGGAGCAGCTCCATTTTTCGGCAAATTTCGCTTTAAGAGTGGAAAACATTAGCAAAAAGATGCTCTATCAATTGGTGTAAGAACGAGAAAGAAACCAAATACTAATTAAAGAGACAATAGTGAGTAAATACAAGACGCAATACTAACCAATGATGCTGAAAGAGATAGAAATTTTACACAATAGAAGGGTAATATTTATTGATATGACTAGAAATAGGGAATACTGAACTGATTTACTTAGAAGATACATAAAGCCAGATTTGACTGGAATCTACACTTAATTATTATACTCGTATCATGAATTTAATTAAATTAAACAACTTTAAATAGAATTGATTCAGCACGACAAAGGAAAAAGATTCATTAAAGCCACTCTAAGGACAAGAGAAATAAAAACTTTAAAAGAAGTCCATGAACAAATCGAATTGTATCACAAAAAGGAAAGTATGCAAAGTGGAATAGTAGAGACATATCATAGCCTCAGAAACAAAATGTATCACCCTAAATTAGTCAAAGAAATTACAAAAATTTTAAATAATTGTGAATTATGTTTAGAAACAAAGTACGAACGTAAACCTATAAAACTTAAGTAGGAATAAAGCGAGACACCGAATAGACCCAACGAAACACTTCATATGGATGTCTTCTATTTTATGAAGCACCCATTCCTTACATTAACAGACAAACTCGCAAAGAAAGCATATGCTTATTGCTTACCCAACACAAACTGGACGAAAATATTAGAACAGCATTTCTCCAAATTTGGCAAACCAATTAAAATTATAACCGATAGTGTTCATAGATAGTACATTTTACAAAGCCTAATACACATACAAGTAACAGCGGTATCGAACAATTTCACTCTACATTGCAAGATAAGTTAGTAACTATGAGAACTTTAGATTTATATCTCATTCAAAAAATTTATAAAGCTGTTAGTAATTGTAATAATGGGTATCATTTTACATTAAAAAGGTCTCCAGAGGAAGCGATGTATGCAAATAACTTCTTTAGTAAGAAAGGTAGGACAAGAAAGAAACACTGAGAAACTAAATCAGAACGGGAGTTAAGAGAAATTATACCAGTCAAAAACTACAAAAGAAACTTCTAGAAGAATGAACTTAGATACAGAATTAAGAAAAGAGATAGAGAAGACGGTATGAATATAAAATGACCACGTTTATTTGTAGATGACCGTACCTATCAGTTTATCTAATACTAACAACACAAGCCACAGCGACATTAACAATTGACCAATTGATAACAAACAACGGCTATATCATAATTAACATATTAACACATTTAATGTTTAATAGAAGGAAAAAATTCTAAAAAGTTAAAACCGCCGTGTTGAGACCAATCTAGATATAAGGGAGATAAAAAATATATATCGGTAGCTACTTAGGTGATATGTAATAAAATAAGGTTAAATTGTTTGTAACTTTTAAAATCTTTATTTATTGTAAACCTATTTCTTCGCGGTATAAGTCAATTTCCGGAATCGCTTTCTAAACTCGTTGCAATTCGGTTTTTATCTCCTCAATCGTGCCGCATCCCCGGATAGGTCTCTTGAACTAAGAGGATAGCCAGATGTCCCTCGGTGTTAAATCGGGCGAATACGGTGTTTGCGGAACGATATGAGTTAAATTTTAGTTTAATGGTTTCGAAGAAATAATGCAGTGTGAGATGATGATTATCGTGGTTCAAAAAGTTTTCGGCCCAGTTCCGATCTTCTTTGGCTGGACTGATCCAAATGAAATTTTAACAATATCAGCGAGGTCTTGTTAAGACCAATTTTGAGCACCAAATCTTTGATTTCTGTTATTCGTGTTATTCGCAAGTTGACGGTTTTGACTGTCCAGGGCAATCTCTGTCCTCATAGCTTTCTCTGCCTTCTGTGGATTTGTTTGTATCTCTTGTACATAGCTTGGTCACCGAAGGCTTTCTGTAAAAGGTCAACGGTCAAAGAGCACCACATCCTTTTTTGGAAAGTTTTCCAACATTATCAATGAAGGTCCAAACCAATGCCACCACATACTAATACTATATATGAATCTTAGTAAGCCGATTGAAACATTCAACCATTCAAAACTTCTTGAAACCCTGGAGCGTATTGGGATTCATGGAGTAATATCTACACATTTTTGTGTAAAATTTCAGAATGTCTAAAGTGCCCTGACACAAGTGGTAACTTCCAAATCGAAAAGTTTGTCATACACACAATTAGTTTATAGTTCATGTTTGAAGCGTGAGACCAGATTCAGAACGTATGTCATGTAAGAATCTTCTCAAGCTAGAATTTTGTCATACACACAATTAGTTTATAGTTCATGTTTCAAGCGTCAGACCAGATTCAGAACTCGCAGTACACGGTAATTGCATTTCAATTTGCTTGCGTCTGATCTCACGCCTGAAATATGTACCTGATTAAATTATCAGTTTTAAAGAGTTCAGTTCCAACAGAACCACCAACCGACGAAGTCGTTCATTGTCAACAAATTAAACAAATTTAATTAATTAAATTAAATTAAACAATTTAAAAGTGGTCTATTTTTTATTTGTGTCACTATAAAGTTAACATAATTTTGGCGACTGTGACAAGACTGTTATAGTGATAACTTCTTACATTTATAGTGAAAAAATAAGTGAAATTCAATCAACAAACTAAAAAGTTTTTTTTGTTCAATAAAATTCAGTGTAAAATCCTTAAATAAATAATAAATAAACCAAGGAGATACTTTGGAGTACTTCGCCGATCAACAGGAATTTGTTGGAGAACAAATTGTGAGAATGGTTCGCAATTACAACAAGGACTGCGAGGTAAGAAAAACTCGCAAATACCTCGAAGAAAATCAACAGCTTTCCCCGCAATTCTGCCAGATAAAGCTAAAAACAGTGCAACAGAATTGGGATGAAATAACAACACTGTATCATAGAACGGAGGACGATATAACAACTCAAGACATAGAAAGTTACTTTGAGATGCAGGAGTGCGTGGAAAGGGCTCTATTGCAAATGTATAGTGATGCAATGATTCCACAAACAGGGGCAGCAACTTTCAACACCGCAATGAAGTTGCCAAAAATAAAGCTTCCAAAATTTGATGGGGATTACTTAAATTGGAGATAATTTTATGACTTATTCAAACAACTAATTCATGATAATCCTATTGGTCCTGCACAAAAGCTATACTTTTTGAGAGCCAACGTAACAAGAGAGGCTCATAACTTAATCAAGTATTTTCAACAAACCGACGTTAACTATGAGGTAGCGTGGAAAACCCTTGTTGATCGTTATGATAACAGGAGGTTGTTATTGACAGCACAACTCACAAGAATCCTTACACAATCAAGCACGACAGGGACGGGAAACAGTCTAAGGAAGCTGCATGACACAACAAAGGAAGTTTTGCAGGCGATAGAGAACCTTGGCTTCGATACTCATGGTTGGGACTTATGGGTTGATTGTCCATTTGATGCTGCAGAAATTGGACAGAGAAATCAGGACATTGTTTAACAATCACTTACGGATCCAAGAAGCAGTCCAAGCATGGATGAATTTTTCAAGTTCGTGGAGGCCGGGTTCCAGACACTAGAGGCGATCAACAGTAAGGAGAGCAAATCAAAATCATCAGTGGGAGTTGCAGCAAGCACCCAAGAGTATCAGAATTGCACTTTGTGCAATTCAAAAAACCGTAGAATTTTCAATTGTAATAAATTTCTTTCCTTTTCAGATGTAGCAGGGGAGAAAGCTGTGCGAACTTGAAGGTCTGCAGAAACTGTATGAAGGTTGGCCACTCCTCCCGGTCATGCCAGTCCAGAGGATGTCAAAAATGCGATCAAAATCATAATACGCCTTTGCACCCTCAAGAAAAGTCTACACTGAAGCAGAGTAAAAAGCAAATCAAACCAAATCTGAATGCAGAAGCAAGCCAGCCAACGCACAGCAACAACTCACCGCCATTGGTTCAGTCTAGTAAGTCTAACATTAATTACAATCATTTATTAAGTGACAAAAAAGCTAGTACAGTAGCCAATACTGCAAAAGGTCACACATATTTAAGCATATATATTTAGCATCAGCTGTTGTCAATGTCATTTCCTCGTACGGCACTAGAATCTCATGTCAGGTGTTACTAGATTCAGGATCACAGTTGCATTTCGTAACAAAAACATTCGCTCAACAAATTGGAGCAAAAAGATCGAGATTAAATATTACAATTAGTGGAATTGGTTCCCAAGACAGTTAAGCACAGTATATCACGAGCATAACGTTCAAATCAAGATCTTCATAATTTTCCGCTTCTATTGATGCAGTAATTTTGCCGAAAATAACTGACTTTCAATCAAATATAGAGCTTGATGCTACAACTTTAAGTATACCCCCAAAAGTGGAACTAGCAGACACGAATTTCCATAAGAATGAACCGATGGACATGCTCACAGGAGCAGAAATTTTCTTTGACCTGCTCCTTCAGGGGGAAATACGATGCGGACATAATCTACCAGTTTTGAGAAACTCTAAATTGGGCTGGATAGTTACAGGAAGAACTTTATCGTAAATCACTTTTAGGAGATTCAATTGAAATGGCAAGAAGAAGGTTTTTATCGTTGGAGAAAAAACTAGAAAAAAAACCTAGAACTAAAGGATCAATACCATATGAACGTTATATCAGATAATGAAGTAACCGAAACGCATTACATGCTTCCTCATCATTGTATTTTGAAACCTGAAAGTTCATCAACAAAACTTCGTGTTGTGTTTGATGCATCAGCAAAGAGCAGCAGCGGCAAATCTCTCAACGATATTTTGATGGTCGGTCCAACTGTCCAACCTGATTTGGTTTCTATCATTATTAACTTCAGAATGCATAGATATGTTTTTACCTGTGATATAAGCAAAATGGACAGGCAGATTTTGTTGAAACAAGAGGATCGACCTTACCAATTAATCTTGTGGAGACCATAATCAAATATCCGCTAAAACGGTATTAATTGAACACTTTAATATATGGGACAGCCTTTGCACCATATTTAGCAACACGATGTCTTAATAAATTGGCAGAAGACAACATACAAAAATTCGAAAAAGCGTCATTTGTCATCCAAAATAATATCTACGTAGGTGCAGAAACAATAGCTGACGCTCGTGAGTTACTAAATGAAATTAAACAAGTGCTTCAAATGGGTAACTTTGAATTGCAGAAATTTTGTGCAAATGATACAATGATCTTAAAATAAGTTCCAGAAGAGCACAAGGAGAACCAACTTACCTTTTATCAGTCAGAGGTAGTTAAGACTTTGGGACTAATCTGGGAACCATCACAAGATGTATTGAAATACAAATTCAAAACCGAACTAATAAGCAAAGTGAGTGAAAAAATATGTAAAAGAACAGTTCTCGCGGACCTCACAAGATTATTTGACCCGTTGGGATTGATCGGCCCCGTGATTGTGCTTGGTACGTTATTCCTGCAGGAGCTGTGGAAAACTAAACTATCGTGGGACGAAACATTATTACCTGAGCAGGCTCATAATTGGAGGATATACTTACTTACTTACTTTAGGTGGCGCTACAGTCCGGGGTGGACCTGGGCCTCAGTCAACAAGCTTCTCCAGCAACATGCATTTTCGGATAGCAGTCTTAGCCCATATGGATCGTGTGTGTATATCAGATCTACTCGTATTCACAAAAATTGCAAAATCCACTCCCAACTACTTTGCTCGAAGTCAAGAGTGGGGCCCCTTAAGATAATAAGTATAGCTAGGCTAGAATTACAAGGAGCTGTTTTGATGGAAAAGTTGGTTATGTCAAGCCTTAAGTCGTCAAATTGACAACATATATTACTTAACAGACTCTACGGTGGTATTGGCTTGGATACTATCACCATCGCATACGTGAGAGAGTAGAGTAGCTAAAATCCAAGCAAGTACAGATATTCAGCAATGGAGTTTCATAAAAGGAGAACACAATCCAGCTGATCTGGTATCGAGAGGATCCACTCTTTCGGAACTTATTAAATCAACGTTTTGGTTCAAGGGATCCAAGTTCCTCGAAACCGATGAAATATTTTGGACAAAGACTGGATATACAATCCCTGAAGTTATTCCCGGGTATCGTAAAATCAAATCAGCTCTAACAACTTTAATTATCCCAGATCCAGTAGAAAAGCTTAATCACAAAAATTCCTTTAACACTTTAAAACGAATTTTCTCGTTTTGTTACCGATTTTATAGCAATTGCAGGAAACATAGAGAATTAAGAAGTTTTGATCGTCTAACAGTTGAAGAATTACATCAAGGAAATCGTCTGCTTTTGATTCAAGTACAGAGGACAGCATTTCCCAATGAGTATGGGCTACTGAAGAAATTTGGAATGGTCAATAAACGATCAAGTATATCGTCGTTAGATCCGTATTTCGATGACAAAATCAACTTATTAAGAGTCGGAGGCAGATTAAAACACTCGCATTTATTACCAGATGCCAAGCACCAGATACTTTTACCAAAAAACAGTCTTGTATCCAAGTTGCTACTGATTCAGCTACATGAAAAATATTTGCACGCATCACACAGAGCATTAATAGCCATTTCAAGATAACAATACTGGATTTTGAGCGTAGGCAGGATGGCTAGACATGTTATTTCTAAATGTGTTAAATGTTTCAGATCGAAACCAACAACGATTAATCAACTGATGGGAAATCTACCAACAGAGAGAGTCAATCCATCACTACCTTTTTATCACTCAGGTGTCGATTTTTGTGGTCCCATTAGAACGCATCACAAAGTAAGAGGTAAAACACCATCAAAATCCTATCTGGCAGTTTTTGTTTGTTTTTCAACTAAAGCTGTTCACATCGAAGTTGTTGGAGATTTGTCTTCCGAAACCTTTATAAATGCGCTTAAGAGATTTGTCGGCAGACGAAGTGTTTATCAAACTATATTTTGCGACAATGCAACTAACTTTGTTGGCACTAAGAACGAACTCGCAGAGTTTAGAAGAGCTTTTCATTCGGAACGCGTGCAATCTACAATCGAGGACACATGTTTGCAGGATGGAGTTATTTGGAAATTCATTCCACCTCGATCACCGCATTTTGGAGGACTTTGGAAAGCTGCTGTTAAATTGGCAAAAACGCTACTAATTCACTATCTTGGGGAAGCTTCGTTAACATACGAACAGTTATCAACAATAGTAATTCAAGTAGAGGCTATATTAAATTCAAGACCTTTGACTCCTACTTCGATCGATCCGAATGATTTGGAAGCTCTCACCCCTGGGCACTTTTTAATAGGCACATCGCTGACAGCGCTTCCTGAACCAGATGTTACAGACACTAAATTAAACCGCCTGGATAAATTTCGACAAATACAACACATACAGCAACACTTCTGGAGACGCTGGTCAAAAGAATATTTGCATCTGTTGCAACAAAGGATGAAGTGGAAAACGGAACACAACATTCTAAGATCTGGGACAATGGTTGTAATAAAAGAAATGAATGCTCCACCTATGCGATGGAAACTAGGCCGAGTAACCGAAGTTGTTAAGGGAAGCGACAATCTAATCCGAGTGGCCACTGTTAAAACAGAAAATGGAACATACCAAAGAGCCATACACAATCTTTGCCCATTGCCAATAGAGAACTCGATTGCTGAAAATGTTTATCACGATACAAAACCGAAATCAAATGAAACCAGTGCGAGTAAAGAAAAAAATTCTGGTTTGAAAAAATTTTACTCAAGGAGCGTGCTTTCCTCAATATTGTGCGATTTCTTAGTATTACCGTTATGTCTTGCACAGACAAATGAACAAGTTTCAGTGACAAAATTAGACAACGACATTGGTATTTACTTTGAAGACATTGGTAAGGTAAAAATAATAAATGCATTCTGGAACATTTATATTTATTACAATTTAACAACACATTGGTTTGATTTTAACGAAATAAAATCATATCTAAAGCTGCTAGATGGAATATGCGCAGAAGATTTGGCTAACAAAGCTTATTGCAGACCCATAATAGATAGCCTTCAACATCGAGTCACGGTGATAGAGCGCAACGATGAGCTGCTGCATAATTCCCGAGGATCAAATTATGAAAAAATAAGATCTCCGTTTGACATCGTTGGAACACTAGCACATAGTTTGTTTGGAATTTTGGATCAGAAAGATGCTAATCGAATCGAAAAATAAATACCGTTAGTCAAAGAAAATGAACGCCATGCAGAATATCTTTTAAAAAGGCAGAATTCCATATCAGACTCTACAGTCAACGTTTTGAAAAGAGACACCTTTGCAATCCAACAACAATTTAAGGCTCTTCACCACTATTTAATGAGAACGATTGATCGAATTCAATCAAAGCAAACGCTGTTCGAGCAAAAACATGAGTTGGCAGCCCTTACTTCATATTTAATATTGATTATTACAAATTTTGAACGGACTCAGGAAGTGTTACTGGACGTTATGTTAGACTTGAATCATTCTAAAATAAATCCAAATTTGTTGACACCAAGACAATTTTGTGAACAGTTGTAACTGATTGGTAATTCACTTGCTCCAACACTACGATTGCCAAAGGGATCTATAGTAGATATGTACAGAATGGCTTCAATCAAAGGCCGTAATTTGAACAACTCAATCGTTTTCGAGATTCGGCTACCTATAATAAATGCTGAAGAATTTCAACTCTTTAATTTGGTCAAGGTTCCTATACTGCATGAAAATTTAAGATATTTGGTCGACATATCTACTCCATATCTTGCAGTTTCGATGACCAGAGATAAGTTTTTCCCACTAACAGCGATTGAGTTGGCATCATGCAAGTTAATATCACCCGAAAATTATCTATGTAATCAGCTCCATCCCACTAATACGCAACTTAATAAGATGAACGGCTGTGAAATGGATCTTCTAAATCATGTTAAAGACGCTCTATCTCGATATCAAGTTAATGAAGTTAATTTACAACATCAATGGATAGCTCTCAGCAAATCTAATGGATGGATTTTTTCGTCAGCATCTGGCGTAACAGGTTAACTTATTCGCGAAGGCAGGAATATAAGAATACACATTCAGGGCAATGGTCTGCTGGAGTTCCGTAAGTCATGTACACTCAAACTGCCATATACGATTCTCAACGGTCAGCACGAGTACAACTATTCCATCAACAAATCATTCATTCCGAGCGCAAACATCAGCAACTGGATATTTAAAAGAAATGGAAAAACCACTCCTACATCTTCAATGCCACCCGAGGCTTATGACATTGATAAGAAACAGCTTGATGATCTCAGTACTAGAATTGAAGAGGTTATGAACCAAACAAATGCGTTTCCGATATCCCCGTCTTTGAGCGCGCATGACTATCATCACTATGGGTTGACGGCTTTTAGCTGCTGGCATGATTGGGATGGGCGTTGTATATTGGTTTCGTCATAGGAGACCAACACCAGCACCTAGACGCAGAGTTTCACGTTTTGAAGTGGAACCTTAGTTTAAGAACCTATGTAGCCAAAAATGTAAAATGTAGAAAATGTTAATGATCTGATCGCATAAATGTCAATGAAGACAATTTAGTTTAAAATTAGAGAGTTAAGAACCCTCTAAAGGGGGGAGTATCTTAAGTAATAATTTCCTCAAGCTACAATTTTGTCATACACACAATTAGTTTCTAGTTCATGTTTCAAGCGTGAGACCAGATTCAGAACTCGCAGTACACGGTAATCGCATTTCGAGTGCCACTTCGAGTGCCACTTCATCGTAGCCAAGGTACGAATGCAGAAAGCTGTTATGTATTTTCAAGAGCCCAAAAATGTAAAGCAGTTGCAGAATTTCCTTAGATTAGTAGGATATTTTAGAAAGTTCGTAGCCTCATTTGCATCGATTGCACATCCGTTAAGTGATTTGACGAAAACAGGAAATTTAGGGACTATCGGAACGAGATGCTTTCCAATTACCTAAGAAAAGTCTTTGTTGCAAACCTGTTCTTTCAATTTACCGGCATGGTGCTACAATAGAAGTGCACACGGATGCGTCGAGTGCAGGCTACGGAGCAGTTCTCCTACAGATCTCATTAGATGAAAACTTGCTTCATCCAGTTTATTACGTGAGCAGGAAGACATCGCCAGCAGAGCAAAAGTTCTCGAGCTATGAGTTGGAGGCACTCGCTGTGGTGGAAGCTGTTACAAAATTCAGGGTTTATTTGTTGGGGCAGCCTTTTAAGTTGGTAACTGATTGTAAAGCATTAGAGCTGACCTTAAAGAAGAAGAACTTGCAGCCAAGGGTCACACGATGGGCAATGCTGTTGGGGGAGTACGAGAATACGGTGGAGCACAGGAGCGGGTCCAAGTTAGGTCACGTTGATGCTTTCAATCGTTGTCCAGTCGCCATGGTCGTTCAGTCCAACGACGATAAATATTTCCTAGACAAAATAAGGCATCAACGCGGCGATTCGAAACTTAATGCATTGATAGAAAGCGTTACGAAAGGGGTCACTTTGCAGCAAGGAAAGTAATGGAGCTCCTCATGAAGGAATTTTATTTTTCAAGTATGACATCCAAAATCGAAACATTTATTGAATGCTGTGTTCCCTGCATACTAGGGGAGAAAAAAAGGGGCAGAAAGGGGGGGTTTTCACATCCAATCTCTAAGGGTGAACTACTTTTAGACACTCTCCATATGGATCACTTAGGACCAATGGTGGCAACAGGTAAACAGTATCGCTATTTACTGTCAAAATTAGATGGTTTCACCAAGTTCGTCTGGTTGTTTCTGGTTAAAACTCTTTCGGCAGCAGAAGTAATAAAAAAAACTGCAAATAGTTTGGGAAACCTTTGGGAACCCAAGAAGAATAGTTGTGGATAGAGGAGGAGCTTTCATAAGCAAGGAATTCATGGAATACTGTCAACGAGAGCAGATCAAGTTGGTGCACATCACTGTAGGACTTCCTCGAGGCAATGGGCAGAAAGAAAAAATTAACAGTATTTTTATCCCATTTTTAACGAAGTTAACCTTCCAAGCGCCGGACAAGTGGTACAAGAAGGTTAAAGGTGTACAGATTCTTTTAATTCAACCTATCAACGTTCAATTAACACATCGCCGATTACACTGTTGACAGGAGATGAAATAAAGGTGTGTGAGGATTTGAACATTCGACAAAAAAATAGAAGAGGAGTTGCAGATCGAGTTTCAAGAACAGAGGAATGCGCTGCGTGAAGAAGCAAAAAAGAGCTTATTATAAACACAAGCCGGCAGCCGAAAGTCGTACAATATTATTTTTTTTATAATGCATTTTTTGTATAGTCATCTTTTACTCTCACATGTAATACAAAAATCATCAAACTAACCCCAACAGACGAGAGCATTTTGTTAATTTCACATAACTTATAAATAGAACCAATAATTAAATAATATTAAAAATTAATTATGTTTAACATTTATAATCTTTAATTGATTCATATTAAGTAGGAACTTTAAATTCAAAATAACTTAGTTATTTAATACAAAAAAATAACTGAAGTGCCACTTCTGTAAAATATATATATAACGTGATTGTGTTTCGCGGTCTTCGTTAAATAATAAAAAAACACGACTTTTTCGCGGTTTCAAATTAAACTTTATTTTTTATTTTGAAAGACTGTCCGGGTGCTCGTCCCAATGCAAAATCAATCTCTTCGCGCCAACTCCTTGACACTTAAGGTAGTGAGCCAGCCAATTCTACACAATTCTAAACATTTTACTGAACGTGCTCGTACACTATTGTCAGGAATTCTGACTGCATGAAAGGCTACATCACTTCCCGCCGTATAAAAGAGTTTTACAAAAGCTTATATAAATAGAATTCATTTAAATGCTTTTTGTAGGCTAGTGTTTAAATGCAGTGAGTTTCGTTACTTTATCTAATAGAATAATTAACATAAACATCAGAAAATTAAATATAACTAACAAATGAGCATTTTATAAAAGGTATAATTATTGAAAGTGAACAGTTACGTTGGGTTTTGAACGCGTTGATGATTTGTCTTCTTTCATATTGAAGGCCGGTTTTAGTCTATCAATAGAAATTATTTGTTTTTTATCGTCGATTATCACGGAAAATGTTTTTTCATTTCGATCGGATACTTCGAAAGGGGCCTCTGTAAGGTGGGTTCACCTCCTCCCAAACAAAAACATATTTGGAGGATTTTAGATCTTTAGGTACGAATACATATTTTTGTTCGCACGTTTTTCTAGAACAAGGTCGAACTTGGGAAATGGCTTGAGCGATCTCACGAGCAGTCGATGACTTTAATAATGGATTTAAAGGCTTTGGTTCAATCAATTGCAGGCAATCTTAAATTCTGTCCGTATAATAATTGGGCAGGTGTAACCTTCAAATCGTCAATTATTGTAAATCTTATAGCCAAAAGGGTCCAGGGTAAATTTGAAAACCAGTTTTGTTTATCTTCATGGGCTCGTAATGCTTCTTTAAGCTGTCTATGGAACCGTTCCACTGAACCATTGGCTTGCGGGTGATACGTTGTTGTTCCAATACGCTTTGTCCCGAGGGTTTCGGAAATCTCTTTAAGAAGACATGATTCGAATTGGGTTCCTTGATCGGTCGTGATTGATTGTGGAACTCCAAATCTGGAAACCAAGTTTTGAATGAAAGCGGAAGCAACTACTGAAGCACTTCTGTTTTTATTGGGATGGCCTCTGGCCAAGAGGAGAATCGAAATGTAATTGAAAGAAGGTATGTAAAGCTTTGTGATCGTGGAAGGGGGCCGACTAAGTCCATGTGTATATGAGAAAATCTACTTTCTGGTACGGGGAATTTTCCATGTTGTGAAATGGTATGTCTTGTTATTTTCGATTTTCGACAAGAAATACAACTTCGCATCCATCTGTTTATGTCACTTTCATCGCCGGCCAAAAGTACTCAGATGTGATTATATTTCGAATTGCTTTGGCACTTGGATGTGATAACTTGTGATGGTTGCCGAAAACCATTCTACGAAAAATTTCTGGAATGTAAGGGCGATTTGTCCCGCCGGAGGTTTCACACCATATTTTCACATCGTGAGTAGGGATAACAGTTTTCGGTAGTTTAATTGATAGATTTAAATTTGTTAAAAGGCCTTTAAGCTACTCATCATTTTCTTGTTCTTTAAAAAGAGTTGGAATACTAACGTTGCTTAAATCGGTCATTTCTTCATAGGACCGCGACAATGTTTTGTATGCCCTTGATATAACGAATGTCAGTTGTGAATTCAGCTATGAACTTCAAGTGACGTGTTTGGCGTGGCGATTTCTCAGTTTTAGAGCAAATAGCTTTTGTCAGCAGCTTGTGGTCGGTAAAGACGGTAAATTTTCTACCTTCTACGTAGTACTGAAAGTGTTTTATACTTTTGTAAATTGCGACTTCTTCTCAGCCGGACTAAGACGTGTGGAGAAAAAACTTAAGGGTTCCCAGCAGTTATTATGATACTGCTGGAGAACTCCTCCGATGGTATCGATAGAGGCATCTACCAAAATACTAATCTGTGCATGATGTTTTGGATGGAACAGCATAGTTTTGGGCCAGGTTCCTTTTGAGAACTTGAAATGCTTCGTCGCATTCTTTGGACCAGTCAAAGATCGGTTTCTGTTGTTTTTTTTCTTTTTTTGTATCTTTAAATAGTTAGTAAAGTGGTTTTGCTTGAGGTGTCATATTTGGCATAGAACGATTATGAAAATTGATCATTCCAAGGAAAAGCTGTAGCTGTTTGATTGATGCAGGCTTAGGAAATTCATTGATGGCTTTAACTCTTTCTTGTGAAGGAACAATCCCACCTTTGGAAATAATATAACCCAAGAAATCGAGTTCGTCTACTCCAAGAATGCATTTTGCCACATTAACATTAAGCCCATGCTCTTGTAGTCTAAGGAAAACTAAACGCAATTGTTCCTTGTGTTCTTTGACAGATTTACTCGCAATGAGGATATCGTCTAGGTAGATAAAAACAAATGGAAGATCGGTTAAAATGCTGTTCATAAAACGCTGGAAGATTTGTGCACCGTTTCGCACTCCAAAAGGTATTCGGAGAAATTCGAAAAGGCCGGAAGGAGTTATAACCGCGGTTTTATGTATGTCTTCCTCCGCCACAGGGATTTGATGGTAGGCGCGCACCAGGTCTATTATTGAATAAATCAAGCAACCGATTAGCGGAACAGTCTTGAGCGTTTGAAATCGGGTGTTTGTCGGTTATCGTCATATTATTAAGCCACCGATAGTCGCCGCATGGTCTAAAATCTAGAGAATTCTTTTTGGAACCATATGAAGTGGTGAGGCAGCGTGTGATTTCGAAACGCGACAAATACCTAAATTGATCATTTGCTGAAACTGTCGACTGGCGGTTGCTAATTTATCGTGATTGAGCCTTCTGGCGCTGGCAGCTGGGAGTGGGCCGTTTGTTATTATGCGGTGTACAACATCATGTTTGACTGGAAGTGTAAAATCAGGAGGGGTTTTTAGCTCATTCAAAATTGTGCCAAATTCGCTTGGGATGGAATATAGTTGGGGAACATGCAACTGACCTGAAATTTTGTTTCTTTGTCTACTATTTTACGGCTACTTAGAACGACAATTAAGTTGAATTTATGTAGAAAATCGGCTCCTATAATAGGATGACTAATGTCAACAACCACAAGCGTTTGCCTACGTAAGTTCGAATTTTTCCGCCGTTCGTAGTAAGAAGAACGAAATCGTTTGGTTGATTAAGGTTAGGATAGATTTTTCTAGGAATAATTGAAATCTCGGCTCCTGTGTCGATCAAAAACTGTAATTTAGAATTTTTATCGTGGATGAATAAACGGCGCGAAAAGTTTGCCTCTCTCAAGGCCGCACTTGAGTTTTGGCATACTAGTTTTTTGACGCATTATTCGCGTTGGTTTGAAAAGTGCAAACTGATTCGTTCTTCTACTGTTCGAACGGTATCGGTTTTTTGACCTATCGCTTGAAAAACTTCTAGAAACTCTATTGAAGTTCTTCGAGCTCGATTGACTCATTTCTAACTGTTCGATACGATGGATCAATCTTTGTAAAATATCAATTTGAGGATTCGAACTTTGGGATACATTCAATTGAGAAATCTGTGATGTATTCGCTGAGTCATGGAGTCTATCGCCCGAAATGAAAAGCTGGTTTTGCGTTTGTGGATTTTCGACTGCCATAAGACAAACTCGAATTGAGGGAGGTAACCGGTTTAGCCATAATTTCATAACTAGTGGTGGGTTGACTAGGTTATTCCCACTTGCTAGACTTTCCATGCTTCGATATAGCTCTGAGGGCTTCATATCTCCTAACTCAATTTTATTTAAAAGCGCATCTAAACGCCGTTCTTCACTATCCCTGTTTCTTTCGAGTAATGCTTTCTTGAGAAAATCGTACTTATCTTGAACGGGGGGGGGGGGGGGGGGGGGGGTTAACTTACACGTCCGCAACGGCTTCCATCGTTTGGCTGTTCAGTGAAGCGACCAAATAATCGTACCTCGTATTGGTTTAAGTAATATTCTTAAGTCTGAATTGCTTTTGACTAGCAAGAACCACAAATCTGGTCGATTATTCCAAAACGTTGGGACTTTGATGGAAAGAAGCGATGCTTGCTGTACAGCATCACAATATGTTCCACAGAACCGCTTGCCGCGTTCTCCATTCTCGCTCGAGAACTGGAGGCTGTTTTGCTTTCGAGTTCTGGAGTGCTCATTATGCACAGAAGTGGATTTATGAAGAAAGTGAAAAGATTGAAATTCTAGTGTAAGTCAGGTAGATAAAATCAGGGTTAAGAATTGAATTAAGTTAGGTTCTTTTATCTTATCTTGGAAAGATTCCGCTGTCACGGCAGGTAGAAAATATATATCAGGGGTGTAATGTTTTATAAAAATGACAGCAGAATCAGATGGATGTAAATCGTTGGAATTTATTGTTTGGTAGGAGGCGACAGGAGGCATCATATCCTCACAGAGAGCACCTTGTTCGAAACCAAGAAATAAGAAAAAACAAAAAAAAAACTTTCCGAACCGTAATATCTTGTGAGTCGAATAACAGAATTTAAAAAAACAGGATGCCTTCAACCGAAATAAACCGTTAACTTACGACTCTGTCGACGGACCTTATATACGAGTGAACACATTTACGTAAAATGAAATGTAATGAACCGAATGTCTAAGCACCGAATAAATATACCAACGAGAAAATTTTATTTTTTATAATGCCCTTTGTTCACAGGTATTTATTATTTTAAGAAAAATTAAAATTGTCTTTCGACTAATAAAATGTTACTGTTAATAATGTATATAGAAATTGCTCACTGCATAAATATTACTTTTGATGTTATATGGCTGCTGGCCGGTATTCTGCTTCAATTCTGGTGCTGCTTGCTGATTACAGGTTATAGCTCAATGGCGGTGGTGGTGCTGATGATTTGTTGTGCTGTTCTTTTGTGTGTCAGTAGTCTTGGTGCTGTTGGGGGGACACCGTTATAACAGCGGCTTGGGGTCCTCTTGACATCGTTACTGTACCCCGTTACAATGCGGTAATTTTGGCGCGCCGCTGATGATATAACGGCTTGCTGGGGCAACGCCGTCGTGGCTGTGTGACACTTGGGGCTACGCCGTGGTGATGATGCTTATGTGCGGCGCCGTGGTGGTGCTACGCTTATGTGTGGCACGTGATGGTGTAACGCTTGGCGGTTGTGCCAATTTGAGGTGCTGTGATGTTCCGCTGTGGTCGGGGGAGCGTGGACAGTCGGGGTCACCAATTTGTGTTTCGCGGTCTTCGTTAAATAATAAAAAAACACGACTTTTTCGCGGTTTCAAATTAAACTTTGTTTTTTATTTTGAAAGACTGTCCGGGTGCGCGTCCCAATGCAAAATCAATCTCTTCGCTCCAACTCGTTGACACTTGGGGTAGTGAGCCAGCCAATTCCACACAATTCTAAATATTTTACTGAACGTGCTCGTACAGTAAGAAACGACACTATTGTCAGGAATTCTGACTGCATGAAAGGCTTCAGTCATCTATTGCCACAATATATAAGCATTCAATATTCCTCGTCTCTGAAGAAGCTCATTTTATCAATGGCAATCGACTTCACATTTTTGTAAAATAAAAGAAAAGGAGAAGGGACGGATACGCAACTGAGAAAGCATTTTGAAAAGTAAAGATTACGCTAAATAAAAAAAAATTATTCTAATAGCATCTGGTGTGGAGTTACCAAATGAAATTGTAGAAAAAAAATATGTATCTAATAATAATTGTCCTCAAACATAAAAAATAAACATTTTAAAATTTTTTAATGGTGCAATTTGGACGCCCCAGAAATGAATTCTCCACCAAGTGCTATTCCTGTGCAGCTCCGGAATTTACGTGCCACTTCCGAACATATGGGTCCAGCATCAGACCACTTCCAAGCCCTACAAGTCTTCCGCTTCTAACCGATCTTTTGTCCACTGAAAATCTTCCGACACCGGAAAATCTACCTTCTTCCGATAACCCTCCAGTACCACAAAGCACTTCAGACACTTTTAAGCCAACAAACGTTCCAGAACATCCAGTTCTTCAGTCAACCAACCTTCCGATTCCGCTGTTCGCAGCCAGCGACAACATCGATGATGACGACATCTTTATCACACAATTAGAAAACCAAAATAAGATCCTCACTCCCCGTCGAAAACTCCAGGCGCTGGAGGAGAAAAGTGTTAGCAACAAGTTCAAAAACATAACATACATGAAAATGAGGGACTAGCAAAGCCGTTCAGTGGTGACGTTGCGTATGCCGTCGAAAAGTGAGTGCCGGACTTCGAACAGACGACCACAGTAAACGAAAACTTCAAGTTTGTGGCCATGCGGCATCTTTTACTATAAAAGCAACCGCAGCGGTATATTTCGGTACCACAAATGCGGCCACATACATCGAACCCAAACAAGGCCCGCTTAGGCAATTCGAATGAAACATCTCCATCACAGACGTCTTATCGACAACTTCAGGCGCGCTGTAGACAAAGGGGAGAAACACTATCGCATTTATATTACCAATACAGGAAATCCCATCACAGGGGGAAATCGGAAAGGATGGGGTAATTGGTTTCATTATCGAGGGACTATGCGACCAAACAGCATACACTTCGATGCTATAGGCAGCAACATCACTGCGTCAGCTGAAGAAACTTTTACTAAAGCGATCGTTAGACCAGCAAGAAGCGGCACAAAAACTAACTACTTCCCAAGCACTAACAATTTCCATCAAATCACGCTGCTTTAACTTTAACTTTCGGATGACTCTCACAACAGCTCTTGATATGGAAGCGGAACAAAAATATGAACTCAAAATCTTAATACAGAACCAAGTCAAAGTTTAAGCAATTGACTCTACATTCTACACCAAGATAGTGAAAATGCTAAAGCAAAAAGGTACTAAATACTTCACGTACAAAACAAAAGACGAAAGGGGCTTTAACGTTATAATAAGAGGTATGCACCCATGAACCGAACTAAATGACATTAAACAAGAGCTTGAAGAGTTTGGACATAAAGTACTAATCATACATAACAACCAAGAAAAAGGCACAAAAATACCACTGCCTCTATTTAATATTGTGTTAGAGAAGAAGAACAACAAGAAGGACATATAAAAATCACAAACTTGCTTAACTGCAATGTTCCCTTTGAAGCCCCCCATTATATAAGAATAATATCTCAGTGCACAAACTGTTAAAGGTCTGAACATACAAAAGATTTGTACACCATGGATCCAGTTTCCGTCAAATATGCCGGAAAATACAAGACCATCGAATGCCAACTGACTAGAGAAGAGAAAAACCCCAAATCTGCTCCATGTGGAGCTAATCATACCGCAAACTTTAAAGGGTACGAAATCTACAAGGCTCTCAAGATTCAACGCTTTCCGCCCCTTCGCGCAAGAGAAAATAACAATAAAGATGCCCAAATCGAAACCAGAATAAAAGATAAAGAAAGACAGGCAATTCCCACAGTAACGAACATAAATTATGCAGCACTTCTACAAAAGGAATGCAACCACAGCCACTATCAACAACATATAAACAAAGACCAGCACTCTTACTTCAACCACTTCGATCCCCAGTGCCAAAAGTAAAATTTAACAAGCATGGACATGGAACAAACATCTGACATAAAATAAGTAAAACAAATGATGAAGCAAGTGATTGCACTAATAACCAACATGCTAAACATTCTAACACAACTTATAACTAAACAAGAATAAAGTAGACCATAAATCTCTCAAAATTACCATATGGGATGCAACGGACCCACCAACATTACCTGGAACTCAAATAATACTTAAAAGACAATAACATCGACATAATGCTCATTACTCAAATCCATCTTACAGCGAGAAAAAAAATTTAATTCCCTGGTCACTAAACCTTAAACACAGATCATCCAAATGGAACAAGACATGGAGGAGCCGCAATAATATAGTAATCAGCAACAGGTGGAATTTACTGAATTCAACGAACTCAGAACTGACTACTTCCAATCTACTTCTATTCAAATAAAAGATACCCATGGGCCCATGGTTATATCTTCAATCTATTGCCCACCTAAACACCAAAAAACTATTGTACTTCCCAATATGACAACTATCTAAAACCTCTAGGGAAAAAAATCGCTTTCTTGTGGCAGGCGATAAAAAATCACTAAAAAAAGGCAAGAATTTACTAGACGCAATCGAGATCAACAAGTGTAAATATATCAGCACGGGGGAACCCACCTACTGTCCCATACGCATGATGAAAAACGCTGACCTTATTGACTCACACATAGTCACAATATAAACATCAAGTCCTCTTTTATTTCCTCAAGCCATTCACCCTTGACTATTGAATACTCCTCACAACTCAAAAGTAACTGAAACAAGCAAGCTCTACAATTCGAAAACTGGCCTGGACACCTTCTGAAAACACATTGCCTATCAACTTACATTCCCCTCAAATCACAAAGCAATTTTGAAAGAGTGATAATATATCTGAACGAACGAAGGAGTTCATAGAGCAATCCCCACAAAAGAACAATAACCATACAATATTTCTTCGACTGCACATATTAAAAAACCGATAAGACAAAGAAAAACTAAGAAAAAGATGGTAGATGACTCGAGCACTAAATGACAAACCAAATTAATCAAGATAACCAAAGATCGATCGGGACACTTTACTACTAAATCAAAACAACGATACGGGCAACATACAAATAAGAAAAATAACAGCGAAAAAGATAGAGCTTTGCATCAAAAAAGAGATAAACAGCAGCGATCTTCTGAATGGTAAACTACTGAAGGAACTACCGCAATTAGCCTTCATTTTCCTACGAAACCTCTTCAATAGCACAATCAGAATAAAACATTTTCCAACTCTTTCGGAAGTCACAGAAGTGATAGCTATTCCGAAACTCGGGAAGAACGCTACAGAGACAACTTCATATAGACATATATGTAAACATGCTTCCTGTTATATTGAAGGTCTCTGAAAAGTTGCTGCTAAGAAGACTGCAACCATTTCCGACACAATCCAAAGCGGTCCCAAGTCACCAATTTGCTTTCAGGAGACAACACTCAACTATCGAACAAATACACAGAGTGCCGAACAAGATATCAACCTCCATTGACGACAAACAATTCTGCGTATCGGTATACCTTGACGTTGGGCATTCGACTAAGTTTGGCATAAGGTGCTCTTATTCAAACTCAGCAACATCGTTCCGAAGGACTACTTTCTGCTCCTAAAAAGTTATTTAGAAATCCAATGTTCCGATTTCCCCAAGGTAGCATCTTAGGGCCCTTACTCTATCTACTATTCACAACAGATATCCCCACGCCTGTCTGGGAAATGGCCTTGATTGCTATCTTTGCTGATGACACAGTTTTACTAAACTACGGAAACAACCTCCAACTTACAACAAATACTGGACAAAGCAATTGAGTGGTTCACAAAGTGGCACATAAAAATCAACGAAGACAGAACAATACAAGTTAACTACACTACAAAAATAAAATTCACACCTATACCATTAACAATAAACAGATAACCATCCCTCCAGTCGCCAAATACTTGGAAGTTCTATATACAATAAAAACGCACCCAGCTGAAACATAAATTAAGACAACTTTATTGGCTTCTACGACCACAGTCAAACATCTCGATAACATACAAATTACTCATCTATAAGATTATAATAAAACCAATATGGACTTACGGTATCCAAATCTGAGGAACCTCCACGAAAACAAATCTGAACATAATTCAAAGCAAACAAAACAAGTTTCTAAGGACGATCATCAACGCTAATTAGTATATGGTATCTGTAACGATGATAGCCATCGTGATTCACAATTAAACACTTTTGACAGAAGAGATTAAAAAGACCAGCATGAGACACTTAACAATAATTATAACACACTGCAATGACCATGTAAACACCTTTTTCAACGCACAAACTCTTCAAACAGAATATTATTATATATGTTGTATTGAATGTATATTTTTTTACAGGTATTATATGTCTTGTCCTTTGATGAAATTTATATAAGTCCTAAGCTAAAATATTTTAGCCGGTTCTTTTCTTTGTAATACTGTCAAAAAAAAAACATTTAGCTGTAGGCCCTAGCTGCTCAAGCTAAATATACAATTATTGTCAATGTAATTTACTTAGTTGTCAATAAACTTATAGTATAATAACAATTAAAAAAATTGTTTCTCGTTTTCTCTCTTGATTGTTCTATGATTTTCTTTGTGTGATTCAAGTGTACTTATATTAATGTCATAGCTTTGTATTTTGTATACTACATACCACCTAGTACTAAAAGAAAAGGCGAAAACACGAGCGACCAGGGGATGAATTAAAACTCATTTGTGCCTCAATTTTCGACATAAATGTGATGTAAATTATAGGACATTGGTCCAAATCACAAAGTCGTTCACAATATTTAAGATAAAAAAACTACTTGAAGTGTTAACCAGACAGGTGTAAATATATTTGGGGAAATAAAAAAAAGTTGTCGGGGAATTGCTTCAACAGATACACGGCGGTTCAAAAGTGGTTTTATCAAGTTAAAGGACAGTTATTGTAAAAAGTTACGCCCTGCAATATTTTCAGGATTGAAATTTATTTGGTTGATTACAATGGTGTTAATTGCAACAATGTTCATCATCAGTTTCTCAAAATAACTGTATTATTTACGTGAACACCAAACATAGTGCGGTTGATAAGTTTTAATCTATACCCACCATTTTTTCATCACTTTGAAGCTAGTATATGACAGAATTTATAGAAACTAGCTACATGCCCATATATATATACAATAGCTATGTCTAGTTTTGACAATGCTGGTATGTTTTAAGTGTCAGCGTAACTATTAGCCAATGATATTGACATAATTCGTAAAACTCAGCGGGCTGTCAAAGGTGCATTCGCTAGTCCCTTTCAAAACGGTAACTGACAGAAATTCGTATAACTGTAAGTTAAAGCAAAACAAAGTATATGCTGTCAATATAATTTCGAGTAAAAGGAACGATTTTCTACCCCTATATTTGTTTTATTGGTTGCCGGAGAGTGGGGGATATAAAATCAGCATTATAACATGCATCGTAAATCATAATTATCTACAATAGAAAAAATATCAAAAGCGTATAACTTACGAAGTTGTACATTGTATACTCGTAAAAAATAAAATGATTTATTTATTTGCACAGAATTTTCTGACGGAGACACGTTGTAGGTATGATTCGGTTGCCATTATTTCGCAAAAAAGACGAAGTAAATTTAATAGAGATATAATTACGGCTATATACATACTATAATTTGGGAAATATACACATACTCGTACCTACGAGTATTATACCTACACATATTGCCAGTTTTCATAAAATGAACAAAAATAATCAAAGTAGTCTATGCATCATCATCTTATTTGCAAACCATTTGATAGTAAGTTCTTGATTTATAGGGCAAATATGATCTTAAATCGTGCTGAAAGTGACATTATGGTAAGGGTTTATGTGACTCAAAGTCTATTTGCATGTCTGTACTAAAATGTGCGCAATACAACAATAAATTTAAACTAAGGAATATCTTTGGACTTTAAATATGAAAGAACATTAGAGTTCGCTTTAGTGCTTAGAGCAAAATGTTGTTGAAAAGACTCATTTCCTCAACTTTGGCTGTGGGAAACGAGTTTTTGGATACAACCAGTTTACATGGATTTCATTGGCTTGCTAAAAGCAAAAAGAGATACAAAGGAAAAGTGTTTAATATATTAGTTTTTAGTCTATGGCTAATTTCAGTGCTGTTAGGATTATTTTTCGCATTGTATTTAATGGTTTTAGTTTGGATAAGATATGACATTTCACCGATCATTACAACGATTGAGACTAACAATTATCCAATTTCAAATATTCCATTTCCTGCAGTAACTATTTGCAATATCAATACCGTCTACAAACCTAAAACTTTTGGAGTGATAGAAATACTGTAAAAACAATATTTCCTTTATATAGAGAAATACGAATTATCCTTGATTTCAGAAAAAATAATGGAATATCACAGGAGGTGGCAGAAATGTTTCTTACAAACTTATCAGCGCTTGTTAGTTTTAAGGAAATAAATAAAAAATATGTTAATATTTTTGATATCCTTGTTGGTTTGGGTTACAACTCTTCAAAGTTAATGTTAGAACTTTCACATCCATGTAACCAAATGCTCAAACTGTGCTTTTGGCTTGGAAAATCCGTTCCATGTCAAAATATTTTTCGAACAACTAAATCTGGTTTTGGATATTGCTGTTCTTTTAATTATCAAGCACTAAAGAATAATTTCGAAATGTATGTAAATATGTTACAATAGGTTATGCAATTATTATATAAACATATTTGAAAGTTTAACATAATATTTTTATCTTTGAATTCTAGCGAAACTAATATAGATGAATATTATCAGATAAATTCCCCTTTAATACGTATTTCGGGGGCAGGTGAAGAAGTTAGTCTGAAAGCGGTTTTAGACGTTGAGGCTGATAACTATATAGCCGCTAAACGCTTGTTTTATGGAACGGAAATAATCATACATGATCCTGAAGAGTTCCCTGAAAAATCATTTTTGACAGCATTTGGCCAACAAGGTACGGATGTTTCAATATCAGTCAGAGCATCTGTGGTTGATGCAATTGAAGACGTATTGACTGTACCAGTAAACCGAAGATTGTGTCGATTCGAAAAAGAGGTAAAAATCTTTCCTTAACAGTTTATAGAATTTAGATTAAACAAGTAAATTATACAGAAACTACTACAAATTACAAAAAAATACAGCTTTCAATCATGTATAACAGAATGTAGAATAACAACAATCTACAAAATTTGCAAATGTTTGCCATTTTTTTACCCCTTATTTAGTACGTATCCTTTTTATATGTATTTTGGGTTTAATAATGATTAAAATCTTTTCCCAAGAAATCCAAAATAAAACAATTCAGCAATGTGGTATGAGAGATGTTCAGTGCTTATACGACAATAAACGTAAGTGAGACAATTGTTTATTAAGCAAATAATTTTTTACATATTCGGGTAATTAATTGTACTTTAATATTGCGATTGTGTATATTTTTAATAGGAATTGTTATGTATTGGAGAATACTGTCAAATGAAAGTCCAATTACCTTTTCATCTAAAACAATCACAATACACAATAGGTACACATACGAATGTTTATTTATACATATACATATTTACCATATTTTCTAAAACATATTGTAAAGGTTAGGGATATACTATAGTCACTAACACGCAACTTGATTACATGCGTTTTTTTAGTAGATTACTGCTTCCCGGATTCCGAGTAACGTTAGAAATTTTTTATCCTTCAAAAATTACTTCCAATTCCGCGTAATAAGCTCTCGCGTTTATTACCAGAGCAATTTACAGGTGAACAACCAATAAGCTTTATTCAGCTAATTATAAAAGTGGAGAATTTATCAATCCAGTTGAAATCCCTGTAAAAGAATTAGATATTAAACTAAAATTTCAAAAAGGTTAGCAATCTCAAAACATGTTATATATGAATATGTTAATTAAAAATATTTATTGTATAAAAATAAACGGAAATTAATATACCTATTTTAATGGAAGGGTATTGTTGTAATTCCAGCACCTTTTCATCTGTTATGAGTTTGGTTGACTGAAAAATATAAATGTCTTCGACCCTGATTGGGATTTTATGCCTTGAAAGCCAATACACTATCACAAACAAATAAGTTGTGCTCGTTAGTGCTTCTGATTTGCTTTGGTGTATTGTGTGCTGACTCATCATATTTTATCCTAAAAGTTACACTATTTATTAATAACGCTGATTTAAAGGTCATTTAGATCTTAAATGCTCCTAAAAAAGTACACAAGGTAATCAGTAAAAATTCCTGCGACAATCGACTACACATTAGAACTGAATCTCAATTAAATAAAAGAAATATTATTTATCAGAAATAAGTCCCGAAAGTAGTACGGTTATGTATGTATAAACACAAACATCAATATGACCGACATTGAAAACATTAGAATTGAATAGAATAGCATAGTAAATTTCCCTTTTAATTCGTATTCCGTATTTGATAAGATAAGAAAAACAAATAAAAAAAAACTTTCAGCTCAATGGACACAAATGAATTATCGCAAAACAAAAGTTATAAGACTCGCTCATTAAAAAAGATAAATAATTCACTACCATATATGCACATGTTAATAAATTACAATAACAACGAAAAACAATACACAAATAAAACAAATTCAATGAATACGTATGGAAAATTATTAAATCTGTTGGAAACACAATTAACCATGTTGTTAGAACACATCCACATCTATCGCTCGAGAACAAACAACTCCGCCCTACGCTTGACAGCAAGTAGACCTTTAACGAGTTTCATGCCCCGTCTGACACCATACTAAAAACTGTATCCCCGTTTCTTTGTATTGCAATTGTTATTAGGGGCGACAGGTAACTCCCAGCATACGGTATGTTGAGATCTTTTCTGCGTGAAAGAAGCCCAGCTTATAAATGAGCCCAAGAGTTTAATTAAAATTGGAACACGGTCTTAATCCCCAATTCAACTTCGAATCCAGCCAGACATTCATACATACTAAGTTTCAACTTTTGACCTACATATCATCATTTTTCCCTTACATCGGACTCTTATATATTGTGATTTTTCCATTGTTTCTAATTTCTAATATTTAAAACCAACATGCATAGTTTACTTTCTTTTTCCCCCTTACTTATTAATTTATCAACCACTTTTATTTTGCTTTATCTGTTACTAAGGCCACTTTATCACTATTATTAATTCACTTTTTGGATCCAACCTTGAAATTGAATTCAACTCTTATTTATACTCCCTGCCATCTTTTGTAAAAAAAAAGGAAAACTTTAAGAAGGTAATTTTTCTGTTGTTGAGGAGGAAATATTTACTGAACCCAATTATTGGTCCAGAGCCCCGTCGCGGTTGGACTGGACAAAAAATATTTGACGAAGATGATAGAGCTGTTACTGACGCTGATAACCCTTGCTTTATGTAGTGGAGAACAATTTACCAATAGAGGTGTTGGATTAACAATAACAATGAAATATTCTAAGTGCTAAAATATTGCAAAATATGTTTAGGGTAAACGAGACGTTGGGAATAAATGGAGAAACCCGATGCAGGAGGAAATGAATTCCCTTCAGAAAAATACAGACTTGGCGGCTCCGCTGACAGAAAGACGTTCTCTGGGTTTGTATTTTTTGTTGCTGGTGGGGTAATTTCTTGAGCAAGAAAAAAACAACAAACGGTGGCACTCGGAAGAACGACGCGCGGCTTACCGCTGATTATCTCATAGTCCTTTAATATGATTGCATACCCCTTTTTAACATATTCCTCGATTTTATTGTTCATTTTCTCTAACAACAGTGGTTGGCTTGAAAGTCGTTTGACGAGAAAGTATAACCCCTTTTCTGCCATGACCTTGGTACTTGGTAGAGAAATATTGTGATATTTCCACAGCATATCAATTAAAACATTGAAAATTCAAATGTTAAAAAAAAAAACAATTTTAAGGCAAAGTAGCTGCCTTATATTATTATTACTATTATTTATTAGTACATAATTTAAATTACATAGCTAACATTGAGAGAGCGCTAGCTGCTGGGGCTTTTGGCTCTGAGTTTTATACAAATAATTTTAAATTTCTATATTAAGTTTCTTAACTAAATTGAAAACAAGGCAAATATAACTTAAAAACTGAGTACTTCTTAAACTATAAACTTTAATACCAAAATTATGATGAACAGTTAGCTACCTGTCGTAGGAACGGATGTGTTCATCTGAAACCGACTCGTGGTTTGGTGAATACAGTGTAGCTTGTTGGTTATGCTGGCGATGCCGATTGAACTGGTATCGAACGTTGAGACATGTGTGAATTTCTGTCGTTTACATGTAAGTTGCTTATGCTGACGAACCGAATGTTGACACTTGTGTGAACTTATTTTGTGTAAACTTATTGCTCATGCTGACGAATCGAATGTTGACACTTGTGTGAATTTATGCTAACTTCTTCTGTCTTAAATTCCAACGTCTTCGCTGGACTTTCAGAAATATGGAATTTGGTTAAAACTTTTGATTTTGGGTAAATAATTCGAGATATTTTATCGCTTTGGGTATTTTCTTTGCTTTTGAAGTTTTAATTTCTGCATATAATTAGCAGTCTTTTATGATTTCCAAAGTGAAGATTTCTTCGAAGGCTTTCTGGGAAGTATCGGGTTTAATATGGCTACCCTTATCAGCCATATTGTGTCCCGGAATTCCCTTGAAATTAAAATTTTCCTCATCTATTATGATACTTTTGCTCACAAATGAACGATAAATGTTTCGGTGAGATTTGTTGTGAGGTGGTTGATAATGATGTAACCATTGTATCGATTTAGTAGGAGGGTTCCTGGTTCTATTACTTCTATCGCTGGTACAAGCCGATTACTAGTTGTGGAACAGGATGCTTGCTTATTTTCTTAAGAGTTTAGGTATACAATATGTTGCAGTTATATCTATTACATTATTACTATAATATAATTTTAAAGGACTGTAAACCATAGAATTTTATCTTAAACCACCAATTTTATGGTTACAATTTAAAACATTTTCATCCAGAATTTTATGAAATGATTTCCTTAATTAGTAGGATTAACTAATTAAACTTGACATTGATCATCATCGGGGATCGGAACGCCTATAATATAAATAATTTATGGGTTATAATACGCAATTTTCAACTGCTTCTTCGATATTTATATATTGAATTTTATTTTTTTTAAACACTTCTTATTCTTATTATATTGAGTTCCTTACCATCTCAAATAAATTAATTTATTAGGCCACTTTTAGCCCAGTGTTCAGCATAAAGGTACTGTGTTAATAAATTCTTCTTAAATTATTTCCAACTAGAATATCAGATATATGGTATTGCTAATTGATTTCTAAGCGTATCGGTTTTTCGGTCGCATCTTACAATTTGATTAGTTACATTAGAAAATTTATTTATCCTCTCTAATATTGCTTTGCTTAAAATAATTTATTTTGGAGAACACAATTTAATTAAATCATCGTGGTCTGGACTCCCAGCAATCCATTTCCATGTTTTGCCTATAAAATCAAAGGATCTATTGGCCTTGGGCTTAGCTTTGAGTTTACTCAGGTGGGTTTGGACTTGTGAAATTTTGGACATGAATAAGGAAGGGATAAATTAAGTCTTTGTTGGTTACATGTGAGTTTATGGTTGACTTAACCTCATTAACTTTTTCCTGATATTTATCTACTGCAATTATGTGTATTAATTGAAATTTTCCCGTCTGTATTCTTGCGTTTCCCATGTGCCATGCTATTACTTGCAAGTTTGAATAATCTAAAATTTAAATAACATAAAATGTAACTCTGGCTTATTAGGGTAGCGATCATCTCGATCACCTCAGATCTCTTTTTCGGAAAGTATAAATAGTGCATTACTTGGTTTTTAACTATTTCGATGAGTTCTTTTTTTGTTTGCTTAACATTTCTTGCTCTCGTTCTATTGGTGTCATTGAGTTCATTTAGTTACTTAAGAAAGCGCATCAGCCACTACATTGTCTCAAATTTATACAGAAGCTCATAATTGAACTCCTCTAGAATAGCTTTCCATCTCTTCATTTTGAAGTAATGCTTATTAGAACTCAATTCATAAGTCAGCGGCTAATGGTGGTCATTTCGAATGGTTTTTGGAAATTTGGATATGATAAAATTACAATATTAATACCAATGTATTTTTAATTTTGAGATTCCCTTTTGGAGATTAATTATTCTTCTGCCCTTATCAGAGAAGTTATGGGTTTTGGGAGTTGCGCATAATATTAAATAAACCGTCTATAGTAACCAGAAAGGCTTGGGAAGGATAGAAATGATTTAAGCGTTTTGGGAACCGGAAAATTCGAGATTGCCTTTACCTTACTAAGATTCGTTCGAAAAAATTACATTTGTCCAGTAACTCTGAAGAGTTTCGAATACTTCGGAGATATGTTTGATATGTTTCGTTTCATTTTCACTATAGATGCGAATATCATCAATGTAGACGTAGCATAATCTTCCTTCAAACGCGCGGAGTATATCATTTGGGGCTCGTTGGAAAATTGAAGGCGCGTTCTTTAATCCCATTGCGGAGGTCAAGAACTGCGAAATATTTAAAGGACCTCGTTAATATCTGATCGTATATTAATGAAATCTAGATACATAACATACATACACATTCCACTATTCAAATAACTACATAAACACATGCAGATGTAACCTGTTCTATAAATATCAACTCAGTTGTCACAGGACCGTTCAGTCTTCGTAATAAACTTCTGTTTTATTTTCACTTTTTCCCAACAAAGGTTATGGGCCTAGACCGTTATAGACTTAAACAAATTTAAGAGTGTTAAATGTGTTTTAATCTTTTTGTCTATTATTTGGCTAGTTTGTGTGACTGGGGCAAAACAAATTAAACCTAAGTGGCCAAGATGAATTCTAGCCTGTATCAAATTGTTAAACTCGATGATACCAATTACGACGGTTGGAAAGTGCACATGAAGTCTGTTCTCATACATATGTTTCCATATATGTTTCCAAAAGTATTGTTCAACCAACTGTCGCTGCCGATGCACGAGGTTGGGAGAAAAAGGACGAAAAGGCATTAGCCACAATAACATTAGTCAGCGTTTTTCAAAAAACGCAAAGGAATTTGTGGGGATATGTTTCCAAAAGTATTGTTCAACCAACTGTCGCTGCCGATGCACGAGGTTGGGAGAAAAAGGACGAAAAGGCATTAGCCACAATAACATTAGTCAGCGTTTTTCCAAAAACGCAAAGGAATTTGCGGTACATAAGCAGAATGGGAAATGTTACAAGTGCCAGAAAAAAAGTCTCCTTGCAGCCTCTTGTCCATCAACACATACAGCAAAAAGGAAACCTACCGATTCTTTCATCATGTTGAATATAGCACTTAAACAAAAACAGTTGGTAGCAAAAAAGTGCGGTGAATTTTTTATACTTTGCTCGAATACAGAAAATGCATTGTGTGTCACCACAGTAAAAAGCGATTCGTATATTTAAGAATGGCATAGAAAATATGGCCATCTTAATTTGAAAAGCCTTGAATTTTTTATCAAAAACAAAATGGTTCGTGGTATAGTATAAGCTTGAAAATTACCGGCGAACAATTTTAGTGCGAAGTTTGTTTTAAAGGAAAAATATGCTCGACACCTTTTGTAAAAAATTTAGATAAACGAAGCAAGGACATTCTTCAAATTATTCATAGTGACATTTGTGGTCCAATGCGAAAAAGTTCAATCAGTGGTTCTAAGTATTTTGAAACTTTCATAGATGATTATAGCCGAAAAATTTTTGTATATTTTATCAAAGCAAAAAGTGACGTGTTAAGCTTTTTTAAGTTGTTCAAAGATATGGTTGAGCGAGAGACAAATAAAAGAATAAAAGAGTTGCGCACGGACATAGGTCGGGAATATGTAAATAAGGAATTTAATGATCTGTTAAACAAAGAAGGGATCCGTAGAGAACTCACAACAACTAAACGGTGTTGCCGAATTTATTTGGGCAGAGGCCGTTAATACGGCTGTCTATTTGCGTAATCGCTCGCCAACAAAAGTGTTAGGAAATGTGACACCGTATGAAATTTGGTATGGTTACAATCAGCAAAAATCAAAATTTTCGGCAAAAGGCTTCGAATGTTTCATGGTCGGGTATTCAAATGAATCGAAAGCCTACAGGTTTTGTGACCCTAAAAGCAGGAAAATTCATACACGCCGGGATGCAAAGTTTCTGATGCAGTACGAGACGAAATCTGACGACGCAGATTACATTTTGCTTGAAGATGTTTCAGCGAATAATGCTTCAATAACTGTTGAAAATGATGTCGTAAGAGATGCTGTTGCTGATGGTGATTGTGCCGGCGGTGATCATGTTGCTGGCGCTGTAAAGGAACATGTAGTTTATGCTAACGAGGAGGATGACGGAGTAGATATCTTTGACGGTGCTGGAAATGATGGATTTGTTTCTGCTGAAGAAGAAAATGGCGTTGAAAGCTACAGTGCTGAAGATGAGAATGCCGATCAACGCGTTGGTGCTTAAATTGTTGACAGTGAAGGTGTTAGTCATGTGAGTAATGTACAAAAACTACCATCAAAGGAAACTGGTTTAAAAATGACCTTACGTTCACGCAATCCTTCGAACTTTTTTTTGTCAAAGTGGAGAGTACTCAAGCAACCCACTCAGTGTGGAAGAAGCTTTAAGAAGAATAGAAGCAGTTAAGTGGAAAACAGCAGTGCAGGGGGAAATTAATTCTCTAGCGAAAAATCGTGCTTGGGAGTTACTGAACTTACCGAGAAGCCGCAAAGCTATAAAATGCAAGTGGGTTTTTAACATAAAACGCAAGAAGAGTGGTGACATAAGTTGTAGTCAGCGTTTAGGAGACTTTTTCTCCCGGTAAATAAGACTCTATACGGTCTGAAACAATCGGGACGGGAATGGAATTTACAGTTGGATAAGGTGCTAAAGAAGATTGGATTTATGAAATGTAGTGGCGATGCTTGCGTATATAAATTAAAGAGTCATGCAGATATCAACTTGGTTGCGGTGTTTGTTTATGACATTTTGCTGGCGTGCTCTAATCTCGGATGTTTGGAAAATATCGAAGAGGCAATGAGTTTGCAGTTCGAAGTCGTTAATAAGGGACCTGTTAATCATTTTCTTGGGATGGAGGTCACCAGAAAGGATAAATCGATCGAAGTGTCACAACAACAATTCATCCAGAAACTTCTAGTAGAATTCGGGATGGTACAAACTAAACCCTGTGCAACATCTTTGCAACCAGAAAGCAAGTTTCGAAAGTGTGTCGATTGTTCAAAGTGCACCACGGTGGAGGAGAAGCTATACCAGTCCCTCATCGGCTCATTCATGTATCTGAGCATTTGTACGAGGCCTGATATAATGCACTCTGTTTGCAAACTAGCTCAATTCAACAAAAATCCACATTATGAGCATCTGGCAGCTGCACAACACATTACCTTAACTACACCTTAAATTTTAGAATTAACTGTTTGCAGAATCAAAACCAACTAACAGGCTACGCTGATGCTGATTGGGCAGGAAGTTCAGATGACAGAAAATCATTCACCGGCTTTGTTTTCTTTGTTGCGGGTGCGCCTATTTCATGGGAATGCACAAAACAGCAGGCGATTGCACTAAGCAGCACTGAAACTGACTACGTGGCTCTCTCCACAACATCCAGAGAAGTTGTTTACCTAAGAAGCTTCCTAAGAGAATTCGGTTTTAATTCTCTCATATTCTCTCAGGTGTCCAAAAAAGGACTTATTACTTTAAAATACATCCCAACCGGTAACAGGATTGCAAACATTTTTACAAAAAATTTAAAAAAGAATAAGCATTCCGAGTTATGTTGTGTGCTAGGTCTTATACTGTAAACTTTTCAAAGATGCGAATTGCATTGAATTTGATATAACTATTTTTAACTATGTGTATTAATGCAGTTTTGAGAGAAGGTTTGATTGTATATTAATTAAATCTAGATACATAACACACATACCTATACACTTTCAATACCACGTAACAAAACTACATAAACACATACAGATATAAGCTGTTCTATAAATATGAACTCAGTTCAGTCTTTGTAATAAACTTCTGTCATAAACTAGAAAAGTAGTTTCATTTTTATTTTTCCCAACAGTATCTCAGGTATTGGATATCAATCAGGTATTATGACGGTGTTAAATTTGCTACTCGTATAATCATAATTATTCCATTAGGAGTCGCGTTTCTTGGGTACAATCAATTTTGGTGAATTATGGGGTGAACGAGATGATCGAAAAATACGATCAGTTAAGAGTTTCTTAATACGGGTTTCATAGTATAGTATAGTACTCGTATCATAAGATTTTGTATGGACTGGAGTACCTGTATTAGTACGGATTTCACCTGTGTATTTGGTCGAATAGGTGAATCGTTCATTGGGTTCAGAAAAAAAATGCGAACATATTTGCGTTAGTACTCTTTTTGAGTCTCTTTGCCAATTGGTCATGTGGTTAAATTTGGTTTCAAGGGAATAAACTGAAGGGGATTTGAGTTTATATGTTTTAATTTTGACGTTGTTAAGCACTTCCATAGAACTATCCCTTGCGTTAATTAAAGCAGAAAGAGCTCTTAAGCTGTCATTTTCGAGGATGCCATAAAACGAATTTAGGGGAAGTTGAAGGAAAAAGTTAAGTTTTATATATTTATCCGCTTAAGTTACAAGTTGGATCTGCAACATGCTTGCAGGTAGGGTAATAAATTGTTCCATTGGACAAAGCTCGGCTAGAATGCCAGTAACCAGGGGAACACTTTTGTGCACGTATATAGCGTATAGCGTATATACGCTTACAAAAAAAAACACCTATTGTTGTCAAAGAGACACAAAGAGAATTTGTGTTGACGAACCTTAACATCTCCCGCATTGGACTTAGGGTAGAAGCAAGAATTATTCAAAACGGGTTTTTCCCCCAATTTTGACTGCATATAGTTTTTTCTTTATCCAGTGTCTACTTAAGGAATAAAAATTCACCACTTCTCGCTCTTCACCGAAAATAGAGTAACGAAGTGAACGTTAACATAACAAATTTCTTCAGTAAATATACGAGTATACTCTTTGAGAGTCTTATCACAATTTTCGTATTACATTCCCATTACTTGGAAGTAATTTTGAAGATTTGTCTGCTCTGTATCTATATGATAATTTCGTCTGTGTTTATTTGTTACATACTATATTATTGAGGGTGAAGGTGAGGTCCGGAAGGTCTCTTCATGGTATGTCCAAAGGGAGCTGAAAACATCCTTTGGTGATTCGCAGCCGCAGTTTTGTTCGTTTAAGCGTCCATAGATTCCGGCTTCGGCTAGGGTTTCATGACAACTTGAGGAAGTTTGTTTGGTTGAAAGAAGTGGGGTTAATAATTATATAGAGGAACTTGTACATTTTGTTAGTTTCGATCCCCATGCGGTTCAGTGGTCTATTTTGAGGAAGTTTGTTTAATTGAGGTGGCAGATACATCCAGTCAGGTGAAATTACATAATTGGAGGGTATGGATTGGGTTTTCAAGGTGGTGGCTGAGGTGATAAACCGTTATTAGTTTTATTCTTTTGATTGTTGTTAACATATGTGGAACTAAAGTTTTTGTTCTTAAGCTTAAGGCACAAGTGCCTTTTACGGATACCCAATAGTCTAGGGACATGGCTCTTAGACTCTCTAACAAATGTGTCTAGCGTTTTGTCGCTATACACTCGTGTGGGAAGGGTCGTAGGCTCTCAAGAGACTTCCATACATGCAATCTTGTTTAAGATTAACACCAAATGGTTGTAGATGGCTTGATAAACTTCAGTAATGGTAGAACTCTCTTTTATAATCTAAACTCAGGCAACGCAATATGGCTTTCTATTCCAGCGACGTGCTTAATGATTCGAGTGCATTGTCTGCCCTACCAATTATTTTATTCCGTATACCGTAAGGGGTCACCCTCAAACTAAAGCATTTAAGTGTGTGACCCACTTAGGGAGTTCTAACGACCGTCTTAACAAGATTTTCGTTTGTACCAATAGTCTAATGTTTTGAAATTAAAATATCACTTGACTGTTTCATGAGCATTAGAATAAACATCGTTTTGACAATCACATACGTGAACTTTTATTTCTACTTTTTTTCGGCTCGGTATAATACCAGTCGAAGCCGTTCCAAAGAGCATACTTCCTATTCTCGTTTTAATGCCTGCCAGATGAAAAGCATTGCCTTCTCGAGTCTTAAGGGGTATGTCCAGGTTGGAGCCTGCTATAAGCCTATTAAGATCTGCGGCTTCGCATTCCAGTCGGATTTTATTGGAAGCCCTTTTGGGTGAGTATATTTAAGTCAAACTGTGCACATCGGCAGACTGTGGTGGAAAATTTGACTGTGTGTTCATTTGATATAAAAAACAAATTTTCTTGGCATCTTATGCTGATATTCGAAAGTTATCCTCATAGAATACTCTTTGCGCTGATGTATGTTTGATGGCTACGAAAAACATAAAGGATCGTTGTTACCTCTAGAACCAAGAGAAAAGGCGAGTTCCTCATCTAAAAGGTTGACATCGCCTACGAAAGCGAAGGTATCTATAGATCTATTGTCATAGTGCAAGCTTATAAGAATTATTTTAAGCAGTATTCTTCCTGCATTCAAATGAAGAACTACACCACCGTAATATTCCTTGTTTTGAGCATTACTGCTGATGGTAGCTGGCTGATTTACATTTGTTTTGCAGTTTGATTTTATGCTCAGCTGAGGGGCACTATTATTCAGAAGCCAGTGGTGTCGATAAGCACACCCATTAATGCCATATAATTGCTTCGAGGAACAATGACGGTCGCCATGTCGACGCAACCATGTGCGACAAATATAAAAATGCTTTATTCAATTCCGTTTTTTTTTTAAGCACATTTTTACGAACTGCTCGCAAGAAGCGAGGGTTTAACAATCATATTTGCAGGCGCAGAACTTACTACTTTCAGGTTCAGACTCGTGGTGTATAATGAAGATGATGAAGACAATCAAAATGATGAAGATAATGGAGATGATGAAGATAAGGATGATAATTGATGGTGCTTCAACTGAATATGGATTTTTTTTTTGTACAAGGTGAAAATTTCGAAAAACACAATGGTGCTAGGAACCCAGAGTAATGTGGGATTTTAACCGCACTAAAAACACCTCCTTATTCACGACCAATCAAAATAAAGATCGACAAATGATTTTAGTTTCAACTTTCAGTTGTGTTTGAGAGGGTATTGTAAATACGAGTTCTCATATTATGTATATTATGTTAAATATATATGTGTAAGCGCGGCGCTGTTTAGAAAGACCAGAGCTGCTCATGAGCTCTATGAGCGGAAGAGCAGAGACAAACAGCGGCTTCTCAGGAGGAAGAAGAAAGAGCATGAGAAGCGCGCGATCGAGGAAGTTGAGAGATGCTACTCCAGGAATGAGGTTCGGAAGTTTTACCAAAAGGTAAAAATAACATGCCGCGGAAACAAACCCCGAACCGAAGCCTGTAGAGATGAACAAGGGAACATCGTAGTAGAATCGCAGTCAATGCTGAGGATTTGGAAAGACCATTTCTGCAGACTGTATAACGGCGATGACTGACCAAATACCGCTGTCAAGCAGAATCAACCTTTCAACTTGGACGATGATGACCAACAATTCCGTCCACCCGACCTGGATGAAGTGAAGATAGCTATATCGAAGCTAAAGTCCAACAAAGCTGCTGGAGCGGTTGGCCTGACTGCCAAACTCTTCAAAGCGGCAGGCGATGAATTGGTAAGGAACATACCAAGTATGCCCGATGAATGGAAACCCAGCATTGTTTGTCCGATTCTCAAGAAAGGAGACCCTCTGAACTGTGCCAACTTCAGAAGCATTAGTCTCCCTATCATCGCATATAAGATCTTATCCGCCGTATTGTGTAAACGCATGAAGCTGCTCGTCAACAACCTGATAGGTCCATATCAGTATGGCTTCAGGCCACGAAAGTCCACCATCGACCAGATATTCACACTACGGCAGATCTTGGAGAAGACCCATGAGCTTCAGATCGATACACACCACCTATTCATCGATTTTAAGGCCGCGTATGACAGCATATATAGAGACGAGCTATACAGAGCAATGAATAGTTTTGGCATCCCTGCCAAACTCGTCCGTCTGTGCAGGATGACGATGGAGAATGCACGCTGCTCCATCAAGGCCGGTAAAGATCTCACCGAGACCTTCGATTTCCAGAAAGGATTAAGACAAGGCGATGCGCTGTCATGTGATTTTTTCAACATCGTACTTGAAAGAATAGTGCAAAACTCAAGAGCAAACACAAGAGGCACTATCTTTCAAAAGTCCGTCCAACTACTCGCATACGCCGACAATATTGAGGGCAAGACCAAGTTTATGCTGTCAAGCAAAAATGGCAACCAACACCGACGTCTCGGGCAGAACGTCACCCTCGACAGTTATAACTTTGAGGTAGTTAAGGACTTTGTCTACCTAGGCTCCGCTTTAAATACAGACAACGACACCAGCGCTGAGATCAAGCGAGCAATAACTCTTGCCAACCGCTGTTTCTTTGGGTTTAAAAAGCAATTGAGTAGCAAAGCCCTCTCTCGGACAACAAAAGTCACCCTTTATAAGACCTTAATAATCTCGGTCCTGTTCTATGGCGCAGAGGCATGGACATTATCAAAAATGGATGAAGGTGTTCTTGGTTGCTTCGAGAAAAAAATTTTTCGGACGATCTTCGGTCCCATCTGCATTGATGGTGAGTGGAGGAGATAAAACGACGAACTGTACGGACTGTACAGCGACATGGACCTAGTCAGAAGAGTGAAGATCCAAAGACTGAGATGGATGGGTCATGTAGAGCGCATGGACACCAATGCTCCGGTCCGAAAAGTCTTCGAATCCGCACCCGAGGGACAACGCAGTAGAGGAAGGCCAAGACTCAGGTCGCGCACGCAAGTGGAAGAGGTTCTCAGCCAACTTAGCATGCGAAACTGGATGCAGCTAGCCAGGGATTGAGCTGGCTGGAGAAGCTTGTCCGGGTCCACTCCGGACTGTAGCGCCACATAAAGGAAAGGAAAGGAAATGTGATTTTTATTTATTTATTTTTCAAATCAAAAGGTCGTGGGGTTTAGCTCTTCTTAGTCTACAAATATTATGTGGTAAATCTAAGACGTCTTTTATTTTAGGATTAATATGCACCTGCAGATGCTCATTGTGACGAATTGCGTAAGCCGTTTGCATTCCAATTCGCGACTTTCAAATTTTTAATCATTACTAGGCTCGCCCGTCGCCGAAATTCGACGATTCGCAAAAGCGTGTACGTGTACACAACAAAAGTGTCGTCAATCGTCACTATGTTTCTCTTTTTTAAATTTTGTTTAGTCTCTATCCCACTTAGAGTAGGGAAACTCTTTTGCAATCGGAGTAGTGACTTTCACAGTCACAAACTTACATAAAAAACAAAACTATACATTTCATAAGTCAAAGCAGTCAAACAAATTCCTTATGTCCCTATAAACCACATGCACAAAAACGACTCGACTATACACTTATCCCTAGCATCTTTCCTTTTCTATACTGTTGACTTTTTAAGGCAAGCAGACTTGAAAAATTTTTTTTTCTCTCAGTAAAGCTGGCCATACACGACGAACATGTTCGTGCGATTTGTAAAGTCATAACAATGCCTTCTGACTCCCATTGCTTGCAAGATGACTTAAATAAATTTTCGGTATGGTGCAAGTAAAATTTTCTGGAGCTTAATGTCAGCAAATGCCAACCGATAACGTATTCCCGCAAACGTCTTCCTCCGCCGCCAAGAAACTACTTTATCTACTATGAGCCTATTCACTACAATGCCGAAGTAAGGGATCTAGGAATAATTTGTGACAGAGAATGGAATTTCAACTCATATATTGACAGCATTATAAATAAAGCTAGCTCTGCACTTGGCTTTATCAAACGCTGGTCAGACGAATTTTCCAGCCCCTACGTTACAAGGTCTCTGTACATTACTTTTGTAAGGCCTCTTCTAGAATATTGCAGCCAAGTTTGGTCACCCTATAAGCAAATCCACATTCACAGAATCGAAGCAGTCCAACGCAGGCTTATCGGATTTGCACTTCGTGGTCTACCTTGGGCCGATCCATATGGATTACCTCCCAATGAAAATAGGTTAAAACTAATTGGCATGCATACCCTAAAAAAACGTCGTGAAGTCGCTGATGTACTTTTTATACACCAGTTATTGTCTGGAACTGCCCGGGGATCACACAAAATATTTTATTCACTCCCAATCCCCGTAACCTAAGATCTGTCCAACTTCTCTTTATCCAAACTCACCGCACATATTACGGTCACTTCAAACCATTATCAAGAATGTTGCGTATAACAAACAACTACGCCGAAGTCTTCGACCGATATAGCAGCACACATGAAATCAAAAAAGCCCTGCTGAATACGTCGAGCCAATTAAATCTCCCCCGACTAATATTCTCCCTCGCCCCATTAGGTTAAGAATGTTTTTGTTAGTTTTTAAGCCCAGGTTTAAGTTTTTGCTTGTTAATAAATAAAATTAAGTTGTCCGGGGTAGACCCGGGCCAATAATAGTAATAATAATAATAATATTAATACTTAGGATTCATTTATTACCCCAGAAGATAAGAGAACCCCACAAATGTGGTATAAATACAGGATGAGAAACTGCGGACGATAAGTTGATTTTTGGAAAGCGATGGAAAAGGACTTAAGTCTTACTAAGTGAAAGATAAGAGATTTGAATTGTGAAATAGAAGTGAAATTGTTTGTGAATTGATTGAAAGTTGTATTTAAGTAATAACACGAGTAAATAGAGTGTGTTGAAACAGAATAACGTTTTATCATTTCGAACCATAGCCGAAATATTACAATATATAGATTATTTTTTTGGTTTTCCCCTTGCAAAATTCTTTGCTCAGTAGCTTAATTACTTTTTCTTGATTATTCAATCTTTGGATAATAATAGAAAGGATTTCCTCTACTGCTACATCCTCTTCGCAATTTCGGAATACGATTTGTTATTCGCGACTGGCGTGTCTGTTTTTGCCGCAATAGGTTCCTTGTTTACTTTACTGGTTTCAACATTTACCTGCAGTGGTTTTTTATTTTGTGAAGGGTTCTGTTGGTGTTTGGCTGTTCCCCTCTTTTTATTTTCTTCATATTCTTTTGCTGCCGGATAGCCCCCATAGTTTGCTGGATGGTTTCCATGACAGTTTATGCATTTTGCTTTCTCATCCTTTTTTAGTGGACAGTTGCTTGTTTGATGTCTTCCTTCACATTTTATGCACGCAAAATCTCTTTTACAACTGCTTTACGTATGCCCGAGAGCTTGGCATCGTTTGCACTGAGATATTGAGTTGGAAGTTCTTCGTAGTGCCTCAGTCCTGACAATAATATTCATTATTGTCTTAATAGCCTATATCTTTTCAATATCTTCTTGGTTGTGAAAAGAGAGCATGGAAAGAGACAATTTTCTATTTCTTATAGTTGGTTTCCCATCGTTGCCGGTTGTTTTTTCTCTTCTTATTAGGTTTTCAGCTTCCAAGATGTTGAATTTTTTACTAGTCAGGTCTTCAGCAACATCATGTTCATCACACGAGAAGTAGAGACTAGAGACTACTCTTATTGGTCTACTAGCCTTGTTTTCATAAGAGTGCCATTGCACTTTCATTTTCAATAACTCATTAGTGATTTCTCTATAAGAGTCACTGTCATCGACATTTATTTTCCAATTGTTTTTGCTGTATGGCGTGATCTTATAAGATTTTTTTTTATTTGCTCACTTAATCTTTTTAGCCCACCAAATCTGTCTACTCCAGAAATCATTATTGGTGATGGTAATGGTTGTCTTTTTAAGCCAGTATTTGTCTATTTGAGAGTTTTATCATTTGTCTTAGCTTGCGAGTTTGTATATTTAGCCGTAGACACACTTGCAGATGTTTCAGGACTTTCTTCCGCCTTTCGTTTCTTCGTTGGCCTTTTGCTTTTATTTAGACATCTTTCTGTTTCTAGTACAAGCTCCTCTTCATCTGTGAGGTATTCTTTTTGTTTACCTTACCGTTTTCGCTGGGCAGTGTGATCCAAAAATCGAACTTTCGTTTCCAATTCTGTTATTTGTAAGAGCGGTTTGTTTGTAATTTCACCGGTGAATTTTCAGCTATAATGGTTTCAATTCCAGATTTTTCTTTTTGAGTATTTGAAATGTCCACTATTTTAGCGCTTTCTTTGGTCGTGAATTTCTTTGGCACGACCATTTTAGGTGGAGTTCTAGACGTTAGTGAACTCCTTCTTGAATTTTGTTGGTCAAGCAATAAATGGTCCCCACAGCATCCATGGACGCGGCCTCCGAAGAGGGTGGATTTTCCACTTTGCCTGGTCTGCCACCTGGGGTATTTATACCTGTTGTTTTGTTCATTGCCATTTTTTTTAAACTAAATCAGTTTTACTAGGCAGTTCAGTAAGTTCTACACACAAACCCCCTTCCTTAGAGGACCAGATCATTTGTTTTATTTTTAGTCATCTTGTTATTCTGCGAAGTTTTCGTATCCGCTTTTTGAGGATTTAAGTCGCTTCTGACGACAGGTATCTCGAGTATATTCTGGCCCCAACCCGAATAGGTAAGCTGAATATGTATGATAAAGATTTCAAACTAATTTCATGCAGTGGTACAAATACGTTCGATAGTTTTCGTTGTGTCGTCCGATTAAATCGGCTGTGTGCACGTTTAATTTAAACGAAAATTTAAGGTAATGTTGAATTTATTTCGAACAAATGAATTTTCGTCTATCTATCTATATGATGACAAATGAGAAAATGTTTTTTCCGGAATTTATAGAACTGCGTGTTCAAGGCTACAAGGCTCTCAAACTCTTATATAGAAGAATTTTAATGATACATTTAATTAACCTGTTTACATTTGTTTTTTAAGTATTCTTATGTTTTGGCTTTTTTTTTTTCTTTTTTTTTATGTTATTTATGATATTTTTATTTATTATTATTTATGTATCCTTTCGACTCAGTCGATATCCAAATTGGAAAAGAAAGATAAATGGACGGAAATGCGCGTGCAAGACTGCGTAAAATATAATTTATTTGTCAACTGTTCGACGGTGCCACAGTCACTGAGTCAGTGCTGCCAAGTTCGCTTATATGAGAAGCCAAGGCTCCAACCCTAACACCGCTAGGATCTGCGTCCACGATGAACATTGTTTCGGGTGTCCTTTTTCAACCTGAATGATGTTCAGAGTAAAAATTTTGTCTTATCGACGCAGTCAAGCTCAAGCTTATTTTCAAGCAGTAATTCATCTCCAAACTTCAGCTGTTTTGATGGCGTTTTACAGATCTGTACCAAAAAAAGGAATATGCTACATGATATACCAGTTGATCCGGTTTGGGATACTGATATTTCGGAATCTGATTTATTATTTCATGTTACAAAAAAAATCAAACGCAAGATGGGTGTTTAATGAAGTTCATTCAGGGATACTTAGAACTTTTCAATTTCAATGTGGTGCTTTCGAAATTTAATAAATAACTGTTAACGGTAAACGAAAATTGTTACTATTTTTAGTATGTTTTAATAATAATAAAAAGGAGTCATATCGGGGATTATATCTGGAAAACTGTAAGGCCCAGTTAAAAACAGTTATGGTGCATATAAATAGTAAATAAGAAAATAAATTATTAGCACACTTTTCCGCGATGAATGCTAATTTGTGTTTAAGGACAAAATCTTGAGAACAAAAGCTATTTATAGTATTTAAATACGAATTAACTATTAGCTATCAAGCGTACCCAGATAATATATTTAACACTAGAAGTTATATGTTTGAACCTACTTCTCTGAAGGAAATCTTCTGAGCACCCTGTCAGTTGGTGTTAAAGATAGGGCTTCATTCCTAACATGACTCAATGAATCAATAATGACTGAGAGATCCAGGCTGACTGGCGATACCCAGTTTTGCAATTGTTTAAACAGATCAAATGTGCTTATTTTATCTCCAAACGGTAGTCAGCTGGTAACTGTCGATATCTATTCGGACTCGACCTGCCAATCTTATAAGCGCGAGTGCTGACAGCAGACAATATAAATGGGAATAACATAAATGAGACCTTATTAACCCTTGCCTAAATATGCTCAGTCGGTGGTCGGAGCTTGCCCCTGACGGTCGTTGTGCGACGGTAAGTACCTGTGGTGACATGTTATATATATGACATACGTCTAAGAGAGGTATGATTATCTTTTATGTAACTTTTGTGAGATATTTAAAAAAAATTGTTTAGTATTATTTGCAGATACGTTTTATAAGTTTTTGGTGCTTATTTTTATTTTATCGTCATGATGAACCGAGGAGTGCTGAATTATAGTGAAATTGAGAGTTTGTTGATGGAAAATGAAGAAGTTATATCGTCAGAATGTGAAAGCGATTGTGAAGATCTCCTCTTAGAGGCCGACGTGCAGAGTGACACTGAAGACGAACTTATTGACGATGCTGAGGTCAGAGGTCAAGACCAGAGACTCACAGCTCTGGTGAATAACAATCAGCGTCAGGAAGTAATTTAACTTCATCTTCAGATGCCCGCATCATTATTCCACATAAGCGGAAACTAAGATTTCTTAACACGCACTGCTGTACAACTATCAAGGCTAAAAGTTACGGAAAGATCCCTGTAATAAAATTTGTTCGAACAAATACAGGACCAACCAGATCTTTCAAGAACATCTTCGACCCCTAGCTGTATTTTAACTTATTTATAACAGATGAAATAGTTTGAGGAATAATGAAATGGACAAACAAAGAAACGCATGGAAAAAGAAGATAAGGATAAAGAAACTGAAAATGAGACTACGACGTTTAGTGCTACATTTAGAGACACCAATGAAGCTGAACTCCGTGCGTTTATTGGGATCCTTACATTATCCGCCCCTATGAAGATAATCATCTTTCAACGGCAGAACTTTTTGACAGCTCTTTTTCGGGAACTCGTTATGTAGCAGTTATGTGTCGTGACAGATTCGACTTTCTTGTCATGTAAGGATCCCTATCTTTCAACGGAAAAACTTTTTGACACCTCTTTTTCGGGAACTCGTTATGTAGCAGTTATGAGTCGTGACAGATTCGACTTTCTTGTCAGATGTATGCATATGGATGAAAAATCACTACGCCCATCACTCAGATATACGGATCTATTTATATCTATTAGAAAAGTTTGGGACATATTCATAAATCAGTGTTTGATCAATTACACACCGGGATTACATTTAACCATTGACGAACAGCTATTGGGATTCCGGGGAAGATGTCCTTTTAGGATGTACATTCCGAACAAACCCAAAAGGTATGGAATAAAGATTCCCATGATGTATGACAGCGGCGCAAAGTACATGATAAATGCCATTCCTCAAATCGGATGGGCAATCAATACCAATGGCATTCTTCAAAGTGAGTACTATATCAAAGAACTGTCAAAGCCGGTGCATGGTACCAATCGCAATATGACCTGCGACAACTGGTTAACTTCTGTACCCTGGGCGAAATCCTTACTTCAGCAAACTTATAAGCTTACACTGGTGGGCACCATACACTGTTACAAACGATAGATCCTAGAACTAATGAAAAATACGCATTCACGTCCTGTAGGCAGTTCAATGTTACGATGGTCTTTCGACACTTGTTTCATACAAACCAAAGTCATCTAAAATTGTGTATTTGCTTTCTTCTTGCGATGAAGAAGGTACAATTAACCAAACAAATGGAAAATTCGAAATGAACATGTACTACAATCAGATTCAAAATTACTAAGACTTATTGGTACACTTATTTTTAACCAAAAAATGCTAATTAGTTTTTTTTTTTTTTTTTTTTTTTTTTGATTTGTAGTCGAGTTAAGTTTTTTTTTTTTATTGTTTAAATTAATATTTATTTTTACTGAATCATTGCTTCGTTTCTCTTAATATGAACTACATTAATAAATGAAACATTGATATTTTATAAAAAGTTCATGGGTTTCATTTTATACACTAACAAAGTGCCATACGTCTCTGAGACGTATGATTATCTTTTACGTCATAAAAAATATGATCATGTTTTTAGGGTTAAGACTACTCCAATATTTCGATTTCAGGCCGGTAAGGACTTCCAATACTAAGTGAGGATCTTGGGAAAAATATGGTAGGTCATGAGCTCTTAATGGACCAACAGCAATATAAGCACCCCCGAAGGGCATCAGTCCAACCGACTCTTCGTCTTAAGGGTATCTATAATCGATCTGGCTCTCCTGGTTGGGGGTTGTGCCGCCAAGGTAACTGCCCGGCCATGGAAAAAAACGAAAGTTTCAAAACCCAAACAAGCCTCAAATATGAACCGATCTACTGTTGGCAGCACTTGTGAACAAATCAAACGAAATTCAAAAAACGAGATTCAAAATTCGAATGTTAGGTATCTTAATCCGTTAGTGCCCGAAACTATTATCAGCGAATATCAAAACCAAACTTTCCAAACTTTGTTCAGCTTTTATTTTTAAACAACTGCCACTGGACACTTACCTACATTAAAAACATGTGCAAATAATAAAAGACTGTTTTGTCTTGTGTAAAACAAGAGTGGTTCCAATTTATTTTTATTTAAAAAAACTTTAAAACTCTTGAAATTATTTATTTTTAGAAAAAAAAATAACGTATTATAAATATTGTAAATTATTATTTTTAATGCAAATTGGTAAAGCAATCTTTTGGGTGAAGTGGAGCATTGGACTAAGTACACAAGAATGATATCCGATTGCCGCATTGCATTACACCTACTATAATTTTTTTTTCACTCTTAATTATGAAGTGGTCTTTCCCTTCAAACCGTTAGCTTAGTAACAATGCTGTTGCAGTCGAAGAGCTCGAGAGTAATACCCTTGACTAAACTTTTGTAGATGATTTGCAAACAACGAGAACGCATTGCTTTCTTAATTTCAAAAGCGGACCAGGTATTGACAAATCGACTAGCTTCTTTTTTTTATCTGGAGAACCTCGTTAGAGTTTTTATTGGCTATGGCGGAATGCTATTTGGCAATGTGACTTGCAATAAAGTGATTATGTGAAACAATTAAATTCTACCTTTACGCAATCAGACCTTAAATCTGTGATTATTTCTTGGAATATGAACTAAGACATTGATTTCGATGATATATGGTGGATATCACCAAGATTGCGCTACGTGCAATACTCCCCACAAAATCATTTGCAGGTTTATATCCCAAAATCAACCAATTAATCGACCGCTGATATCGTGCTCTATTCAATTACTTCTCATGGGAATATACAACATTCTATAGTTTAATTTAAAATTCAGCGTATTATTGATGCGATAGAGCAATAAACGCTCGTTATAATGGTTCACGATTGGGCCAGAAGGACACATTTTATAAAAAAAAACAATGAGGGAACTATATGCCTGAGATTGTGCTCAAAATCTAATAATATATAATATAATATAAATATTTGTTTACAATAAACTGTGTAGCATTGTAGCCTTTAACAAAAAAAGAACACCTTAAATATTGTATGATATGGAGTTGTGAAGTCGTTTGGAAGCATTTTGAAAGTGAATAAAAGTTATTCTTGGTATCCGTATTTAAATTTGCCACCACCATCTATGTTATTTCTATACATACTTGTAGGTATGCTATTGATACTTTTGATTAATTTCCGTGTTTTTATATTTTAATGATGCAAATTTAATGATGAGCAGTGGATTTTATATTATAATTAAGCGTTCAAAAATAAAATGTTTTTATTTTTAACTTTCTAGTTAATGTAAAATGAAAACTCAAAAACTATAAGCTTTGTTGTCATATTTTATCTTTTTCAAGTACTTTTTTTTTCTCTTAAGAAAATATAAATAAATGGTGAATCATTTGTTGGATTCATTGAATCATTTGTATCAGATAATCTTTTGACTCTGACAGCTCTTATCTGCTCAAAAAATTGGGAGAAACTCAGTACTACAATATATTCGCGGGACGAAATGAACTAATTTACGCTTAAACAACTCTGAGAAATATTGCAAAGTTACTTTCAAAGTAGTTGCTGTATTGCTGAAACAATGCAAAGTTTACAACTATTTTCGGCCAAAATAATGCACCAACTGCAGCTGATGTACGCAAGTTTCAAAAGAGAGTTCGTGAGATTGATTTGCTAATTGAGAACCGAACGGCTAGATTCTCGGCGGCTAGGTAAAAAAGCAATACTGCCGTTTTTGAAACCAATGCATCCTAAATGTGTAACTTTTTGGTGTGGCTTTTAAAATGGTGACATTATAGTCGCATTCTTCTTTCAAGACGACAATGGAAGAAACGTTACAGTCAATGGAGAGCGAGGCATCATAACCGATTTTATATGGGTAGAAATTGTGGATTGGGACAAGCAACACATATGGTTCCAGCAAGATGGGGCTACGTACGACATAATATTTTTTTAATAGCTTTTTTTCACAACCAACAATACCGCAAACATCCTTGCCTATACACTAAATACACATTTTTTCTAAAATAAATAAAAAGGTACTCATATTTTTCGTGATAAGTTCAAATATTAAGTTTTGCAGATTTGTTCGCAAGCCTTTATACTGAAAAAAGATTTGGAAACATTGATATACAAAATATGGGTATGACATGCGATTGCCTACCAAGTTGTTCTGAAAAAAATTATGAAGCAGATACTTTCATATCAAACAGAGTAAATGGAGTTGGAATGCTGAATACTGAGTATAGATATGGGAAAATACTTACGGTGTTATACTAGCTTTTCTTTTTACAGGGACTCGATATCGAACTTGAGTTCAATTGTTGTTTATTTCAAAGACATATCTTGCATAAAATATCGCAGAGAGCTTTTTAAAACGTGGGACGACTTTTTAGGTAATTGGTTTAAATTAATTTATTTTTACCCATATATTTTTGTTCCATATTTGCAGCTTCATTTGGGGGAATTTTCGGCCTCTGTTTGGGTGGATCTGTTATAAGTCTCATTGAGATATTATATTTTATAACATTTAAATTCTATGAGATTTATTTTACGAACGAAAAAACAGATAAAGTATTTAGAAGAAATGGAAATAAAAGAAAAAAATTTTCACTTAATGCTCATAGATTTAAAAAGCATGTGACTTATATTAACAAAATAAAAACTGAGATCCATTAAAATATGTGAACCAAAAGAATTCTTTTAAGAATTAGCAGAATAGTACGAGTATTTCACATTCTAACAACATTTCCAGAATTACGTACGCAGCATCAGTTGGTCAACAACATAGCTTTACCTGCTACCCGCTACTTTTTGCACAAACAGGTTGTCTACGCAAATCCGTAAAAAATAAAAATTTGTAAAAAAAACTTGCAGTTAGATATTGTGCCCTATTATTTACTGGCGCCCAACGTGGCGCGACGTGAGCCTAGCTTTTCATGATTGGTTTGAGCAAACAAAACAATGTTTTCAAATCGCAGTGAGAGAATTTAAGGATACACTTTCTTTTTTGGAAAAAATTCCAAAAGTTAAAGAATTCGAGACTGTAACAATCAACTCTAAAATTCTTTATGAAGGGTCATTGGATCTTAATAAATCACTGCTTAAATATAGAAAAATCAATTAATGTACACATTTTGGTGACAAGCCATATTAGCTGCAAATAATATTTTTAAGGATATTAAGAGAGCTGTGAATATTGCTAAGCTGTAGCATTAATTAGGAAAAAAATAACAGGATTTGCTGGTTGAGCGTAATCATCATTTAATACTGTTCACAATTTCAAAGCAATAATTAGTGGTTTAGATTTTGCTAATGCTAACAAGTGATCAATTCACTTTATGGAGCATGAAATGTCCTTCAGGAAGGCAGGGAAAAATGTCTATCGTTAAATCCTATGACGCAGTTGAAAGGAAATTAACATTAATCATCAATAAAACTAGAATGAGAGTAACACTAAACTCATCGGTTCATCCAATAGGTAGATTGCAAACAATTGTTTCCGGATTGTGTAAGCCTATGTGTGATGTTTTGTTTTCATCTAGGAAAACAAAAATATGCCATCTGCATTGGCAATTGCACAAGAATTTGGGGTCAATCAAATGCGCTGTTCGTTTACAAAATCCTTTGCTGATTACAATGGGATATCACTGAATCATTGAATCATTCAATTCCCCTCACTATAATCGCGAGCAGATCGAACAGCCCTAGAACCTTCGACATCCCATTTCAATTCTCAAGGAACAACCGTCTTAAAATGACTTTAATACCTATAATACCTGTATAGAATAGACCACCCATAAAAAGATTCTCAGATAAATATTTTCGTGATGATCCATTAATTAAAAATAACGACTCCACACGACAACCATAACCAAAAATTAAAAGATTGAATTATTTAGATCAAGATCATCCGAGACAATACAGTACAGTATGAATTTTGAAAAATATGACGAGTCATTTTTGAAGGAACATGAAAGAAATGAAAACGAGGACATAGAAGTAATACATGAAATAAATTTTTTAGATAGGATTGCGATGAAAAATGAGATCAAAAATCGTCGCCCTAATGATATAAAAACACGTTAATTTCAATTTTTCGGGAGGGACGTTTTTGTAATGCTGTTTTTTATATTTTCTTAATATTTCGAGATGTGTGTTACTTCTCAAAAGACTACTTTTGAAAATTTCAAGTTTAGATTTATTTCTGTGGAATAAATTAAACATTTTTCACTTTAATTTAATTTTAATTGGAATTTAATGGAATTTTTTTTACATGAAACGGAAATGAGCACCGATACGTTTTTGTGTCTTTAGCCAAACTTACTACTTTAAGTTTTATTTTTTAATGCGTCACTAAATAAAAAAAAAACAGTATTAAATTCTATTATGCTTGTAAATCTTATCAATGATAAATATAAAATTATCGTATATAGTTTTCACTTTCCTCGTGCTCGTTAAAAGTTCTTAATAATTTATAGAAATCGTGGCACTGGGAGAGAATAATGCCTTTCTTACAGAGGTCTAATAAATCTTCGTATTTTCCTCCTTTAATAAGCTTGGGGACTGTAAGACTTGGAACTAATTCTGGCAACTCAAATGGTCTGGACAGTCTTCTCATTATTTGAAAAATTTTGAAATCTTCTTTATTATATTTAAAATAAATATTTTTAGTATCGAATTTAAGCCATTTAGCATTTTTTCCTTCTGTATCAATAGTACGGTTTTTGATCAAAGCTAAACTAACAGATAAAATATCCTCGTGTACAATTTCTATCACTTATATTTATTTAGATTGTTTTGATGACATTATTACAACTGTGTACCAACCCAGGGGGTTCTATTTAAGCATAAACAGAATCGCATTCCATCAAAGAGTGAACAGGTTCAAAGAAGCAGTGATCTATTTCATGAATGTCAAGTGTTGGTTCCGTGTAGAAAAGCTTTGCGAAATGTAAACGTTTCGATTTTGTCCCCAACATGTATCATTCATTAGTACAAAAGGTTGCCATTGCAATGGTCTCTTAAGTACAATACATAAACAGGCATGATGCCACTTCGTCAAGGCCTCCACCAGCCATTCCCCCATGCCTCATATAAGGGATTGCTTCTTTGGTTCCGACATTTAATACTGTCAGATTGTAAACATCTAAAAGTCTTTTATAAAATATGACTTTCCAATGTGTACTTGGGCAGGACTTAACGGCCTCTAAATTTAATTCAGTAAATTGAATATTTGTTGCAAAAGCATTATGTTTAGATTGGCATGCAAATCTCTAGCAAAACTTTTCTTTTAATGTGTTGATCATAATCATCAGAAAGTTTCTGTTCCTAAGTCAGTGGCGTGTGAAATTTAATACAGAAATCATTATTAAACATTTGTCAATACAACCATAATTTTGCTGGCAGAATATTTTCTTCTTGGCATTCATGAACATAACAATCATACATTTTTTGCAAGTTAAGATCGCATGGTAAGTACTCATAATTAGTTGACTTTTACAGAAAATAAATTTTAAGTAAAATGACTGTTAATTTATTGCACATTACCTTCAGAAGAAGTGTCGTTTGCAAATCTAAGCAGTGATGTGTTTGGCTTTCCCAAAACTAGAAAATATAGTGTTTCAGTTTTTTTTGTAAAGATAATTAGTTGCAGAGTTATGTTGTTCCATCAACAGTTATATAAAAAAAAACACTTTATTTATTACAACTCTTAACTCTATGGAAGATAGCGAAAGAGAGCCAACCGAACTAAACTCATCTGCATGTTTTATATGGCAAATATGTTGACGATGAACACAGGTTTACCTGTGGGAAAGGAATGCGCTTTGGCGAAGGTGTCATATTTGCCAGCGCGTGTAGCGCAAAAGTGAAACGTTTGTAAAAATGATCCGCGCATTGTTGGTCATGCATTCTACACGTGATTGGTAGCTTGGCATGCAACACAATAAGCGAATGTTATTAGGAGGAAAACGGAAGTGAAGTCTGCGACGTAACACGCCCCTCCTTAGGATTCTGCTCCGGAGAATCTATATTCTTAACTTCGATTTTAATATTAGTCTTATTTAGTTTATTTATTTTTCGAAATGCAATCATGATTACAATTAAAATAGTTATTATGATTGGTGTTATTCCGAAATTTATATGTCCATACGTGATATTTCTACGTTTAATTTCTTCTATCAGTTTCCGATTTTCTAGATGTTTTGTATTAATTTCCTCTGCAGAAAAGTTTATTTCGATTTGCCCTATAGTTACATTATTAAAGTTTGGTATGATGAAGTTATCATATATTACAAAATTTTCATATTCTATATCATTGATGTTTATTTTACAATTTTCGAATCTAATTAGATTGTTTCCCATTAAGTTTGCACTATAATTATGACAATTATGAATTATTTGCATGTAGGGTATGTTTTTAGTGATTACAATATTGTTTGTCAGCTGTTTAATTTCAATATTCGTATTATTCTTAAAATTACATATGGGATTTTTAGTAAAAATGTTAGAAATACAAGTATCTTTTATTAATTCTAAATCTTTAATTTCAATTGTCCCATTTACAGTACAATAATTATGTTTTCCATCGCTAATAAATTCTCTATAAAAGGTAGCTAATTCTAGCTGATTTCTATTTGGTACAGGTTCAATTAGTATCTTAAAGTATTTATCATTTGAATAATTTGGTAACATAACCACAAAAATTATTTGATCTTCATAGCTAATTACAGAACTTTTAATATTAGAGAAGTCACTTATTGTTACGTTAAACATTTCTATTTCTTTTGGTGATAGAAAATCCCTTCCCAAGATTCCGAGTTGGCTTGCTAATAGATTGTCCTTAACTTTTCTAACTTGCTCTGCGAGTAGTTGTATGTCATACTGTACTTGGAATGCATGCTGCATACGAGTGATTTCTAAAAATTCCCTGTTAATAGCGTTACCTAGATTATGTAGCTGTTTTTTTATTTCTGACTGTTGTCCGTTTATATGTCTTGTTATATTGTTTATACGTTCATCAAAGTGGTAATTTATTCGAATTTGGTCGTTTAGTCCGTCAATAATATTTTGGTTATTCTTCTCATTCGTTTCTAGGGTTTTCATTATTTCCTGTTCGTCATCATGATCCATAACTCCTGTTAGATATTTTAAACCTTTCCCTACAATGTTTACTAAACCTCTTCTTACTTTGTGATGGTGTTTTTTCACTAGACTTTCGATTTCCTGAGTTAATGTGTTGAAACTATGTATCATGGTTGGGTATTCGTTTTTGTAATTCAGTTTGTTAATATTATGTTGAATAATGTCTAAGTTTTCGGTCCATGTGGTCAGATTTACACAATGAAGTAATTTTGTATAGCCTACTATAATTTGAAGTTGTTGATCTCTTATCGTAATGTACCCTTGTCCGTTGTCTAAGTTAAGTATGTCAATCTTTTGACCTTGTGTCTTCATAGTCATTGTTGTGAGTAGTATCAATATCTGGAATTTTATGAGTTTTCGTGTTTGTATTTGCGTTTTACCTGATTTTTGTAATATTTGCTTCCTTTACTATCTCTTATATAATTTTTATCAACTATGTCAGGGTGTTCATGTTTATAAATTGGTTTGAGCTTATTGTAACCTCTATTCTTCAAAAATGTATGTTTTTCTTTAGTAAAGTCGATGTCTTTCCTATCTCTATTGAGTTTATTTGTGTACTTTTCTTTATTTTTGTTTATAAATTCTACGATTTTGGGAAAATCTTCCTGGCTCAGAGTTCCGTTAAGGAAATTGTTTGGTCTCTGTTTGGTAGTAGAGTGAATAGTATTGTTAAAAATTTTAACTGCTTCTAAAATTCTATTTCGGAGCGTATCTTTATTGTCTTTATCTGCTGCAAAAGTTCTAATATGTTCGTTTAACATCGAGTGAAACCTTTCTATATCTGAGTTTTCTGTTTTATTGTAAGGAGTTGTAATATGCAATTCTACATTGTTCTCTTTAAGAAATTCTTTAATAATAATAGATGAGAAACCGGATTCGCCATCGGTTATTATTTTTTTTGGAATGCCAAAGTTAGCAAATCTATATTTTAGGGTATTTAAAAGAGATATCCAAGTTCTATGTTTTATTTCTTGGACTGTCACATGCTTGGAAAATTTATCTATCATGGTAACAAACATGAGATTAATGTTTGCATACCAAATGTCGATGTGGATAACTTGATTTGGTTTTTCTGGCGTCTCAGTTATTGAATATGGGATTTTAAGAGGCTGGCGTTCGTATTTTGATTTGTTGCATATTTCACAATTATTTATATATTTTCTAATTTTTTCTTTAAGCTTCGGGGTATAGTAGATGTCTTTAATTTCTTCGTATGTTTCATTTATGCCGCGATGAATTGGAATTTAATGGAATTTTTTTTACATGAAACGGAAATGAGCACCGATACGTTTTTGTGTCTTTAGCCAAACTTACTACTTTAAGTTTTATTTTTTAATGCGTCACTAAATAAAAAAAAAACAGTATTAAATTCTATTATGCTTGTAAATCTTATCAATGATAAATATAAAATTATCGTATATAGTTTTCACTTTCCTCGTGCTCGTTAAAAGTTCTTAATAATTTATAGAAATCGTGGCACTGGGAGAGAATAATGCCTTTCTTACAGAGGTCTAATAAATCTTCGTATTTTCCTCCTTTAATAAGCTTGGGGACTGTAAGACTTGGAACTAATTCTGGCAACTCAAATGGTCTGGACAGTCTTCTCATTATTTGAAAAATTTTGAAATCTTCTTTATTATATTTAAAATAAATATTTTTAGTATCGAATTTAAGCCATTTAGCATTTTTTCCTTCTGTATCAATAGTACGGTTTTTGATCAAAGCTAAACTAACAGATAAAATATCCTCGTGTACAATTTCTATCACTTATATTTATTTAGATTGTTTTGATGACATTATTACAACTGTGTACCAACCCAGGGGGTTCTATTTAAGCATAAACAGAATCGCATTCCATCAAAGAGTGAACAGGTTCAAAGAAGCAGTGATCTATTTCATGAATGTCAAGTGTTGGTTCCGTGTAGAAAAGCTTTGCGAAATGTAAACGTTTCGATTTTGTCCCCAACATGTATCATTCATTAGTACAAAAGGTTGCCATTGCAATGGTCTCTTAAGTACAATACATAAACAGGCATGATGCCACTTCGTCAAGGCCTCCACCAGCCATTCCCCCATGCCTCATATAAGGGATTGCTTCTTTGGTTCCGACATTTAATACTGTCAGATTGTAAACATCTAAAAGTCTTTTATAAAATATGACTTTCCAATGTGTACTTGGGCAGGACTTAACGGCCTCTAAATTTAATTCAGTAAATTGAATATTTGTTGCAAAAGCATTATGTTTAGATTGGCATGCAAATCTCTAGCAAAACTTTTCTTTTAATGTGTTGATCATAATCATCAGAAAGTTTCTGTTCCTAAGTCAGTGGCGTGTGAAATTTAATACAGAAATCATTATTAAACATTTGTCAATACAACCATAATTTTGCTGGCAGAATATTTTCTTCTTGGCATTCATGAACATAACAATCATACATTTTTTGCAAGTTAAGATCGCATGGTAAGTACTCATAATTAGTTGACTTTTACAGAAAATAAATTTTAAGTAAAATGACTGTTAATTTATTGCACATTACCTTCAGAAGAAGTGTCGTTTGCAAATCTAAGCAGTGATGTGTTTGGCTTTCCCAAAACTAGAAAATATAGTGTTTCAGTTTTTTTTGTAAAGATAATTAGTTGCAGAGTTATGTTGTTCCATCAACAGTTATATAAAAAAAAACACTTTATTTATTACAACTCTTAACTCTATGGAAGATAGCGAAAGAGAGCCAACCGAACTAAACTCATCTGCATGTTTTATATGGCAAATATGTTGACGCCGCTTTTCCGATGAACACAGGTTTACCTGTGGGAAAGGAATGCGCTTTGGCGAAGGTGTCATATTTGCCAGCGCGTGTAGCGCAAAAGTGAAACGTTTGTAAAAATGATCCGCGCATTGTTGGTCATGCATTCTACACGTGATTGGTAGCTTGGCATGCAACACAATAAGCGAATGTTATTAGGAGGAAAACGGAAGTGAAGTCTGCGACGTAACACGCCCCTCCTTAGGATTCTGCTCCGGAGAATCTATATTCTTAACTTCGATTTTAATATTAGTCTTATTTAGTTTATTTATTTTTCGAAATGCAATCATGATTACAATTAAAATAGTTATTATGATTGGTGTTATTCCGAAATTTATATGTCCATACGTGATATTTCTACGTTTAATTTCTTCTATCAGTTTCCGATTTTCTAGATGTTTTGTATTAATTTCCTCTGCAGAAAAGTTTATTTCGATTTGCCCTATAGTTACATTATTAAAGTTTGGTATGATGAAGTTATCATATATTACAAAATTTTCATATTCTATATCATTGATGTTTATTTTACAATTTTCGAATCTAATTAGATTGTTTCCCATTAAGTTTGCACTATAATTATGACAATTATGAATTATTTGCATGTAGGGTATGTTTTTAGTGATTACAATATTGTTTGTCAGCTGTTTAATTTCAATATTCGTATTATTCTTAAAATTACATATGGGATTTTTAGTAAAAATGTTAGAAATACAAGTATCTTTTATTAATTCTAAATCTTTAATTTCAATTGTCCCATTTACAGTACAATAATTATGTTTTCCATCGCTAATAAATTCTCTATAAAAGGTAGCTAATTCTAGCTGATTTCTATTTGGTACAGGTTCAATTAGTATCTTAAAGTATTTATCATTTGAATAATTTGGTAACATAACCACAAAAATTATTTGATCTTCATAGCTAATTACAGAACTTTTAATATTAGAGAAGTCACTTATTGTTACGTTAAACATTTCTATTTCTTTTGGTGATAGAAAATCCCTTCCCAAGATTCCGAGTTGGCTTGCTAATAGATTGTCCTTAACTTTTCTAACTTGCTCTGCGAGTAGTTGTATGTCATACTGTACTTGGAATGCATGCTGCATACGAGTGATTTCTAAAAATTCCCTGTTAATAGCGTTACCTAGATTATGTAGCTGTTTTTTTATTTCTGACTGTTGTCCGTTTATATGTCTTGTTATATTGTTTATACGTTCATCAAAGTGGTAATTTATTCGAATTTGGTCGTTTAGTCCGTCAATAATATTTTGGTTATTCTTCTCATTCGTTTCTAGGGTTTTCATTATTTCCTGTTCGTCATCATGATCCATAACTCCTGTTAGATATTTTAAACCTTTCCCTACAATGTTTACTAAACCTCTTCTTACTTTGTGATGGTGTTTTTTCACTAGACTTTCGATTTCCTGAGTTAATGTGTTGAAACTATGTATCATGGTTGGGTATTCGTTTTTGTAATTCAGTTTGTTAATATTATGTTGAATAATGTCTAAGTTTTCGGTCCATGTGGTCAGATTTACACAATGAAGTAATTTTGTATAGCCTACTATAATTTGAAGTTGTTGATCTCTTATCGTAATGTACCCTTGTCCGTTGTCTAAGTTAAGTATGTCAATCTTTTGACCTTGTGTCTTCATAGTCATTGTTGTGAGTAGTATCAATATCTGGAATTTTATGAGTTTTCGTGTTTGTATTTGCGTTTTACCTGATTTTTGTAATATTTGCTTCCTTTACTATCTCTTATATAATTTTTATCAACTATGTCAGGGTGTTCATGTTTATAAATTGGTTTGAGCTTATTGTAACCTCTATTCTTCAAAAATGTATGTTTTTCTTTAGTAAAGTCGATGTCTTTCCTATCTCTATTGAGTTTATTTGTGTACTTTTCTTTATTTTTGTTTATAAATTCTACGATTTTGGGAAAATCTTCCTGGCTCAGAGTTCCGTTAAGGAAATTGTTTGGTCTCTGTTTGGTAGTAGAGTGAATAGTATTGTTAAAAATTTTAACTGCTTCTAAAATTCTATTTCGGAGTGTATCTTTATTGTCTTTATCTGCTGCAAAAGTTCTAATATGTTCGTTTAACATCGAGTGAAACCTTTCTATATCTGAGTTTTCTGTTTTATTGTAAGGAGTTGTAATATGCAATTCTACATTGTTCTCTTTAAGAAATTCTTTAATAATAATAGATGAGAAACCGGATTCGCCATCGGTTATTATTTTTTTTGGAATGCCAAAGTTAGCAAATCTATATTTTAGGGTATTTAAAAGAGATATCCAAGTTCTATGTTTTATTTCTTGGACTGTCACATGCTTGGAAAATTTATCTATCATGGTAACAAACATGAGATTAATGTTTGCATACCAAATGTCGATGTGGATAACTTGATTTGGTTTTTCTGGCGTCTCAGTTATTGAATATGGGATTTTAAGAGGCTGGCGTTCGTATTTTGATTTGTTGCATATTTCACAATTATTTATATATTTTCTAATTTTTTCTTTAAGCTTCGGGGTATAGTAGATGTCTTTAATTTCTTCGTATGTTTCATTTATGCCGCGATGATTAAGTAGTTTATGAGTTTTAACTATCACTTCTGCTTCTTTTTCTTCATTATCTAAATCACCTAAGAACTTAGTGCATTTAATTACTTTAAGGAGTTTATTTTGGCTGAAGTATTTTAGATGCACATCTTGAAACCTTGCGAATATGTGATCATGGTTACAGTAAATAGCAACTATGCCTTTGTGGGGCAGAAACTTTTTCATTATGTCTAACAAAAAATCTTCCCTAAATTCTTTTAATTCAATTACTATTCTTCTCTTTTTGAATGTATTATATATTTTATGATTATTTAATTTGTCTGTTGTATTCAAGACTAACTGGGTTTTGTATATATTTACTGGTGAGTCTATTATTGGAATATGGTCACTACTATCCTCATTTGCACTGTGGATGGTTGCGACTATTGATTGGGTGTCCATATTTTCCGCATTTTCATTACTCTGTTGATCCGTATTTTCATTGAGATAAATTTCCATCCTAGATAGCCCGTCTGCTACCTGGTTATCCTTACCTTTTACGTATTCTATCTCGAAGTTGAATTCTTCAAGCTTTATCTTCCACCTCTGTAATTTAGAGTTGGGTCCCTTTAGTGAACTCAACCAAACTAATGGACGATGATCTGTCCGGATGGTGAATTTTCTTCCGTATAAATAGGGCCTGAAATATTTGGTTGCCCATACTATAGCGAGTAACTCTTTTTCAACGGTCGAGTAATTGATCTCATGATTGTTTAGAGTACGACTGGCATAGCAAGTCGGATGACTATCTTGAGATAAGACAGCACCGATTGCATAATTTGAAGCGTCTGTCGTTAACGTAAACTTTTTAGTAAAGTCAGGATGTCTAAGTATTGGTTCAGATGTAATCAAAGCTTTCAAATTTTCAAAACTTTGATTATAATCTGGGTCATTCATATCAATTTTAGCTCCTTTTTTTAAGCAAACAGTCATAGGCTTTGCTACTTTCGAGTAGTCTTTTATAAATTTTCGATAATAACCCGTTATACCGAGGAATGCTTTTATCTGCTTCTGAGTTTTAGGTAGTTTGTAATTTAATATGGCTTCAATTTTCTGGGGGTTAGGTTTGATACCTTCTGTCGTGATAATATGTCCTAGAAATTCTGTCTCTTTTTTCAAGAATTCGCTCTTGTCGAGTTGTACTTTCAAATTCACTTCTTTGAGCTTTTGGAATACTTTCTTAATCGAATTTATGTGTTCCTGCAAACTAGTTGAAAATATTATTACATCATCAATATATACCAGACAGATTTTTCCAATATATTCGGCCAGTACAGAATTCATCATCCTTTGGAAAGTTGCCGGGGCATTCTTTAATCCAAAGGGCATTCTGAGGAATTCGTAATGCCCGTCATTAGTTGAAAAGGCAGTTTTTTTGACATCATTGCTGGCTATCTCGATTTGGTGAAAACCTTTCGCCAAGTCAAGCGTCGTAAAGTATTGGGCTTTCCCTAATTTGTCAAAAATCTCATCGATATTAGGGATTGGGAATTTAACATCGATAGAAACCTCGTTGAGCTTTCTATAGTCGATTACAATTCTCCATTTTTTCAGGCCCGATGCGTCTGCTTTTTTTGGGACGACCCAAATCGGGGCTGAATAAGGTGAATTGCTAGGGCGAATTATCTTTTGCCGTAGCATCTCATTTATCTGAGATTCAACCTCATTCCTATGTACTTCTGGGTATCTATAATTACGGGTATAAATTGGGATTTCGTTTTTTGTCTTTATTTCGTGCTTAATCGCACTTGTAAAGGTGAGGTCGGTTCCTTCTTGAAAAAATATTGTTGCATATTGCTTAACCAGTTTTATAATGGCGTCCTCTTCTTCCTTATTTAGGTGTTGTGTTCGAATTTGCTTCAAAATTGGTTTTATGCTCAGTTCTGTACTGTAGATTTCTAAGGTGGGGATTTGTGATTTGTACTTTTCGTACGTTACTTCTTCCTCGTCTTTGTTAAAAAATCTTTGAATCTCCTTTTCACCTACCATTAGAATTTTCCTTTTGAAATCAAGGATAGCTTCTATTGGCAGTAGGATGTTGTTGCCTATCAATCCGTCAAAATTTTCATGGAACTTGAACTCTAAAAACTCCGCAGTTTTACCTATTTTCCCTAACTCTTTAAACAATGGAATTTTAACTTTCCTATCTACATATATGGGTGTGCTTGTTGTTAAAATTTTAAGTGGGTTTTGTAGTTTTGTTTGCCATTTGGGATGGCATATGCCTGGGTTAAGAATACTGGTCTCTGATCCAGTGTCGATCAGTATTCTTAGCTTGTACTTGTTTTTCGTTTCAACAATTATATAGGGTAATCGGCTATTGGGCTTTTTTCCCGAAAATCCTCTTTTCTTTCTAGGTTATTCACTTGCCTTGTTACTGCTGATAATGTATCCATTGGTTCTACTATATCATTGGGATTGTGATTACTTCTAGAGGGGTTATTTATGTTTGCTCTAGCTTGACTATTTTGGTTTGTCCTAGACTGATTGTTTCGATGTGTCCTAGACTGAGTACTTCTATTTGTCCTACCCTGGTTATTCCTATTTGCGATATTTTCGTTGAATTGTTGTCGGTTGTGTCTGTTGTGTCTGTCGTCTGATTTATGAGATTTGTCAGAATTTAGTCCCTGATTGGAGTTAGAAATACCTCCTGAATATGCATATCCTGTCTCTGATAAGATCTGCATTGCTTCTTCTAAGTTCTCTGGGTTTCTGCAGTAAAGAAGTCCCTTCATTGGCTCTGGAATTTTACTTATAAAAATTCGAAGAGCTGCTTTGCAATTCTGTTCTATTTCACTAGGGTTATGAGCTCTAACTGTTTTGGTTTTATTATTTAGTCGTCTAAGAATTACCTTGATATTGTTGTAATAATCGTGACAGTGATTTCTAAAGGGTATACTTCTAAGATCGTCATACAGCTGTTCGGTAGTTTTCCTATCGCCAAAATATTGAAAAAATAACTTTTTTACGTCTTCCCAATTACTAACACTATTATTTATTTCTATAGCTTCCCTAGCTTTGCCTACCAGTTTATTTTTAATGATATCGAAAAAAAACATTTGCCCTGTCTCATCGTACCTAGCAAGGGTCGGATAGATTCTATCAACCAAGTCAATGAAATTGTGTAAATTATCCCTATTCCCATCATAATTTGGGAGATTATTTAAGTATTTTAAAGGGTCTATACTTAATGTTAATTGACTCACGCTTGCGGAAGCTCTTTCTGATGTCATCATACTGATTGTTTCCAGTTGTCGATGATTGTCGATTTCCTCCGTTCTTCGTTTCCTTCGTCTTATGTTATCCAGGTTCGTTTTTCTATTTTCTTGATTTGATGCACTTTTGGGTTTGTGTTTTTTTTTTGTGTTTTTTGAATTACAAACAAGCTTTAATTTTTTCTTCACTTTTGCAATTATTGTTGCTAAATTTTGTTTTTAAACTTTTCTCTCTAATTTAGGATGCTTGTGGTTGTTGCTTAGGTTGGTTTTCTTTTTGTTTATACAAAATGTAAATTATTTGATATGCAATACACTACAGTTACTAATTAGTCTAAGCGAACTTTATGTCGCAATGATATTACAATTCACTACTCAAAAAGCATACGAGTTTACACTGTTTTGTTTTTTTTTCGTTGATCTTTCCAGAAAGGATGTTTTTTTTTTTCGAAAAAAAACTTCTTTTGTTTTCTTCTAGACACTCTCCCCTGTGTGGACTACTTTCTCAACTATACTTCACTAAAGAGTTAAAGTTTTAGTTTCTCTTGTACTTCACTGAACTTAATCGCTCCAGTTAATTATAATTGTATTGTCACTTTATCGTAACGAGACGATCACATGAGTTAAATAATTAAAATTAACCGCGTATTAATTTTGTTCTTTTTCGAACACTTTTCGCGTACTCAATGATAATCCTACCGACTGCGCCAGTTATGTTGTTCCATCAACAGTTATATAAAAAAACACTTTATTTATTACAACCCTTAACTCTATGGAAGATAGCGAAAGAGAGCCAGCCGAACTAAACTCATCTGCATGTTTTATATGGCAAATATGTTGACGCTGCTTTTCCGATGAACACAGGTTTACCTGTGGGAAAGGAATGCGCTTTGACGAGGGTGTCATATTTGCCAGCGCGTGTAGCGCAAAAGTGAAACGTTTGTAAAAATGATCCGCGCATTGTTGGTCATGCATTCTACACGTGATTGGTAGCTTGGCATGCAACACAAAAAGCGAATGTTATTAGGAGGAAAACGGAAGTGAAGTCTGTGACGTAACAATGGACCGAAAACTTAGACATTATTCAACATAATATTAACAAACTGAATTACAAAAACGAATACCCAACCATGATACATAGTTTCAACACATTAACTCAGGAAATCGAAAGTCTAGTGAAAAAACACCATCACAAAGTAAGAAGAGGTTTAGTAAACATTGTAGGGAAAGGTTTAAAATATCTAACAGGAGTTATGGATCATGATGACGAACAGGAAATAATGAAAACCCTAGAAACGAATGAGAAGAATAACCAAAATATTATTGACGGACTAAACGACCAAATTCGAATAAATTACCACTTTGATGAACGTATAAACAATATAACAAGACATATAAACGGACAACAGTCAGAAATAAAAAAACAGCTACATAATCTAGGTAACGCTATTAACAGGGAATTTTTAGAAATCACTCGTATGCAGCATGCATTCCAAGTACAGTATGACATACAACTACTCGCAGAGCAAGTTAGAAAAGTTAAGGACAATCTATTAGCAAGCCAACTCGGAATCTTGGGAAGGGATTTTCTATCACCAAAAGAAATAGAAATGTTTAACGTAACAATAAGTGACTTCTCTAATATTAAAAGTTCTGTAATTAGCTATGAAGATCAAATAATTTTTGTGGTTATGTTACCAAATTATTCAAATGATAAATACTTTAAGATACTAATTGAACCTGTACCAAATAAAAATCAGCTAGAATTAGCTACCTTTTATAGAGAATTTATTAGCGATGGAAAACATAATTATTGTACTGTAAATGGGACAATTGAAATTAAAGATTTAGAATTAATAAAAGATACTTGTATTTCTAACATTTTTACTAAAAATCCCATATGTAATTTTAAGAATAATACGAATATTGAAATTAAACAGCTGACAAACAATATTGTAATCACTAAAAACATACCCTACATGCAAATAATTCATAATTGTCATAATTATAGTGCAAACTTAATGGGAAACAATCTAATTAGATTCGAAAATTGTAAAATAAACATCAATGATATAGAATATGAAAATTTTGTAATATATGATAACTTCATCATACCAAACTTTAATAATGTAACTATAGGGCAAATCGAAATAAACTTTTCTGCAGAGGAAATTAATACAAAACATCTAGAAAATCGGAAACTGATAGAAGAAATTAAACGTAGAAATATCACGTATGGACATATAAATTTCGGAATAACACCAATCATAATAACTATTTTAATTGTAATCATGATTGCATTTCGAAAAATAAATAAACTAAATAAGACTAATGTTAAAATCGAAGTTAAGAATATAGATTCTCCGGAGCAGAATCCTAAGGAGGGGCGTGTTACATCACAGACTTCACTTCCGTTTTCCTCCTAATAACATTCGCTTATTGTGTTGCATGCCAAGCTACCAATCACGTGTAGAATGCATGACCAACAATGCGCGGATCATTTTTACAAACGTTTCACTTTTGCGCTACACGCGCTGGCAAATATGACACCTTCGCCAAAGCGCATTCCTTTCCCACAGGTAAACCTGTGTTCATCGGAAAAGCGGCGTCAACATATTTGCCATATAAAACATGCAGATGAGTTTAGTTCGGTTGGCTCTCTTCCGCTATCTTCCATAGAGTTAAGAGTTGTAATAAATAAAGTGTTTTTTTTTATATAACTGTTGATGGAACAACATAACTCTGCAACTAATTATCTTTACAAAAAAAACTGAAACACTATATTTTCTAGTTTTGGGAAAGCCAAACACATCACTGCTTAGATTTGCAAACGACACTTCTTCTGAAGGTAATGTGCAATAAATTAACAGTCATTTTACTTAAAATTTATTTTCTGTAAAAGTCAACTAATTATGAGTACTTACCATGCGATCTTAACTTGCAAAAAATGTATGATTGTTATGTTCATGAATGCCAAGAAGAAAATATTCTGCCAGCAAAATTATGGTTGTATTGACAAATGTTTAATAATGATTTCTGTATTAAATTTCACACGCCACTGACTTAGGAACAGAAACTTTCTGATGATTATGATCAACACATTAAAAGAAAAGTTTTGCTAGAGATTTGCATGCCAATCTAAACATAATGCTTTTGCAACAAATATTCAATTTACTGAATTAAATTTAGAGGCCGTTAAGTCCTGCCCAAGTACACATTGGAAAGTCATATTTTATAAAAGACTTTTAGATGTTTACAATCTGACAGTATTAAATGTCGGAACCAAAGAAGCAATCCCTTATATGAGGCATGGGGGAATGGCTGGTGGAGGCCTTGACGAAGTGGCATCATGCCTGTTTATGTATTGTACTTAAGAGACCATTGCAATGGCAACCTTTTGTACTAATGAATGATACATGTTGGGGACAAAATCGAAACGTTTACATTTCGCAAAGCTTTTCTACACGGAACCAACACTTGACATTCATGAAATAGATCACTGCTTCTTTGAACCTGTTCACTCTTTGATGGAATGCGATTCTGTTTATGCTTAAATAGAACCCCCTGGGTTGGTACACAGTTGTAATAATGTCATCAAAACAATCTAAATAAATATAAGTGATAGAAATTGTACACGAGGATATTTTATCTGTTAGTTTAGCTTTGATCAAAAACCGTACTATTGATACAGAAGGAAAAAATGTTAAATGGCTTAAATTCGATACTAAAAATATTTATTTTAAATATAATAAAGAAGATTTCAAAATTTTTCAAATAATGAGAAGACTGTCCAGACCATTTGAGTTGCCAGAATTAGTTCCAAGTCTTACAGTCCCCAAGCTTATTAAAGGAGGAAAATACGAAGATTTATTAGACCTCTGTAAGAAAGGCATTATTCTCTCCCAGTGCCACGATTTCTATAAATTATTAAGAACTTTTAACGAGCACGAGGAAAGTGAAAACTATATACGATAATTTTATATTTATCATTGATAAGATTTACAAGCATAATAGAATTTAATACTGTTTTTTTTTTATTTAGTGACGCATTAAAAAATAAAACTTAAAGTAGTAAGTTTGGCTAAAGACACAAAAACGTATCGGTGCTCATTTCCGTTTCATGTAATAAAAATTCCATTAAATTCCAATTAAAATTAAATTAAAGTGAAAAATGTTTAATTTATTCCACAGAAATAAATCTAAACTTGAAATTTTCAAAAGTAGTCTTTTGAGAAGTAACACACATCTCGAAATATTAAGAAAATATAAAAAACAGCATTACAAAAACGTCCCTCCCGAAAAATTGAAATTAACGTGTTTTTATATCATTAGGGCGACGATTTTTGATCTCATTTTTCATCGCAATCCTATCTAAAAAATTTATTTCATGTATTACTTCTATGTCCTCGTTTTCATTTCTTTCATGTTCCTTCAAAAATGACTCGTCATATTTTTCAAAATTCATACTGTACTGTATTGTCTCGGATGATCTTGATCTAAATAATTCAATCTTTTAATTTTTGGTTATGGTTGTCGTGTGGAGTCGTTATTTTTAATTAATGGATCATCACGAAAATATTTATCTGAGAATCTTTTTATGGGTGGTCTATTCTATACAGGTATTATAGGTATTAAAGTCATTTTAAGACGGTTGTTCCTTGAGAATTGAAATGGGATGTCGAAGGTTCTAGGGCTGTTCGATCTGCTCGCGATTATAGTGAGGGGAATTGAATGATTCAATGATTCAGTGATATCCCATTGTAATCAGCAAAGGATTTTGTAAACGAACAGCGCATTTGATTGACCCCAAATTCTTGTGCAATTGCCAATGCAGATGGCATATTTTTGTTTTCCTAGATGAAAACAAAACATCACACATAGGCTTACACAATCCGGAAACAATTGTTTGCAATCTACCTATTGGATGAACCGATGAGTTTAGTGTTACTCTCATTCTAGTTTTATTGATGATTAATGTTAATTTCCTTTCAACTGCGTCATAGGATTTAACGATAGACATTTTTCCCTGCCTTCCTGAAGGACATTTCATGCTCCATAAAGTGAATTGATCACTTGTTAGCATTAGCAAAATCTAAACCACTAATTATTGCTTTGAAATTGTGAACAGTATTAAATGATGATTACGCTCAACCAGCAAATCCTGTTATTTTTTTCCTAATTAATGCTACAGCTTAGCAATATTCACAGCTCTCTTAATATCCTTAAAAATATTATTTGCAGCTAATATGGCTTGTCACCAAAATGTGTACATTAATTGATTTCTCTATATTTAAGCAGTGATTTATTAAGATCCAATGACCCTTCATAAAGAATTTTAGAGTTGATTGTTACAGTCTCGAATTCTTTAACTTTTGGAATTTTTTCCAAAAAAGAAAGTGTATCCTTAAATTCTCTCACTGCGATTTGAAAACATTGTTTTGTTTGCTCAAACCAATCATGAAAAGCTAGGCTCACGTCGCGCCACGTTGGGCGCCAGTAAATAATAGGGCACAATATCTAACTGCAAGTTTTTTTTACAAATTTTTATTTTTTACGGATTTGCGTAGACAACCTGTTTGTGCAAAAAGTAGCGGGTAGCAGGTAAAGCTATGTTGTTGACCAACTGATGCTGCGTACGTAATTCTGGAAATGTTGTTAGAATGTGAAATACTCGTACTATTCTCCTAATTCTTAAAAGAATTCTTTTGGTTCACATATTTTAATGGATCTCAGTTTTTATTTTGTTAATATAAGTCACATGCTTTTTAAATCTATGAGCATTAAGTGAAAATTTTTTTCTTTTATTTCCATTTCTTCTAAATACTTTATCTGTTTTTTCGTTCGTAAAATAAATCTCATAGAATTTAAATGTTATAAAATATAATATCTCAATGAGACTTATAACAGATCCACCCAAACAGAGGCCGAAAATTCCCCCAAATGAAGCTGCAAATATGGAACAAAAATATATGGGTAAAAATAAATTAATTTAAACCAATTACCTAAAAAGTCGTCCCACGTTTTAAAAAGCTCTCTGCGATATTTTATGCAAGATATGTCTTTGAAATAAACAACAATTGAACTCAAGCTCGATATCGAGTCCCTGTAAAAAGAAAAGCTAGTATAACACCGTAAGTATTTTCCCATATCTATACTCAGTATTCAGCATTCCAACTCCATTTACTCTGTTTGATATGAAAGTATCTGCTTCATAATTTTTTTCAGAACAACTTGGTAGGCAATCGCATGTCATACCCATATTTTGTATATCAATGTTTCCAAATCTTTTTTCAGTATAAAGGCTTGCGAACAAATCTGCAAAACTTAATATTTGAACTTATCACGAAAAATATGAGTACCTTTTTATTTATTTTAGAAAAAATGTGTATTTAGTGTATAGGCAAGGATGTTTGCGGTATTGTTGGTTGTGAAAAAAAGCTATTAAAAAAATATTATGTCGTACGTAGCCCCATCTTGCTGGAACCATATGTGTTGCTTGTCCCAATCCACAATTTCTACCCATATAAAATCGGTTATGATGCCTCGCTCTCCATTGACTGTAACGTTTCTTCCATTGTCGTCTTGAAAGAAGAATGCGACTATAATGTCACCATTTTAAAAGCCACACCAAAAAGTTACACATTTAGGATGCATTGGTTTCAAAAACGGCAGTATTGCTTTTTTACCTAGCCGCCGAGAATCTAGCCGTTCGGTTCTCAATTAGCAAATCAATCTCACGAACTCTCTTTTCAAACTTGCGTACATCAGCTGCAGTTGGTGCATTATTTTGGCCGAAAATAGTTGTAAACTTTGCATTGTTTCAGCAATACAGCAACTACTTTGAAAGTAACTTTGCAATATTTCTCAGAGTTGTTTAAGCGTAAATTAGTTCATTTCGTCCCGCGAATATATTGTAGTACTGAGTTTCTCCCAATTTTTTGAGCAGATAAGAGCTGTCAGAGTCAAAAGATTATCTGATACAAACGATTCAATGAATCCAACAAATGATTCACCATTTATTTATATTTTCTTAAGAGAAAAAAAAAGTACTTGAAAAAGATAAAATATGACAACAAAGCTTATGGTTTTTGAGTTTTCATTTTACATTTACTAGAAAGTTAAAAATAAAAACATTTTATTTTTGAACGCTTAATTATAATATAAAATCCACTGCTCATCATTAAATTTGCATCATTAAAATATAAAAACACGGAAATTAATCAAAAGTATCAATAGCATACCTACAAGTATGTATAGAAATAACATAGATGGTGGTGGCAAATTTAAATACGGATACCAAGAATAACTTTTATTCACTTTCAAAATGCACAATAATTGCAAAAGTGAAGAAAAAATTAAAGCTTGTTTGTAATTCAAAAAACAAAAAAAAAAAACACAAACCCAAAAGTGCATCAAATCAAGAAAATAGAAAAACGAACCTGGATAACATAGGACGAAGGAAACGAAGAACGGAGGAAATCGACAATCATCGACAACTGGAAACAATCAGTATGATGACATCAGAAAGAGCTTCCGCAAGCGTGAGTCAATTAACATTAAGTATAGACCCTTTAAAATACTTAAATAATCTCCCAAATTATGATGGGAATAGGGATAATTTACACAATTTCATTGACTTGGTTGATAGAATCTATCCGACCCTTGCTAGGTACGATGAGACAGGGCAAATGTTTTTTTTCGATATCATTAAAAATAAACTGGTAGGCAAAGCTAGGGAAGCTATAGAAATAAATAATAGTGTTAGTAATTGGGAAGACGTAAAAAAGTTATTTTTTCAATATTTTGGCGATAGGAAAACTACCGAACAGCTGTATGACGATCTTAGAAGTATACCCTTTAGAAATCACTGTCACGATTATTACAACAATATCAAGGTAATTCTTAGACGACTAAATAATAAAACCAAAACAGTTAGAGCTCATAACCCTAGTGAAATAGAACAGAATTGCAAAGCAGCTCTTCGAATTTTTATAAGTAAAATTCCAGAGCCAATGAATTGACTTCTACACTGCAGAAACCCAGAAAACTTAGAAGAAGCAATGCAGATCTTATCAGAGACAGGATATGCATATTCAGGAGGTATTTCTAACTCCAATCAGGGACTAAATTCTGACAAATCTCATAAATCAGACGACAGACACAACAGACACAACCGACAACAATTCAACGAAAATATCGCAAATAGGAATAACCAGGGTAGGACAAATAGAAGTACTCAGTCTAGGACACATCAAAACAATCAGTCTAGGACAAACCAAAATAGTCAAGCTAGAGCAAACATAAATAACACCTCTAGCAGTAATCACAATCCCAATGATATAGTAGAACCAATGGATACATTATCAGCAGTAACAAGGCAAGTGAATAACCTAGAAAGAAAAGAGGATTTTCGGGAAAAAAGCCCAATAGCCGATTACCCTATATAATTGTTGAAACGAAAAACAAGTACAAGCTAAGAATACTGATCGACACTGGATCAGAGACCAGTATTCTTAACCCAGGCATATGCCATCCCAAATGGCAAACAAAACTACAAAACCCACTTAAAATTTTAACAACAAGCACACCCATATATGTAGATAGGAAAGTTAAAATTCCATTGTTTAAAGAGTTAGGGAAAATAGGTAAAACTGCGGAGTTTTTAGAGTTCAAGTTCCATGAAAATTTTGACGGATTGATAGGCAACAACATCCTACTGCCAATAGAAGCTATCCTTGATTTCAAAAGGAAAATTCTAATGGTAGGTGAAAAGGAGATTCAAATATTTTTTTACCAAAGACGAGGAAGAAGTAACGTACGAAAAGTACAAATCACAAATCCCCACCTTAGAAATCTACAGTACAGAACTGAGCATAAAACCAATTTTGAAGCAAATTCGAACACAACACCTAAATAAGGAAGAAGAAGACGCCATTATAAAATTGGTTAAGCAATATGCAACAATATTTTTTCAAGAAGGAACCGACCTCACCTCAACAGAGTAATGAAAATGCGGAAAATATGGACACCCAATCAATAGTCGCAACCATCCACAGTGCAAACGAGGATAGTAGTGACCATATTCCAATAATAGACTCACCAGTAAATATATACAAAACCCAGTTAGTCTTGAATACAACAGACAAATTAAATAATCATAAAATATATAATACATCCAAAAAGAGAAGAATAGTAATTGAATTAAAGGAATTTAGGGAAGATTTTTTGTTAGACATAATGAAAAAGTTTCTGCCCCACAAAGGCATAGTTGCTATTTACTGTAACCATGATCACATATTCGCAAGGTTTCAAGATGTGCATCTAAAATACTTCAGCCAAAATAAACTCCTTAAAGTAATTAAATGCACTAAGTTCTTAGGTGATTTAGATAATGAAGAAAAAGAAGCAGAAGTGATAGTTAAAACTCATAAACTACTTAATCATCGCGGCATAAATGAAACATACGAAGAAATTAAAGACATCTACTATACCCCGAAGCTTAAAGAAAAAATTAGAAAATATATAAATAATTGTGAAATATGCAACAAATCAAAATACGAACGCCAGCCTCTTAAAATCCCATATTCAATAACTGAGACGCCAGAAAAACCAAATCAAGTTATCCACATCGACATTTGGTATGCAAACATTAATCTCATGTTTGTTACCATGATAGATAAATTTTCCAAGCATGTGACAGTCCAAGAAATAAAACATAGAACTTGGATATCTCTTTTAAATACCCTAAAATATAGATTTGCTAACTTTGGCATTCCAAAAAAAATAATAACCGATGGCGAATCCGGTTTCTCATCTATTATTATTAAAGAATTTCTTAAAGAGAACAATGTAGAATTGCATATTACAACTCCTTACAATAAAACAGGAAACTCAGATATAGAAAGGTTTCACTCGACGTTAAACGAACATATTAGAACTTTTGCAGCAGATAAAGACAATAAAGATACACTCCGAAATAGAATTTTAGAAGCAGTTAAAATTTATAACAATACTATTCTCTCTACTACCAAACAGAGACCAAACAATTTCCTTAACGGAACTCTGACCCAGGAAGATTTTCCCAAAATCGTAGAATTTATAAACAAAAATAAAGAAAAGTACACAAATAAACTCAATAGAGATAGGAAAGACATCGACTTTACTAAAGAAAAACATACATTTTTGAAGAATAGAGGTTACAATAAGCTCAAACCAATTCATAAACATGAACACCCTGACATAGTTGATAAAAATTATATAAGAGATATTAAAGGAAGCAAATATTACAAAAATCAGGTAAAACGCAAATACAAACACGAAAACTCATAAAATTCCAGATATTGATACTACTCACAACAATGACTATGAAGACACAAGGTCAAAAGATTGACATACTTAACTTAGACAACGGACAAGGGTACATTACGATAAGAGATCAACAACTTCAAATTATAGTAGGCTATACAAAATTACTTCATTGTGTAAATCTGACATGGACCGAAAACTTAGACATTATTCAACATAATATTAACAAACTGAATTACAAAAACGAATACCCAACCATGATACATAGTTTCAACACATTGACTCAGGAAATCGAAAGTCTAGTGAAAAAACACCATCACAAAGTAAGAAGAGGTTTAGTAAACATTGTAGGGAAAGGTTTAAAATATCTAACAGGAGTTATGGATCATGATGACGAACAGGAAATAATGAAAACCCTAGAAACGAATGAGAAGAATAACCAAAATATTATTGACGGACTAAACGACCAAATTCGAATAAATTACCACTTTGATGAACGTATAAACAATATAACAAGACATATAAACGGACAACAGTCAGAAATAAAAAAACAGCTACATAATCTAGGTAACGCTATTAACAGGGGGAATTTTTAGAAATCACTCGTATGCAGCATGCATTCCAAGTACAGTATGACATACAACTACTCGCAGAGCAAGTTAGAAAAGTTAAGGACAATCTATTAGCAAGCCAACTCGGAATCTTGGGAAGGGATTTTCTATCACCAAAAGAAATAGAAATGTTTAACGTAACAATAAGTGACTTCTCTAATATTAAAAGTTCTGTAATTAGCTATGAAGATCAAATAATTTTTGTGGTTATGTTACCAAATTATTCAAATGATAAATACTTTAAGATACTAATTGAACCTGTACCAAATAAAAATCAGCTAGAATTAGCTACCTTTTATAGAGAATTTATTAGCGATGGAAAACATAATTATTGTACTGTAAATGGGACAATTGAAATTAAAGATTTAGAATTAATAAAAGATACTTGTATTTCTAACATTTTTACTAAAAATCCCATATGAAATTTTAAGAATAATACGAATATTGAAATTAAACAGCTGACAAACAATATTGTAATCACTAAAAACATACCCTACATGCAAATAATTCATAATTGTCATAATTATAGTGCAAACTTAATGGGAAACAATCTAATTAGATTCGAAAATTGTAAAATAAACATCAATGATATAGAATATGAAAATTTTGTAATATATGATAACTTCATCATACCAAACCTTAATAATGTAACTATAGGGCAAATCGAAATAAACTTTTCTGCAGAGGAAATTAATACAAAACATCTAGAAAATCGGAAACTGATAGAAGAAATTAAACGTAGAAATATCACGTATGGACATATAAATTTCGGAATAACACCAATCATAATAACTATTTTAATTGTAATCATGATTGCATTTCGAAAAATAAATAAACTAAATAAGACTAATGTTAAAATCGAAGTTAAGAATATAGATTCTCCGGAGCAGAATCCTAAGGAGGGGCGTGTTACGTCACAGACTTCACTTCCGTTTTCCTCCTAATAACATTCGCTTATTGTGTTGCATGCCAAGCTACCAATCACGTGTAGAATGCATGACCAACAATGCGCGGATCATTTTTACAAACGTTTCACTTTTGCGCTACACGCGCTGGCAAATATGACACCCTCGTCAAAGCGCATTCCTTTCCCACAGGTAAACCTGTGTTCATCGGAAAAGCGGCGTCAACATATTTGCCATATAAAACATGCAGATGAGTTTAGTTCGGTTGGCTCTCTTTCGCTATCTTCCATAGAGTTAAGAGTTGTAATAAATAAAGTGTTTTTTTATATAACTGTTGATGGAACAACATAACTCCATGTGGTCAGATTTACAGAATGAAGTAATTTTGTATAGCCTACTATAATTTGAAGTTGTTGATCTCTTATCGTAATGTACCCTTGTCCGTTGTCTAAGTTAAGTATGTCAATCTTTTGACCTTGTGTCTTCATAGTCATTGTTGTGAGTAGTATCAATATCTGGAATTTTATGAGTTTTCGTGTTTGTATTTGCGTTTTACCTGATTTTTGTAATATTTGCTTCCTTTACTATCTCTTATATAATTTTTATCAACTATGTCAGGGTGTTCATGTTTATAAATTGGTTTGAGCTTATTGTAACCTCTATTCTTCAAAAATGTATGTTTTTCTTTAGTAAAGTCGATGTCTTTCCTATCTCTATTGAGTTTATTTGTGTACTTTTCTTTATTTTTGTTTATAAATTCTACGATTTTGGGAAAATCTTCCTGGCTCAGAGTTCCGTTAAGGAAATTGTTTGGTCTCTGTTTGGTAGTAGAGTGAATAGTATTGTTAAAAATTTTAACTGCTTCTAAAATTCTATTTCGGAGTGTATCTTTATTGTCTTTATCTGCTGCAAAAGTTCTAATATGTTCGTTTAACATCGAGTGAAACCTTTCTATATCTGAGTTTTCTGTTTTATTGTAAGGAGTTGTAATATGCAATTCTACATTGTTCTCTTTAAGAAATTCTTTAATAATAATAGATGAGAAACCGGATTCGCCATCGGTTATTATTTTTTTTGGAATGCCAAAGTTAGCAAATCTATATTTTAGGGTATTTAAAAGAGATATCCAAGTTCTATGTTTTATTTCTTGGACTGTCACATGCTTGGAAAATTTATCTATCATGGTAACAAACATGAGATTAATGTTTGCATACCAAATGTCGATGTGGATAACTTGATTTGGTTTTTCTGGCGTCTCAGTTATTGAATATGGGATTTTAAGAGGCTGGCGTTCGTATTTTGATTTGTTGCATATTTCACAATTATTTATATATTTTCTAATTTTTTCTTTAAGCTTCGGGGTATAGTAGATGTCTTTAATTTCTTCGTATGTTTCATTTATGCCGCGATGATTAAGTAGTTTATGAGTTTTAACTATCACTTCTGCTTCTTTTTCTTCATTATCTAAATCACCTAAGAACTTAGTGCATTTAATTACTTTAAGGAGTTTATTTTGGCTGAAGTATTTTAGATGCACATCTTGAAACCTTGCGAATATGTGATCATGGTTACAGTAAATAGCAACTATGCCTTTGTGGGGCAGAAACTTTTTCATTATGTCTAACAAAAAATCTTCCCTAAATTCTTTTAATTCAATTACTATTCTTCTCTTTTTGAATGTATTATATATTTTATGATTATTTAATTTGTCTGTTGTATTCAAGACTAACTGGGTTTTGTATATATTTACTGGTGAGTCTATAATTGGAATATGGTCACTACTATCCTCATTTGCACTGTGGATGGTTGCGACTATTGATTGGGTGTCCATATTTTCCGCATTTTCATTACTCTGTTGATCCGTATTTTCATTGAGATAAATTTCCATCCTAGATAGCCCGTCTGCTACCTGGTTATCCTTACCTTTTACGTATTCTATCTCGAAGTTGAATTCTTCAAGCTTTATCTTCCACCTCTGTAATTTAGAGTTGGGTCCCTTTAGTGAACTCAACCAAACTAATGGACGATGATCTGTCCGGATGGTGAATTTTCTTCCGTATAAATAGGGCCTGAAATATTTGGTTGCCCATACTATAGCGAGTAACTCTTTTTCAACGGTCGAGTAATTGATCTCATGATTGTTTAGAGTACGACTGGCATAGCAAGTCGGATGACTATCTTGAGATAAGACAGCACCGATTGCATAATTTGAAGCGTCTGTCGTTAACGTAAACTTTTTAGTAAAGTCAGGATGTCTAAGTATTGGTTCAGATGTAATCAAAGCTTTCAAATTTTCAAAACTTTGATTATAATCTGGGTCATTCATATCAATTTTAGCTCCTTTTTTTAAGCAAACAGTCATAGGCTTTGCTACTTTCGAGTAGTCTTTTATAAATTTTCGATAATAACCCGTTATACCGAGGAATGCTTTTATCTGCTTCTGAGTTTTAGGTAGTTTGTAATTTAATATGGCTTCAATTTTCTGGGGGTTAGGTTTGATACCTTCTGTCGTGATAATATGTCCTAGAAATTCTGTCTCTTTTTTCAAGAATTCGCTCTTGTCGAGTTGTACTTTCAAATTCACTTCTTTGAGCTTTTGGAATACTTTCTTAATCGAATTTATGTGTTCCTGCAAACTAGTTGAAAATATTATTACATCATCAATATATACCAGACAGATTTTTCCAATATATTCGGCCAGTACAGAATTCATCATCCTTTGGAAAGTTGCCGGGGCATTCTTTAATCCAAAGGGCATTCTGAGGAATTCGTAATGCCCGTCATTAGTTGAAAAGGCAGTTTTTTTGACATCATTGCTGGCTATCTCGATTTGGTGAAAACCTTTCGCCAAGTCAAGCGTCGTAAAGTATTGGGCTTTCCCTAATTTGTCAAAAATCTCATCGATATTAGGGATTGGGAATTTAACATCGATAGAAACCTCGTTGAGCTTTCTATAGTCGATTACAATTCTCCATTTTTTCAGGCCCGATGCGTCTGCTTTTTTTGGGACGACCCAAATCGGGGCTGAATAAGGTGAATTGCTAGGGCGAATTATCTTTTGCCGTAGCATCTCATTTATCTGAGATTCAACCTCATTCCTATGTACTTCTGGGTATCTATAATTACGGGTATAAATTGGGATTTCGTTTTTTGTCTTTATTTCGTGCTTAATCGCACTTGTAAAGGTGAGGTCGGTTCCTTCTTGAAAAAATATTGTTGCATATTGCTTAACCAGTTTTATAATGGCGTCCTCTTCTTCCTTATTTAGGTGTTGTGTTCGAATTTGCTTCAAAATTGGTTTTATGCTCAGTTCTGTACTGTAGATTTCTAAGGTGGGGATTTGTGATTTGTACTTTTCGTACGTTACTTCTTCCTCGTCTTTGTTAAAAAATCTTTGAATCTCCTTTTCACCTACCATTAGAATTTTCCTTTTGAAATCAAGGATAGCTTCTATTGGCAGTAGGATGTTGTTGCCTATCAATCCGTCAAAATTTTCATGGAACTTGAACTCTAAAAACTCCGCAGTTTTACCTATTTTCCCTAACTCTTTAAACAATGGAATTTTAACTTTCCTATCTACATATATGGGTGTGCTTGTTGTTAAAATTTTAAGTGGGTTTTGTAGTTTTGTTTGCCATTTGGGATGGCATATGCCTGGGTTAAGAATACTGGTCTCTGATCCAGTGTCGATCAGTATTCTTAGCTTGTACTTGTTTTTCGTTTCAACAATTATATAGGGTAATCGGCTATTGGGCTTTTTTCCCGAAAATCCTCTTTTCTTTCTAGGTTATTCACTTGCCTTGTTACTGCTGATAATGTATCCATTGGTTCTACTATATCATTGGGATTGTGATTACTTCTAGAGGGGTTATTTATGTTTGCTCTAGCTTGACTATTTTGGTTTGTCCTAGACTGATTGTTTCGATGTGTCCTAGACTGAGTACTTCTATTTGTCCTACCCTGGTTATTCCTATTTGCGATATTTTCGTTGAATTGTTGTCGGTTGTGTCTGTTGTGTCTGTCGTCTGATTTATGAGATTTGTCAGAATTTAGTCCCTGATTGGATTTAGAAATACCTCCTGAATATGCATATCCTGTCTCTGATAAGATCTGCATTGCTTCTTCTAAGTTTTCTGGGTTTCTGCAGTGTAGAAGTCCCTTCATTGGCTCTGGAATTTTACTTATAAAAATTCGAAGAGCTGCTTTGCAATTCTGTTCTATTTCACTAGGGTTATGAGCTCTAACTGTTTTGGTTTTATTATTTAGTCGTCTAAGAATTACCTTGATATTGTTGTAATAATCGTGACAGTGATTTCTAAAGGGTATACTTCTAAGATCGTCATACAGCTGTTCGGTAGTTTTCCTATCGCCAAAATATTGAAAAAATAACTTTTTTACGTCTTCCCAATTACTAACACTATTATTTATTTCTATAGCTTCCCTAGCTTTGCCTACCAGTTTATTTTTAATGATATCGAAAAAAAACATTTGCCCTGTCTCATCGTACCTAGCAAGGGTCGGATAGATTCTATCAACCAAGTCAATGAAATTGTGTAAATTATCCCTATTCCCATCATAATTTGGGAGATTATTTAAGTATTTTAAAGGGTCTATACTTAATGTTAATTGACTCACGCTTGCGGAAGCTCTTTCTGATGTCATCATACTGATTGTTTCCAGTTGTCGATGATTGTCGATTTCCTCCGTTCTTCGTTTCCTTCGTCTTATGTTATCCAGGTTCGTTTTTCTATTTTCTTGATTTGATGCACTTTTGGGTTTGTGTTTTTTTTTTTTGTTTTTTGAATTACAAACAAGCTTTAATTTTTTCTTCACTTTTGCAATTATTGTTGCTAAATTTTGTTTTTAAACTTTTCTCTCTAATTTAGGATGCTTGTGGTTGTTGCTTAGGTTGGTTTTCTTTTTGTTTATACAAAATGTAAATTATTTGATATGCAATACACTACAGTTACTAATTAGTCTAAGCGAACTTTATGTCGCAATGATATTACAATTCACTACTCAAAAAGCATACGAGTTTACACTGTTTTGTTTTTTTTTCGTTGATCTTTCCAGAAAGGATGTTTTTTTTTTTTCGAAAAAAAACTTCTTTTGTTTTCTTCTAGACACTCTCCCCTGTGTGGACTACTTTCTCAACTATACTTCACTAAAGAGTTAAAGTTTAAGTTTCTCTTGTACTTCACTGAACTTAATCGCTCCAGTTAATTATAATTGTATTGTCACTTTATCGTAACGAGACGATCACATGAGTTAAATAATTAAAATTAACCGCGTATTAATTTTGTTCTTTTTCGAACACTTTTCGCGTACTCAATGATAATCCTACCGACTGCGCCAGTTATGTTGTTCCATCAACAGTTATATAAAAAAAACACTTTATTTATTACAACTCTTAACTCTATGGAAGATAGCGAAAGAGAGCCAACCGAACTAAACTCATCTGCATGTTTTATATGGCAAATATGTTGACGCCGCTTTTCCGATGAACACAGGTTTACCTGTGGGAAAGGAATGCGCTTTGGCGAAGGTGTCATATTTGCCAGCGCATGTAGCGCAAAAGTGAAACGTTTGTAAAAATGATCCGCGCATTGTTGGTCATGCATTCTACACGTGATTGGTAGCTTGGCATGCAACACAATAAGCGAATGTTATTAGGAGGAAAACGGAAGTGAAGTCTGTGACGTAACAGCAGTTTTGTTAATTGACTCGGTAGCCAAGCGATTAGCGGCGTCGGTCAGTCGTTCACAGACTTTTATAGAGTGCGAATGTGTTTCGGCCTTTCTCAACCGTGAAACAGTTTATGATCAAGATTTTGACAAACTCTCGTGGGGGCCCAACAACGTCGGTAAGGGCAGCAGTAAATGTCAAGTCAAGAACCGAACCATGACGAATACCCATTTATATCTTATGGTGGGGAAGGCCACTATATGGGAGGTGGTAATAACTTTACATCTCTGGCGGCTTCTGAGCCTGAGGATGAAGGGGAAGAGGTGCAAACTCTCAACAGCAGCATAAAAGGGCTGCAACAAAAGGTACTGGCTATTAAGGCCAAGCAAGCTATAAGAAGAGAGAAGGAGCAAAAGCAACAACTCCAGATCCCACAGGAAAAACAAGGCTCAGCTGCAAAATCACCACAACAACAAACACAACAGCAATTATCAATATATTAAACAGTGCAAAAACCGGCGCAGCAAATAACAAAAACAATCACAACAGAAACATAAACAGCAACAGAATGTACAACAGAATAAACAACAACAGCAACAATATCAGCAGCAGCAGCAAAACCAGCAGCAGCAGCAGCAGAAACAACAACAACAAAACCACAAAGAAAATCAAGCAAAGAGTGCCACCAAATATGGAACTTAAAGAAACAATTGATCTATGTTAGTTCATATGCAATCACTTTTTTTGCAAAAGATTGAGTAATGATAGGCATGCGATCCACTACAACACAGTGGAGCGCTATAATAAGATAAAAGCTTGTTAAACGATTCAGCAACGGACTTTTTCTCCTTCACCCGAAGGGGGAGAAGCTACAAACTATGTCTACTGATCCGGAGGAGCTCCTCGCACTACTCAAAGAGAAAGAGTGCGAAGACCTCAAATTCGTAAGGGTCAAGCCTTTCACCACAGCTAGAGCCAAAAGGCGGAAATTTCCGTTCTTCCTGGTTCAGCTAAGTCCCGATAGCAAACTGGATGGCCTAAGGAGTATCAAAGTCCTAGACTACCAGATTGAACACTGAGAAAAAGTAAAAAGGCACGAAAACATTTTGCAATGTGTTCGGTGGCAAATATTCAGGCACGCCGCGTCGAACTGCGAAATGCAGCCTCGATGCGTCAAGTGCGGTAAGAAACACAAATCAAAAGAATGCGTTCTCGGTAGAGATGGAGCGTCAGAAAAAGCCAACTCTCTTGCGTTTTATGTAAGGATACGGGACACACCACAAATTATCGGGGTTGTCCCAAATTCCAATACATAAAAAGAGTAAACCTGGCTCGGCAAAATAAGGTGGAAATTAAGCGTCCACCGGTTCAAATACAAACACCCGCCATCACTCTCCAAGTTACCTAAGCCTAAATGGGGGCAATCAGGGGAAATATGATACAGCAAACAGAGGTTTCTTCTCAGGTCCCAGCGCTTAGAGCACCGGAATCGGCAAATGACATGCTAGCTATCTTGCTCTCTGTCCAGGGCCAGATGGCTCAGCTTCAACGTCAAATTACCTAGCAAGATACGCGGGTAGATCAAATCTACGCGCTGATGCCGGGTCTAACGCACCTACAGCCGTAATGGGTACGTACATGGCGGAGCAAACCCTAAAGGTCCTTGCAGTGAATGTCAATTCACTGATTAGAATGAGCGAAGAGCCACACTGTTTAAGGGGACATGACATCTTAAAAAAAAATTTGTTTTAAAATGCGTATAATTTAAATCAAAAACAAGATATCACTCTGAAACTTTACATATATATTTTGACATAAAAAATTACGTAAAAAAATTGTTTGTAGAATTTGTTTTATGTGATTTAAGACCACTAGAATTTTAAAAAAAAAACCAAAAAAAACTACGGCGGGCGTGAATGCGGCTCATTGAAACATTTCCAAAAAAATGGAGGTTTTAATCAGCATCGAAGCCGCCATGGAATGAACTACAAGAAACAATTTTGGTCGAAAAAAAAACAAAATAGCGGCATTTTTTCGAAACTGGTAAATTTTTGGGAATCAAAAATCAAAAACTTGAATACAGATCTTTCTGCCCGTAGTTCAATCCATCCATTAATACTCGTATGTGCACAATAGCATATTAAAATTTTAGAAAGATTAGTCAAGTAGTTTTTTTTTATCACGCGCGCCAACTCAAAAAACGTGGTTTCGAGAAAAACGCGTTTAAGATTTTTTAACTATTACTGTACTGCTCTTACGCGATGTGCCCAAAAAGGCTCGTTGTATATTTTAGAATCCGAATTTGGGGTTTATATTATTAATAAACGTATTTTTCAATATTTTTTAAACCAGAAACTGTTATAAAAAAATTTTTGATTTTTTGAAAATTTGAAGGTGTCATGTCCCGTTAAGTTGTTTTAAGACCAAGCCCCTAATGTGCTTTTGGTTGGCGAAACTAAGCTAACCAAAAGACACAAAATGAGGCACAGAAGGTATAAAATCATGCGAAAGAATCAACCCAACTCCATTTAAGGAGGAGGCGTTGCAATCTTCGTAAAAAAAGGTGCGTAGGTTTCAGGTGCTCGAAGCATGCATCATGTTCTATATATCACTCTCCGTAGTAGAAAGCAGTTATACGTGGTGTCTGTTTATGCGCCTAAGGCTACTTAACCCACCCTATTCATCTCAGAGCTCGGAGGAAAACTATTTGATTATCGGTGGAGATTTCAACGCCAAACATAGAGATTGGTGAAAGAATACATCAAATTCTTGAGGGAACCTACTATTCAATTGGTGGAGTCAGCACAGTGTGATGTACCGACTCGGCCTTAAAGCGACGGATAGTCCGGCGTTTCCTAGACACGGCTCCTATTTGGATCTCCTGTTGTACGACACACGAATACAACTGACATTTACGAACCAACAAACTGTAAACTGTCTTCGCACTTTTGTATATGACAGTGACCATTGCGGACTTAGTACTGAAATAACCATTCCGAACGAATTGGACAAGTTTGTTTAAAGGCATTCTTACAACAATAGTAAGGTGCGTAGGACACACTTCTCCAGCATACTGACTAGAGCACTCTCCTCGAATTCGCCCCACCCACCGTCAAACGAGGTATCTAAGACTAATGGATGAGACAATTAAACGGACTATGGACAATACAATACCTCGATATTAACACACTTCCGCAATGCAACTTTTGACGCACTTCACCGACATAAAAGAAGGATACTGTCAAGACTCAAAAACTTGCACAGACGGTTAACTGACAGACAAGACCTGGAGATTAGGACACTGAATTCGACGACTAAAAATATTCAAACGTTAGTAAAAGAGTGTTACAGAATTTCTGTAAGTTTGTATCGGGACAACAAGGTTCGGGCTGAAAACACCAGCAACCCGAATATGTTCTCGTAAATAAAAAAAACTATTTCGGAGAAAAAAATCAAACGACCTTCAGTGTTTTAAAGTAGCCCGGACAACAGACAACGAACAGTTACTGACAATAGCAGGTATTGATACAAATGAGGACGCTCTTGATGACGACTTCTTTGTGATCGAGGATTCACAGGAGAAGGTTGAGGCCATAGGGGTGACTTTCCAGGAAGTATGCAAGCCCACTGATACCATTAGCCGTTGAAAATCAACTTTCAGAAGACGGTAACCATTCTCTTTAGGACGCCGCGGCGTGCCGTTTTCTAGAGCCCTAGGGGTACCAGAAAAAATTGGCAAAAGTTCTCGATCATTGGACAACACAGACAGCTTATTGCCTGTCGAAATGGAGTCAGATACCTTGGGATCTGGGTAGATCAGTTTCTGTATTTTGACAAAAATGTAAATGCTGCTCTAGGCAGAGCGAAATGTATTGCAACCAACTCGATGCGAGGGTACAGCTAATCTGCTACATGGCCCTTATCAGGCCCATGCTGGTATTTGGGTGTTCCCGTGTGGTTCAATGTACGAGTAAGCTTAATGGAAAAGATTCGCATGTTTCAAAGGCTTGCTTTCGGACTTGTATTTGCTTGTACAGAACACCAGATTAGGAGTACAAAAAATTTTATCGTAATGAGGTCCTTTACAACAGGGCGAACATAATACGAGTGGACCACTTCGTAACTAAGCTGACTCGAAGGCACATTGCAAAAGCAATGGCCTCAACGAATAACCTGATCTCTGGGGCTTACTACCCCAATTACCACGAGAGTGTGCGCTCTGACGGCTTCGTTTCACAGGAAGCATTCCTCTACTTAGATCAGATCGGGTTGATTTTTATAAAAAATAAAAAATGTTGTCCATATGCTAAATTTTTGTTACCAATTTTTTCTTAAGCCTTAAATATAGCAAATAAATATCTTATACAAAATGTAAATGAAGTCGAAAGACATAGATATACGAATTCAGAGTAGCTTAGAATGCCTGTGTGGAGCCAGCAAGTTAGTATAAAATTGTTAAGTAATTTTAAGCTAGCATTTAAGGATTTTTTGTTCGTATGTAAGAGTTATTGATTAATAAAATAAAATGCACTAAAAACCAAACTAAACTTCAGAAGAAGTTTCACTATCACTAGTTATCATTGAGGTAGGAACTCGAGAAGTTTCACATTTTTTACATTATTTTTTTGAAGAGATGAAACATGAATAAATAATAATATTATCACCTTCAAATATACATTTAACCTAACATGTAGCATTGCATTTGATATAGATGATTGAGGTGAAGGTGAAAATCTCTTAAAGGTTATTTTAGAAGTTTGAGCTAAATTCGCTAGCTTTTTCCCTCTTGAAAACTCCTCCTTGGTAAAAGAGGAGAGTTTATGAAATATAAGACCAACTTCGTATTTAATCTCATCTAAGTTGCTTACAATAAACTTGTTGCTTGTTTACGATATTTTTTTCCTATGTTAATTGCTGGAGATTAAGTCCAACAAAAACTTAAACAATTATCAGTTAAAAATTGTAATAAATGTAGTTATGTTTTTGCGTCACTAGGGCGATGAAATAGAACAAATCCTAAGGGTATCAAGCCAGTAGAAACTCCATTTATTTTCAAATCTGTGCACGGAATGGGACAAATTAAATTTAAATATGTAATACATTTATTTAACAAAAATACGTTTTTTTTATTCTTCCTTACCTTCATACTTTTGAGGGCATCTTTAGCTATGACTTTTTGCATAAAGTAGGGGCACAACTTGATTTTTAAAAAGGGTTTATAAAATGCAATGAAACAGAAGAGCGGCTTTTGTATTTCTTTTGCAAAACGTAAATCATGTTTTTAAGCACAAAAAATGTGTGTCCCCTGGTACACAATTCGACTCTATTTTAAGAAGAATGCTGATCCGAACGAATCTCTTCCATTTAACATAGGGAAGGTAGTTACTTCTATTTAAAGACAAGTGCCTTTGAACCAATTTTTTCAAAGGCAGCTACGCAATTTGTTAACAATGAAATTTCCAATCTTATGAAGGCCTTATAACAATCCCGTTTGCGTTTTTGACAAGGAAGGGTTTAATGTTAAAGGTAATGGGAAAATGAAGTTAGTTGTTGATTTTAGAAAACGTAACGCCAAAACGACGATTGAAAAATACTCCATTTCTGATACATCAATTAACTTTGCAAATCGTAATTCTTTTTAAATTATATTTGATTTCTGGGTTCACAAAAGGACAGCTTTCTCCATAAACAATGGCAAGTTTGAATCCTGTAGACTTCCTTTTCGCTTTGAAAATGCGCAAGACATTTCTCAGACGACATTCTGAGGGATGAGATCGGCAAGTGTTGTCAAGTGTTGCCATTAAAAACATCATGAACCCATCGTAGCTTGCGACCATTTTTGGAATTTTCCGGATATTACACGAGATTTATACAGTATTACGGTCAAATAGCAAACCCTTTAAGCAAGTTCTTGCGTTGAAAAACAGATCATGTTAGTACTAGAAAGTCAAATAATAATTATTATTATTATGATTATTATTACTATTATTATTATTATTATTATTATTATTATTATTATTATTATTATTTTTATAGTTATTATTATTATTATTATTATTATTATTATTGTTATTATTATTATTATTATTATTATTATTATTTTTATTATTATTATTATTATTATTAATATTATTATTATTATTTTTATGCAAATATTATTATTATTATTATTATTATTACTATGTAATGCACATAAAAATAAAATTCTTACTGTAAAATGTTATGAGATTATATGACACAAAATTTTGTAACGAGAATTCAAAATAAACTATCCTGTTTAAATGTCTACTTTTCTTTCAGTTTTCTTAACTAATTTTTATTTCCGAGTTCAAATTTTCACTATATATTAAGAGCGTATTTCTCTGTGTCTTGCAGTTTGATGCCATCTTGAACTAGTTTTTTTTAAGGTTATCTCTCCATTTTAGAAACTGTCTTCTTCCCGATCTTCCAGTACCATCTCTGAGATACCAGTCTGTCAATCTTTTTGTCCAACCGTCACCTACAGTTGAAATTTTGTTAGTCGCATATGCATTTTTTACGAAACTTAAAAAAGCGCTCAAAAAATGTTCCCAAAAACAGTATATTCAATTAAAATTCTCTATTTTTTACAAAAAAAATATTGAGATATAATAAAATAAATTACAATTCACCAGTGATTAAAGAAAGTTTGAAAAATAGTTAAATTCGTTGCGAAATTTTCTTAGACGCACATTTTTACAACTTTAAACTTCAATATTTCAGAAAAATAATTTTAATTGAATTGTACTTAATTATGTAGTTTGACTTCTATTTATCCTAATTACTTCAAAAACTCTCTACCGAAGCTTTTGAAGCCTTTCTATGCGTTTGACCATGCCTGCAAATCAGAGATTTTTAGCTGAATTGTAAGCTGCCGTCCATTTTTATATACCCCATATACCCCCTACAAGACTTCTTGCAGGCCAATGAAGTAGTGTAAGGACGTAAAAATGCTGGCGTTATCTTGACCCATCAGGGCCATTTAAGCTGAACTTGTTTCATCTGGAAAAATAACGTTATGCCAACGTGTTTTCTAATTCATATGTACCCTTGAAAATTCTAATCTGGACAATTTATGCTCAGATGTCAAAGCTAGTCGTTTAGACGCTTTTCCACTAGATCGCGATGGCGATGGCGCGATAATTAGCTCATTGGACTATCATGCAGAGAGTCTGGGTTCGATTCCTGGCTGGGAAACCAACAATTTTTCAAATCGCCATCACCTTTTCGGGGCAAACTCCCGAAAGTAAAATTGCCTACGAAAAAGCTTCTAAGGAGTGCCGTTCGGACTCGGCGATAAACCGTAGGCCCCGCTCAGATGTGAAAAAATGACAACATGAACAACACAAATGAGTGTCAAGAAGCTAGGCCATGGCCCATACCGGGCTGCCGGCGCCACAGTGTTTTTTTTCTTTTTTTTTGATATTTTTGTTCCGCCTTAGAATTGTACCAGGCGTTTTCTAAGTGGAAGTTCCAGCTTTTTCTGACGAACTAAGCTTATTTCGGGTAGTTTCCTCAATGAAACATTTTTTTTACTACGACATACTTTCATGTTTTTCTTATTTTTTTGTTGAAAGTCATAAAAGTTGCCCAATTTGATATAATTTCTAACTATGTGTTCAGATCTTTTTGTTTGCCAATCTATTTCTGTTGCGTTGGACACACTTCTCCAGGACACTGACTAGAGCACTCTCCTCGAATTCGCTCTATCCACCGTCCAACAGAAATCTGTCAAACGAGGAGATTGACAGGTATCTAAAACTAATGGACGAGACAATTAAACGGACTATGGACAAAACGATACCTCGGTATCAACACACTGACAACGAAGACTTATTCCGCAACGCAACTATTGACGCACTTCACCGACATAAAAGTAGACTACTCTCCAGACTGAAGACCTTGTACAGACAGTTTACAGACAGACATAGCCCGGAGATTATGACATTGAAGTCGTCGATCAAAAACCTCCAAACATTAATTAAAGAAAATTACAGGGCTTCTGTAAGTTTGTATTGGAACAACAAAATTCGGGCTGTAAATACCAGCAACCCGAATATGTTCCCGCAAATAAATAAAATATTTCGGAGGAAAGATCAAGACGACCTTTCATGTCTTAAAATCGCCCGAACGACAGACAATGAACGCATACTTTCAACAGCAGGCATAGATCCAAATGAGGCTGTTGATGATGACAACTTATTTGTGATCGAAGATCCGCAGGAGAAGGTAGAGGCTATAGGAGCAACTTTCCAGGAAGTGTACAAGACAAATGACATCATTGGTCCCAACCACGACCTGGAAAATCGAGTCCTTGCCCACAATTTCTACCATCGAAATGAAATAGTGAATTGGCGAATCGAGAACTCGGGTTTCACCCAGTTCAGTGACGAGAATATGGCAAATAATGTCATCGCCAATGAAAGGGAACAACCCCCGTTTATTTCGAAGGAAGACCTTCACACGATCTTCGACACAATTAGAAGTAAGAAATCAGTGGGAACCGATGGAATACCGAACATTGTGCTTCGACATCTCCCACTAGAGGCGGTGGACATTTATACCACCCTGTTTAACAATGCAATGAATAATGCACATTATCCAGCGCATTGGAAAATGGCGGTGGTACATCCCATCCCCAAAAGGGATAAAGACACCTCCAATCCGGCGAATCTCCGGTCGATCAGTCTCCTTCCAAACATCAGTAAGGTTTTCGAAAAAGTCATCAATAGAGTCCTGACTAAATGGGTTGAGGACAGAAATATAGTTCCGGATAATCAATTCGGTTTCAAGGCGGGGCATGATGTTATTCATGCCGCGTCTAAACTGGTTTCTGATATCCAATGGAACAAAGCCAAGAAACAGTGCACTGGTGCCTGCCTGATTGACTTGGAAAAGGCCTTCGATACCGTATGGTTAGAGGGACTCTTCTACAAGTTGAACAGACTGGGCATTAGTAAACCACTACTGTACATTCTTTTCAATATGCTCACTAATAGACAGTTCATCGTGAAAAATGGCGATGTGACTTCTACTGGTACATTCAACATTAAAAACGGTCTGCAACAAGGTGCGGTCAACTCGCCAATCCTTTTCAACATTTACACAAGCGATCTGATAGGTTCACTTCACCATGCCATAGCGTACGCAGACGACTTAATCGCGTACAGATCAGGTCCAAAGATTGAGGTTATAAACATTCTTTTGCAACGTGACTTCGATAAAATTAAACAATATTGCGACGACTGGAAGTTGAAGATCAACTTTCAGAAGTCGGAAACCATTCTTTTTAGGACGCCTTTGTCTGGGGCCTCTGCGGATACCAGAAAGAATTGGCGAAAGTTTCAGATCGTTGGACAACACGGACAACCACTTGCTTGTCGAAATGTAGTCAGATACCTTGGGATCTGGCTAGATCAATATCTATATTTTAAAAAACATATAGATGTTGCTCTGGCCAGAGCCAAAGGTGCTTTTGCCCTTACAAAGAGACTGTTTTATAACAGGCAACTCGATGCGAGGGTAAAGGTGATCTGCTACATGGCCCTTATTCGGCCTATGCTTACATTTGGTTGTCCCGTGTGGTTCAACGTGAGAGCAAGTCTTTTGGAAAAGATTCGGGTGTTTGAGAGGGCTTGCCTTAGGGCTTGTCTTCGCCTATACAGAACACCAGAGTCTGAGTACATAAAATTCTATCGCAATGAGGTCTTGTACAATAGGGCTAACCTAATAAGAGTGGACAATTTTGTTATTAAGTTGACTCGAAGGCACATTGCAAGAGCAATGACCTCGTCGAATAACCTGATCTCTGGGGCTTACTACCCCAATTATATGTATCACGAGAGAGTTCGCTTTGACGGCTTTATTCCTCCAGAAGCGTTCCTCTACCTCGACATGAAAGGTCTGATCCAGGATAGATTAGCGGTGCCGTTAATCTTCCATGTCGCTCGAACAGCTGCGGAGAGGCGACTTAACTACGATAGAGACGTCGCACACGGCAGTGCGGAGCGTCTCCGGTTCAGTAGAGCGGTAGGGAATCGCGACATGAGGGATGTTGCTCAGCAGCACCAACAATTTTGGTGGCTTGTTGAAGGAGCGGAATCTACGTCGTCGAATTCTAGCACTAGTTAGCTTCGTTAAGGAGCAGGGTCGGCAACCTAATTTTCTAGCCGTGGCTGACTTACATAGATTTATGTAGGATTAGGATAGTTTTAAGGGAAAAATAAAAAATAAAAAAAATAAAAAAAATAAAAAATAAAAAATAATAAAAAAATGTATATATATATATATATTGTGTATATATATATATATACAAAAAACAAAAATACAAAAAAAAAAATATAAAACAACAAAAACAAAGAGATGGGTAACCTTCGGGTAACTTCTTCCCACAAAAACAATATATAATACCTAAATGATAAGATAATTTTAAGTAGCTTAAGTAGCCTAAGTAGATTAAGAATTATGTTAAGGTAGTTAATAAGTTTTAGTTTTAAGTTTTAAAAGATGAAAAAAAAAAATAAGTTAATTTACTAAGTTTTTGTTATAAAATTATTTTCTTAGTTTTAATTGCAATTACGAGTAATACAATATAATTTAAAAATGAAATGTACTAAACGTCGAAAGACAAATTTTAATTGTTAGGTTTAACTTAGAGTGTTCGCATGGGGCCAGTAAGTTAGAATAAGATAATTTTAAGTTAATTAAGCTAATTTTTAAGCGTTTTTTTGTATAGCATGTAAGAGTTATTGAATGGAGTTGAATAAAAATGCATATTAAATGAAATGAAATGAAATGAATCTATTTCTGTTTGGAATCCCGTTATTTTTTAACTTTTTATTTTTCAACTTTATCCGAGAACTTGGCTTGCCAACACTATAAATAATGAAAATAGCAATAAGTTAATTAATGTATAAAAAAATTGAAAAGAAAAATACACTTATTCCATAGCCGATTTTAACCACAAAAAATTAAATGTTTCCATGAAAATACAGTTTTCAATGCATTCACAATAGCAAATGGCATATTCACAATAATAAGAAAATAGTGTTATATGAAAAGGCAACAACAAGGCAACCTTGCATGGAAGTTTTTTTTTTTCATTTTTAGCAATCATGGGCTTGCGCCTAGGTAAATGGCGCTCACGGTATTATTCTGGCAACGTGACCGGCCCATTGCCATTTTTGAGCCTTTGCTCTTTTTAATACTTCTTCAAAATTAGTGATATCCCCAATTCTGGTGCTTCGGATTCGTTGGTACCTAGATATATGAAGAAGCAATCTTTCTATTGCTCTCTTTGTAGTTTCAAGTCTTTTTTTATTTTGAACATACATAATCCAAGTTTGGGAACCAAACATGAGCACTGGGAGCACAGCGGCATCAACCACATAATTATTTTTGACTTAAATATGGATTTCAGATTCCACAATTGGAATTTGAGACTTTTCTTTGTATTCCTTTATCCATTCTGTTTTTGAAAGATATTATTTGTCCCAAATAGATATACTTCTTTCCATACTCGGAGTTATCTATATCTAGTTTGGCTTCCATTTATTTGCCGTTAGTTATTAGTTTAGTTTTGATCTGGTTCATTTCCAAGCCAACCAACCTATATCCTTCCGAAAAACGTCTGCAAAGCGAAGGTTCGGTAGTTTCTCTTGATCTATATTTCTACCTAGGCTTTCGGTATCGATATCGAATATCGATGCATCTAAATACTTCCATCAGTATAGCACAAAAGAGTGCTGGTGAAAGAGGATCCTCCTAATTTTTTTTAACCCAAATTCCAGACCCTTAATCTCAGTTGCGATTTTCGATATGGTGTTCCGATATAGTATTTTAAAGATTTGTGGCAACTCACCAACAACTTTTGACCTGGTAACACTTTATTATCCCACCAACGCATTTTCACAGCTGTTTTTGTCATAACTCTTCCGCCAAGAGTTTTGTTCACCTCCATCAGTCGCCGATCGCACATCTTTCTCTTCGCTATTAAATTAATTTAACTTTATTATGTTTTGTTAAGTTTGGATTTATTTAGTAATTAAATTTGTAGTTGCCTTTGTGAAGCAGTATGTTTTATTTAACTCGAAAACTACACTGGTGACCCCGTAAACACATAAGGCAAACGAAGCGAATCGCGATACACAGTAAATTCTTTCAGTTTATTCGGGCAATAGCGCACGCGCTAGAAAAACCGGAGCTACAAAACATCACCAAATTTTACTGTTCCTTGCCACCGTTCTTTTGTACCGCCAGTTTTTCTGTGCAACAAACATTTTGTTTTTCACTGAAAATTGCGAAGCTTGAATTCATCTTGTTCTGACACCAATGGAGAACTTACATCTGTGAACATTGGGGTCAGCGAAACAAATTTAACAACTGTGTCCGTAAAAGTACCACCGTTCTGGGATAAAAATCCCAAAATTTGGTTTGCCCAATCAGACGTATCTAAATTCAACACGGTAGTTGAAGCCATTGAGACTAGAATTTTAGCACAAGTTTCGGACGCGATTCTCAATCCACCACCGGACGTAGACTTCAAAAAGGTGCTACTCGAACGTTTCGGTGCTTCCGAACAGGAAAATATTCATCGTTTGATATCCCACATAGAATTGGTGACAAAAAGTCGTCCCAATTAATGCAGGAGACGACACAACTCGGAGGAGGTCATTTAACATATGATTTTATACAGACGCACTAGCTTAACCGTTTGCCCACTAATACACGAGCCATCCTACAAGCTTCAAAGGCGGACTAAAAGGGGAAGGCAGCTCTTGCTAACAAAATCTTGCATGTAAGTAACCGTTATCAAGTGGACATGGCTACGAGAACCACGGCCTCGGTTCCAACGTCAGCTATCGAGTGCCGTATTGAGCAGATTGGTCAATAATTAAAACAGCTCCTCCAAAGAGATCGCCACGACCGCTCAACTCACCGATCCATAAGCAGAAACCTCAAACGTGACCGAATCCCTGCTACGAACACTATCGGTTTTTGTTGGTATCACCGTTAGTTTGGAAAAAATGCTCGTAAATTTTCGCTCTCCCTGTGTGAAAATACCATTAAGCCAGCTGTTCGAAATGTCAGACATGTGGGACAGCAGTGGCTTACAAATTGCACGTCTATGTATAAACGATAGAAAGTCCTTAAAGCTATTCCTGGTTGATTCCGACGCAGATATGTCTGTGATATCGCCACAGCGCTCTCATATCTTTAAATCTCCACACACGACGAAGTTATACGCGGCAAATGAAGACCAAAACTTTTGGAACTCTAGGTGATATTTCAGCATTTTCTTTGGTGGTACGATCAGAAAATATAGCCCGCACGACACCACCTCCGATAACGGATTCAGGCTAATCGACTTTGCGGCGGGGTGAAACATTGTCGTATCTAGCATGCGGTTCCACATCTCGACATACACAAGGGGATTTGGAGATCCCTAATCAATCAACAGTCAACCAGATTGACCACACTGCGATCAACGCAAGACATTCCTACAGTATTATGGATGTGCGTAAATTCCCAGGAGCCAACATCGACTTGGACCCTTACCTTGTTGTAGCCAAGGTACGGTTGCGGATATCCCAAACTACGCCAAGACAAGCTAATGCTGTGAGGAAATTCGAAGTCAGATGGCTACAAACGCAAGAGATCGCCAAGTCCGTTTCCGATCGATTGTCTTTTGATATCTTAAGAGGTCCAATACCGCCAGCATCAAGCATCGAAGACCATTCGAAACACTGCCAAAACGCCATCAGAGATGCCGCTTCTGATGTGCTGGGTTTCACTCGTCCACCACAACGAAACCCCTGGTTCGATGATGAATGCCGGCAAGCACATGCAGCTAAGCAAGATGCATATAAAGCGGCGCTGCTTAGAAGGACAAGAGCTGCTCATGAGCTCTATGAGCGGAACAGGAAAGACGAACACCGGCTTCTCAGGAGGAAGAAGAAAGAGCACGAGAAGCGCGCGGTCGATGAAATTGATAGATGCTGCTCCAGGAATGAGGTTCGGAAGTTTTACAAAAAGGTAAAAATATTATGCTACGGAAACAAACCCCGAACCGAAGCCTGTGGAGTTGAACAAGGGAACATCGTAGTAGAATCGCAGTCGATACTGAGGCTTTGGAAAGACCATTTCTGCAGACTGCAGAAGCTGCTGGAGCGGACGGCCTGACTGACGAGCTCTTCAAAGCGGCAGACTATGGCTTGGTAAGGAGCATACACCAACTCATCTGTAAAATATGGTCGGACGAATGTATGCCCGATGAATGGAACCTCAGCATTGTTTTTCCGATTCTCAAGAGAGGAGACCCTCTGAACTGCGCCAACTACACAGGCATCAGTCTTCTTAACATCGCATATAAGATCTTATCCGACGTATTGTGTGAACGCCTGAAGACGTTCGTCAACAACCTGATAGGTCCATATCAGTGTGACTTCAGGTCAGGAAAGACCACCATCGACCAAATATTCACACTACGGCAGATCTTGGAGAAGACTCATGCGCTTCAGATCGACACACACCATCTATTCATCGATTTTAAAGCCGCGTGTGACAGCATCTATAGAGACGAGCTATACTGAGCAATGTCTAGTTTCGGCATCCCTGCCAAGCTCGTCCGTCTGTGCAGGATGACGATGAAGAATGCACGCTGCTCCATAAAGGTCGGTAAAGATCTCACCAAGACCTTTGACGTCCAGAAAGGATTTAGACAAGGCGATGCGCTGTTATGCGATTTTTTCAACATCGTACTTGAAAGAAAAGTGCAAAACTCACGAGCAAACACAAGAGGCACTGTCTTTCAAAAGTCCGTCCAACTACTCGCATACGCCGACGATATTGACATAATCGGAAAAAAGCAGCGTGATTTATGTCAGTGGCGCTTTCGCAAGAATTGAGATGAAAGCGGCGAAAATAGGTTTAGCGGTCAATAAGGTTAAGACCAAGTATATACTGTCAAGCAAAAAGGACAACCAACACCGACGTCTCGGGCAGAACGTCACCCTCGACAGATATAACTTTGAGGTAGTTAATTACTTTGTCTACCTAGGCTACGCTATAAATACAGCGACACCAGCGCTGAGATCAAGCGAAGAATAACTCTTGCCAACCGCTGTTTCTTTGGGTTAAGAAGGCAACTGAGTAGCAAAGCCCTCTCTCGGACAACAAAAGTCACCCTTTATAGTATAAGACCTTAATAATCCCGGTCCTGCTCTATGGCGCAGAGACAAGGACATTATCCAAAATGGATGAGGGTGTTCTTGGTTGCTTCGGGAGAAAAATTCTTCGGGCGATCTTCGGTCCCGTCTGCGTTGACGGTGAGTGGAGGAGGAGATACAACGACGAACTGTACGGACTGTACAGCGACATGGACCTAGCCAGAAGAGTGATAATCCAAAGGCTGAGATGGCTGCGTCATGTAGAGCATATGGACACCAATGCTCCGGTTCGAAAAGTCTTCGAATCCACTCCCGAAAAACAGCGCAAAAACTCAGGTGGCGCACGCAAGTGGAAGGGGACCTCAGCCAATTTAGCGTGCGAAATTGGAGGTAGCTAACCAGGGATCGAGCTGGCTGGAGAAGCTTGTTGACTGAGGCTCAGCTCTACCCCGGACTGTAGCGCCATTTAAAGTAAGTAAGTAAGTAAGTAATTGCTTGAGATTTCTCTTTTCATTTTCGTTAAGGATCGGTTTGTGAGGAAGTTTTTCACTTTCCTCTATTAGTAATCTTGTTAAACTTGAGATTTTATTTGTTTTTGGTGAATAGATTTAATTGAATGTTCATTTGCTGATATACCTATAAGTAAAGCATTTTCAAATTTATCGTATTGAGATTGGTCAAAGTTTGGGGGTGTTATCAAGTCTTAATTACAAAGTGTTTTGATTTTGTCCAGGTAATTAACTTTGTCTTCATTTTCAACTAGATTTGTGGTACTCTTTTGTCTTGTCTTGCGGCTTATTTTTACCTTAGCCTTTACCATTTGATGGTCACTTTCAAAACCCAATCTACTTACTTACCTACAAGATTCATCTCGAACTATTTTTCTCTTGTTTGTTATTATGAAGCGATTCGGCAATGACTTTCGGAGAACTCCGTGTCCATTTTTCACGTTTTTCTTAAACAGTAAGATTATACAGCCACAGTCACGTAATCATTTCATCACCACGCTGATTTTTTGTTCCATAACCGTGTTTTCCTTTAATTTTATTGACCTCATCATAAATAGATTCAATTCGTACTTCAGTTGAAGCTTCTGTGGGAGCATATAATCACTCGTAGAGTAACATATTTTATGTTATTCTTAAATTTTTTGTTTACAAGCATACCAACACCGTAAATACCTTAAGTCGTCCCAATATAAAAGAATGTATTTCCATTTTCCTTCTCAAAGACTTTTCTTCATATATCCTCGTTCCTGCCAGACCGATAACATCCCAGTGCATACTCGTATTTTTAATCGCTTTATCAAACTCCTTCTGTTCTGTCTTCTGTCTTCGGTTGATAGACTTCTTATATTATTATTGTGTCTAAACTGTTTAGACTTGGGGGATTTTGGGCTTACTTCCTCTCGGTGGCCAATCGTACTGAGGAAGTGTTTTCTGTACCATTTATTTTTAGCTTATTCCTTTGATCTTGCGTTATGTTGGTTTCCTACATATCCTTCGATAATTTGCTAGCTGGCCGCTAGTTTTCTCTATGTAAAATATTTTTAAAAAACTTTTTATGGAAGTTGGACTTCTTTGCCAATATTGTTTACGATTTTACTGTTTTGTGGAGTTGTTCACTTGATCCCGGCATTTTTTCTATGAGTTTCTCTGAGATTCTTCCAAAAGTTTCCTGCTGTTGTCATGCAATACTTGTTGTGAGACATATTGGTTAACTGCAACAATTTCTCATTCTCAATTGTTAGAGCTACTCGTTTGGATTTAAGTTCCTTTAAAATATTTTGAGTTTGTTTCCTTTAGACTGCAATCTCCTTTGGAAAATAATCATTGAAATATATTTTATCAGGCAGGTTTTCTGCTTTCCATTATTATATATTTCTTTCTACATGTTGTTAATTTTAATAGAACAACTGTGTTTTTCATCTCTGTTTTTTCCTGTAGACTAATTTCGTTGATACGAAGATTGACAAGATCTGATATGGTTGCGTTTGCTTGGTTTGTTTCATTTTCCTTAGACCATATATAAGTACATACGTTTCCCTTTCTCGGTTCCCTATCTTTGATAGATTCTATATCCTTTCTTGTGGAGCCGAGCTTTTCATCAATGTTTTTGTTAATACCTTCTATATCATTTTCTTAATTAGTCTTTAGCTTTAAAATTACCTTAAGGACATTTTGTTTCCATATTTGTACTTTTTATTTTGTTTTACCTCTTTTTTTTTTTGTGGTTCTTATTTACTTTTACTTTTTTTTTCTCCGTGTACTTAATTTTATTAATAAATAAATAAACGGTGGACCGATAAAATATATTGGATCTGGTATTAGCTATGTTGTCGCAACGTGAAGAATTGTTTTATACAATCTTTTTTCTGAACGCGATTTGAGCGACAGACAGTGAGACAGAGATTCGAGACTCTTACAATACCTGAGGTGATAAAATAAAAACAAATATCACTGGTTCGCCCCAATCGTAATGTGGTTGTATCCTATTTTTCAAATTATTAGTCCATAGATTTCATTTCCTTGCAGCTTTCCCCAAGATATAACACATAACGCATAGAAAGAAAATATAATGTATGTGTAGTTTCTGTGTTGCTTCAATTTGGAAGAACATATACGAAACAAATGACTTTGTACTCACCAGGGAAGAAATGACAGCACTTTTTAGCTGCTACACCAAGAACGAATAAGGTAAATAGTCTGTCGTTTTAAAGTTTAGAAATCACTCAATTCATACATTTGACTAGATTTTTAAGACTTTTATTGAATTTGACCTTCGATGGTATTTATAGTTTTTCTTCGGTAGACTTCACTCGCGCTAATTATAGAGTAGAATTGATTGTTTTACTTTTCATTTGATACAGAGTTTAGCTTTATAAGAAGAATATTTCTATTAAAAATAAGCAAGATTCGCGAAGGTAAAAATATGTACATATGTACTCTTCTCTGTATTTAACAACGACAAAGAATATCACCATAGAATTTGATGAAGATGCCGTTCAAGATTTTGCGACGAATTAATAATATCTTTGCCTAGGAGGATGTCATGCTTCTTTATCCTGATTAAAATAAGCCTTTTGAATTGACAACCGACATTCTTCTTATGTGACGCTACAGTCCGGGAATACCTGGGCCTCAACCAACAAGCCTTTCCTGACACGATCTTTCGTCAGCTGCTTCTATCGCTAGTTGCACTCCAAGTTGGTTGGTCGCTCTACATGGCCCAGTCGTCTAAGGCATTTAATCCACAGATATTTGACTAAGCCGATGTGGTGTTTAAATCCCCTTCTCCATTCCTCGTCGATACGGGACCAAAAATAACACGTAGTATTTTCCTCTTGAGACGACCAAGGGCTTCTTAATCCTTTTTCAATAGTGTCCATGTCTCTGCGCCCTAGAGCAAGACGGGGATGATTAAGGTCTTGGGTTAAGCCATTTTGGTCCTGCGGTAGAGGGCTCTGCTACTCAATTTCCGGATCTGCTATCAACATCATTCATAGCCTAACCGCGGAATTATGGTAGTCACCGACGTTATAGTACAGTCTGCAGACATATTTCCAGCCTCTCCATTTCCTCGATCGCGTGCCTTTCGTGTTCTTTCTTTTTTCTACTAAGAATTCTTTGTTCCCTTTTTTTGCTTTTCATAGAGCTCGCGAGCAAAGCATTGTATGCCTCGCTACATTCATCATCAAACGAGAGGTTTCTTTGTGGTGGCGGTTTCAAACCAATTACTTCAGATTCTGATTCTCTAATAGCTCGCTAGAAGCACTCTCGATGGTGTTCAATGAATTGTATAGGGGTTCCGGAATTTAAAAGAATTTGAGGGAAACACGTTCGGGAAAGATACTGGCGGGCTCTTGCAATTTTTGCTCTTCAACACCGAAAAGATGTGATCCGTACCCTGGCCACAATAAGGTAGTGATATGCGTCTATGTTGGCTCCTCTGAGGTTTTAGACATCAAAGATGTTGGAGCAGTGTGGGGCGTCTATCGCAATGTGGTTAATGGTTGATTGGTCCGGAGACCACAAAGTCCCCTTATAGACTTTGAGGTGTGGGAACCGCGTGCTGGCCACTATTACGTTACGTCCCGTTGCGAAGTCTAAAAACCTGAGTCCACTTAACGATGTGATGCCGTGTGGGCTTTGTTTCCCGATTACTCCTTCAAAAATGGATTCTTTGCCCAGCTTAGCATTCAGGTCTCCCAGAACAATTTTGGTTTCATAGCTGGGGCATTGAGCATTTGTTCTGTCTAGAAGTTCATGGAACTCGTCATCGATCGTAACATCCCTTTGCTCTCTAGGAGTGAAAATGAAAGAAAATATTTTAATTTGTGTAACAAATCTACCGTTATTTTTAAATGTGGAACTAAGCTCCCTGATATATGGGGGCCCAGTTTTGAGCTCGGCCTTCTGCCTCCAAGACACACTAATAGTACGAGTATGCCAAAAAGCGATTTTTGGAATAATTAGCAGTTCAACCTTGCAATAAAGCCGAAACCGGTCTTGTTGAAACTACATACATGTCTTCTACATCAATATTTTGGAATTTGGTTAATATTTGGCTACACCAATGATAAAATTTCACAGCATATAGTGACTTTTAGTAAATTACATGTGGATTTTTATTTCCACATACGCGACAATTTTGTTTTTTAATGTATCCACCGAGTGAAAAATGAACCTCATCGATGGAAAGAAAGTTGTATAAAAATGTGTCACCCAAATGCTGATATTTAAGCACCCAAATGGCATACTTTCCGCACATTCCGTGCACAGCTGCCTTTAATTCTTGAGTGAGTTGATCTTTATAAGGGTGTAGATCCAAATCCAAATACAAAACACGCCATAATGTGCTCTAAGATAAGCCCAGATGCTGTGTTCGCCAAGAAATTTGGGTCTTCTTCAACACTTTCACTAATGGCAACCATATTTCCTGTAAAGCGTGCATTGCATGATGAATAGGCCTTAAGACATCTGTAACAAAGCCAGTCCCTTTGAATTTTTTACAGTATTGCCTAAAGTACGCTTAAATGAACGTTAATGTCAACAGTAATCTGTTTTTCACAATTTTAACACGTTCAGCGATTTTCATGAGATTCATATTGTGAAAGGACAAACCTTGAACTTGGTCGAGAGCTCAAAAATCGACTGCAAAGCTATAAAACATTTCGTAAGATAGTGAAGTGAATTTAAAGGCAAAAATTCTTCCTCTGAAATTTCAGTCAGATGAAGAAACATCAAAAATCAGCTGATTTTCCGGTTATGATTTAAGTGAAAGTTATGCTTCATAATAAATTCGTGGTTTTTTTTATGAAAATAAAAATGTTGTTAAGCCTGAATTTTAAGAGAATGAACAATGAATTGGATAAAACGAAGGAAATCATGCAACGAATTTTTTTGTGTTTCGTTCTTTATTTTTTGTATTAATGTAATTGGAATAAGCTGCATGTATTTCTTAAAGAAATAATAAAAAAAACAGGAAATACAAGAAACACTTCTTTTCCAAATTAAATATACTCGTAGAAAGCAAAAAGTTTCGTTTTCTGATACCGGCTTGGGCTTCCACTTTCACTTTCCATTTCAGAGTTATTTTTATTGTCTGGAACGGAGCCCTTCAAATCAAATCTTCGCTGTTTACGTCTTCAAATATGTGAATATGGTTGTATAATACTACGTAAGCCACAGCGTCGATTTATTTAAGGCGACGAAATCTTTCTTTCAGCATCGCAAATTTTGCAAAATAAAAAAATTGCTTACAACAAAAGGATAACCTAACTTTTAATGTAAATAATTTTACTTTTGTAGCACACAATTCTGACCCTGAATTGGATGACCCTATACTATGAAGCACAGTAAGCCCCTGTTAAGCGTTTTTCGTTTAAGAACTCAATCCGCGTAAATGCCCAAGAATATTGGATTTATATATTTTTCAGGGATTTGTGAATAAATTTACACTGATAAGTCCTTCCGCTTAAGTGCCTTACTCGGTTTAGTACCCTCTATTTTCCAACTTTATTTTTATTCATTGTTCGGATAACTCGTGTAAGTACCTCTTTCAAATTACAAAAAAATCTATATCAAACAAGGTTCTTTTCTTGAATGCCTGAATGCCATAAATTGCCATATGTATTCGCAGCATACCTTTTTTGTCTGAATTTGTCTTGTTGATGGCATTCATAAATGAGAAACCCGCTTAGTAATGCCTTTGAGTTAAATATCCGATTTCCGTATCTGCCTGTTTTGGGTTCTTAAACGGGATCTGTCACCCGCTTAAGTGTTCAAAAAAGCCAACAATTTACGAGGTGAGTTATCCGAGTTTTACTGTATATATGTTTACACGGCGTCTCCACGAGCAATATTTCATAACATTCTATCTGTCACTTCTCATAGAAAGAAAGAAGTGTAGAAGTGTAGAATGATATAAAATTAAGAGTTAAAATGTTTCAGAACAAAGCATTTCGATGTGTTCTCGCGTTGGAGGCATTAAAAGGATTGAAAAAAGTGCAAAAATAAACGCAGAACATTGGAATTGCCGATAATTATTAATAACTAAATTATTTCATTCATTCGGCTTTCAGCCATTGCAAAAAGAAAACTCAAATTTTAAATCACCAAAAAAATAACAATCCATGCTATGCCATGTAAGCAATTCAGGCAATGCAATTTTTCATATCATACTATTAGTGGTCCCCATGCTATATGGCAACGATGGCGAACCAATGTCACGCATGCCATTGGTGGCATGGGACGAAATATGGGCACGTCATCAATTAAAAAAACCGATTGCACCTTTGAGAGGCAGCATCAGCCATCTACAGCTTCATTCTTCTCTCGTTCTTTTCTTCTTTTGTGCCTCTCATTCGATAAGTTTACAAAGAGCACATGCACGGTACGATTTTCATCCCTTAACTTCAAGCTTCAAACACCAACAACCAGCACATACTTACAGCTAAGCCTACGGTTACAGTGCTTGCGACTTCATGCAACTGCTTACAACTAGTCGTAGGTAGTCGTACCATTTTTTTATATGACCAGTTGTATGAATTCGCATGAAGTCGCAAGCAATGTAACCGTAGCCTTAAGCAGAAAATTGTTCGTTCTTTCCATTTTCGGAATTTGTAAAATGTGTGTTGAAAAATAAGTCTGTTTGGTATGTTTTTCTTTTCCCTTGTCTGTGACTACATACTTAGTTTCTTGTTTTTTGTCTTCGCTTCAGTTAAGCGTGAGTTCGCATTGATATCGTCGAGTACACTTAGCGGCAACTATAAAAGATAGCTAGTTCAGCAAAAAACCCAAAAGTGTCAGATAAAGGCAAAAGAGAATTTCAAAACTGGTGGATTTAGAAATATGCCATGATTAACAAAGGTGATAAGGCTGTGTATGTATTAAGTTATGCGACAGTGATATGTAGAACGTCTTCTGTTAAACGGCATTATGATCAAGTCACAAATCACTTTGTCAAAAAAGTGAACAAGAACAAAAGGAAATTATTTCTCGTTCAATCAAAGATAAAAATGATCAGTCAACTTCCATGATTATATATGTAAGTAAAGATAAACATACTATTTCCACAAGTTTTTAACTGCTAATGTTTTTGCTCGGCATAGTAAATCGTTTGGAGATGGTGAGTTTTTAAAGGAAGCAATTTTATCATGCGCTCCATCTCTTTTTGAAGATTTTGAGAATAAAGATAAGATAATGCAGTGCATCATTATCGAGGAATATAATAAATGATAGAATCCTTAAACTGTCGGAACATGCGAAAGAACAACAAATAAATGACATCAAGTCCTCTCCTTTTATATCACTATGTCTTGATGAAAGTAAGGATATAACTAAATTTGCCCGTTTTGCCATTTTTGCTCGATATTGCGCAGTAAACGACGTCAAGGAAGAGTTAATTGCTATGCAATCGTTGTCAACCACTACCAAGGGCTCTGATATCTGAACAGCATTTAAAAATTTACTTATTGAAAAAGAAATAGATTTAGGTAAAATTACTTTAATAAGCACTGATTTGTCCCCAGTATGGTTGGCAGCACTAATGATTATACGAGTATCAATTTGTTCCAAAAAGACAACCAATTGGCTGCATTAATTTTTGACAACCCCCTGACTGGAACAAATTTGTATGAAAAACAAATCATTACGATTTGAAGTCGCACTGTACTGTTATTATCATGCTCATGCAAGAACACTCTCGTTTTCTTTGAGGAGCAAATTAATATATTTAATATCAGCAGCTATTAAATAAAAATAATATTTTTTAGCTCATATTTCACGATTATATTGCTGAGTCCGCTATTACACAATGACTTTTGAGTCACAACTCCCACAAGTGCAAAAGAGAAAGAAGATGAGATAGAAAATCACTAACCTTGTGAGTCGTCGGGAAAAAATTCAATGACTCTTTTTGACGTTTCTTCTCTCCTTGTTCGTTATTTTTCTATTTCACTCTATTTCTATTCGTTTATTATGAAAGGTGGCAAAAAAAACGGAAAAAATTTGTTGGTCAAAGAAATCAGGGGAAAATTTTAAAACTTTGCGAATCGTTTGTGTTTAAAGAGAGTATTTAATAAAGGAGAGCTCTCAAAAGGAGTCACGACTCAAAGGTTACCGTGTAATACCGGACTAACTACATGTAAGTATGTACGTAGGCAAAATATTAATTTATTTGAATATAAAAAATATATGCAAATAATACGAGTATTTCATATTCTTATGTGGCAACATGGGCGTTTGACAGTTATACCATCTATGGAAACACAAATGAAAAACAACCAACTTCTAAGTTCAAACTTTATTAACTTGTAACGAACAACTAATTTTAAAATGGCGGAGTCTATATGCCAAGAATCCTGGCGCCGAATCCCGATTTTTGGTGTCGTATGTTGGTAGCGGGATTAAAAATGCCGATTGACATATTATTGTTTCTAGTGACATCTGTTGGTGACTAGCGTCTGGTTGCCACATAACTCCCTCTTTAGTGAGAAAGTCACGATAAATTTTTAAATTTCACTTTCTTTTTTGTTGATGTTGTGTCAGATGTTTTTCTGTCAAAATCATTCTGCAGATGTGCTGGTTAACGGCGTCGCAACGCAGGAATACGTGTGAGCACTGCTGGAGATCTGGAGACAGAAATAGCTTGTTCTTGCCGTGGGGTGCTGTTGCTGTAGGACGCAATTGTCGCATGGTTTCTCGAAGGGTCTCAACGAAAATCTGTGGATTATAATCGGAATCGTTATTTATGAAAAACTCACCAGGAACTCTTAAATTAGTCCCATAAAGCATTTCAGCTGCGGAAGCGTCGATATCTTGTTTGTACGCTGTTCTTAATCCAAATAGAGCTGTTGGAAGTGCAGTGATCCAATTTGATTCTTCATGGCACATCAGGGCGGCCTTAAAGGAACGGTGCCAACGTTCTATGAACCCATTTGACGCAGGGTGGTATGGAGAAGTGCGTATTCTCTCGGTTCCACATATTTTGGCGAGTGCGTTAAAAAGAGTGGATTCGAATTGTGTTGGTTGGTCTGTCGTGAGGAACAAAGGTGATCCGAATCGGTCAACCCAATGTGCGTAGAAGGCTGTAACAACTGTATCAGCGCTCATGTCCTGCGTAGGTACAGCTTCTGGCCACCGACTGTATCTGTCTATCATCGTAAGACAGTACCTGTTACCTTTACACAGAGGAAGAACGATGATGTCTATGTGCACGTGTTGAAATCGTTTATCAGGAACAGCAATTGATGTTGGTTTTAATTTAGTGTGCTGATGTATTTCTGACCGTTGACATTGCACACAAGTTCGTGACCAATGTACGACATCCTTTCTGATATTCGGCCAAATGTATTTTTGCCTAAGATGGCGGCTAGTTGCTCTGTCACTTGCATGGGAGAGATTGTGAACTGTTCTCAAATGCCTTTCGTCGTAAGGGAAGTGGAATAAATGGCCGAATTATGTTTTCTTGAGATGTCGCAGAATATTGTGCAGTTTGGTTCTATTGTTAGTTGACGAAGAATTAGTGAAGAATTTTTTATAATATTTTGAAGTTCTGTGTCCTGTGTTTGTAATTTTTGAAGTTCTTTAAAGTCCAGTTTTGTAGGCATTGTAATGGCATTAATGCGCGATAGTGCATCTGCAACTGAGTTTTCTTCGCCAGGCAAATAAACTATATCTGTAGTGAACTCGGAAATGTAGTCGAATTACCTTAAACAATTGCTACGATTGATCCCCGACAACAAACACAGTTGCCCCGAATCAAAAATAACTTTCTGGAATCCGCACTAATTCCAGATGTGGGTTCCCGAAACCTCCAGGGCAACAAAATCACAAAAAAACCGAAGTTGAGCGCCACGTGATTTTTTCCTTGCAATCACGAAACCACAACGAAAGAAAGGAAAAAAAACCGAACGAAAAAACAAAGAAATGAAAATCTTCCCCGAAAAGAATCACGACAAAAAAATAAGAACAAAAAGGCAATGGTTTAAAACGTTATAACGGCTCCGTCGGAGCTCGACGATTTATTAAAAACAAGGAGAAATTAACGCCACACTCGTCGCTAGAGTGACCCGCTATTTCACCAGTCCCGAACGGAAAAAAACAAACTAACGGGTCGCGTGTCTCGTCTACTTCTTGAGATTTCTCGCACGCACGGCCTACCGGAGTCTTATGTTCACTTTAGCAAAAAAAACGATTATCTATACTGCACTGCACTTTTCACTATACTTATCTTTAGTTCCTGGCGGTTCTATGTCCCTTCTGGCACAGTCTTCCTAGTCCCTTCTTCCTGCAACTCCTGTTCCCTTGTCTCTTCTCTTCCCCTTACTTTCTCCTCCTTTTCCCTTTCTGTCCGCCGAAAACGCAACTCCCGACTCTACGTTAAAAGGAAATTTTTTCCCACTTGAATTTTTATTTTTTTTTGAAGAAAAATTGCTTTCCGCAATTCCACAAATTAACGCACAAATAAAACTCTATCTGACCCTCTATATTTGCTGGTCGTCAAAAAAGTGACTTCCAGTTCTTTTTTTCTTCCACAAACTCTCGCCAGATTCACGCACTCATTCTCACCCACACTCACTCACACATTCATTTAGCTCTAGTGGACCCAACAACGAGGTTTCCAGCTACACGACTAGCAACTTTGCTAGTGTGTGCTCCCGTGTCCAACTAGGCCTCTCACAAATTCCAATTGTTTCCAATTGCACACTCTCATTCTAAACTCCTCAGACACTGAGTTCTCTCCCGCTTCCAGTGATAACTGGGAACTCCACTGAGCAAGTTTATGAGAGCTTGTAGATCCTAGCTATGCCTAGCTATTTCCCTAGACAATGGAATTACATTGAAAATTGCGAGAAGCAATGTTTCTCTCATTGCTGATCCCCGGTTAATTTTCCCCCATCGAACTAAACCAAATTGCAAAAACAACAACAAACGCGAAGGAGAAAGAAAGTATGATCGAAGGTCAATGGAGTGTTGGGACGAAGGAGGAAGGTTGTGTGGGTATAATCCTAATCTGATTATACCCCGGTTTAGCCATTCTCTAAACCGCCGCCCCAAACAAAGCTAAGTATATGTGTCTCTGTGCTATGTTACCCCGGGTCCCTACTTACTCCGGTGGATCGGCGTTCAGATTTGGGGGGAATGGGGGGACTGACCAATAGCGGGTCATTCCTTACAATTATGTATTTTTGGTTTTGTTTTTGTTTCGTTTGATGGTTATGCTGCGGGCCTTTCTGCCCGCCTGGTGTGTTTTTATGCATTTTGTTTTATTATGTTAATGTTATCGTTTATATTGTTGTTGTTGTTTATTATTATTGTTATTATTATTATTTGTTGTCGCTGGTTGTTGTTATTGTTTGTGGTTACTGTTGTTATTATGGTTTATGTTTGTACATTCCCTCGTCGGAGGCTGCCTAGTAACTTGGCCGTCCGCCTACAGCCTCTGCTGCTCCCTTGGTGCTCCATCGGTGGGGTGCTGGCTTGAAAGGGGTCGTCGTCCCTTCACCCATCGAACCTGACTTTTAAAGTTGATGCGACGTTGGGATGTGTCTTATTATCTTGGCCGTCCGCCTGCACACCACCGTCGCTCCTCCGTAGCTCCCTCGTTGGGGGTGTAGCTATAAAAGAGATCGTCATCTCTTCCCCCTTAGACCTTTCAACGTTAGCATCCACATCGATTACGAGATGTGATGCTTCTTGTCTCCACGTCGCGTACACCAGTGGTTTATGGTCTGTTTGGACTACGAACTGCCTGCCGTCAAGGATATGTTTGAAATGACATACAGCGAGATAAATTGCCAGTTGTTCCCGGTCATATGTGTTGTAACGACTTTGCGCTGATGATAGTTTGCATGAAAACAGTCCTATTGGCTCCAAATCACTATTCTTGACCTGTTCCAATTTTGCTCCTACTGCAGTATTCGAAGCATCGGTTGTGATGACCATTTGGGCGTTGGGGTCAACATGATTAAGCATTGTCGCCTTTTTAATGCTGTCTTTACATTTTTCAAATGCTCTATAATAATTAACGATACCAAGGAAACGACGTAACTCTTGAACGACAATTGGTTTCAAATAATTTGATATGACATCAATTCTGCACCCGTATTTGCTCATTGAATGTCCCAGATAAGTAAGTTCCGATTTGCCAAAAACACATTTGTTAATGTTGATGATGAAACCATATTCTTGTAGGCGGTGCAAGACTTGATGAACGTGTTCCCGATGTTCTTCTTCTGATCTTGAAACTACAAAAATATCGTCGATATAACAAAAGACAAAATCTAGTCCACGGAGGACCATGTCCATGTGTCTTTGGAATGTCTGGAATGCGTTTTTAAGTCCGAACGGCATGACGACGAACTCAAACAAGCCGAATGGGGTGATGACGGCAGTTTTTTTAATGTCTTCTTCTTCCAAGGGAATTTGATAGTAGGCTTTGTCCAAATCCAATATAGAGAAGACGGTTTTGTTGAGGAGTTTTTTCCGTGAAATCCATTAAGTGTGGTATCGGATACAGATCTGGCTGAGTTCGTGCATTTAATAGACGGTAGTCACCGCAGCATCTCCAACCGCATGTCTTCTTTTTGACTATGTGGATAGGACTTGCCCATGCGCTGTTGGATGGACGGCAGTAACCTTTTTTGAGGAGGACATCAAAATCAATCTTGGCCTGTTTGAGTTTTTCGCCGCTGAGACGTCGTGGTCCCTCGGCTGTAGGTTGACCAGTTGTTATGATGGGGTGGAAGACCGAATTTGTTTTGGTTTTGCTATTGATTGAGGTTTTTGTTGATGATAGAAACTGTGTTACTATGTCAATATATGGTTCCTGTCCCTTGATGGTTAAAATTTTTGGAATACTAGTAGGTAGAACTGTTCCAGGCACTGCGAGTGATGTAGTCTTATCGAAAATCCGTCTAGTTTTTAAATCAAGAACTAGACCGTAGTGCGCAAGTAAGTCCGCTCCGATGATAGCTGTTTTGACATCAGCAACTAGGAAGGGCCAGGTTAAAGCGCGTCGGAGACCGAGATCTAAAGTGAGGATCTTCTCGCCATACGCGTATATGGGCGTATTATTTACTGCATAAAGGATAGTTTCCCCGCGAGTAGCTTTGCAGTCTTTGGTTTGTGGTATCACACTGATTGTTGAACCGGAATCTACAAGAAATCTCTGATGGGTATTTTTGTCGAATACATGTAGGCGGTATTCTTGGGTTAGCATGGATCTGTTGCCTACCGCCACGGATGACAACAGAGAATTTAGTTTTCTTGTTGTGAATAATTGCAGGGTTGGATGCATTTTTTTAGCCTGATCACCAAACTTCTTATGAAAGTAGCACACTTTCAGATGTGATCGAGGAGAGGATGATCTGGAAACGGAATTGTGTCTAGACTGTGATCGGGACCTTCTATTGTTGAGTTTTGTAGATAGCGCTTGCACTGTGGCTTGTAGTGCGAACAAAAAAGATTCTAGTCTTTGAAAACGTCGATCAATATCACTTGAGTGGTCTGTTGAGACGACTTCAGGACCTTGGTTGACAGCACCAGTTGGGAAAACTGCATGAACAGAGGTGTTATCAATTATCTTGTCAGCGATTTCGGCGAGAGCGGTGGGTCCAATTTCATGGCTAACGGATAAGATGCCATGTACGTTGCTGGGCATTCGTGACATCCACAAAGTTGCCAGCATGTCGTCGGGAACGTTTTCTCCTGCTAGACGTCGCATCTCTCTCAACAGACTTGAAGGTCTGTTCAGCTGTCTTTCCTTTGACTCGGTGAACCCAGAAATTATTTGTTGTTTTAAAGCAACGTACTTATCTGTTTTTGGAGGTTTCTGAACTAGATCTGAGCCTTCATTGAGGATTTCCGGTTCCAACGAAGCGATGATAGCACTGAATTTACTGCTATCTAATGTAATTCTGTTGTTGCGAAATTGCGCCTCAATTTGAATGAACCAGAGTACAGGATTCATTTTCAGAAAGCAGGAATTCGTAGGTTTTATAAGGAGTCAATTTGCAGGGATTCCAGATTAGCTGCAAGTATGTCGCTGGATGTATTTGCTTGGGCAGTTGCTGTCGCATTGCTAGCTGCGCTTGATTGCGTTTCATCGTCCATCATTTTAATTTTTGTCTTATGGACAAACAATGAAAAGTTAAATACTCGTATTTAAACAACAATGTGACAAATAGTTTTTTTTTTTTTTTAACTGAATACTGTTTTTTTATTATTATTTTGATAGTCGGGGTCACCACTTATGGGAACACATATGAAAAACAATCAACTTCTAAATTCAAACTTTATTGTCTTGTAACGAACAACTAATTTTAAAATGGCGGAGTCTATAAACCAATAATCCTGGCGCCGAATCTCGATTTTTGCTGTCGTATGTTGGTAGCGGGATTAAAAATGCCGATTGTCATTTTATTGTTTCTAGTAACATCTGTTGGTGACTAGCGTCTGGTTGCCACACATCTTTTGCGAATGAAAATGTAACCTAGTGAGAAATAACACGAACTAATTTTTAGATCACGAAAATTTATCCTGATCAAAAGTAGGAGCCAGTGTTGTTGTTGTGATGCACACAAATCAATGGTCTATATGGATCATCGGCGATATTATACGGCTAATTCAATACTAACTCCCTAATAAATAACATTAAGTGTATATTGTTAAACAAATCGATATAGACATTATCTAAGACATTGAAATGCAACTTAAAATGTCCATAGATAGAACTTCACTAATATACAATAATATTGTAATATTTCGGCTAGGGTTCGAAATGATAAAACGTTATTCTGTTTCTAAAAACACTCTATTTATTATTATTTAAATACAACTTTCAATTAATTCACAAACAATTTCACTTCTATTTGACAATTCAAATCTCTTATCTTTCACTTAGTAAGACTTAGGTCCTTTTTCATCGCTTTCCAAAAATCAACTTATCATCCGCAGTTTCTCATCCTGTATTTATACCACATTTGTCGGGTTCTAGTTCTTTCTGGTAACTTCTGGTTTGAAACTGGGGTAATAACTAAACTCTCCAAAGAAGAGAGTTTGTATGATCCCAAAGTTATGCAACACTGGATAATTGATTTAATCACATATATACCACAATATCCCCCTCTCAGAATTGTTCGTCCCGAACAAACTCTTCGACATTCTACCCAATATAGCGATGTATGCGATCCACATGAACCACCTTCATCTTGCCTCTTCCTCGTTGAATGCGATAGACAACATCGTTGATGCGTTTTACGACTTTTCATGGTCCTTCCCAGTGTGATACGCCCTTCCGTCTATGAGGGTTATATAGCCACACTTGATCTCCTTCCTCGAATCCCGGTGTGGTCGCCTTGACATCATACCTGGTCTTCATGGGGTCACTGGCTATCTTGATCATATCCCTGGTTCTTTGGTGCACGTCCCTAATAATCTGTCTGAGGTCAGCGACATAGTCATCTTCATTTCTGTTCTCTTCAAACGGCGATGATCCAAACATCTATTCACTAGGTAACCGGACTGTTCGACCGAAAAGGATTTCCGATGGAGTGTGACCTGTGGTGTTGTGTACTGCACTCCGATAGGCTAATAGAAACATTGCATTTGCCTATCCCAATCGCATTGCTTTTCGCCAACGACCTTTGATAGGCGTTCATTCAAGGTTCTGTTGAAGCGTTCCACCATCCCGTCCGATTGTGGGTGGAGCGGTGTTGTTCTCGTCTTATTGTAACCCACTAGCTCGCACACCCCTTGGAAAATCTTAGACTCGAAGTTGCGCCCTTGATCCGAGTGTAATTCCATTGGTACGCCGAACCTGCTCACCCAGTTGTAAACCACCAATCACGATTTTGGCTTCCTGGTTAGGGATAGTAAAAGCCTCGGGCCACTTACTGAAGTAATCCATAACAACAAGAATGTAGCGATTTCCCTTCTTGGTTTCAGGAAACGGCCCTATGATGCGATTCTCTCGCAGGGCGCTCCAACGTTGTATTGCTGCATTCTGCCGTGAGTTTTAACCCTCGGGCTGGTGTAAAAATTCTGCACCAATTTCTACATCGTCCTTGGCATGCACCCAATAAAAACGTTCTCGCACGTTTTCTAACGTCTTATTCACTCCCAAGTGTCCTCCGGATACTCCATCGTGCAGTTCCCTTAGCACGTCACTGACTCTCGACCTTGGCACAATGAGCTGCATCACAAACGACTTTCCATCCGAGCTTTCCCACCTTCGCCTCAAAACACCATCTTGAACATGAAGCGAGTCCCACTGTGCCCAGTATGCCTTTAGTTCGGAACTTTTATTGGATATTTCCTGCCAATCTGGTTTTTCTTCGTGTTCTTTCCAAGCGAGTATTGGCTCGATATCCGGATCCTCTTTTTGGGCGTTTCGCATTTCACTTTCATTCCAACCATCAGTGGGCTCAGCTCTTAGTCGTTGAGTGGATACCGCATCTTTTTCTTCTTGTCGTGCGCAATGTTTGCAATCAGATTTGCAAGGTCGCCGGGACAGAGCATCCGCATTAGAGTGAAGGCTTCCCTTTCGATGCTGTATCTCGTAGTCGTACATCTGGAGTCGTTCAATCCACCTTGCGACTTGTCCTTCAGGATTTTTAAATTGCAGCAACCACTTCAGAGATGCATGGTCTGTGCGCAGAATGAATTTTCGTCCATACAGGTACTTATGGAAATGCTTTGTTGCCAAGACCAAAGCAAGAAGTTCCCGCCTGGTAACACAGTAGTTCCTTTCCGGCTTAGAGAACACCTTACTAAAGTAGGAAACTACTTTCTCTTGCCCGTCATGCATCTGCGAAAGGACAGCTCCAATTCCAACATTACTGGCATCTGCATCCACAATAAATGTCTTTCCTGGAGTAGGGTACGCTAGTACAGGGGCCTCACATAGTTATTGTTTGAGATTTTTGAAGCTTCTTTCGCATTCACTTGACCATTTGAATTGTTTTCCCTTTTCTGTTAGTTGATGCAAACTCTTTGCTATCCCATTAAAATCCTTCACAAACTGCCTGTAGTAGGCAGCGAGTCCCAGGAAGCTTCTCAGTTGGTGTTTGTCTCTTGGGACTGGCCAATTTTGTACCGCTTCGATCTTTTCTGGGTCTGTCCTTACTCCTTCGGATGAGATGATGTGTCCCAAGTATTTGCCATCTGGCCTAAAGAGATGACACTTCTTCGGGTTTAGTTTTAGCTGTGCACTTCGTAGTCTTTGGAACACCTCCTTTAAGTTATCTCGATGTTCTTGAAAAATTTTGCCGACCACGATGACATCGTGCAGGTAGACCAAACAGGTTTTCCATGTAAGTCCCAGCAAAACGCATTCCATTAGACGCTCAAAGGTTGCCGGAGCATTGCACAATCCGAATGGCATTACTGTGAATTGCCAAAGCCCGTTTCCTGCGGTGAAGGCTGTCTTCTCACGGTCCTCCGGATGGATCTGTACTTGCCAGTAGCCACTCTTCAGATCAAGTTAGGAGAACCACTGCGCTCCTGACAGTGTGTCCAGTGTGTCGTCAATCCTTGGCAAGGGGTAGCTATCCTTCTTGGTGACATTATTTAGCTGGCGATAATCCACGCAGAATCTATTGGTGACGTCTTTCTTCTTGACCAGTACAACGGGTGATGCCCACGGACTCTTAGAGCCTTCAATCAACCCTTGATTTTCCATAGTCGAAACCATTTCTGCAACCTCCGTCTGCTTAGCTATTGGTAAACGCCTAGGAGGTTGACGTATGGGTCTTGCATCTCCAGTGTCTATTCGGTGTTGTACCAAATGTGTGCTGCCATATTCGCCATCCTGCGAGGCAAATACGTCTGCAAATTCGTTGATTAGTTCCTCTGCCATCGCTCGTTGCTCCTGGTTCAACTCGGTTTGCCAGAGTATAGTTCTTTTCAACTCGGCTGTGCTACTTGATGGCAAAGATATAGCAGCATTCTCCTTTGACAACTTGATGATAGCAGTTATCGGTACGCACGCACCGATCGATTGTCCTTGCTTTAGTTTGATGCTCTTATTTCCCACATTCCAGATTCTTACTGGAACCAGTTCGGTTCCATCGATGAGATGCTCTTCGTAGGCGGAGATTTAAATGGCCACGTCGGAGAAACAAATGTTGATTATGAGGACTGCCACGGCGGTAAAGGCTTTGGAACCAGAAATTCAGCTGGCGAAGACATCCTTGTAGCGTGTAGGGCGTACGGCTTAACCGTCTTAAATACAATGTTTATTAAACATCAACGACATCTCATCACCTATAGCAGCGGAGGCCACGAAACGCAAATAGATTATCACCTCTGCAAAATGTCAATGAGAAACCGTGTTAAGGACTGTAAAGTAATACTTGGAGAATCGCTAGTAAGCCAACACCGTCTGCTCATTACAGAATTTTTCACAGCGGAACCACCGAAAACACGGGCATCGTTTGGAAAGCTAAAAATCCGGTGGTATAATTTACCGAAGGAACGAAGCGCAAGATTTATCGCACTGGCTAAAGAAGAACTTCAAAATATAAATGGTATAGCAGACTTACTTAGCCCGCAAGAAATGTGGAACAGCATGCACGAGGAATGCATAACACTCGCAAAGTCCCATCTGGGGACTATATCGAAATACCATTACGTCGGCAAAGAAACATGGTGGTGGAATGACGAAACCAAACGAGCTGTGGGCGACAAGAAGAGTGCATTCCAAGCGTGGACAAAATGCGATCGGAGCGACGATATCGAAAAAGCTCGACTGGCTCTTGAATACGAGCGTCTTAAAAAGATCGCAAAGGAAGTCCTGGCTCGAACTCGAGCGGCAGAAGCGGAAAACCTGTACCAGGAGTTGGAACAAATATCCTCACGATCGGCGGATAGAAGACAAGCTATCCAAGAAGTTCAAACGTCGTACAGTACTAAAATGCCAAATATTTTTAAGCTCGCTGCACAGAGGAGAAAAAATTCAATGGAAATAACCTCGCCGAAATACATCAAAAACGCAGACGGTCGCCTCTTAACAAATGAAAAGGAAATTTGTGACCGGTGGCTTGAATACTGCAAGGAGTTGCTTAACAAACAGTTTCCACGTGATATCGTGCCGACAGCTGGTCTATTCGAAGAGGAAGTTTCGGACTTTTCAATCGAAGAAATAAGTATAGCAATTGGAAAAATGAAGCGGGGGAAAGCGGCGGGACCAGACAGCATTCCATCAGAGATTTGGTTGAAGATGGAGGGGATCGGCAGCGTTTGGCTATCGAAACTTTTAAATAAATTAAAATGTGGACAACCTATGCCGAATCAATGGAGAAGTAGCTTCTTGGTTCCATTATACAAAGGAAAAGGCGACACTCGAGAATGCAACAACTACCGTTCAATCAAGCTTATGTCACACACAATGAAAATCGTCGAAAGAGTCTTAAACGAACGTCTTCGGCAAATAATAAAGCTCGATAATAGCCAATGTGGATTTGTTGAAGGAAGATCGACGGTGGATGCTATCCAAAGCCTACGAATAATAATGGAAAAGCACCGAGATTCGTCTAAGGATTTACACATGGTATTTATCGACCTCGAGAAAGCATTCGATCGAGTGCCTAGGGATCTCATATGGGCCGCGCTGAGGTCTCAAAACGTACCGGAAACGTATGTTAGAATAATACAAGACATGTACGGAAACGTTAAAACTGCGGTTAAAAGCTCTGCTGGACTAACGAGAGAATTCCCAGTTAATGTCGGAGTGCATCAAGGAAGCGTACTTAGCCCTTTCCTCTTTAACGTAGTATTCGACTATCTTTTAAAGACTGCATGCGCGAAGCAAATGTAACGCCAATTCTCTTCGCTGACGACGCAGTTATACTTAGCGATAACGTCGAAGATTTACAGAACGCCTTAGATTCATGGAGAAATGCGTTAGAGAGAAACGGGTTTAAAATAAGTCGTTCAAAGACGGAGCATTTGACGTGCCCATTTGCGCATCCGTTGCGACCTGTTCCGGATATAATGTTAGACGGAATAGTTCTTCCGAAAAGCACTATCTTTAAGTACTTAGGATCAATCGTTAACATGGAAGCGAAATGTGACGACGAGGTAAACCACAGAGTGAGTGTGGGATGGATGAAATGGCGGGAAAATTCGGGAATCTTTTGCGACCGAAAATTTCCACTTAAATTAAAGGGGAAACTCTACACCACGGTTGTTAGACCAACTCTTATATACGGCTCACAGTGCTGGACAATGTACGAAGCGTTTAAAAACAAAATGACGGCAGCGGAAATGAAAATGTTAAGGATGTCTAGTGGAGTCACTAAACGCGATTGTATTAGATCTACGCGTATAAGAGGGAGTCTACATATAAAGAATTCGGTAACCGAACAGCTTGAGGCGAATAGAATAAGTTGGTATTGCCACGTTCAAAGAAGATCTGCGGAAAATCCGGTTAAAAAGGTACTATCAACTACGGTCACTCCAACTGTAAGAAAACGAGGTCGGAAAAAGAATTCCTGGATTTCTCAGATGGCAAATGCGCAACAACGTCTGGGGTTAACCACTGAAGCGATCCAGGACCGAGCTTTATGTAGACGCGTTCTGCGGTCTGCGACATTAGCCAACCCCATAAGCGGAACAGCAGCGATGCAGTTAAAATGGGAAACTCGTTACGAATAAGTTCGTATAACGAGGAAAGGGTTAATAAAAGGATAAGAAGACTGGAACCATTTTGCCTTTCGGCTCAACGAGCAACTTTCCCACGACGTAATTCTGATAATGATTTTTAGAGTCCGGCTCAATCAAATAGAATCGATGGCCCCCAAGATCACCTTCCAGCTTCGCCCAAATTAGTGTCTTGGCGGAAGGTGGTAAGATCTCGTCCTTGCTGACTACTGTCCTAAGGCACGCGGCATTCTCATTCCCGTACACCATCGGAATCTCAACGTTCCTGTACTTAAGTACTTGAGTTCCGATGTCGAGGACTACATTATGCGCCATCATAAAGTCAATACCAATGATGCACTCGTCGCATATATCGGCCACTAAGAATACCTGGGTGAATGTTAGTCCTGCCAGATTGATCGTAAGAGGAACATCTCCATATACCTCCGCCGCCGCTCCTGTTGCTGTTTTCAGACAGTAACTACTGGTATTGTGAAGCCATGAATCATAGGCGATATCCCTTCTTATAATGGAAGCGGTGGCACCGGTGTCAATGGTGGCCACGCATTTATTGTGGCCAATGTGCGCTTCCACTGTAAAACTCTTGTTACTTCGTTTTGTTTGGGAGACTTGGATTTTGATCTTGGGGGCGTCAATTCCAGAAACCGACTTCTGCGCCTCGAAGTTGGTCCTTACACGTATTCCCGCCTGTTGACTTGATGATGCGCTGCTTGCAGTATAGATGTTTTCCCTGCTACATGCTTCTTTGTTATGCCTCCCAGCAGCGCATTGTGAACAACTGCGTTCTTTAAGTGGAGCCCAGCACTGACGCTGCAGATATCCTATTTTGTTGCAGTTCCAACAACGGACTTGTCCTCCACGCACACTGTTTCGCTCCACGACGTCTGCTCGTTGGCATGAGCATTCCACGGCTGTCACTTCTCTCACGCGGTGGATTCCTTGAGATGCTTGGTCGGCAGCTTTCATCGTCAGGGCAAATGCTAGGGCCTCAGGGAGGGTTCGTTTTCCAGCCATTTGCAACTGCCTATCTTCAATCGCTTGGGTAAACACCTCGACAGCCATTTCGTTGATAAGGTCTTCTCCGGCATTAGGATAAGATAGATGCGCCAACCGTTCGATATCGGCCTGCAACTGCTGAAGTGTTTCGCCCTTCTTCTGGACTCTGCTGCGCAGTTGGACTCTGTATACTTGCTGCATATGATCATCTCCCAAGCGCATTTCTATGGCTTTAACCAAGGCGTCGTAGTTGAGTTGTTTATCTTCTGAGATGGTTTGCAGCAATTCCGCAGCTGTACCTCTCAGTGCTAGCGTGAGCGCAATCGACTTTTCTCCGTCGTCCCAGTTGTTGGTCATGGCAGCTGCTTCAAATTGTCTTCTATATATTGGCCACGATGTTTGGCCATCAAAAACAGGTGGTTGCATCTCTTTCCTTCTAGGGCAGTCTGTAGAAATTTCTCGGACTTTCTGTTTCTTCACTGTCTCTAGTTCCTTCACAAGATTCTCGATATTGTGTTCAACCTTCTCGATTTGTGCCTCGTGCATATTTAATTTTTGATCGATTATTTCGAATTTCGCTTCTAGAGAATTCTTGAACGCTTCGACAGTGTCCTTTTGTGCGGAAATAATGGAATTCTTCGGTTCTTCTGACTTAGAATCTATACTTCGCCTTTATTCTTCTAACTTAGAATGCAATCCAAGGAGCAATTCCATCATGGCAGACATGTCAACCCCTGTGCTTACAAGCTCCTCTACTACGTCGAACGACATGGATTTAGGATCTTTTCCATCTTTTTCGATCGCTTCTTGTAGCCGAAGAATCAAATCACTTTTCCCTCCAGCTGCGGAGAAATTCCGCTTCTCTAGCTCAATTTTCAGCTGGGGTATACTTAGCTCCAGCAATGTACGTGGTATTTTTTATTTTTTTTCACAGCACTCAGAATAAGTTTTATCCCACTTCTGACACCAATGTAATATTTCGGCTAGGGTTCGAAATGATAAAACATTATTCTGTTTCCAAAAACACTCTATTTATTATTATTTAAATACAACTTTCAATTAATTCACAAACAATTTCACTTCTATTTCACAATTCAAATCTCTTATCTTTCAAGTAAGACTTAGGTCCTTTTCCATCGCTTTCCAAAAATCAATTTATCGTCCGCAGTTTCTCATCCTGTATTTATACCACATTTGTCGGGTTCTAGTTCTTTCTGGTAACTTCTGGTTTGAAACTGCGGTAATAACTGAACTCTCCACAGTGGAGATTGTATGATCCTAAAGTTATGCAACGCTGGATACTTGATTAAATCACATATATACCACAATATAATAGCACAATTTCGAATGGCAGTCGTTCATTGATCTCTGTGTAGAAAGGACGTGTTTCGGCTTTATTTTTGTGAAAAAGTGAATCAAACAATTGGTGAAAGAACAAATTAGAGATAATTTACTTAAGTTATTCGGTAGCCTGGAAAGTCGGGGTCGTGGGTTCGAGTACCCGAAAAAAAAACCTTTGTCAGAGGACGAAGAGGAGGAGGTTGAAGCTCTAAACAACAGCATTAAAGAGCTTCAACAAAAAGTACAATCAATAAAGGCCAAACAAATGGCAAGAAGAGAGAGGGAGCACCATGAACAGCTCCTTAGCTCTCAGCAACAAAGAGACACAAGCGAGACTAAACAACAATAAAAGAGTCATGCTGTACAACAACAACAAAAACTACAAGAAACAGCACAAATTCAAACGATGCAGCCAAAACAAAAAAGTCAGTTTGACCAAAATAATAAACAACAACAACACCAACAGCAGCAACAACAACAACAGCAGCAACGACAACAACAGCAGAAACAGCAAAACAACACAAAACAAAGGGTTCCACCAATAGAAACTTACAGGATGGAACTAAAGGATACGATTGAACTGTGTAAGTCGGCCATAGGCCCAAATTTTTTTATAAAAAGACTAAGTGCAGATAGGCATGCGATCCACTGTAATACAGTGGAGCGCTATAATAAAATTAAAAACTTGTTAAGGGATTCGACGACGGAGTTCTTCTCCTTCACCCCGAAGGGGGAAAAGCTGCAAACAATGCTGCTGAGGGGGATAGAACCGTCAACTGACCCTCGCACTGCTCAAAGAGAAAGAGTGCGAAGATCTCAAGTTCGTAGGGGTCAAGCCGTTCACCACAGCCAGAGCCAAAAGGAAGAAACGGAAACTACCGTTCTTCCTGGTTCAGCTAACTACCGATAGCAAACTGAATGGTCTAAGGAGTATAAAAGTCCTAGACTACCAGGTTGTACACTGGGAAAAAGTAAAACGGAGCAATAACATGTTGCAATGTGTTCGCTGCCAAAGGTTCGGGCACGCCGCATCGAACTGCGAAATGCAGCCTCGATGCGTCAAGTGCGGTAAGAACCACAAATCAGAAGAATGCCCTCTGGGTATGGATGAAGCGTCAGAAAAAAGGCAACTCTCTTGCGTTTTATGTAAGAACACGGGACACACCGCAAACTATCGGGGTTGTCCCAAATTCCAATACATAAAAAAATTAAATCTGGCTCGGCAGCAAAAGGTGGAAGTCAAGCGTCCACCGGTTCAAATACAAACACCAGCCGTTACTCCCCAAGTTACCTACGCCTACGGAATACGGCACAGCAAGCGAAGGTTGCTTCTCACGCCCCAGCGCCTAGAGCACTGGAACCGGCAACTGACATTCTAGCTATCTTGCTCTCTATCCAGGGACAGATGGCTCGGTTTCAACGTCAGATTACTGAACAAGCTGCGCGCGTGGATCAAATCTACGCGCTGCTGCCGAGCCTAATGCACCTCCAGTCGTAATGCGTACGCACATGGCGGAGCAAACCCTGAAGGTCCTTGCAGTGAATGTTAATTCACTGATTAGGATTGAGCGAAGAGCCACACTGTTTAAGTTGCTTAAAGACCAAGCCCCTGATGTGCTTTTGGTAAGCGAAACTAAGCTAACCAAAAGACACAAAATGAGGCACAGAAGGTACAAAATCATGCGAAGAAATCGACCCAACTCCATACAAGGAGGAGGCGTTGCAATCTTCGTAAGAAAAGGTATACGTTTTAAAAGAATATACAGTCGTGTAGTACGTAGGTTTCAGGTGCTAGAAGCATGCACCGTAGTGGAAAGCGGTTATACATGGTGTCAGTTTATGCATCTAAGGCTACTCAATCCACCCTATTCATCTCAGAGCTCGAGACACTTTTTCGATTTCTGAGACTGGAATTGGAGGAAAACTATTTTATTATCGGCGGAGACTTCAACGCCAAACATAACGATTGGGGAAATAATACACCAAACACTAGAGGGAACCTGCTATTCAATTGGTGGGGTCATCACAGTGTGATGTACCGACTCGGCCTAAAGGCGACGGATAGTCCGTCGTTTCCTAGACACGGCTCCTTTTTGGATCTCCTGCTGTTTGACACACGAATACAACTGACAGGTACGAACCAACAAACTGTAAACTGTCTTCGCACTTTTGTATATGACAGTGACCATTGCGGACTTAGTACTGAAATAACCATTCCGAACGAATTGGACAAGTTTGTTTAAAGGCATTCTTACAACAATAGTAAGGTGTGTAGGACACACTTCTCCAGGACATTGACTAGAGCACTCTCCTCTCCCCTCGAATTCGCTATACCCACTGTCCAACAGAAATCTGTCAAACGAGGAGATTGACAGGTATCTAAAACTGATGGACGAGGTAATTAAACGGACTATGGACAAAACGATTGCTCGGTATCAATACACTGACAACGAAGACTTGTTCCGCAATTCAACTATAGATGCACTGCATCGACATAAAAGTAGACTACTGTCTAGACTGAAGACCTTGTATAGACAATTTACTGGCAGCCGTAGCCCGGAGATCATGACATTAAAGTCGTCGATCAAATACCTCCAAACATTAATAAAAGAAAATTACAGGTTTTCTGTAAGTTTGTATTGGAACAACGAAACTCGGGCTGTAAACACCAGCAACCCGAATATGTTCCCGCCAATAAATAAAATATTTCGGAGGAAAGATAAAGACGACCTTTCATGTCTTAAAATCGCCCGAACGGCAGACAATGAACGCATACTTTCAACAGCAGGCATAGATCCAAATGAGGCTATTGATGATGACAAGTCCTTTGTGATCGAAGATTCGCAGGAGAAGGTCGAGGCTATAGGGGCGACTTTCCAGGAAGTGTACAAGGCGAATGACACCATTGGCCCGAACCACGACTTGGAAAATCGAGTCCTTGTGCACAATTTCTACCTTCGAAATGAAAAAGTGAACTGGCGAATCGAGAACTCGGGTTTCACCCAGTTCAGTGAAGAGAATATGGCAAATAATGTCATCGCCAATGAAAGGGAACAACCCCCGTTCATTTCGAAAGAAGAGCTTCAAACGATCTTCGACGCAATTAGAAGTAAGAAATCAGTGGGAACCGATGGAATACCGAATATTGTGCTTCGACATCTCCCACTAGAAGCGGTGGACATTTATAGCACTCTGTTTAACAATGCAATGAATAATGCACATTATCCAGCGCATTGGAAAAATGCGGTGGTGCATCCCATCCCCAAAAGGGATAAAGACACCTCCAATCCGGCGAATCTCTGGTCGATCAGTCTCCTCCCAAACATCAGTAAGGTTTCCGAAAAAGTTATCAAAAGAGTCCTGACTAAGTGGGTTGAAGACAGAAATATAGTTCCGGATAATCAATTCGGTTTCAAGGCGGGGCATGATGTCATTCATGCCGCGTCTAAGCTGGTTTCTGATATCCAATGGAACAAAGCCAAGAAACAGTGCACGGGTGCCTGCCTGATTGATTTGGAGAAGGCTTTCGATACCGTATGGTTAGAGGGACTCTTCTACAAGTTGGACAGACTGGACATTAGTAAACCACTGCTGTATATTCTTTTCAATATGCTCACAGATAGACAGTTCATCGTGAAAAACGGCGATGTGACTTCTACTGGTACATTCAACATTAAAAACGGTCTGCAACAAGGTGCGGTCAATTCGCTAATCCTTTTCAACATTTACACAAGTGATCTGATAGGTTCACTTCACCACGCCATTGTGTACGCAGAAGACTTCATCGCGTACAGATCAGGTCCAAAGATTGAGGTTATAAACATCCTTTTGCAGCGTGACTTCGATAAAATTAAACAATATTGCGACGACTGGAAGTTGAAGATCAACTTTCAGAGGTCGGAAACCATTCTGTTTAGGACGCCTTTGTCTGGGGCCTCTGCGGATACCAGAAAGAATTGGCGAAAGTTTCAGATCGTTGGACAACACGGGCAGCCACTTGTTTGTCGAAATGTAGTCAGATACCTTGGAATCTGGCTAGATCAATATCTGTATTTTAGCAAACATGAAGATGTTGCTCTGGCCAGAGCCAAAGGTGCGTTTGACCTTACAAAGAGACTGTTTTATAACAGGCAACTCGATGCGAGGGTAAAGGTGATCTGCTACATGGCCCTTATCCGGCCTATGCTTGTATTTGGTTGTCCCGTGTGGTTCAACGTGAGAGCAAGTCTTTTGAAAAAGATTCGGGTGTTTGAGAGGGCTTGCCTTAGGGCTTGTCTTCGCCTATATAGAACACCAGAGTCTGAGTACATAAAATTCTATCGCAATGAGGTCTTGTACAATAGGGCTAACCTAATAAGAGTGGACAATTTTGTAATTAAGTTGACTCGAAGGCACATTGCAAGAGCAATGACCTCGTCGAATAACCTGATCTCTGGGGCTTACTACCCCAATTATATGTATCACGAGAGAGTTCGCTTTGACGGCTTTATTCCTCCAGAAGCGTTCCTCTACCTGGATATGAAAGGTCTGATCCAGGACAGATTAGCGGTGCCGTTAATCTTCCATGTCGCTCGAACAGTTGCGGAGAGGCGACTTAACTACGATAGAGACGTTGCACACGGCAGTGCGGAGCGTCTCCGGTTCAGTAGAGCGGTAGGGAAACGCGACATGAGGGATGTTGCTCGGCAGCAGCAACAATTTTGGTGGCTTGTTGAAGGAGCGGAGTTTACGTCGTCGAATTCCTCTAGCACTAGGTAGCTTCGCTAGGAGCAGAGTCGGCAGCCTAATTTTTTGCCGTGGCCGACTTACATAGATTTAGGTAGGATTAGAATAGTTTTTTAAGGGGGAAAAAAAATTTATATATACATATATTGTATATAACATATATAAACATATTATAAAACAACAAAAAGATGGATAACCTTCGGGCAACTTCTCAACAAAAAAAAAGAATACCTAAATTATAAGATAATTTTAAGTAGATTAAGTAGCCTAAGTAGATTAAGAATAATGTTAAGGTATTTCATAAGTTTTAGTTCTAAGTTTTAAAAGATGATAAAAAAAAATAAGATAATTTACTAAGTTTTTGTTATATAATTATTTTCTTAGTTTTAATTGCAATTAATACAACATAATTTAAAAATTCAATGTACGAAACGTCGAAAGGCAAAATTTTATTGTTAGGTTTAACTTGGAGTGTCCGCATGGGGCCAGTAAGTTAGAATAAAATAATTTTTAGTTAATTAAGCTAATTTTTAAGCGTTTTTTTGTCTAGCTTGTAAGAATTTCTGAATTTAAACAAATAAAAATGCATTTAAAATGAAATGAATGATTCAATTTCAAATGGGATATTTAAGTAATAAAAATGAAAAGTGTGTGGTAATTAGTTTCGTCTTTAAGGTTTTATTGAAGCAGGATCATCTATTTCACCTCCCATTATTCTTTCGCTTTCGCCAAGTGAAATAGTTTCTTTGTCCGCTATTACACAGCGCATGTTTCGTGACATTCAAATGTGTGCATTTCCTTGTACCTTTTTGACATTTCTTTTTGTCCTTCATCTTTGTTTTTCGAATTTGCTTCATTATCTCTTCGTCTGGCGCGTTATTCTCTTTTGGGCTCGTTTCGAACTTCTACACGTTACGATTCCGTTCATTCATTATTTGCAACATTCAGAAGTAGTTGCTCTGTCAGATTTTGTAAAACAAAAAATGCTCGTCTTAAAAAAGGATGTGGAAAATATTGAAATTTTGAATAATTTGATGGAGTGCGTTAATGGTTTTATTGAAATAATGAATGTAGATGAAAAGAATGATCAGCAAATACTCCTAGATTTACTTGAATGCTGCGAAAAATCAGTAGCTTTGCTTAGAAAAAGGAAGAAGATATTGGTGATACAGCCTTAGAGAGAAGAACGGAACAGAAAAGGCTCATATTCTTTTATTAGAAAATATGTAAATTTCCTTCTGCACCCATTCCGCTTTTTAAGAACTTTCGATCTTTCTGTATTCTTTAAGATATTGGGTACGAATACTCTTTAATTTGGCTGTTATATTTTCTGTGGTTTTACCACTAGTTATCATTTTTAGTTCAATTAAAATTTTAGTAAACGAATTCGCCCGTATAATTCTATTTACATGGTCAGAATTACTGACATTGTAAAAATTGTTATGGGAAAATGCATAATGATATGTTCGATCAAATCCTGAGTCCATTCCAAAGTTTCCTTTATTAAAAACTGATTACACACTCTGAACACACCCACTTCCGCACCACACCATTTCAACGACGAGAACACAAGAATAAAGCAAATTACGAAAGGAGGTAAAAGAGAACACGCAAAAATTGGTTCGATTCTGCTTACCCATCCGAGTCAGGCTACCTCCTCCACTTGTTTACCCCTTATCCATGACATTGCAATATCGGACCGAGTCGTCTCGTACCGTGTATAAGATGACTTTTTATTATGGCGGTCGAAATGAAATGAACGAAAGAGCTCACCAGTGTGCCGATTTTGAATTACGAAATGCTTACGAAATATGAAATAAAATATAGACGTCAAATAACATGCATCACTCAAGAATGAGAAAAAAGCTTCGTGTAATAGCGCGCGCATCACCGAATGGCATTTCAAAATAAAATAACGAAAAGATGCGCATTAAACTCATGCGCCGTGTGATAGCCGACTTTGAAATATTGTGCTACATTAGTAGAGTTCCATATATGGAAGTTTTAAGTTGTAAATTACTGTTTTAAAATAGCACTTAACAATGCTCACTATTGACTTAATATTGAACTGAAAAATAACAACACAAACTAATTTATTCCCTTTTACAAGTGACAAGCAACTCGTTTCCTAATGTCAAAAGCATTGAAATACAGAAAATTTGTTTCTACAACAAATGCGATAACGGAACAATTTAAAAATACATTAAAATGTAAGTTTCTTTGAAAATCTGAGTAATAATAACAATTTAAATAAACAAATTTTAATTTACAAGTATTCTTCAAACAAGAGTTTGCATACAAAACAAAAGCAATTTGAGATTTTAGTAGAATTCATGTGTGCACATCCAGATTTGGCCAAAGGACAAAAAAAACCGTTAATGCGAAGCAAACATAAAATAATTTGTAAAACAGGCTTACGTCCGATTCAAATGTACAAGGGCCACATATGCGGGATCCAGTTGCTTGGAAAAATGTAAGTAAAAGTGCAAAAGCGATTGTAACAACAAATAAATTAAAGAAATGTTTGTAGGTATGGGCAGATGACAGATCATAAGATCATAATTTGGTTAACATAGATGAATCGGTAAGTGGTAACTACAAAGCTCAAGTTTTCGGTGTTCATGTTGAAAATGAAAATTTGGCAAAAGCTCCTGAAGAAATAAGAGATTTGCATAACGAATCAGTGATCTTGGAGGCATAGAATATAACGAACCGAGTGATCTTTGAAGTACAGAATATACTAGAATTTCAAATGCGCAAGGCTAACTATGATTCTTTAAGCTCAACTCATATTCGTTCTGCTCCTCGAAATAAAGAAAATCTTCTGCAAAAACAAGTAGACAATCGAATGGAGTATCAGACAAGATCATACCGGTAAAAGACATGTTAAAAGACATAAACGCAAGTTTAAAATCCATAGCAAAATATGAGTATAAAAATCAAATGTTATTTAATTTAAATGGAAAAAATAAATTATTGTCTTAAGTTTTTTTAGTTTTTTTATACTTTTGTTGATCTAATTAATTATTTTTGATTAGCTCTCGTATTCTCCTAGCACTATTGGAGTAGGCAGAATTATCTACTCCATGTTGCTGTTCAATGCTGTTGGATGCTGCATCATCGTGTATATCAGATACGGCATCCGATGGCAGTGCCACATTGTGTGCCAAACATATATCGGTCATATAAAAAGTCTTGATACATTTTTGAAAAACAAAATTTCTTTATTCAAAATCAATTTCAATCAAGTACATATTGGCCAATATTATCTATGACCTTTTGCCATTTTCCGGGTAGCTTCATACTTCCATCGCTGTAGAACTTCTGTGGTTTATCAGCGAAAAACTTGGTCAAGTGATTTTCAGTGGCTCTTCAATCGGCCAATTTTTTACCATCAAGAGAGTTTTGCAAAGACCGAAGCAAATGGTAATCAGAGGGTGCAAGGTCTGAGCTATACAGTGGATGCATCAAAACCTCCCAACCAAGATCCGTCAATTTATTCCGGGTCATCGAAGATGTGTGTGGCCTAACATTGTCATGATGGAAGACAACTCCTCTTCTGGTCGCTCTTTCTTGATAGCTTCACTCAATCGATCGAGTTTTGCATAGTAGAGGATTGAATTGACCGTTTCGTCTCGTTCTTCCAATCCCACCAAATACTCAACATTACCTTTTCAAAGTCAATCCTGGCTTTAAAGTCGTTTGTGGTTGGTCACCGGCCTTTGACCATGATCGCTTGCATTGGATATTCTCGTATTTAATCCATTTTTCATCGCCTGTAATGAATCACTTCAAAAATGGTTCCATTTCGTTACGTTTCAGCAGCATTTCACTGATAGTTATTCGGTCAATTAAATTTCTTTGCGTTAATTAATGTGGCACCCAAACATCGAGCTTCTTTGAGTAGCCTTCTCTTCTTCTCTTGCTGCTTAAAGACACCGGAATCTTCCTTTTAGTACACCGAATACTCTCTCAATTCAAGACCTTGCTCTAGAGAACTTTTCATTTTCGCTATTTTCTGAAGCGTTTCGAAATGAGGTCAAAATCCATGGCTCCAAAGGGTATTAAAAATGGCCATTACAAACATCAATTTCGGTTTAGAAAATTCAAAATGCTTACCAAAAATCCAAGACGCCTTATCTACATTTTCATAATTTTGTTTTAAATATTCACGTTCATAAGATACATGTGAATCATGTAACGCACTGCCGTACTTTGCATTTACTGCCAGTATGAACATATCATGATCACATATCTTCAATTTATAGAAACATTTTAATTATTGTTTGAAAGAATAAAGATATTTTGCTTTCCACCATGCCATCAATACTATGCCTTAATTTTCTATTGAAATATAAGTGCTCATTTCTTTTCGGTTTTATCATTTGAATGTGTGTTCCGTCCACCAGACTAATCACCCCTGGAATTCCTGACTTCGAAAAGAAATATTGTTTAGCTTCTCGACGTTTTATTTCGCTCATTTTGAAATTGATATGTTTTGGACACATTTTTTCTATTACTCTAAAGACTTCTGCAATAGAGCTGTTTGTTGTGCCATTCCAATGTAGTAATCATGTCCTATTTGGTGCTGATAGCCTCCTTGAGCTAAAAACTTTGGAGTAACAGCTACTTTAAAATTACAGGAACTGCAGTTGACCTCGAAGGAGCAGCAAGTTCATCTCGTATGCAATTCAAAACACACAAAAAAGCATCTTTCGACAGGAGAAAGTTCTGAACAAACTAAAATAACAAATAATAGTTAACGGTGATATGAATCCTTGCTACCAATCGAGTTTTAATAATTTTCGTATAATTTTCGGCTCAATCCGTTCTTCAATATTTTCTTCATCAATCCAAAGTGCAACAGAATCAAATAAATTCTTTCCTTAACAACCACAATTTTTCCTTTTTTGAATTTCACCTGCCTACAATATTTGTATTTGTTTTGGTTTGTTTATTTGAAAGATATCAAAAGAAAAAAATCAAGACTCGACAAAAAAAATCCTTAAGTGGAAAAAGTATGTAGTAGTACTTTTTACATTTCGAAAGTGGTACATAATACTAATTCAAAAGCGAAACGAAAAAAAATTTCGAATAGGATTGACTTTCGGAACAAAATACAGAGTAGGGCCCCAGGTGTTTCGTTATGGTGGTCGAGTGAAATCTAGCACACCAGAAGTGGTATCTCTGATGACTTTTTGGCAGTGTTGCCAAGAGCTTTTTCAAGAGCTCATAGAAGGCATCTTTGGTGTCGTCATCTTTCTCCTCTGTGGGGGCGTGCGCCCATATCAGGCTAATGTTGATTAATTTAGCCTTGATACGGATTACTACGAAGTGCTCCTTCACATGCCGGAAACTCAAGAATTCTTACTTAAGTCTGCCTCTAACAACAGGTCCCCATCGATAACAATCGCCGTAGTAAATGTCGCAGTTTTTCATCCTCTTTTTGTCCGCCACATCCCATCGCATTTCTTGGATGCCAGTATAGTTTGCTTTGCCGCAGTCTAGGACCTCTGCTACTTTTTCCGCTACGCGTGGCCTGTTAAGGGATATAACATTCAACGTGCATATCGTTGTTTGTTGTCCTAAAATCGTTTGCATGGATTGTCAAAAGTATATTTTATTCTTAAAGGGCTCTTAGGTGGCATTTCCTGAACAAAATCTAGTAAGCAACATGAAGAATGCTTTCAAAAATCCATGTCCTGGCATGTAAAATTGGCGGTCCAAATATTTCCGTATCTTTATTAACTTTTTTTTTGTTTTTTGGACAGATCATTAAAATCTTTTGTGGTAGCTCCACAAATATAACATTTAATTGTAGATTTTGTTAGTTGCTGCTTTGCAAACGTTGCCATAGACCATTGTAAAAACTAACGTCTATCCATCACCTTCTGTGAAAGTTTGGGTCAATGTATTTATCTAAAATTCAAAATAGGCTATTTCTCTTTCGTAATATAAAGAATTTCTTTTCCAAACAACGTGGCGTGGATGGCGGTAGATTTTGCTAATAATTTGGTTGGTTGAACTGCAAAAAAAATATAAGAGGCACAAATAAGCATTGGAATATGTTTGCATCTGAGTCAGAACTGTTTTCAAAATTTCTTTATCATTTTCATTTGTAACGATGATACGCGTTTTTCTTTATTCGTAGTTCTTTATTTTCATTTGACAGATTATTATCTGAGTTTTGTGACTGGCTACCTTTTTCGAATGCCCTTTTAGTGGAGAGTACGATAACTTTGGCGCCAAGAATTGATAACGGTATTTTGTAGAGGGGTTAAAAACTAGCATTTTTTACTAGAGTAGGGGGGGTCTATCTCGCCCCGTTAAGGAGTTAGGGGCAATTTTAGAAAAAAAAAGACTTAATATGGGAAAGAAATTATTAAAAAACAACGGCAACACTTACAACAAGTACAGGATTTGAAAGCCTAAAAGTTGCTCTTTAATATAAAATTTACATCAAATCATTCGTGTAAATAGTTTTTGAATAAATAGCAACTTAAATTTTTGCTAAAAAATGAAAAAAAAATTGTTTTTAAATCAATATTATTCAAAATTGTGAGATGATGTGCCCAATTGGTTGGGAAAAACCGCATGGCTTTATATCTTCTAGTTTTTGAGAAAATTGAAAATTTTTTTTTTTTGGTATTAATGGTGATCTCACTTTAAGGATTAATATTGATGATAGGGTCATCTTTGTAAGTAAAGTACAGCAGATCATTTAGCGTGACCCAGAATGCACCACGAGGAGCTAGATTTGCATTGCATTCCGCGTCCCAGTCAGTCAGTTTGTGAGTAAGTTAGGTGTTAGTTAAGAGTAGTCAATTAAATGTTCCATGTACGAGTACATATTAAAAAGGTATGTAGGTTTCGTCAAAGAAGTCATCATCTGTACTAGTGTCAATGTCTAGTTCATTGAGTTCGTCGATGATGGTGAAGAGCCGAGGTTGTTTTGGTGGTAAAATACCTTCTAAGTGCTCATTGTGAACGGTTGGAGGGTCGAAGTCCTTCAGTTGCAAACCCACACTTTCTTTACCTTTGACAAAGCGTAGGTACACTTTTTTTACGTCAATTAAAAATTCCGTGATTTGGGAGCCCATGTCGTCCTTACAATTTTTTTCAAGGCAGTATTTCCGGTAAAAGAAAAGTGCCATATATTGGTGAAGGTATTGCGTTGTATTGCGGCATAAAATTGATTTTTTCAGAAGCTTGTTCTGATTCTCAAGATCATTTATAGTATTGGTTCCATCGGTCTTGTTAACATATTCGCCTTTGCTGTGGTTTGTAATTTCATGAGTCGTAGAAGCAGGGAACATTTTCTCAATACCTATGTATTGGCGTGCGCTGTCAAATACAAATATGACTGCTGTTGGGGTTAACGTATTTGTGTATATAAGGCCACAAGTCTTCTTTACTTTTGGAGTTCACTTTAAAGAAGCGTCCAACCTTATCTTCCTTACAAAATAACCCCAACAGAACGATTTTCATTTGTTCGGTTACACGGCCTCTGTGGTATTTCCTTTTTGTAAGAAAGCTCTCGTCGATTTGTACAGTTTTTCCTTCGCCGCCAATGTTAACATCGACGTGAGATGCTTTTATTTCGACTAATTCACGACAATAGTGATAGTAATCTATTATAGTATAGGACGTTTTAGTGAGAATTAAACCAGATCCTTCTAAAAATTCAATGCTTCTTTCGTTGGTCGACACCAAATCTCCGAACGAACAAAACACTGAGAAGTTATTTAGTTTAGGATGGATTAGTGGATGCTTAGCCGTCATTGCTTATTCACAAAAAATATCACTTGATTCGCACTACGGTTGAACACAGAGTGATCTTTGTGAATATCAATAACTACACGCCTTATCACAGAAAGAAATAATGATATAAAAGCCAAACATTTGTTCGGTTATATTTTTGCATCATTATCAAGTGCATTACATATTACATACGTACAAACATAGATATTTCGCAAAGTAAATAATTTACTGCAACATTGGAACATGTGAATTTTCTATAATGCGAATTAGTGAAACTTTGTTATTAATGGGAACTTTGTATTGTAATTTTTTGATGAGTTCAGTGGATGAAGAGCATTGATGACATAGGCGCCTGCCTGACGAAAAGCACATACCTCGAGCGGAACAACGAAGCTGTGTGAGCGGGACCTGCCGCCTGCGGGAAGAGAGTTGAAATCCCCTAATCCTGCGAAGCGGGTCACCCGTGTACTCTTAATTAAGAAAACTATTGATATAGGCGTCTGCGAGATGTTTAAATAATATTGTAATGTTTCGGCTAGGGTTCGAAATGATAAAACGTTATTCTGTTTCTAAAAACACTCTATTTATTATTATTTAAATACAACTTTCAATTAATTCACAAACTATTTCACTTCTATTTCACAATTCAAATCTCTTATCTTTCACTTAGTAAGACTTAGGTCCCTTTCCATCGCTTTCCAAAAATCAACTTATCGTCCGCAGTTTCTCATCCTGTATTTATACCTCATTTGTCGGGTTCTAGTTCTTTCTGGTAACTTCTGGTTTGAAACTGGGGAATAACTGAACTCTCCAACGTGGAGAGTTTGTATGATCCTAAAACAATGCAACACTGGATACTTGAATTAATCACATATATACCACAATATCCCCCTCTTAAAGTTGTTCGTCCCGAACAAACTCTTCGACATTCTGCCCAATATAGCGATGTATTCGATCCACATGAACCACTTTCATCTTGCCTCTTCCTCGTTGAATGCGGTAGACAACATCGTTGATGCGTTTTACGACTTTATATGGTCCTTCCCAGTCTTACTGTAATTTGGGTGATACGCCTTTCCGTCTATGAGGGTTATATAGCCACACTAGATCTCCTTCCTGGAATCCCGTTGTGGTCGCCTTGACATCATACCTCGTCTTCATGCGGTCACTGGCTGTCTTGATCTTATCCCTGGTTCTTTGGTGCACGTCCCTAATAATCCGTCTGAGGTCTGCGACATAGTCGTCTTCATTTCTGTTCTCTTCAGACGGCGGTGATCCAAACATCAATTCACTAGGTAACCGGACTGTTCGACCAAAAAGGATTTCCCATGGAGTGTGACCTATGGTGTTGTGTACTGCACTCCGATAGGCTAATAGAAACATTGGAATGTGCCTATCCCAATCGGTTTGCTTTTCGCCAACGACCTTTGATAGGCGTTCATTCAAGGTTCTGTTGAAGCGTTCCACCATCCCGTCCGATTGTGGGTGGAGCGGTGTTGTTCTCGTCTTATTGATACCCACTAGCTCGCACACCCTTTGGAAAATCTTAGACTCGAAGTTACGCCCTTGATCCGAGTGCAATTCCATCCGTACGCCGAATCTGCTCACCCAGTTGTAAACGATCTGCTCAATCACGGTTTTGAAACGGTCCTGCAATGTCAACTGCGATTCTCTCGAATGGCACTAAAACGTTGTATTGCTGCATTCTGCTGTGACTTTTAACCCTCGGGCCTTTACTGGCGGCGCAGGTGACACACTTTCTGCACCAATTTTCTACATCGTCCTTGGCATGCACCCAATAAAAACGTTCTCGCACCTTTTCTAACGTCTTATTCACTACCAGGTGACCTACGGATATTCCATCGTGCAGTTCCCTTAGCACGTCACTGACTCTCGACCTTGGCACAATGAGCTGCATCACAAACGACTTTCCATCCGAGCTTTCCCACCTTCGCCTCAAAACACCATCTTGAACATGAAGCGAGTCCCACTGTGCCCAGTATGCATTTAGTTCGGGACTTTTATTGGATATTTCCTGCTAATCTGGTTTTTCTTCGTGTTCTTTCCAAGCGAGTATTGGCTCGATATCCGGATCCTCTTTTTGCGCGTTTCGCATTTCACTTTCATTCCAACCGTCGGTGGGCTCAGCTCTTAGTCGTTGAGTGGATACCGCATCTTTGTCTTCTTGTCGTGCGCAATGTTTGCAATCAGATTTGCAATGTCGCCGAGACAGAGCATCCGCATTAGAGTGAAGACTTCCCTTTCGATGCTGTATCTCGTAGTCGTACAAATGGAGTCGTTCAATCCACCTTGCGACTTGTCCTTCAGGATTTTTAAATTGCAGCAACCACTTCAGAGATGTATGGTCTGTGCGAAGAATGAATTTTCGTCCGTACAGGTACTTATGGAAATGCTTTGTTGCCAAGACCAAAGCAAGAAGTTCCCGCCTGGTAACACAGTAGTTCCTTTCCGGCTTAGAAAGCACCTAACTAAAGTAGGAAACTACTTTTTCTTGCCCGTCATGCATCTGCGAAAGGACAGCTCCAATTCCGACGTTACTGGCATCTGCATCCCCAAAAAATGTTTTTCCTGGAGTAGGGTACGCTAGTACAGGGGCCTCACATAGTTGTTGTTTGAGAGTTTTGAAGCTTCTTTCGCATTCACTTGACCATTTGAATTGTTTTCCCTTTTCTGTTAGTTGACGCTCAGAGGTTGCCGGAGCATTGCACAATCCGAATGGCATTACTGTGAATTGCCAAAGCCCGTTTCCTGTGGTGAAGGCTGTCTTCTCACGGTCCTCCGGATGGATCTGTACTTGCCAGTAGCCACTCTCAGATCGAGTGTGGAGAACCATTGCGCTCCTGACAGTGTGTCCAGTGTGTCGTCAATCCTTGGCAAGGGGTAACTATCCTGTTTGGTGACATTATTTAGCTGGCGATAATCCACGCAGAATCTATTAGTGCCGTCTTTCTTCTTGACCAGTACAACGGGTGATGCCCACGGACTCTTAGAGCCTTCAATCAACCCTTGATTTTCCATAGTCGAAACCATTTCTGCAACCTCCGTCTGCTTAGCTTATGGTAAACGCCTAGGAGGTTGACGTATCGGTCTTGCATCTCCTGTGTCTATTCGGTGTTGTACCAAATGTGTGCTGCCATATTCGCCATCCTGTGAGGCAAATACGTCTGCAAATTCGTTGATTAGCTCCTCTGCCATCGCTCGTTGCTCCTGGCTCAACTCGGTTTGCCTGAGTATAGTTCTTTTCAACTCGGCTGTGCTTCTTGATGGCAAAGATATAGCAGCATTTTTTTTCGACAACTTGGTGACAGCTCCGATCGATTGTCCTTGCTTTAGTTTGATGCTCTTATTTCCCACATTCAATATTCTAACTGGGACCATTTTGCCTTTCGGCTCAACGAGCATCTTTCCTACGACGTACTTCTGATAATGATTTTTAGAGTCCGACTCAATCAGATAGAATCGATGGCTCCCAAGACCACCTTCCAGCTTCGCCCAAATTAGTGTCTCTGCGGAAGGTGGTAAGATCTCGTCCTTGCTGACTACTGTCCTAAGGCATGCGACATTCTCATTCCCGTACACCATCGGAATTTCAACGTTCCTGTACTTAAGTACTTGAGTTCCGATGTCGAGCACTACATTATGCGCCTTCATAAAGTCAACTCCAATGATGCACTCGTCGCATATATCGACCACTAGGAATACGTGGGTGAATGTTAGTCCTGCCAGATTCATCGTAAGAAGAACCTTTCCATATACCTCCGCCGTCGCTCCCGTTGCTGTTTTCAGACAGTAGCTACTGGGGTATTGTGCAGCCATGAATCAGTAGCGATGTCCCTTCTTATAATGGAAGCGGTGGCACCGGTATCAATGGTGGCCACGCATTTATTCTGGCCAATATGGGCTGTAAGACTCTTGTTACTTCGTTTTGTTTGGGAGACTTAGATTTTGATCCTGGGGGCGTCAATTCCAGAAACCAACTTCTGCCCCTCGCAGTTGGTTCTTATACGTTTCCCGCCTGTTGACTTGATGTTGCGCTGCTTGCAGGATCGATGTTATTCCTGCCAGATGCCTCTTCATTACTCCTCCTAGCAGCGCATTGTAGACAACTGCGTTGTTTAAGTGGAGCTCTGCACTCACGCTGCAGATGTCCTATTTTATTGCAGTTCCAACAACGGACTTGTCCTCCACGCACACTGTTCCGCTCCACGACATCTGTTCGTTGGCATGAGCATTCCAGAGATGCTTGGTCGGCAGCTTTCATCGTCTGGGCAAATGCTAGGGCCTCAGGGAAGGTTCGTTTTCCAGCCATTCTTACAGCCATTTGCAACTGCCTATCTTCAATTGCTTGGGTAAACGCCTCTACAGCCATTTCGCTGATAATGTCTTCTCCGGCATTAGGATAAGATAAATGCGCCAACCGTTCGATATCGGCCTGCAACTGCTGAAGTGTGTCTACCCTCTTCTGGACTCTGCTGCGCAGTTGGACTCTGTATACTTGTTTCATATGGTCATCTCCGAACCGCATTTCTATGGCTTTAACCAAAGCGTCGTAGTTGAGCTGTTTATCTTCTGAGATGGTTTGCAGCAATTCCGCAGCTGTACCTCTCAGTGCCAGCCTTAGCGCAATCGAACTTTTCTCCGTCGTCCCAGTTGTTGGTCATGGCAGCTGCTTCAAACTGTCTTCTATATATTGGCCACGATGTTTGGCCATCGAAAACAGGCGGTTGCATCTCTTTCCTTCTAGGGCTGTCTGTAGAAATTTCTCGGACCTTCTGTTTCTTCACTCTCTCTAGTTCTTTAGCAAGATTCTCAATATTGTTTTCAACCTTCCCGAACTGTTCCTCGACTTTCGCGAGCTGTTCCTGGAATTCGGTTCCAACCTTTGCGAGTTTTGCCTCGTGCATATTTAATTTTTGATCGATTATTTCGAATTTCGCATCTAGAGAATTCTTGAACTCTTCAACAGTGTCTTTCTGCGCGGCAACAATGGAATTCTTCTGTTCTTCTAACTTAGAATCCATACTTCTCCTTTGTTCTTCTGTGGAATTCTTCTGTTCTTCAAACTTAGAATCCATATTTCACCTTTGTTCTTCAAACTTAGAATCCATACTTCTCCTTTGTTCTTCTGCGGAATTCTTCTGTTCTTCAAACTAAGAATCCATAGTTCTCCTTTGTTCTTCTAAAGAATTCTTCTATTCTTCAAATTTAGAATTCAATCCAAGGAGTAATTCCATCATAACGGCCATGTCAGCTCCTGTGCTCACATGTTCTTCTTCTACGTCGGACAAAATGGATTTCGGATCTTTTCCATCTTTTTCGATCGCTTCTTGTAGCCGAAGAATCAAATCACTTTTCCTTCCAGCTGCGGAGAGATTCCGCTTCTCTAGCTCAATTTTCAGCTGGGGTATACTTAGCTCCAGAAATGTACGTGCCATTTTTTTTCATTTCTTATTTTTTTATTTCACAGCACTCAGAATAAGTTTTATCTCACTTCTGACACCAATGTAATATTTCGGCTAGGGTTCGAAATGATAAAACGTTATTCTGTTTCTAAAAACACTCTATTTATTATTATTTAATTACAACTTTCAATTAATTCACAAACAATTTCACTTCTATTTCACAATTCAAATCTCTTATCTTTCACTTAGTAAGACTTAGGTCCTTTTCCATCGCTTTCCAAAAATCAACTTATCGTCCGCAGTTTCTCATCCTGTATTTATACCTCATTTGTCGGGTTCTAGTTCTTTCTGGTGACTTCTGGTTTGAAACTGGGGAATAACTGAACTCTCCAACGTGGAGAGTTTGTATGATCCTAAAACTATGCAACACTGGATACTTGAATTAATCACATATATACCACAATATCCCCCTCTTAAACTTGTTCGTCCCGAACAAACTCTTCGACATTCTGTCCAATATAGCGATGTATTCGATCCACATGAACCACTTTCATCTTGCCTCTTCCTCGTTGAATGCGGTAGACAACATCGTTGATGCGTTTTACGACTTTATATGGTCCTTCCCAGTCTTGCTGTAATTTGGGTGATACGCCTTTCCGTCTATGAGGGTTATATAGCCACACTAGATCTCCTTCCTGGAATCCCGTTGTGGTCGCCTTGACATCATACCTCGTCTTCATGCGGTCACTGGCTGTCTTGATCTTATCCCTGGTTCTTTGGTGCACGTCCCTAATAATCCGTCTGAGGTCTGCGACATAGTCGTCTTCATTTCTGTTCTCTTCAGACGGCGGTGATCCAAACATCAATTCACTAGGTAACCGGACTGTTCGACCGAAAAGGATTTCCGGTGGAGTGTGACCTATTGTGTTGTGTACTGCACTCCGATAGGCTAATAGAAACATTGGAATGTGCCTATCCCAATCGGTTTGCTTTTCGCCAACGACCTTTGATAGGCGTTCATTCAAGGTTCTGTTGAAGCGTTCCACCATCCCGTCCGATTGTGGGTGGAGCGGTGTTGTTCTCGTCTTATTGATACCCACTAGCTCGCACACCCTTTGGAAAATCTTAGACTCGAAGTTACGCCCTTGATCCGAGTGCAATTCCATCCGTACGCCGAATCTGCTCACCCAATTGTAAACGATCTGCTCAATCTCGGTTTTGGCTTCTTGGTTAGGGATAGCAAAAGCCTCAAGCCACTTGCTGAAGTAATCCGTAACAACAAGAATTTAGCGATTTCCATTTTCGGTTTCAGGAAACGGTCCTACAATGTCAACTGCGATTCTCTCGAATGGCGCTCCAACGTTGTATTGCTGCATTTTGCCGTGATTTTTAACCCTCGGGCCTTTACTGGCGGCGCAGGTGACACACTTACTGCACCAATTTTCGACATCGTCCTTGGCATGCACCCAATAAAAACGTTCTCCCACCTTTTCTAACGTCTTATTCACTCCCAGGTGACCTACGGATATTCCATCGTGCAGTTCCCTTAGCACGTCACTGACTCTCGACCTTGGCACAACGAGCTGCATCACAAACGTCTTTCCATCCGAGCTTTCCCACCTTCGCCTCAAAACACCATCTTGAACATGAAGCGAGTCCCACTGTGCCCAGTATGCTTTTAGTTCGGGACTTTTATTGGATATTTCCTGCCAATCTGGTTTTTCTTCGTGTTCTTTCCAAGCGAGTATTGGCTCGATATCCGGATCCTCTTTTTGGGCGTTTCGCATTTCACTTTCATTCCAACCGTCGGTGGGCTCAGCTCTTAGTCGTTGAGTGGATACCGCATCTTTGTCTTCTTGTCGTGCGCAATGTTTGCAATCAGATTTGCAATGTCGCCGAGACAGAGCATCCGCATTAGAGTGAAGACTTCCCTTTCGATGCTGTATCTCGTAGTCGTACATCTGGAGTCGTTCAATCCACCTTGCGACTTGTCCTTCACGATTTTTAAATTGCAGCAACCACTTCAGAGATGCATGTTCTGTGCGAAGAATGAATTTTCGTCCATACAGGTACTTATGGAAATGCTTTGTTGCCAAGACCAAAGCAAGAAGTTCCCGCCTGGTAACACAGTAGTTCCTTTCCGGCTTAGAGAGCACCTTACTAAAGTAGGAAACTACTTTTTCTTGCCCGTCATGCATCTGCGAAAGGACAGCTCCAATTCCGACGTTACTGGCATCTGCATCCACAATAAATGTTTTTCCTGGAGTAGGGTACGCTAGTACAGGGGCCTCACATAGTTGTTGTTTGAGAGTTTTGAAGCTTCTTTTGCAATCACTTGACCATTTGAATTGTTTTCCCTTTTCTGTTAGTTGATGCAAACTCTTTGCGATCCCAGCAAAATTTTTCACAAACCGCCTGTAGTAGGTAGCGAGTCCCAGAAAGCTTTTCAGTTGGTGTTTGTCTCTTGGGTCTGGCCAATTTTTCACCGCTTCGATCTTTTCTGGGTCTGTCCTTACCCCTTCGGATGAGATGATGTGTCCCAAGTATTTGACATCTGGCCTAAGGAGATGACACTTCTTCGGGTTTAGCTTTAGCTGTGCACTTCGTAGTCTTTGGAACAACTCCTTTAAGCTATCTCGATGTTCTTGAAAAGTTTTGCCGACCACGCTGACATCGTCCAGGTAGACCAAACAAGTTTTCCGTGTTAGTCCCAGGAAAACGCGTTCCATTAGACGCTCAAAGGTTGCCGGTGCATTGCACAATCCGAATGGCATTACTGTGAATTGCAGAAGCCCGTTTCCTGCGGTGAAGGCTGTCTTCTCACAATCCTCCGGATGGATCTGTACTTGCCAGTAGCCACTCTTCAGATCAAGTGTGGAGAACCATTGCGCTCCTGACAGTGTGTCCAGTGTGTCGTCAATCCTTGGCAAGAGGTAGCTATCCTTCTTGGTGACATTATTTAGCTGGCGATAATCCACGCAGAATCTATTGGTGCCGTCTTTCTGCTTGACCAGTACAACGGGTGATGCCCACGGACTCTTAGAGCCTTCAATCAACCCTTGATTTTCCATAGTCGAAACCATTTCTGCAACCTCCGTCTGCTTAGTTTATGGTAAACGCCTAGGAGGTTGACGTATGGGTCTTGCATCTCCTGTGTCTATTCGATGTTGTACCAAATGTGTGCTGCCATATTCGCCATACTGCGAGGCAAATACGTCTGCAAATTCGTTGATTAGCTCCTCTGCCATCGCTCGTTGCTCCTGGTTCAACTCGGTTTGCCTGAGTATAGTTCTTTTCAACTCGGCTGTGCTTCTTGATGGCAAAGATATAGCAACATTTTCCTTCGACAACTTGGTGACAGCAGTTATCGGTACGCACGCTCCGATCGATTGTCCTTGCTTTAGTTTGATGCTCTTATTTCCCACATTCAATATTCTTACTGGGACCATTTTGCCTTTCGGCTCAACGAGCATCTTTCCTACGACGTAATTCTGATAATGATTTTTAGAGTCCGACTCAATCAAATAGAATCGATGGCTCCCAAGACCACCTTCCAGCTTCGCCCAAATTAGTGTCTCTGCGGAAGGTGGTAAGATCTCGTCCTTGCTGACTACTGTCCTAAGGCATGCGACATTCTCATTCCCGTACACCATCGGAATTTCAACGTTCCTGTACTTAAGTACTTGAGTTCCGATGTCGAGCACTACATTATGCGCCTTCATAAAGTCAACTCCAATGATGCACACGTCGCATATATCGGCCACTAGGAATACGTGGGTGAATGTTAGTCCTGCCAGATTCATCGTAAGAAGAACCTTTCCATATACCGCCGCCGTCGCTCCTGTTGCTGTTTTCAGACAGTAGCTACTGGTATTGTGCAGCCATGAATCAGTAGCGATGTCCCTTCTTATAATGGAAGCGGTGGCACCGGTATCAATGGTGGCCACGCATTTATTCTGGCCAATGTGGGCTTCCACTGTAAGACTCTTGTTACTTCGTTTTGTTTGGGAGACTTGGATTTTGTACATGGGGGCGTCAATTCCAGAAACCAACTTCTGCCCCTCAAAGTTGGTACTTACACGTTTCCCGCCGGTTGACTTGACGTTGCGCTGCTTGCAGGATAGATGTCATTCCTGCTAGATGCCTCTGCGTTACGTCTCCTAGCAGCGCATTGTGGACAACTGCGTTGTTTAAGTGGAGACCTGCACTCACGCTGCAGATGTCCTATTTTATTGCAGTTCCAACAACGGACTTGTCCTCCACGCACACTGTTCCGCTCCACGACATCTGTTCGTTGGCATGAGCATTCCAGGGCTGTCATTTCTCTCACGCGGTGGATTCCTTGAGATGCTTGGTCGGCAGCTTTCATCGTCAGGGCAAATGCTAGGGCCTCAGGGAAGGTTCGTTTTCCAGCCATTCTTACAGCCATTTGCAACTGCCTATCTTCAATTGCTTGGGTAAACGCCTCTACAGCCATTTCGCTGATAATGTCTTCTCCGGCATTAGGATAAGATAGATGCGCCAACCGTTCGATATCGATATCGAAACACTGGATCCTTGATTTAATCACATATATACCACAATACGGTTGCAGCGCTATCTGTTATTGACAATTGATAATATTCAGTATTGCCATCTACTACAAATAAAATATGCAGCAATAACTAGGTACATTACACATTTAAAGTTTGTAGTACTTCATCCTAATACAACAATAAACATTCAGCTGAATGGTTTAATAATGCTTTTTTTTTGCTTCTTAAAGAATACTATAGCAAGGAAAAAGTTTTCTATCACTAGTATTTCTCACTATTTCAAACTGCTTTTTTAATTGACTTTTTCAACGAAAATAGAAAGAGCTCTGAAAGTAGATAGTTTTTTACGTTGAAAACTATCGGGCAATGCTTTTTTATACCTTGTTGGGCTCCCGGGAGAGGCGATAATTTCGTTTAATACTGTGGTATATATGTGATTAAATCAATTATCGAGTGTTGCATAGTTTTAGGATCATACAAACTCTCCACTTTGGAGAGTTCAGTCATTTCCCCAGTTTCAAACCAGAAGTTACGAGAAAGAACTAGAACCCGACAAATGTGGTATAAATACAGGATGAGAAACTGCGGAAGATAAGTTGATTTTTGGAAAGCGATGGAAAAGGACCTAAGTCTTACTAAGTGAAAGAGAAGAGATTTGAATTGTGAAATAGAAGTGAAATTGTTTGTGAATTAATTGAAAGTTGTATTTAAATAGTAATAAATAGAGTGTTTTTAGAAAAAGAATAACGTTTTATCATTTCGAACCCTAGCCGAAATATTACATTGGTGTCAGAAGTGGGATAAAACTTATTCTGAGTGCTGTGAAATAAAAAAAAAATGGCACGTACATTGCTGGAGCTAAGTATACCCCAGGTGAAAATTGAGCTAGAGAAGCGGAATCTCTCCACAGCTGGAGGGAAAAGTGATTTGATTCTTCGGCTACAAGAAGCGATCGAAAAAGATGGAAAAGATCCGAAATCCATTTTGTTCGACGTAGAAGAAGAACATGTGAGCACAGGAGTTGACATGGCCGTTATGATGGAATTACTCCTTGGATTGAATTCTAAATTTGAAGAACAGAAGAATTCTTTAGAAGAACAAAGGAGAAGTATGGATTCTAAGTTTGAAGAACAGAAGAATTCCGCAAAAGAACAAAGAAGAAGTATGGATTCTAAGTTAGAAGAACAGAAGAATTCCATTGTTGCCGCGCAGAAAGACACTGTTGAAGAGTTCAAGAATTCTCTAGATGCGAAATTCGAAATAATCGATCAAAAATTAAATATGCACGAGGCAAAACTCGCAAAGGTTGGAACCGAATTCCAGGAACAGCTCGTGAAAGTCGAGGAACAGTTCGGGAAGTTTGAAAACAATATTGAGAATCTTGCTAAAGAACTAGAGAGAGTGAAGAAACAGAAGGTCCGAGAAATTTCTACAGACAGCCCTAGAAGGAAAGAGATGCAACCGCCTGTTTTCGATGGCCAAACATCGTGGCCAATATATAGAAGGCAATTTGAAGCAGCTGCCATGACCAACAACTGGGACGACGGAGAAAAGTCGATTGCGCTAACGCTGGCACTGAGAGGTACAGCTGCGGAGTTGCTGCAAACCATCTCAGAAGATAAACAACTCAACTACGACGCTTTGGTTAAAGTCATAGAAATGCGCTTCGGAGATGACCATATGCAACAAGTATACAGAGTTCAACTGTGTAGCAGAGTCCAGAAGAGGGGAGAAACACTTCAGAAGTTGCAGGCCGCTATCGAACGGTTGGCGCATTTATCTTATCCTAATGCCGGAGAAGACATTATCAGCGAAATGGCTGTAGAGGCGTTTACCCAAGCAATTGAAGATAGGCAGTTGCAAATGGCTGGAAAACGAACCTTCCCTGAGGCCCTAGCATTTGCCCTGACGATGAAAGCTGCCGACCAAGCATCTCTGGAATGCTCATGCCAACGAACAGATGTCGTGGAGCGGAACAGTGTGCGTGGAGGACAAGTCCGTTGTTGGAACTGCAATAAAATAGGACATCTGCAGCGTGAGTGCAGAGCTCCACTTAAACAACGCAGTTGTCTACAATGCGCTGCTAGGAGGAGTAATGAAGAGGCATCTGGCAGGAATAACATCGATCCTGCAAGCAGCGCAACATCAAGTCAACAGGCGGGAAACGTATAAGAACCAACTGCGAGGGGCAGAAGTCGGTTTCTGGAATTGACGCCCCCAAGATCAAAATCCAAGTCTCCCAAACAAAACGAAGTAACAAGAGTTTTACAGTGGAAGCCCACATTGGCCAGAATAAATGCGTGGCCACCATTGACACCGGTGCCACCGCTTCCATTATAAGAAGGGATATCGCCCATGATTCATGGCTGCACAATACCATTAGCTACTGTCTGAAATCAGCAACAGGAGCGACAGCGGAGGTATATGGAAAGGTTCTTCTTACGATGAATCTGGCAGGACTAATATTCACCCACGTATTCCTAGTGGTCGATATATGCGACGAGTGCATCATTGGACTTGACTTTATGAATGCGTATAATGTAGTGCTTGACACCGGGACTCATGTACTTAAGTACAGGAACGTTGAGATTCCGATGGTGTTCGGGAATGAGAATGCCGCATGCCTTAGGACAGTATTCAGTAACGACTACGAGATACAGCATCGAAAAGGAAGCCTTCGCTCCAATGCGGATGCTCTGTCCCGGCGACCTTGCAAATCTGATTGCAAACATTGCGCACGACAAGAAGAAAAAGATGCGGTATCCACTCAACGACTAAGAGCTGAGCCCACTGACGGTTGGAATGAAAGTGAAATGCGAAACGCCCAAAAAGAGGATCCGGATATCGAGCCAATACTCGCTTGGAAAGAACACTAAGAAAAACCAGATTGGCAGGAAATATCCAATAAAAGTCCCGAACTAAAGGCATACTGGGCACAGTGGGACTCGCTTCATGTTCAAGATGGTGTTTTGAGGCGAAGGTGGGAAAGCTCGGATGGAAAGTCGTTTGTGATGCAGCTCATTGTGCCAAGGTCGAGAGTCAGTGACGTGCTAAGGGAACTGCACGATGGAGTATCCGGAGGCCACTTGGGAGTGAATAAGACGTTAGAAAACGTGCGAGAACGTTTTTATTGGGTGCATGCCAAGGACGATGTAGAAATTGGTGCAGAATTTCTACACCAGCCCGAGGGTTAAAACTCACGGCAGAATGCAGCAATACAACATTGGAGCGCCCTTCGAGAGAATGGCATCATAGGGCCGTTTCCTGAAACCGAGAAGGGAAATCGCTACATTCTTGTTGTTATGGATTACTTCAGTAAATGGCCCGAGGCTTTTGCTATCCCTAACCAGGAAGCCAAAACCGTGATTGGTCGTTTACAACTGGGTGAGCAGGTTCGGCGTACCAATGGAATTACACTCGGATCAAGGGCGCAACTTCGAGTCCAAGATTTTCCAAGGGGTGTGCGAGCTAGTGGGTATCAATAAGACGAGAACAACACCGCTCCACCCACAATCGGACGGGATGGTGGAACGCTTCAACAGAACCTTGAATGAACGCCTATCAAAGGTCGTTGGCGAAAAGCAAACCGATTGGGATAGGCAAATTCCAATGTTTCTATTAGCCTATCGGAGTGCAGTACACAACACCACAGGTCACACTCCATCGGAAATCCTTTTCGGTCGAACAGTCCGGTTACCTAGTGAATAGATGTTTGGATCATCGCCGTCTGAAGAGAACAGAAATGAAGATGACTATGTCGCTGACCTCAGACAGATTATTAGGGACGTGCACCAAAGAACCAGGGATATGATCAAGATAGCCAGTGACCCCATGAAGACCAGGTATGATGTCAAGGCGACCACAACGGGATTCGAGGAAGGAGATCAAGTGTGGCTATATAACCCTCATAGACGGAAGGGCGTATCACCCAAATTACGGCAACACTGGGAAGGACCATGTAAAGTCGTAAAACGCATCAACGATGTTGTCTATCGCATTCAACGAGGAAGAGGCAAGATGAAGGTGGTTCATGTGGATCGAATACATCGCTATATTGGGTAGAATGTCGAAGAGTTTGTTCGGGACGAACAAGTCTGAGAGGGGGATATTGTGGTATATATGTGATTAAATCAATTATCCAGTGTTGCATAACTTTGGGATCATACAAACTCTCTACTTTGGAGAGTTTAGTTATTACCCCAGTTTCAAACCAGAAGTTACCAGAAAGAACTAGAACCCGACAAATGTGGTATAAATACAGGATGAGAAACTGCGGAAGATAAGTTGATTTTTGGAAAGCGATGGAAAAAGACCTAAGTCTTACTAAGTGAAAGATAAGAGATTTGAATTTTGAAATAGAAGTGAAATAGTTTGTGAATTAATTGAAAGTTGTATTTAAATAATAATAAATAGAGTTTTTTTAGAAACAGAATAACGTTTTATCATTTCGAACCCTAGCCGAAATATTACATTGATGTCAGAAGTGGGATAAAACTTATTCTGAGTGCTGAAAAAAAAAAAAAAAAAAAATGCCACGTACATTGCTGGAGCTAAGTATACCCCAGCTGAAAATTGAGCTAGAGAAGCGGAATCTCTCCGCAGCTGGAGGGAAAAGTGATTTGATTCTTCGGCTACAAGAAGCGATCGAAAAAGATGGAAAAGATCATAAATCCATGTCGTTCGACGTAGAAGAGGAGCTTGTAAGCACAGGGGTTGACATGTCTGCCATGATGGAATTACTCCTTGGATTGAATTCTAAATAAGAAGAACAAAGGAGAAGTATGGATTCTAAGTTTGACGAACAGAAGAATTCTCTAGAAGAACAGAAGAATTCTTTAGACAAGCAAAGGAGAAGTATGGATTCTAAGTTTGAAGAACAGAAGAATTCTCTAGAAGAACAGAAGAATTCCATTATTTCCGCATAGAAAGACACTATCGAAAAGTTCAACAATTCTCTAGAAGCGAAATTCGAAATAATCGATCAAAAATTAAATATGCACGAGGCACCATTTGAGAAGGTTAAACACAATATCGAGAATCTTGCGAAAGAACTAGAGAGAGTAAAGAAACAGATAGTCCGAGAAATTTCTACAGACTGCCCTAGAAGGAAAGAGATGCAACCACCTGTTTTTGATGGCCAAACATCGTGGCCAATATATAGAAGACAATTTGAAGCAGCTGCCATGACCAACAACTGGGACGACGGAGAAAAATTGATTGCACTCACGCTGGCACTTAGAGGTACAGCTGCGGAATTGCTGCAAACCATCTCAGAAGATAAACAACTCAACTACGACGCTTTGGTTAAAGCCATAGAAATGCGCTTCGGAGGTGACCATATGCAACAAGTATACAGAGTCCAACTGCGCAGCAGAGTCCAGAAGAAGGACGAAACACTTCAGCAGTTGCAGGCCGATATCGAACGGTTGGCGCATCTATCTTATCCTAATGCCGGAGAAGACCTTATCAACGAAATGGCTGTAGAGGCGTTTACCCAAACGATTGAAGATAGGCAGTTGCAAGCATTTGCCCTGACGATGAAAGCTGCCGACGAAGCATCTCAAGGAATCCACCGCGTGAGAGAAGTGACAGCCGTGAAATGCTCCTGCCAATGAGCAGACGTCGTGGAGCGGAACAGTGCGCGTGGAGGACAAGTCCGTTGTTGGAACTGCAACAAAATAGGACATCTGCAGCGTGAGTGCAGGTCTCCACTTAAACAACGCAGTTGTCCACAATGCGCTGCTAGGAGACGTAACGCAGAGGCATCTAGCAGGAATGACATCTATCCTGCAAGCAGCGCAACGTCAAGTCAACCGGCGGGAAACGTGTAAGTACCAACTTTGAGGGGCAGAAGTTGGTTTCTGGAATTGACGCCCCCATGTACAAAATCCAAGTCTCCCAAACAAAACGAAGTAACAAGAGTCTTACAGTGGAAGCCCACATTGGCCAGAATAAATGCGTGGCCACCATTGACACCGGTGCCACCGCTTCCATTATAAGAAGGGATATCGCCCATGATTCATGGCTGCACAATACCATTAGCTACAGTCTGAAAACAGCAACAGGAGCGGCGGCGGAGGCATATGGAGAGGTTCCTCTTACGATCAATCTGGCAGGACTAACATTCACCCACGTATTCCTAGGGCCGATATATGCGACGAGTGCATCATTGGTGTTGACTTTATGATGGCGCATAATGTAGTCCTCGACATCGGAACTCAAGTACTTAAGTAGAGGAACGTTGAGATTCCGATGGTGTACGGGAATGAGAATGCCGCCTGCCTTAGGACAGTAGTCAGCAAGGACAAGATCTTACCACCTTCCGCAGAGACACTAATTTTGGCGAAGCTGGAAGGTGATCTTGGGGGCCATCGATTCTATTTGATTGAGCCGGACTCTAAGAATCATTATCAGAATTACGTCGTGGGAAAGATGCTCGTTGAGCCGAAAGGCAAAATGGTCCCAGTAAGAATCTTGAATGTGGGAAATAAGAGCATCAAATTAAAGCAAGGACAATCGATCGGAGCGTGCGCACAGCCGAGTTGAAAAGAACTATACTCAGGCAAACCGAGTTGAACCAGGAGCAATGAGCGATGGCAGAGGAACTAATCAGCGAATTTGCAGACGTATTTGCCTCGCAGGATGGCGAATTTGGCAGCACACATTTTGTACAACACCGAACTCGCTTCATGTTCAAGATGGTGTTTTGAGGCGAATGTGGGAAAGCTCGGATGGAAAGACGTTTGTGATGCAGCTCGTTGTGCCAAGGTCGAGAGTCAGTGACGTGCTAAGGGAACTGCACGATGGAATATCCGTAGGTCACCTGGTAGTGAATAAGACGTTAGAAAAGGTGCGAGAACGTTTTTATTGGGTGCATGCCAAGGACGATGTCGAAAATTGGTGCAGAAAGTGTGTCACCTAAAAATCACGGCCAAATGCAGCAATACAACGTTGGAGTGCCATTCGAGAGAATCGCAGTTGACATTGCAGGACCGTTTCAAAACCGTGATTGAGCAGATCGTTTACAACTGGGTGAGCAGATTCGGCGTACGGATGGAATTTCACTCGGATCAAGGGCGTAACTTCGAGTCTAAGATTTTCCAAGGGGTGTGTGAGCTACGGGGATTAAAAAGACGAGAACAACACCGCTCCACCCACAATCGGACGGGTTGGTAGAACGCTTCAACAGAACCTTGAATGAACACCTATCAAAGGTCGTTGGAGACAAGCAATGCGATTGGGATAGGCACATTCCAATATTTCTATTAGCCTATCGGAGTGCAGTACACAACACCATAGGTCACACTCCATCGGAAATCCTTTTCGGTCGAACAGTCCGGTTACCTAGTGAATTGATGTTTGGATCACCGCCGTCTGAAGAGAACAGAAATGAAGACGACTATGTCGCAGACCTCAGACGGATTATTAGGGACGTGCACCAAAGAACCAGGGATAAGATCAAGACAGCCAGTGACCGCAAGAAGACGAGGTATGATGTCAAGGCGACCACAACGGGATTCCAGGAAGGAGATCAAGTGTGGCTATATAACCCTCATAGACGGAAAGGCGTATCACCCAAATTACAGCAAGACTGGGAAGGACCATATAAAGTCGTAAAACGCATCAACGATGTTGTCTACCGCATTCAACGAGGAAGAGGCAAGATGAAAGTGGTTCATGTGGATCGAATACATCGCTATATTGGGCAGAATGTCGAAGAGTTTGTTCGGGACGAACAAGTTTAAGAGGAGGATATTGTGGTATATATGTGATTAAATCAAGTATCCAGTGTTGCATAACTTTAGGATTTCAGTTATTACCCAGTTTCAAACCAGAAGTTACCAGAAAGAACTAGAACACGACAAATGTGGTATAAATACAGGATGAGAAACTGCGGACAATAAGTTGATTTTTGGAAAGCGATAGAAAAGGAGCTAAGTCTTACTAAGTGAAAGATAAGAGATTTGAATTGTGAAATAGTATTGAAATCGTTTGTGAACTAACTGAAAGTTGTATTTAAATAATAATAAATAAAGTGTTTTGAAACAGAATAACGTTTTATCATTTCGAACCCTAGCTGAAATATTACAATATAAATATTAAAATAAGGCTCCAATTGTCATAAAAATAGCTTCATAATAGAATACGAACTGTTAGCTGATTCTTCCATAACAGAAAAACTTTGTACTCAACATAAAAAAGAACACATACCTAATTATTAAGCATTGCGATTTTTCTCACAAAATAATAGATTCCAGGAACTAACATTTAGTATAACTTTGCAAATGCAGATGACATTTCTGTACTTTACATATGTCAAAATTGGATAGTTAATTTCATTTTCAGTTAGAACTTCGAATTGTTTAAGCAAATATAAATACTTCATAGTATAAATATATAAAATGGATGAAGTATGTACCAAGTAATTTTAGAAATAAATAAAAAAACCCGCAGATGCTTATTAATTGAAAAATGAACACGTTATCTTAAGAAAATGGAAAGGAAATGGAAAAAAAACGAAGAAAATACTCTTAAAAGAGAACAATCGCACCCCTCCTCATTCTATATCTACCAGTCCAAGACGCCCTCTACTCGCCTTAAAAGTTAAGTCAATATGTCCGCAAGCATGACTTTAGTAGGTCAATATCCTCATTTTATCACCCTCTTCTCGACATAACCACTTACACGATGATACTTTACATATATGTGATTGGACCTGTTATTAAATTTGTAGCCTTCGACCATCCTGACGCAGCTTTAGTTGCGTTCATATATATATATTGTTTGGTTAATTGTTTCATTTAAATAAAAGTTTCTTTTGCAGCTTCTACCAGTGCAATTAAATCGCTTTCAGTTGAGAACCAAGCTACACACCCCACGTATAGAAGATTGCCAATTAACTTTTAGTAAGCCTTTTTTTTAGGTAACCCCTTCTGAACATCAACTGGAAGTACTCGCTTGGTTTTCCTTTTCTATCGTCTTACAGGTTGATGAATTGAAAATCTTCATCGCTTTCAAATCCATGAAATAAATCACATCATGAGTCAGAATTTATCAAAAACGTCTGATGTTTGCTTGAATAAATACATGCAACAAAACCTACTGAAGTCGCCAATACAAGTCAGCACATAACTGTTGCCAGAAGAAGTTGGGTCTTCAATAGAACCACAAACATCTCTGTATAGCGTCTAACACCGCCTTAGAGCCGAATTCTGTTTGCTTTAAAAATGGTGCCCGTCTAGGACTTACCAACTGAACAAGTATTAAAGTCACTCACAGTTTTTTATGTCCATACCTACTGCAAATCCCTTAGATTTCGTCTGTAATATAGATTCTGAAGAACGATCACCTAGGGCTCTGTGCCAGTAATGGACACACTTCTTTTAATTACATTCATTAACTAGGTTTTAATTACCATTAAACGAATACAGATTTAAACAAGACCAACTAATAGACCATCCATGTTTACGAGTATATAACATGAGTAACATTTGGAAACTATATATCACATCCTCTTGAAGCCATCTTCTTAACTGGCAGCAAATTCATTTTTACCGATAGAATACATAGAATTTCATAAAATTTGACTGACATTTTTTATTGAATTGATTTATTCAGTTGAATGAGCGCGTTCCATATTCTATGCACTACAATTTTAGTCGAACCTAACATATGGAAAGGTAAATTTGCTTGCAAATGCAGGTAACATCTCTATATGGCACGTACATACGTCATAATTAGATATTTACTTTTACTTCTAACTTACTTGAGTTGGCACTACAGTCCGGGGTGGCCCTGGACCTCAGTCAAAAAGCGTCTCCAGCCAGCACTATTCTTTTGCTAGCTGCCTCCAGTTTCCCATGCTAAAGTCCGTACTGTTCGTTGTTGAATCTGCTTCTCCTCCACTCACCGTCAATGCAGACTGGAACAAAAATCACTCGAAGAATTTTCCTCTCAAAGCAGCCAAGAGCACCCTCATCCATTTTCGATAATGTCCATGCCTCTTCGCTATAGAGCAGGGCTGGGATAATAATATGGTCTTATATAGGATAACTTTTGTTATTCGATTGCATTCTTAGCCCAAAAAAGTTATTCTTCATTTGATCTCAGCGTTGGTGTCGTTGTCTGGATTTATAAGGGAACCTAGATAGACAAAGTGCTTAATTACCTCAAAGATGCTGTCATACGCGACCTTAAAATCGATAAATAGGTGGTGTGTATCGATCTGAAGCTCATGGGTTTTCTCCAAGATCTGCCGTAGTGTAAATATTTGGTCGATCTTGGACTTCCTGGCCTGGGGCCACACTGATATGGACCTATCACATTGTTGATGAACGGCTTCAGGCGTCCACACAATACGGCAGATGAGATCTTGTTAGCGATATTAGAAAGACTGATGCCTCTGTAGTTACCGCAGTTAAGAAAGTCTCCTTTCTTGAAGATCAGACAAACAATGCGCAGGTTCCATTCATCAAGCATACTTTCATTCGACCATATTTTAGAGTTGGGTTGGTGTATGCAAGTAATCGCTTTGAGGAGCTCGCCGGTCAGGCCGTCCGCTCCAGCAGTTTTGTTGGAGTTCAGCTTAAATATTGCTATTTTCACTTCATCCAGGTCTGGTGTACGGAATTGTTGGTCTAAATCGTCCAAGTGGAAAGGTTCGTTCTGCCTGACATCGGTATTTGTTTCGTCATAGCCGTTATATAAGTACGATCTACAGAATTGATCTTTCCATATTCTCAGCACCGGCTGCGACTTTACGACGATGTTCCCCTGTTGGTCTCTACAGGCTTCGGTTCGGGGCTTGTGTCCATGGCATGTTTTTTTACATTTTGGTAAAACTTCCGATTCTCATTCCTGGAGTAGCATCTCTCAATTTCCTCGACCGGGCCCTTCCCATTCTCTTGTTTTCCTCCTGCGAAGCCGGTGGTCGACTCTCCTCCTCTGCCCCTAGAGCTCGTGAGCAGCTCTAATCTTTCCTTGCAGCGCCGAATTGCCCATTAGCTGCATATATTCACCGGCATTCGTCATCAAACATGGGGTTTCGTTGTGGTGGTCGAGTGAAACCCAGCACATCGGAAGCGACATCCCTGATGACTTTTTGGCAGTGTTCCACTGGTTTTTGATGCTGGCGGCAAGGGACCTCTGAAGAGATTATGGGGGACTCGACCGGAAAAGGTTTTGGCGATCTCTTATGATTTTACCCATCTGACATCGAAATTTCCCACAGTATTAGCTTGTCTTGGCGTTATTCGGGACATCCGCAACCGTACGTGGGCTACAACAAGGTAATGGGCCGAGTCGATGTTAGCTTCTCGGAACGTTCGGACATCCCTAATAAAGGGGAGTGTCTTGCGTCGATCGCAATTTTGTCAATCTGGTTGACAGTTCTTTGAAGGTATCTTTGGTGTCGTCATCTTTCTCCTCTTCTCCAGAATTTGTAGCCAATGATGATGATGCAAATGAAGACAGCGAGGTAGCCAATGGAAAATTGGTGGACGTCATTGGCCAGTGTTTGCTGCAGAGACTCATTTAGTTGTTGTTGTGTTATGACCACTTGGATTTTACACAGTTCGTATGACTGTCTCGAATACTCTACTGAATGCCGATTTAGATGCTCATGGGTTCGGATGTCAATGAAGTCCGACAAGTTTCCTACTCGCGTGAATGATCTTCTTAACGAACTCAAATACATGTTGTGGCCCTGTATGGTAAGCAAGTCATACTTTGTTGTGCAGCCAGCAGCAATCGTCAGGGAGCCTGACCCTTGTAAACCTAACTGGGAGGTGTTTCTCTGGCAAACAATATGCAACAATATTTTGTTTCGCAGGGTTTTCCATTGGTTTGAATGCCGTAAATGGACCCAGTATTGGTTATCTGCTAACTTATTAAGCTGGCACGAAAAGAGATCCGGAAGGGACATTTGAACCCTTCTGATGAATCGAATGTTTAGATTGGCACAGTGTCGCCTTCCATAATTGTCATACATGACATCAATTCAAGTGCAGTTAGCGGATAACACCGGTCTCGATGTAGACTTATGATGATGTAGTCGATGGAATTTGTGATTGCTATGAATGAGCCGCTGATGAGCATGGGCATGGGGATGATACGCAGAGCTCGTATTCGTCCGATGGCAACAATGGCATTTTTAACCGGAAGATAATGGTGTTTACAATGACCCTGGCTTCCACGGACATGAGCTTGTAGAGTTGTGCTTCATGTTCATATGAAAGTGGAAAATGGAGAGATGCTGGTAGACGGGCCTTGATTGTTATTAATTCCTGTTGCAGCTGATGCACCGAGATAAGTGCTTACCTTATCATGATGAATTTTCGTCAGCACGTCCAGAACTGACGATTGAATTCTCTGAAGCTCTGCGATGGTGAGGAAGACTTGAAAACACTGGACATTATTAACTGAGATAATTGTTGTTGGTGGATTTGGTTCGATGGGTTATTTACTTGGGCAATTATTCTGTTTATTTTAACATCCAAACTGCATTGCCTTTCGATTCTGCCTTGATCGGTCCGTATCACATTGGCTGTTGATTATTGACGTTTGATTTTTCATGAGCCGCAATAGGTGGTCTTCCTCAGACCATATTTCGGTAATTATGTATGGCATGTGCTTAGCATAATCGGAGTCTTGAATGCCAAATAGCGAACTTGCCACGTTTACCACCAAATTTGTGCGGGAAGGTCCTTGTCGCAGCAGTTCGTCATTCTCTTCTAATTCCCGGTAGAGATGTAGAAAGTATTGTATGGTGTTCGCGCAGAAATTTTCCTGACTCGTGGCTAGGCACAATGTTTTCAGATTAGTGGTGCCTTCCCTTGTTAGTTTCAAGGTACTGAAGGTCGTAATAGACCACTATGTCCCTGGAGAGGATTCGAAGCGTGATATTGATCGTCAATTCAGTGGACGGATTATGTCGCGTTTTCTTCCTTGGTGGTGGTTCTAGGGCCATCGATGGTACATTTAGGTTTTCACTGTGCACTGGGTGATAAGTCGTTGTTTATTGCTATTGGCGTCGAGTCAGCGGAAGCTCCCATGTCCTGAATATCAATAGAAAGCGGTTACAGCCTGTGTATTGGTCTGCGAAAAAGCTGGATGATATCTTAACCTCTGCTACGCGTACTATACCATCTGGGCCTGGAAAAGTCTGAATTACTCTTCCAAGTGGCCATTTCATGACTGGACAGTTGTCTTCCTTAATTATAACCGTCGTACCTGGAATCATATTGTCTCATTTGTACTGTGGTTGAAGCTCATTTAAGTACGCCTGTCATCGAGCTACTCGTAAATCAAATGAATTTATTTTTTTATTTATTTATTTTTATTTTTTGAATTTTATTTAATTTTTAAAAGAAATAAGAATTAGATTGGATTACTTAGTATAAGAATAGAATCAATGTGCTGGCAACACCACTCCCTTTGATATTTACCAAGTTTAGTCAGAATTATCTTGTATCTTTCCCGTAAACTACGAGTTCACAACTTTTTTCCGTTTGTTTTTGGATTTATGTTTAACTGTTGGGAGTTGCCTGTTACCTTTTTTTGTATAAAGAGAAAAAACCAGTGGTTGCATTTTTGGAAAAGTGAACTTTCCAAGGGGCAATTTGAGAAAGTACATGTTCCCTAAAGCAATGTAAGTTAGTTTAACTCTTGTTTATGTTCACAATGACATTTATTTTTATTTTTAGAAAATAAAATTTAACTGAATCCAACTTGGGCGTGTGGATTATTTTGTGAAGTTCGATCTTTGTTTTGAAGGAAGGAGTGTGGGAAATTGTCCGTGCAACAACACTATTTTATTTTATTGATCCTTTTAACTGGTTCGTTTGCTTTATACATATGTATTACTCCTGTGTGGTTCCTGAAATGGTTAATGGAAAGCATAGCTGCGCTTCGGCAAAATGTCGCAAGGTAGATGACGCACAAATGGTTAGCTGTGAGCGCTGTAGAAGATGGTGGCACTATTCTTGTGCAAACTTCGACCCAAGTGCTTATGACACTGCGACTCCGTGGTTTTGCGAAGAAAGTGCCTGCAAAGAGGTTATAGACGAGAGTGCAGTTAGTTCGGCAGCAGTACAAATCGACGTCAATGATCAGGACGACTTGGAGGCTTCTATGGATGTGTTGATACAGGCTGCTGTAGTGGCTCAAGCTTCTGTGTCCCAAAACGATTTGGAGTTGGCTGCTCTTCGAAAGGAACTGGAGGCGATGAAAATAAAGTTAGCCAACGTTTCAGCTCCTGTTCGAGAAGTTGAACCAGTGTGCAGTATCTCACCGTCGCCAAGCCGGCCTACGGTGAAGTTGTCCAGTGAGCGGTTTGAAATGTTGCGGACTATTCAAGCCAACCATCAAGTACTCTTGAAGGGTTCACAGAATGTCGAAAGAGACTTGCCGCAGAAAACAGTACGAGATCACTTACACTCGTCACCTATGACTGGGTCATCTAACCAACGGGTAAGTTTTCCTGAGACGATTCAACAGGGCGATATGTCCAGTTTGCTGACAAATTCAGTTTGCAGAGAACACTGGGAGCTCCTGCACATTCCCGCGACTAACAAACGTGAATGGCCTTATTTCGAGGAGGTCTTTAACGCTACGACGATTTACGGGAAATTTAGTAGCAAGGAGAATGTAGCCCACCTACGCAAGGCGCTTAAAGGTGAGGCGTACCAACTGGTGAGTGACAGGCTTAAATACTCATCCGACGACGCAGCCATTATGCATTCCCTACGCTGTATTTTCGGGAGATCAGATGTTTTGGTACACGGTTTGACGGCGGATCTATTTAAGCTACCCTCTTTGAAATCGGGTTGCGATTCGAACCTACACTTGTGGGCGGTTAGAGTAAATGGGTTTGTAGCTGACATTCGGGCTATGAGAAAGGAAGAGGAGCTGTTCAACGGATACGTACTCACAGACCTTGCGGGAAAGTTGAGCGTTGGTCTATACCAGGACTGGCGTAAAAGGGAATCATCAACTCGGTGTGCATCGTTGAAGGATTTTGCTGATTTCCTTATGGAAAGGTAGTTGACCTGGTGCAGCCCCTTGAGACTATCACCTTGAAGAAACCAAGTACATCCAAACCAACGCGACAAGTATTTATCCACCAACTGGTAGTGGGCTCGTCATCATCAGAGCCGTGTGTTAATTGCAGCAGCAATAATGCGCTAGCACAGTGCGAAAGCTTCAAGGCTGTGCCACCAGACCAGAGGTACAAGTTTGCAAAACAGAAGCAGCTCTGTTTCCGGTGATTAAGTGGAGTGAAGCATGATTGGCGATCATGTGCAAAGAGGAAGTTGTGTGGGCTTAATGGATGCACTAGCCGACACCATCGGCTGTTGCACCCAGCAGTTTCCAGCCACGAGGATAGTTTGAATGTGGTCGCCAATCCATTTGAGCCGTCAACCAATTTTGTATCGGCGCACACTAAAGCTGATCTCCCGGTCATGTAAAAAGTCGTCCCCGTTTGGATTTTTGGGAAGAACGGAAAGAACCGCGACAACTTTGCTTGTCTCGATGACGGTTCGTGTCTGACGTTGATGGAGCGTGATCTTTTCGAAGCGTTGGACTTGGAAGGGACCCCAGAGGACTTAACGGTGCAGTGGACTAAAGATGTTTCCTGGTCTGAGAAGACGATTCGGGCGGATCTGACTGTGGCTGGGGTCAATCATCGAAAGCGGCATTACCTGAAGAGCGTATACTCAGTCGAGGACTAAGGATTGCCATCTCCATCAGTTGACGTTGCGAAATTAAAGGAGCTTTATCCTCATTTACGAGGGCTCCCACTGACAAGTCTAGTCGAAGCCAAGCCGAAGATACTGATTGGGTTAGATCAAGCCAAATTCTTAATGGGCCATGGTCAGCGTCACGGCAAAGAGGAAGAACCCTGTGCAATGGAAAAACTTTTGGGGTGGATAGTGTACGGACAGTCAGCTACTTCGGTTAGGATGCCGAAAATCAGCGAAGCAGCTAAACCAACCATGCGTCTTCTGTTCCACGAGGCTATTAAAGCAGAGTATGATCTGCACGAGATGGTACGACGTCACGCCTAAGGGTGAATTAGTCAGCAGGGAAGATGCGCGTGCGCTGCGGATCATGGAAGAGTCTTTGAGGCTAGATAGTAGCCGGTATGAAATTGGGTTGCTCTGGTCTTCTGATAACGTTAGGCTTCCGGATAGCTACCCTATGGCTTTGAGTCGGCTTATGGGACTGGAGAAGTCCTTAAAGAAGAAACCTGAGTTGCTTACATGGGTGAACAACCACATGTCCAGTCTGCTGTCAAAGGGGTATACCAGGATTGCATCGAGACAAGAATTGCAGAAGTAGTGGCCGCGGGTTTGGTATGCGCCCACATTTATTGTGCATAGTCCCAATAAGGTCCCCGCCAAGCCACGACTGGTTGTCGATGTGGCCGCTAAGGTTCAGGGTGTGTCCTTGAACACCTGCCTGCTGAAAGGACCGGACAATTTAGTCCCCTTGCATGCAGAACTCTTCAAGTTGCGCGAGCGAAGGATTGCGGTGAATGCGGACGCAAAGGAGATGTTCCACCAAATTAAGATCAGGGAAAAGGATCAGCAGTGCCAACGCATCCTGTGGAGGAATTCAGACGTCTTGGCAGACCCCATGGTGTACATTTTCGAAGTCATGATGTTTGGCCCTAGGTGTTCACCAACATGTTCCCAGTTTGTAAAGAACAATCACGCGAATCGTTTCCTGTCCGAGTGTCCTGAAGCAGTAGATGGGTTGACGAAAAGGACTTACGTGGACGACTACTTCAACAGTCACGACACCTTGGAGGAGGCAGTCAAAGTAACTCGTGATGCAATCCAAATTTGCAAAACCATGGGCTTCAGTCTCGTTGGCGTGCAGTCAAACAGTCGATAGTCAACCCCGAACTCGTGAGTATCGATCCAAATGAGTCGGACTATTTTCTCACCAAGGTCTTAGGGATGTTTTGGCATCCAAGGTTGGATCTTTTTACTTACCAGGTGCTAGATGACGAGCTGTTCGATAAGATGCAGTTACCAGATTTTAAGGTGTCCAAGAGGGAAATACTCAGAGCTGTGATGCGGATATTCGATCCACTTGGACTCATCTCCATCTACGTCATCCGCGGTCGCATTGTTCTGCAAGAAGTCTGGAGGGAAGGGTTTGACTGGGACGAACCAGTGTCAAAGGATCTACGAGATAAGTGGACTCCTTTCGTGACGGGATTAATGAACATTGACCGATTTAGAATTCCTCGGCGATACGTGTCATGGAGTCCGGGTGACTCTAAGAACAGGTTAGTCATCTTCGTCGATGCTTCGGAGAAAGCTTTTACTGCTGTCGCTTATCTTCGCTCTGAGCAGGAAGGACAGGTAGTATCGGTGCCACGGTTGGAGCTACAAGCTGCCGTCCTAGGAGTTCGAATGCTGGCCACCATAAAGAGCTCGCACACGGTCCCAATCCACGAGGTGATCTTCCTGTCAGATTCTAAAACAATTCTTGCCTGGATTAATTCAACGAAGTTTAAGTTCCCGTCGTTTGTGGCTACTAGAGTGGGCCATTCTTCGTCTCCTCGACAATGGTTCTATGTGGAGACAGTGGACAATGTAGCAGATGACGGAACGAGGTGGACTGACGAGATGATCGGCGATCAAGAGGCTCGTTGGTTTACGGGCCCTGCTTTTCTTCTAAAGCCAGCTGAGGAATGGCCAATCACGCCGGGTAGCGCGGACGAAGCGCTGGAGTTGGTAGAGGACGGGATAAGAATTCTTGTTCATGAGCGTAGCAAGGGGGTAAGCTTTTCCGTTTTTGAGGAATTGCGGGCTCGGTTCAGGGGAAGGTGGACGTCGGCCGTTAGAGTTATGGCCTTCCTTCTCCAGTTTATGGACATATGCCAAAGAAGGGAAGTCGAGAGAACAACGTTTGTGACACCAAGTGAGTTTGATCGCGCTGAGGCCTGGTTATTCAGAAAGATCCAACAGGAAGCATTTCGTGAGGAAGTGGTTGGGTTACAATCGAAGAGGGAAGTTCTAAAGTCAAGCTCGATATTTGTTCTTTCTCCATTCATGGATGCAGAAGGGACAATACGAATGACTTCCAGAGCGCAGAAGGCGGTGCTGTCATATGCCCCCCGTAATCCGGCAATTCTCCCAAAAAACCACCATTTAGTCGACGTGTTCATACAACATCACCACGATCGAAATTTTCATGTCGGAACATCTCTAACAATTTCCGACATAGGAGAACGTGCTTGGATTATCAGCATTCGAGAAGCTGTCGAAAGGGTGAAGTCTACGTGTAACATGTGCAAGAGGATGAACGCGAAGCCAGTCACTCCGTTAATGGGACAACTTCCGCGAGCTCGACTAGCTTTCAGCGACAGGCCGTTTACACACGTGGGTGAGGATTGTTTTGGGCCCATGCTCGTGAAGTTCGGGAGAGGAACCGTAAAAAGGTACGGAATGATTTTTACGTGCCTAACGTTTCGAGCCGTCCAAATCGAGTTGCTGAACGATCTAAGTTTGGACCAATGCACAATGGGACTTCGTCGCTGTTTGGTAAACCGGGTCGTTACTAAATTCTTATACAGCGACAATGGGCTTAATTTCGTCGGTTCGAAAAATCTGTTGGACAAAGATATCAAGGATTCATTTCATTTCATTTCATTCTTCGGGGTGTGTTTCCACGAGAAGACGTCCTTCGCAATGCTCTGATTGAAGCTCAAGGTCAAATCAACCGCCGACCACTAACGCACATCCCTGTTGACCCCGAGAACCCAGCACCCCTTACGCCGAATTCGATGCTCTTTGGTGATGGAGACAGAGATGTCACGGCCCCTGGATTGTTTTCCGAACGGGATGCCTTTAGCAGACTGTATAGCCGGCAGGCGCAACATTTGATGGCGCAATTTACGCGACGGTGGTATGCAGAGTATTTTCCAGAGATTACGAGAAGGTCAAAGTGGCATAAGAAGACGAAACCAGTAGCAGTGGACGACATCGTCATTCTCATTGAACCCAATGAGATCCGTTCTGCCTGGCAGCTGGGCCGCATAAGCAAGATCTATCCAGCTTCAGATGGTATAGTGCGGGCCGCTGATGTACGGTTGCCAAGTAGTGTAACAAAATTGAGGAGGGCAGTCGGAAGGCTCGCTGTCTTAGACTTAGAGTATTCTAAATAGTTTTAGACGGCCCCTGGAGTGTCATCAAGCTAAATCAAATGAATTTAATTTTTTATTTATTTATTTTTTATTTTTTGAATTTTGTTTAGTTTTTAAAATAAAAGATTGGATTACTTAGTATAAGAATAGAATCAATGTGCTGGCAACACCACTCCCTTTGATATTTACCAAGTTTAGTCAGAATTATCTTGTACTCGTATCTTTCCCGTAAACTACGAGTTCACAGCTTTTTTCCGTTTGTTTTTGGATTCATGTTTAACTGTTGGGCGTTGCCTGTTATTTTTTTTTGTATAAAGAGAAAAACCAGTGGTTGCGTTTTTGGAAAAGTGAACTTTCCAAGGGGCAATTTAAGAAAGTACATGTTCCCTAAAGCAATGTAAATTAGTTAACTCTTGTTTATGTTCACAATGACATTTATTGTTTTTTTTAGAAAATAAAATTTAACTGAATCCAACTTGGGCTTGTGGATTATTTTGTGAAGTTCGATCTTTGTTTTGAAGGAAGGAGTTTGGGAAATTGTCCATACAACAACGACGCCTACTACCACCTTTTCCAGAAGTCTTCTTTAATAGTTGATATTACCCTCCATATTGTTGCGAGATTGGTCCGAAATGATTCAGCCTCTGGATCAATGGGATTTGTCAGTAGTTCTCCTATAAGGAAATGTCCTAGTGTAAGATCGTTCGGATCAATTGGCATCGGAGTGAGCGGTCTTGAGTTCATAATAGCTTCAATTTCGATTACTAGTGTCTCTAGGTCTTCATATGTCAATGACGGGGGCTCCATGCAGCCTTGTAAAAAATGTTTCGCTGTTTTAACCGCTGCCTTCCAAAGTCCTCCGAAGTGGGGTGCTCTAGGAGGAATAAAATGGAATTCTGTTCCTCTTACTGTGAACGCGTTGCATATTTTTTCCCTTTCCTTGTCGGTATGGAGAATGTCGGATAATTCGTGAAATAGATTGTTAGCGCCGACGAAGTCGGTTGCGTTGTCGCAATACAGATGGCGACAACTGCCTCGCCTTCCAATGAATCATTTTATAGCTGCGATAAATCCACTGGTCGAAAGGTCCATAACCAATTCTAGATGGTCTGCCTTTGTTGCGAAGCACCAAAATACAGCGATGTATATTTTCTGAGGATGCTTTCCTCTCACCTTAAAATGGGTCTTAAATAGTCCGCAAAAATCGACTCCTGAGTTGATAAACGGTCGTGCTGGATGTACCCTGTGCACCGGCAGGTTTCCCATAATTTGCATGAGCAACCTTGGTCGTGCCCTTGTACATCTCATGCACCGCTGAATTATTGACCGTGCTAGTGTTTTGCCCCTGATGGGCCAATATTTCTGCCTTGTGGTAGCTAGTAAAGCTTACGGACCGCAATGTAAGTTCTCATGATGGATGACTGTCATCAGTAGCTTCGTAAACGGATGAGAGTATGGGAGTAAGAGTGGATGCTTTGCTTCCAATCAACCTCCTACTCGCATAGTGCCTCCTTCATCGATGAACGGGGCTACGCTTTCGACTGTGCTATCTCTTGACGTTTCTGATGTTTATCTTAGGCTGCTTATGTCCTTTTCGAATTCTTCTTTCAGCATGATCTTGACAATGTATATTAAGGCCTTATGTAGTTCTGTTGGTTTTAAGCTGCACGATTTTCTTATTAATTCCTTGTTTGCCGCAACTTTCAGACTATGAGTGAAGCGAAGATACGTTGTAGTCTTCTGAAGTTGTTTTGATGATTAATGTCGTAGATAATATTGGAAGATTCTTCCATAACTGATAGTACGTGTTTTGTAGTCCTGTTTCCGACGTCGCACTCACCTTAAGGTGAGTTTTGAGGGGGCCATGATGATTCAGTACCATGCAAAAAAACTGGTCCATAAAATCACAGATTGCATGCCACCGACTTGTCTGCTGGGATTTCACGGGATAACATGTCTGCCGGATTATCCCTCGACCGTACGTGTCGCCATTGTTGGACTGATGGAAGTTGCTGGATTATTGACACCCGACTAGCGACGAATGTGTAAAAGGATGATGACGCCGAGTTAATCCAGGCCAATACTCTTTCAGAGTCTGCCCACATAGATGTTGTACAGGTTGTTAGGCGTAAATCGTTGAGAACGCGATCAGTGAGTTTAGCGGCGATCATTGCAGCGCATAATTCAAGTCGTGGTATCGATAACTTCTTTATTGGCGCAACCTTGGACTTGGCACATAGCAATCGGACAGTGATGATGTTGTCCTTGTTAGTAGATCGAATATAAATTTCTGCACCGTATGCATTCTCGGATGCATCAGCGAAAGCGTGATTTTGTACGGAGTTGGAGATTCGGTGCGAGAAGACGTGTCGATCGATCTTTACGTTCTTTAGACGTCTTAGATCCTCGTGGAATCGTAGCCACTCCAACTCAAGCTCCTTGGAAAGAGAAGCATCCCAATCTACTCCCTCCTTCGAGAGTTTTTGTAAGAATATTTTTGCTGTTATTATGATTGGGCCTAAGAAACCCAGTGGGTCGAATAGATGAGCGATGTCAGATGAGCTTGAGTTTTCTTGCCAGCTTCTGAGTGATGAAACTAAGTTGAAACCCAGAATCCAATAGGGCTCTGCATTCTGAACCAACTGTACCAAGAAAAACATAGCCGTTGTCGTTCCCTGATACTGCAGTTGTAGCCACAATCACACCTTCCTGTATTGAGGATTTCCTTAGATGAGTTCCTTGTATCTGGCTCCCATTTGGTGTATCAGTTGCTGATGCTTTGTCCAAATGTAACAACGTGCTATGCTTCCTTGGAACGATATGGCCGAATTTTAGGCATTTTATGCAACGATTCGCCCTTTTGACGACATCTAAGCGTTTGTCTAGGGTTAGGCGTAAAAACATCTGGCAAGCATACAGTTTATGACCAGTACCGGGGCAAAGCGGACAATTTCCATTCTCTGCTGCGGCTGACATAAAAGAACGTGCCGTAGATTTTCTTGAAAGTTCTTCAGAAGTTCTGCCTTTATTTTCCAGAGCCTCTAGAGATTGGAAACTAACTTCTAGAAAGCCCAGGAAATCCGATAATGATGGCAGAGCTCTGGGTTGTTTCAGCGACTGTTCGTACAGTGGATGAGTGTTGTGGTCGAGCTTCTTGATAAGTAGATGAACCAGTAAAGGATCCCAGTTCTGCGTGTCTACTCCGAGATTATTGAGTCCATGTAGGCACTCTTGCGTAGTGTCATGCACTGTCTTTAATCATGTGGCGGATTCCGTTGACAACGAGACTTGTTGTAGCAGGCGATTTGTGAAAGCCGTTGAAAGGAGCCATAGATCGTTGTATCGATCTTGTAGCATTTTCCAGGCTGAAGAGTAATTCTCGTCGGAAATGCTTAGTATTCGTCGAATTTTGGAAGTACGATCCGGGGAAGTTTCAATTTTGTTTCGTCAATTAGTGTGGATTGTTGCAGAACAGAATGACTATCGCATTTCACCGCGCACCGTACTAAGGTTTCCTGAACCTCAGCTTCCATTTTTCCATAACCTTCTGATGGGTTATCCATTGACTCCCATTTGTTGTCCTGTATGCCTTCAATTTGGGACCAAAGGTTTTTGATGCTCTCTGACTTAAATTCCCAAAAGTATTTTGACGTTGCTTGAAGTTGCTGAATGTGCTCAAGTGTGCGCTGTAGCGCATTCATCAGAGCTAGTTGCCGCCTCACCATCCTTGCAACTTCATTGGTTACTTCCTGATGTGAAGTGCAAGGATTATCGTATTAGCGAGGTTTCACGGATGTTTTTTTTTATTCACTCTCTGTAGTTCGTTGACGTATCTGCATGTTCTACTGAAACTTCTGCTTGTAGCTATCGTAGATCGCCTTTATGGCATCATAATAGCCCTTTTCGAAGTACGGATGACTGAGCTCGCTTGCATGAGCGGACCTGATAGCGCTGTCTGTATCGTCGAATTGTTCCCAGTGCTCCTCGAGTTTTTGGAGGCGCACCTTGAAGTAGGTTAAAGTCTTCCGATCTGCGGAGTCCTTCTTGTAATTCACGATGGTCCGTTCGATTTCCTCGCCTGTTGCACGTTGGGCCTCTGCTTTTCGATTCATCATGAATTGTGGAAAATGCTTCCTTGTCAAATTTCACAGATCAAGCTAGATACGTTGCCACTAATCACGTCAGGGTCACCAACAAATTTACGTATTGTAATGTCGCCCAAGGTGCATGAACCTTGACAACTACTGATAATACTGGTGCCGGAACCAGAATACCAGAATACCAGAATACCAATGTACGTTACAAAGAGTGTGCTGGCCAACGGTGAGATTAGCCTGATCGTGTCAAAAGAAAAATAAATACAAGTTATGTCTTCGGTGAGGTTCTAAAAAGAGCTGTCTCGCTATATTTTTGGGTTTCTCTTAAATACGAGTACTAATTACAATAATTGATTTTGTCTGGTAAGTATACCGCACGAGCAATGGAAAATCGATACCTCGATTATTCAAGCGGATGTCTACCAGGCATGTGCAGAGCTTATCCAACAAATAATCATACGCTCGCGCGGATGTTTACAGTGAGCGTAAGTAAGTGCAAAACAGAAAAATAAAAAATAGAACTACTTTGCCCGCTTGCATTTTTTATGACGCCAGCAGTGCAAAGGGCAATGAATTGCTGCTGCCTAAACAGATACATCCCGAGGATATGGTTAAAATTAAACCCATGACAATCAAAAAAGTTCTGAACTCTCACAACCTGGATGAAGAGGTCACTCTTCCAATCTTTAATGAATCTAGTAAATAAGGATTTTTAGTACTCGTATTTCGCTTTTACCACTACTTTGATGGATTAATTGGACTCGATGCATTATCTTCCTTAGGAGCTTCAGTTGGTCTGTCTAATAATCTTCTTATTTCTAAAAATGCTAGAAATCCACTTGTGTTAAAACCAAATATAATGTCCGAAAAATTCACTATTTTTGCCATCCCAAAAAACGATTTTAAAATTACCAGTCGACGGCAAAGATGGAGATATTCCACTTACCAACACGCATTTAACACCCTACCTATATATTCCCGAAGGAATATACCTGACAAAACAGTGGTGCAGCCATTTGGTTGTAATAAATACCTCTAATAAAGATCAAATACTCTTCCTTGAACATCCCCTCAAAACTTCAATCTACAGTGCCAACGACTTTCTGAACTACATTTATTTGACCTTTCCACTAATAACTCGGACACTGATTCTATCCATTCCGATGATATCACAAAACATATTAAAACCTCTCATCTTAATATGGAAGAGGAAAAATCAGTAGTCAAAATTTGTAGAGAATACGATGATATATTTCTTGAAGATGGACAGAAATTCTCATTTACAAACAAAATAATACATCAAATCAAAACCACTTATGACACCCCAGTTTACATCAAATCATATAAATAGCCCCAGATCAATAAAGAAGAAGTACAAACTCAAATAAAAAAAACTGTAAGTGCAGGGCATAATTCAGCCTAGCCCTTTCGGCGGGCAATGGCAAACTCCCGAAAGTAAAATTGCCGCTCAGATGTGACAAAAATGACAACATGAGCAACACAAATGAGTGACACAAAGCTAGGCCATGGCCCATACCGGGCTGCCAGCGTCACAGTGTTTGTTTGTTTTGTTTATTAGACAAATTGGGAAAAGGAATGTACTTCATTGCACTCGATCTCGCCAATGGATTCCATCAAGTTTCTTCGCAAGGAGGTCGCCTTTCTAGGTCATATTGTGACAAGTGAAGGTGTTAAACCTTATCCGGAAATCCCATGATATTAAATCATTTCTAGGTCTTTGAGGTTACTATCGAAAATTCGTCAAGGATTTCGCCAAACTTACTAAACCCCTAACAGCTTGTTTGAAAAAGGTAGTTCAGTAAAATTAACTGACGATTACATTCGTCCATCTGAATTAAGCAAACAATTACTTATCAATGATCCCATACGCAAGTCGGACTCTCACTACTACTGAAGTGAACTATTCGACCATTGAAAAAGAACTTCTCGCGATCGTGTGGCCCACAAAGTACTTCAGACCCTATTTGTTTGGTCGTAAATTTACTATCGCCACTAAAGTACCTTTTCAGTCTCAAGGAGCCAAACTCAAAATTAATAAGATGGCGACTTTAAATTAAAGCGTTTGATTACCAAATAATACACAAAAAAGATTCATTGTACTTCAACGCAGACGCCTTAAGTCGAATAAAAATTGAAAGCCCCGAACTCAAAACAGAAATAAACCTGAATGAAAATGTAGACAGTAGTAACGTCTCACCTGTCACTCACCCTTACACAGGACTTTTTAAAAATCAGGATTTATCATTGTGTTAGTTTTTTTTCCATGTGTGTGTTTTTAGGGCGTTTTGTCGACAACCAGGCGGTTAATTCTGTAATTGAACGTCATCAGCGGAAAAAATCATGAAAAGATTCTGAGAAAGCAAACAGACAAAAGAAAATGAGATATACGAGTAGCATATGGGGACACATATGGGGACAAATCCATTTTTATTAACCTCATCGAGATTTGAAGCGTAAAACAATATTTTAATGAATAAAATTTAATGAATAAAGATTTGTTGCAGGTAGAATTACATGTTTGAAAATGAAAAGAAAATTTTAATGCATGTAATTCACAATTTTTGTTTTTCGATAGCAGCGACATGACTACCTACTCGTACGAAATCCTAGATTGGACTTGTAAACTAGCCTGTGTGTACGCGCTTTTAATTGAACAAAAAAAAACCCTGAAGCCACACTGATATGGACCCATCAGGTTGTTGACGAACGGCTTCAGGCGTTCACACAATACGGAAGATAAGATCTTATATGCGATGTTCAGGAGACTGATGCCTCTATAGTTGGCGCAGTTCAGAGGGTCTCCTTCCTTGAGAATCGGACAAACAATGCTGAGGTTCCATTCATCGAGCATACTTTCGTCCGACCATATTTTACAGATGAGTTGGTGTATGATCCTTACCAAGTCATCGCCTGCCGCTTTGAACAGCTCGGCAGTCAGGCCATCCGCTCCAGCAGCTTTGTTGGACTTAAGCTTCGATAAAGCTATCTTCACTTCATCCAGGTCGGGTGGATGGAATTGTTGGTCATCATCGTCCACGTTGAAAGGTTGATTTTGCCTGACAGCGGAATTTGGTCCGTCATCGCCGTTATACAGTCTGCAGAAATATTTCTTCCAAATCCTCAGCATCGACTGCGATTCTACTACGATGTTCCCTTGTTCATCTCTACAGGCTTCGGTTCGGGGTTTGTTGCCGTGGCATGTTATTTTTACCTTTTGGTAAAACTTCCGAACCTCATTCCTGGAGTAGCATCTCTCAATTTCCTCGATCGCGCGCTTTTAATGCTCTTTCTTCTTCCTCCTGAGAAGCCGGTGTTCGTCTCTCCTCTTCCGCTCATAGAGCTCATGAGCAGCTCTGGTCCTTCTAAGCAGGCCGCTTTATATGCATCTTGTTTAGCTGCATGTGCTTGCCGGCATTCATCATCGAACCAGGGATTTCGTTGTGGTGGACGAGTGAAACCCAGCACATCAGAAGCGGCATCTCTGATGGCGTTTTGGCAGTGTTTCCAGTGGTCTTCGATGCTTGATGCTGGCGGCATTAGACCTCTTAAGAGATTAAGAGACACTCGATCGGAAAAAGAACTTGGCGATCTCTTGCGATTGTAGCCGTCCGACGTCGAATTTTCTCACAGCATTAGTTTGCCTTGGCGTAGTTTAGTATATCCGCAACCGTACTTTGGCTACAACAAGGTAATGGTCCGAGTCGATGTTGGCTCCTCGGAACGTACGGACATCCATAATACTGGAGGAGTGTCTTGCGTCGATCGCAATGTTATTAATCTGGTTGACTGTTGATTGATCAGGAGTACTCCAAGTCCCCTTGTGTATGTCGAGATGTGTGAACCGCGTGCTAGCCACGACAATGTTTCGCCCCGCCGCAAAGTCGATTAGCCTGAATCCGTTATCGGAGGTGGTGCAGTGCGGGCTATATTTTCCGATTATTCCACCAAAGATACCTTCTCTTCCGAGGACATCACCGAGGATAATTTTAATGTCATAGCTAGGGCATTGCTTGTAGGTCTTGTTAAGGAGCTCGTAGAAGGCATCCTTGGTGTCGTCATCTTTCTTCTCTGTGGGGGCATGCGCGCTTATAAGGCTAATTTTGGCGAATTAGCCTTGATGCGGATTGCTACGAGGCGCTCGCTCACATGCCGGAAGCTGAGGATTTCTTGTCTTAGTCTGCCTCCGACAACAAATCCGCATCCAAATAAGCGCTGCTTTTGCCGTCGATAGCAATTGCCGTAGTAGATGTCGCAGTTTTCCACCTTCTTTTTGTCCGGCCCATCATATCGCATTTCTTTGATGGCGGTTATGTCTGCTTTGCAGCAGTCTAGGGCCTCCGCTAGTTGCTCGGCTGCACGTGGTCTATTAAAGGATCTAACATTCCACGTGCATATCCGAAGCTCATTGTCCTTAAATCGTTTGCGTGGGTTGTCAACAGTAGATCCTTCCATATCCGATGCTTGTTGATGCTTCGTAACTTATGTTGTTTTCTAAATGGCCGAGCAGTTACCCCGGCGGCACAACCCCCAACCTGGAGGACCAGTTTCATTTGTAATGCCCCTAGGACGAGGGGTCGGTTACACCGAGGCCAGTACTCCGTTCCGGGATGTGAGCGCTGCCGTTGGCCCATACAGGGCTCGTCCGCCACCATCTCTTTCCCAAGACCCTGACTAAGTCCTGGAAATCCTTACCGGTCTGAGCTCCAAATATGTCGTGGTAGCTCAGATAAGGTCTTGTTTTGTTTCTCCGACACTAACCCTGATTTATGTCGCAGGAAACTCGCCATTTGGCCCCTTCACTTCGCAATCTCTAGTGAGATTCGCAGATGGCGCCACGGCGAGGCGTGAAGTAGGGCTTATTAGCAGAGCTGCAAGATGTTCGGCTGCAGAGGCTCATTCTCGTCATTTAAGGAACCAGCACCTGTTGGAAGATGCTACTTCTACGAGGCCTTATACTAATCGTTGCCATCCAAAATGATTACAGATATTTTTTTAAAAATTCTACCCGCAAAAACACAATGCGCAATTTTAAAAGATGACGAAACTTTTAAGGTTGTCCAGAACACCTATCCCAAATACTTTTCAAACAGTAGAATTTTTAAGGTCATTCGTTGTACAGAAATTTTAGATGACATTACCGACATTGATACACAAGATAAACTTATTTCAGACAAGCATACCAACAATAATCACATAGGTACGAGGGCGGGTCAATAAGTCCGTGACTTTTTGAATTTCTGACCTCTTTACTGAAACAGCAACACTGCTCCTGTCAACAGGCATCTGTCAGTTGACTCCTGTCAAAATTTAAACTTGCTGCGTCAGTTAGTTTGTGTTTGACAGCTATTTTTATCAGACTACTCACTAATTTGAGGAGAAAATGGAAAAAAGTGGTTCACTGAATTTCGTTGTGGCCGTACAAGCACTGAAGATGCCGAACGTCCTGGACGCCCAGTTGAGGTCTCTACACCCGAAACAATCGAAAAAATTCACGATATGGTGTTGGCCGACCGAAGATTGAAAGTGCGAGAGATTGTGGAAGCCGTAGGAATCTCACATGGCTCAGTGGTTTCAATTTTGAATGATCACTTGGGCATGAGAAAGCTTTCCGCAAGATGGGTGCCGCGTTTGCTCACAGTCGACCACAAACACATGTGCAGTTGCCATGGCAAAAATCCATGAATTGGGCTATGAATTGCTCCCTCATCCACCCTATTCTCCAGATTTGGCTCCGAGTGACTACTTCTTGTTCCCAAACCTGAAGAAATGGCTTGGTGGAAAAAGATTTGACTCCAATGATGAAGTCATCTCGCAAACAAAGGCCTATTTTGAGGACCTCGACAAATCATTTTTTTGGAAGGGATAAAAAATTGGAGAAGCGTTGGACAAAGTGTATAGAGCTCAAGGGAGACTACGTTGAAAAATAAAATTATTTTTTTATCAAAAAATCTGTGTTTTAATCCAAAAGTCACGGACTTATTGACCCGCCCTCGTATTTATTCATTGCCGCAATATTTTTTGAAATAACTTATGGCGTTTTCCATTGAGCAAAAAAAACACATGTTTTTTGCACTCTAGAGTGAAGAAAGCACTCTAAAAAATGTTCTATTGGCACTTGTTTGACTTTTTAGAGTGAATTTTTCCACTCCCAATTTCATTTCAGAATACGTTTAAAACGAGGAAATTTAAATTTATTTAAATAGAAATGGAAAAATAAATGATAAACATGATATTAGAATCCTCATCCTTTGCGCTATTTTGGTAAGCACTTATCAGAATAATGAAATTTGACATTAGCAATCTAACTAATCCACATACAAACATTTTGAATTTTCAAATTTGAAAAATCAGCGTGCTATCGAATTCAATTCAATTCGAGGCAGTGCTAATTTTGGAGTAAAACCAATGGAAAACGCCATTAATAAAACGAAATCCATCGAATTGTGTTTAAGTGATTCAGACGTTGAAAATTAGAATAATTATAATCTTGAAATAGCCAGATAAAGAAAACGTATAAGAGATACCTCAAACCCTATAAAATTTGAAGGAAAGGGTGTTAGTATTTCGTTCGAAAAATCACATACATATGTACATACATAACTACAATTTAACTTCTGCAATTTTGTGAAATATTTCCGTTTGTCTAAATTACCAGTCAGAAATCTCTTAACGGAAATAGAAACTATGCTAAAGCCAACTGTAAGAAACTCTATTATTCCAAATATTTTGAAACTGGATGTTTTGTATTGATCAGTTGCTTCACCCTAAATTCAAATTATTGTATTTTTTACATAAACTTCACGTTTTTTTATAAACATCGTCACATTTCAATTTATTTTTCATCAAGCCACAGACCAACAATCAGGAAATTTCGATCGACAAAAAAAAAGATGTAAAATCGACTCTCACAATACCGAAATTAAAAAATTCAACGATCGACAACCACAATGGGGGCCTATATCCATCCCTGATATAAAAATTAAGGAACTACAGCATAAACTTGATAGCATTTTAGCAAATATCCAAACACGACGAGGACTTATAAACGGATTAGGTACGATTATTATTAAAACGATTTCAGGCAACATGGACGCAGACGACGCACTCAAACTAAACAAACAAATCGATGACCTTAACATAGAAAGCGAAACAAATTTGGCCATGTTTGTGAAACAAAGGCCCCAGTTATGGTTGTCGACCGTCGATCAAATCGATTGTCGGTCGTCGACTCGACTGATTTCATGTTTGGTATTGTGTAACTCAATAGACAAAGGATTCAACGATTGTGAATAAAAACCATAAAAGTGACTATTGTGAATACAACTTGTTTTGGCAGTTGTTTGCTTATTTATTCATTGCCGAAAACCTAATAAAATGATCTCCATCGAATTGTTTAAGTGATTCAGACGAATTGTTTAAAATGGCCAGATAAAGAAAACGAATAAGAGATGCCTCAAACCTTTTAGAATTGGAGAAAAGAGTGTAGGTATTTTATACACACATACCTCACTACAATTTATCCTCTGCAGTTTTGTGTGATATTTCCGTTTGTCTAACTAGATCAATTAATTTCAATTAAAAAAGAAATCCTTAGAAATAAAATCAGATACATTTACGTATTACTTGGTCAACAGGCATACAAAAACAATACTAATATAATTTTCAGTATTTTAATCACAGAAACCCATCCATTCTTTCACATTATTCCCCTTCTAATTAACAAAACTAAAGCACTTGTTACCCAACCTTACATCCTCTTTATCCCTGAGAACCCTATCTACCTAGACAACAAATGTACATTAATCGAACAAATTTTCTTTTGCCATGTATTATTTCGAATCCCGGGGAAAATGGACAGTTGTGTCACCAACCTCATTAAACAAAACCAGCAACTTTTAACCTGATGGAAGAACTTCATGCCATAAACGAAATCTGGTAACCGGAACCAAACTATATTCTATTAGTGAACACTCCGTATACAACCATCTAGTCATCCTGTGAACCTCAAGAACTCACTACAAGCGGCACAGTACCACTCCATTTCAAGAATTGGACCATCAGCATCAATTACATCAACTATCAAAGTCTAGACAGTGTTTATTTTGGCGAAGTCCACATCTTCCCTACCACAGTTATGAACAGAAACACAACTTTAATCGAAGCACCCAAACTTCAAAAACTAGAAAAACTTCAAGAACGACAACATAAAGAATTTATTTCAAATTGTCCCACGATATGCAAATATCGAGTTACATTTATTTAAAGTGTAGAAACTGTCAGCAGAATTTATGTATAAAACCCGTTGTAAAATAAATACGCTTGCTTTTGGGTCAAACTTCCGTAAAGAACAAGTTGTTATTTTTCATATCCGGGTACATCCCAAACATAATTCGCGCACATCCGGCTAATGTTAGCAAATTTAGCCTTCATGCGGATTGCAACGAGGCGCTCGTTCCCATCCCGGAAACTCAAGACTTCGCTGATTTTGCCGTCGATGGCAATCGCCGTAGTAGATGTCGCAGTTTTTGGATCACATTTCTTGGATGGTGATAATGTCTGCTTTGTAGCAGTCTAGGTCCCCCACTAGTTCTTCGGCTGGACGTGGCGTTTTAAGGGACTTCACATTCCACGTGCATATGCGAAGTTCGTTGTTCTTAGGTCGTTTGCATTGGTTGTCAAAGGAGGCTTGTTTATGCTTCGGAACATTTATATTTTTCCGTATCCGGGCAGTTACCCCAGCGGCACAACCCTCAACCTAGAGAATTCCTATTTAGAACTTAATAAATTGTTCTAGGAAGGATACCTACTTCATAGTATTAAAAAAGATAAAAAAGGATTAAATGAAAAGTATAATATAATAGAATATCATAAATAATGTGAACCTTGTACTACGAAAGTAAATTTATTTACGTTAGAGGTCAAATCATCTTTTTTGCAAACAATTTTCTACTTACAAAATTTGCGTTGTTGAAAAACAGATTTCGTGGCTTTTAATATATCAATAAAGTGGCTTGTATTATATCGTACAACTACATTCGCAAATTTGAAAACGAAAACTGTGAAATGTTTATTTGACTGGGCTTCAAATGCACTCCAAATAAAATAACACTGAAAATCAAGCTGAAAGCGGAAGTACAAGAAGAGATGGACAACGCGGTATCAAAATAACTTTTTGCTTCCCTTGTTGTAATTTGAAAAAAAAAATTACTTGTATTTTATTTTTTTATTAACTTTTAAAACAGAAAAAGTACAAAAAAATAAGCCGAAATATTTTTTGCATAATAAGCTGTGTTTTTTGCACGCATGTTAGCTATCTTCGCAAAAAAACGATCCATCCCCGCTTAAGAGTTCATCATAAAAACTTGGTAGCACAGACATCTCTATGGCGTTTAGTGGTGGCTCATCTGTGATCTGGGGAAAGGACCATTGAATGTACCATAGCTGAAAAATCGCATCTTGAACGTAGAACTAAGAAAAAGAGTTTGATGCAGTATGGCATTATGGCTTATTAATACATAAATTCTTGAGACTGAATCTCCAAATGTACCTGATGAAAATATTAAATTTGTTTTGTCTGAAAAGAAATTTAAAGTTTCCGTTATTGATTGGTTTTGAAAAACATTCAGTATTACCCTTCCTCAAGGGTCAGATATTGGTGCAATTTAATGCATTACCTACACGTATGACTTTCCGTGCCTAACAAATTCTGAAAAGACTATTTGTTGCGGACGACACCTTCATTAACTCGTCATATTCAGTTAGCTTTACCATTGAAGCCAATCTGGAATCTGCCCTTCATGTAATAAGATTGAAATATTAAAAAATGGACAGTGTAGCTTTGTATTCCCCCTTTAATGGATTTGTAGTCGCTTCAAAACCAGTGTCAAAAAAATATTTCAATACAAAATGAAATTCCTCTTTTTTTATTTTTTCCACACAACGACTTCCATGGTGGGTGAACCTAAGCAATTTTTTTGGTTTTTTTTATAATTCTTCTCAACATTTTATTTGGCTCCTAAATATTTTTTGCTTTCATTTTTCTACTTCTGAACTTTCGACCGGAAATCACAAACGCAACAAAATGCTTGCGGATGACTCATGACCGTTTCAAACCCTTTAAAATGCAATGATCACATCGCCTATTTTTGGAATGAAGTTGGGTCGGTTTTGGTATTATTTTATGTCTTTTGTGTCTCAAATACACAAAATCAAAGATTAATATCGCTAAACAGCAGTACATCAGGGAATTGGTCTTCAAACAACTTTAATAGTATGGTTCTTCGTTCAGTCCTAATCAATTAACATCCTAATCAATAAACATTCATTGTGAAGACCTTCAAGATTTGCTCCGCGGAATTTGGGACAATTCTGTTGGTTTGTATCAATAGGTGTATCTTGTGGTCCTCCATAATTCAAAGGAGAGTTGGTTGCTTTCCGTCGCTCCGCCCTTACCTTGAGCGCCTTCTTCGTATTTGTGATTCAATATGCAGGTAACGCATGGAGGCTACACTTCATACAGCCCTGTTCTGCTGAACGGCAGATCGAATGTTCAATTCACCTCTTCGATTCACTTTCACTCAACTTTGCTATTCGGCTAGACGGGTTATCACACTAATTATTTCGAAAACGACTATTCTGAGAAGTTTTACCTCAGGCATTTGTTTTGAGGAGATTTTGTTTGTAAAGAATAACATAATAAGATTAAAATATTTAAAAATGGATAGTGTAGCTTTGTATTACCCCTTTTTATTGGATTTGTAGTCGCTTCAAACCCAGTGCCAAAGAAATATTTCAATACAAAATGAAATTCCTTTTTTTATTTTTTCCACACGACTTCCATGGTGTGTGGACCTAAGCAATTTTTTTTTGTTGCTGCGAAATATTTTTCTACTTCTGAACTTTCGACCGGAAATCACAAAGGCAACAAAATGCATGGGGATGACTCGATGACAGACTTGTATGGACAATTCGTTTCGATCGAAACTAGCTTACCGACGGGAAATGATCTCTGATCATCTGTGAACAAACTTAAATTGTTTTGAAAAAATTTGGTAGGCGAATGTTTAGAATTTTTGCTAATTCATCGAAAAAATTCATCCGAAATGGAGAAAATATGATTTGGAAGGAAGCACTGTTTTGTATCCGCTTAATAGATAGCGGATATAGATTGACTTAGCGTTGATAGCTATGTTATTGTTGTAATTAACATGCAAATTACTTTTTAAGCAGACAGCGGATTTGCACACGAACATAACATCCGGGTTATCTAATTCAGAACTCACTCTCTCAAAACTAACATTAAACAATATTCCTATCATGAAGGACAACGTCTACTTAAATCAGTTGGTTTTTGATGTTTCTCCATCTGACTTAAATTTAGGGGAAACATTTTTTTCCCTAAAGTCCAGCCCACCACCTCACGAAATTTCGCCTAGATTTGCAGTGAATTTTTGGGTTCTCTATCAATCAGAATCGTTTGACTAGCTCTTGGCTAGAAAATGGAACGCGCCCAATGCGCTCACGGTCGATGACCTTCAACTGATGCTGTGGCGAAATATGTGCATAAAAATAAAAAAAAACGCTTCATTGTTCCATGGGTATTTAACTACAATAAGAAAAAACTAATTATTTTCCAACTCTATATTTTGAAACTTTGATTTTTGAGCCTTATTTCAAGGAGTACACCCCTTTGTGCGACGCTTAGAGTAATAGGACTGCATGTACTGAAAATGAACAAAGTCGATGTGAAACACAATAAAATATCTAAGAACAATATCACGAGCAAAACATATTTAGGGGAATGACACTTGCTTTTCAACCTTCGGAACGGAGTGGTACCATAATTTGAAATACTCAATGTCGTATGAAAAAAAAAAAATAATAATAATAAAAATGTTTTCAGAACGTCACACTTGCGAAGAACTATATTAGTTGCGTTCGATAATGTAGATTTTCTGCATAATTTAGTCGACTGTTAAACTTGCACTGGAAGACTATGAATTCACCCTAAGTTTATCTTTGCTTCATATTGATTAAAATGAGCAACAAACGTTTTCCCGACTATCCATTTTGCGAAATTGCGAAGATTGACTTTACCACGGTTGGCATTTGCAATGCTAATAAATACCAAGTGTCATTTTGCCATCTATATAAAAGGTGAGGTGCCAATTCTTAGGCGAAATAAATTATTCTAAAACAACCAACTGCTACCCAATAATAAACTAAATGGAATAGCATTGCGAAATGATACCGTTGTGATATGAATCAAAGACCGAATGAAAATTTGTGAAACAAGTACTATTTATTTCCATAACTGCGAAGTAAGATTTGCGAAATGAATTTTTTTAAATAGGAAGACACCCTTAAACTACTATCTAAACAATACAGATGGTAATGCATTAACTGAAATAAAAAACAACATATTAAGCTTAATAGGAACAACTACGAGTACACAAAATAAGTGAATTTTTGGCGTCGATCAAATATTTTCTAACGTTTTCCTAATATCGCATTTTTATTTTAACCATAAAATTTAAAAAATCTAAATACTTTCACAGTAGTAAATTACAATTACCTTAAAGCGTCACTTTTCTTGAATTCACATTCTTCTTAAGTTTTGTATGAAATGGACACTTCACTAACCATTTGTATATGATGGAATATGTATTAATAAGTCAATAGTTTCAACGATTGAAAGCAACTCGTAACGACTCATATAATTGTTCGCTTTATAAATAACAATTCCTATTCTCTTATCATTATTAAACTAAATCTATCAGAAAAAACTTAGTACTTCTTTCAAATCCATTCATTTGTTTAATGCTAAACGAAATACTAACGTTTTGCCATTTTAAAATTATCTGTTTTCTATATCTATTTAATGGGTGGACAAGTTAGTGGATTATTATTTGAGCAATTTTTTTACTCCTGTGACGTGCAATTCACATTATTTAGTCAAATAGTTTGCATAATTAAAATATCCATTAAATATTCGTCAGCATCCATACAAAAGACTTTTTAAAATTCGGATATGCAATCAGCAGAAATATAGTTGCGATTTTTATCCGTATAACCAAATTAAAAATCAATACTTACAACTACTCTTTTTATATGTCCATCCTTCAGATCGTTTTTTTTTTTAAATGAGTGTATTTTTGAAATAAAATAACAAAATTATCCATAAATATTATTGACTTTATCTTAACACAAAGAACTGTTTTTACTTACTTAAAAATACATGCATTAAATTTATTAACAATATTTTGTAATTTGTTTTACATTTTATGTCCTCTTGTTTTAATACCCAAAAATGTATGTAAATATAGATATAATAAAAATTGTCAACTGAATTTCTTTATGCAAACATTGTAATTGACTATATAAATAGGGTAAATAGTTCAATATAAGGTACTATAAGACATTCGAATTCTTCTTTAATTAATGTTGTTTCTCGACATAATTTACAAACCCAGCAATAAAGTCATTACACTAACAATAAAAATTTATAAAATTTACTAATATTCTTAAGTCTAAAAAAACAGATCATTTTGAAATAAAAACTTCATACTTTTTATAAATTTCATTCAGCAATTATTATTCTAACACACACCACTAAATTAAATTTTTGGTGGCAGATTCAGAAAAATAACCTAAGTCAGTCTTACTGTCGCGATGCACTACAATAACTGTCTATCAGAATAGCAATTATTATTTTTTTTTTAATTCAGCAAACATTTACAAAAATCACAATTTAAATACTATAACATTTTTTATTTGTTAATTGAATTGTTATGCGTCCCAATCCTCATAGTCACTTCTTAAAATGCTGATCTAATTTGGCCAAATTTTCCTAATCAAATCAAAAAACATATGTAATTTAAAATCTGAACAATTTAGAATTTTAATATTTAATTATCTTAACCAAACGACACTGATACACTTTTTAGCAGTTAAACACACTTTTTAGCAAGGAGCTACGAAAGTCGGTATTAATCGGTATTGAATCGTATTCATCGTATTCTAAAAGAAGTTTGCCGTGACCTCACCAAAGGATTTTTTTATATTGATGTAAAGTTATTCAATGTGATAAATCGAATAGATCACAGTGGCGTGAATTAGTGTTTAAATTCGTCAACCAGGACCTATGAGTCTAAGTTCAAACTCCGACCTACACAAAAACAAATCGCATTTTACTGAACACAGATTAACAAGATAAACAACATAGTAACTGAGAGAGCCTAGACTTGGTCTGCCAGTTGTGCCAACAATTTTTTTATTATTTTTTGATTGGGTACAGATAAATCTGATCAGTTTTTTTTATGAATAAGAAAGTGAAAATATTTAAATCAATCATTATTTGCTAAACTTATTATTAGTTTGTATCACATGAAATGTCAGATTTTTCACTCAGTTTGCAATACGCTCTCGAGTAAACATCTGTAGCAGAAAGTGCTTGTATGATAAAGTGGTACGTGTTTTTGACGTGTGAGACTTTGAGGGATCGCGTTGCAACTACAATAATTATTGTCTACGAATTGTTTATCATACTGTCATCGACACTCGGACTCTTTTCCTTTATGAATTTAAACTTGGAAATAATGCGTCTCCGGCAGCGAAAAACATTAATGACCCATTTAAGGATGTAGCGGTACATCCACTCGGGATGTTTTCATTTCAGCCATGAAAACGAACCACGTGAGAAACCAGAAACGGTAATTAACGACAATATTTTAAAAAGTAGATACAGATCCAACAAAAACGGTGCGAGACATTGCGCGGAACATGGAAATATCTCCCATGATAATAAGTCGACACTTATCTCCAATAGGAAAAGAAAATAAAGTCGAAAAGTAGGGCTCCATGAAATGAACTAGCCTTAAAAACTACGCCGCTTAGTAATCTGTGCATCACTGATGAACCGTTTTTCCACCGTATAATCATGTCTAATGAAAAATGGATTTTGTATGACAAACGTAAAAAATCTGGGCAGTGATTAGATGCGTTAGGAAAAACCATAAATGTAGTCAAACATTGTGAGTAAATCGACATAGTGCAAACCAATCCAATCTGCTAGCGGTGCAAAAACTGCTACAGTTCTTCTGTATCCACCGTACTCTAGTGATGTTTCTCTAAAGAACTACCACCTTTTCCTGTCCGGAGTCATTTTGTTGGCAGGTGATGTTCCAAAACCAAGCAGAAGTGATAAAAGTCTTTGAAGACTTTATACCGTCTAAAAATCAGGCCTTCCATAAAAAAAAAATAATGGGCCTTGAATCACATTGGAAAATGTTGCATGTTGCAAATCTATAGCAAGATTCATTTTGACTGAAAAATTTAAAAAAAAAATATTGGCTTTTAAATATTTACCTCAACATTGGACATTTCATGTGGCACAAGTTTACAAATTACAGATATGTGTGACTCAGATTTCATCATCTGGCTGTTTGTTGGACTTAAAACGAAGTACAAAACACTTCACACTTAAAAATATAACAACAAAATTAAATCTCCCAGTTATTTTATTCTTTAGAAGTTATCCTTTAATTAACAACCGAAGGTATGTTGCGAATCACTTCAAATAGTACCTTTTTTAAAAAAGATATGGTGTTTTTTCAAAGCGATTTTGTTGCCAACTCAGAGAAATCGGGATTTGCATTTTTACCATTTTCAGATACATCTGACATTGTTCAAAGTTTTTTTTTTTAAGTACGCCTTTCTTCAAACGAGTCAAATATCCCATTAATTTTGCATGTTCATAGTTTTGGTATATGCTTTTTATTAAAAAAATACTTCTCTGTATTCTCGTAATATTGTTTATAAATTTGAATGGGAAAAGGGAGAAATAAAATTTGTATACCTTGGGTGTTGAAAATATTTTAAACATGCTTCCTATCGATTTTTCGTTTTTTCACAGGGGTCTGTTAGAAAAAGTCCATTATAACCATCTAGAATAATATCCTTTTAACAAGATTGGCGTGGCATACACATTTCCAAAATATGTTCAGAGGAAATGAATAGAATCTCAGCACCATTTGGCATATCAACTAGAAAGGGGAACTTCTAAACAGTGATAACTGTAAAGGCATCAATCTCCATAGCGTCGGGTACAAGATCTTGTCTTAAATGTTTTTTTTTTTTTTTTTTTTTAAAATAACTAATTACAACTATAATACCTTTTGACGAGAGAAAAAAGCCGGTGGAACCATTCAACAGCCATTCATTCGACAATTTATGGGTAATGGCAGTTAACAAAAAAAAAAACAATAAAATTAATTTTTGTTTTAGTTTGATAAAACCCTGCTTATGTTTTTAAAAAATACCTCTCTCAAACAAACAATATTGCAATAAAGATATTTAACTTTTTAATGTTCTTAACAAGTTTTTTTTCCTTTTCGAAAACATTGCATAGTTTTGATACACACTACTCAGTTTTTGCTGACATTTCCTTAATATTTTAGGTAAAAAGAAGGTGAGAAGGGTTACGTGAAACATGCATGGTCCACATTATTCATTTCCTGCACTCTCTTTTGTGGTTATTTCGTTTTTTAGCGTTTTTTTAAAATTCTTATGTCGCGTTATCAGTAAGTGACAAAAATTGTTGAAACGTTTTTTTTTAAATAGCATTTGCATGGTAATTTGTACTCTTATTGCCTAATTTTCCCTCAGGTTTGATTTCTGTTTTTTTCTAGTTCATTCTTAAACAATTGCAAAACGAGGGTTCTTCATTTATCTTTCTACTTTCTTCGAAAAGAGTATTCATACTTTTGTCTCATTTGTTTGCATTTTTTAACTTCTTCACAACACTTATACAAATTGAGCACTCATTTTTTTTATATTTTTGTCGATCTATGACAAAAATGATTGTATTAGTTAAATGTAATATCTCGTCTTCTTATTCAAATTCCTCATATTATCACAGAGGAAAAACCGCGCTTATGTCAAGAGCCTAGCAGGCTGCAGGACGAATAAAAATAAACAAAAATAACTTCAAAGAACATCAAACCAAGAACGTACAAACTGAAAAGTGTTTATGTAAAGTGTAAATATTTTTTTTTTTACTAAGTTGGCCTATTGGATAGAATAAAGGATCGCCAAACCTCATTGGAGCCCGTTAGGGAATGGCGACCACCTTATATTTTTATAAAAACTGAAAATGAGACAGTTTGCTATGTTATTCTCGTTCAGAAATAGGAGTACCTTGTGAGAGACGAAGCTTAATAACTGCTTGGAGAATATGGTAAATTCAGCGGACAACACCCTTTGAAGGGATAAGACAAACAAGTCCGGTCTATAAGAAAAATATATAATGAAGAATAAATAATGCCAACAAGTTTGTTTTGTTTTTTTAGTCCTTTTGAACCACCCGTTGTGTTTGCAATATATATACTGACTAAGCGTAGTACTAGTGATGGTGAAAATATTTTCTACAGATAAAAAGGCAGATCTACATAGAAATGTATAAGAATTCCATACAGGACTTCATGACCTTTTTTGTTTTGTTTTGTTTTATTATACAATCTAAGTTCTGGATATTTCTTAATTCGTATGTTTCCTACTTTGCAACAATAAATTTGTCAAAATATAATTACTTCCTACAAAAAATCGATTTTCATCTTATTAACCAAGGCGACTGTTATTGTGTTGGTAGTCACGTTATTCGTACTTTGCTTTATATTGTTGACATTTAAAAACTAAAAGTAAAATTACCACTTAATCTGTTTTCTTCTCTTCTAGTGTAAACTCGTCTTTTATTGCACTTTCAAAAATACATACATACATATGAGATATAACCTCACTAATTTTCATAAAATTTCATCTAACATCTGCAATGAAAACAAATATAAATATTTAGATCTTCATATAACGTTTGGAAGTATCAAGGTCGGTAGTATATAAATCATATAGTCCTACAGGAGAATCATGTACTTGAATTCATTATACACTGAAGCTAGAATCGGTATTTAGAAAACTGATAACAACGTCACATTTAGTTCAACACTTAGAAAAAAATCTACCACAAATATGAAAGCAACTAAAGAATTTACGGAGGAAGAAATCATCATCCATCTACTAAGACTGGTATATCGCAGATAAGGAACAAGACTGATGTAACTTCTTTCAACAAAATTTGAAGTTCAAGAATATATATGTATGTATGTACATAAAGATGCTCAAAATATTACTGACCTTTCGAAGAACATAAGTTGAGCTCGAGTTAGTATTCTGGTAGAGATAATAATGCGCAAGCTTCAGTACCACATTGCGAGAGTATAAAAGCATAATCAAAAGTTAAAGTTTACTAGTAAAGTGCATTTCTCTAACGTAAAAAATTAAATGACTTTTAAAATCGTTTGCTTTAACACTGACACTTTCTGATATACACTGTATATAAATTTAACTATAAATTCACATATCTAATTAATAGCTTGTTCTGTCATCTGTAAACATAAAAATTCTAATTGTTCTAAACTCTTTATATCACTGATATTATTGTTTTTACAATACTTTTCTTTACCTAACAATAAGCTGGATGTGGGAGATGCAAAAAGGTTATTTGTTATAGCCGAACAAATGCTGTTAGACAAAATAGATGAATACGATTGTGAAGACGAACACACGCTACCTCTAAATACTTGATTATCATTTTTAATATTAAGGTTATTATTGTTTTCCATACTATTGATTCCTCCTAATTCATTGCCATTTTTATTACTAACCAAAACTACAGCTGCCATTGTTTTTTCTAGTGGCTTCTTATTTTCTCTAGTCGGTTTTTGCTGGATATCACTACCTTGTTGGTTTCTGAGAGATGAGGAATGACTAAAACTTTGTTTTCTATTCCTCTCGTCATTAATTTGTGATAAATTGTTTTTAGAAGACATTGAAGAACTGTCTGCACAGATGTTCGAGCTTCCCTGACCTGTTGATACTACTATTAAATTATTTAAAGAGCGCCTATGTTGCTGATGATTACTATGCTGAGTTGAAAGTGAAGTAAATTGCTTTTGGTGGGCCATCATTGTCTGGTGATTTGGTGGAGCCTTAACTTGGTGAAATAACTGATTTGGGAACGCGCCTCCATTTATGAAATTTGGATATGAAGAACTCTTATACTGGGAGCAACCTCCAATGTTACCACTACTACTTTTATTGACAGTATTTCGCTAAGAAAAAATGAAGAATAAAAATAAAATATTTGATAAAACAAAATAAGTCTATGTCTTTGCACCTTACCATTGGAATGGCATGTTGTTGCGAGCAATTTAGAGAAATGTTGAACATGTCGTTTGAATTTTTACGATTTATTCTATCGTTGCTACCATTTTTTTGATCTAACTTGCGCGTTTTGCCGCTCCACCTTTAATATAAAATAATATGTTTATTGAAAGGTTCTAACGATAATGATTTAACTATTGTTACCTTGGTTTGTTTAAACTAACATTGCTGTTACCTTTTGGAACGAACGATGATTTAAGTTTAGAGAGTTGCGATTTCGTTTCTTTTAACTGATTTATATGTGGGAAAAAAGCTTCACCGTGAATAGTTCGTTCAAGTATCCAAAGTAGTGCTGAAACATTTTCCTCGTCTTGCAGACAAAATGAGTCTTTTTGAATTATCGAACCACAAACTAGAATAATATTTTCATAAAGACTGAATTAAGAATTAAAAAAGAAAATAAACTTACTTAATTCAATAACTTTTACAAATTTATATGCTACATTTTCAGTAGACGAATTAGCTGGTTGCATTGGCGTCAAAACTATGCCAGCAAGTTCTTCAATTGCAAAATTAAGTTTTATTTGACCGCTTATAAGATCCTGCTCAATGTTTGTCAACTTTTTTATTCTGTCATTTAACTTCTCAATACAAAGTGCTAGTTTGTGACTGGCACCTTTAGTTACTCCTAAATCTTGTAAATACTCCTCTGTTATTCCAAGCATTGCTTCATAAGTAATGTTCTTGAAAAGATCAATATATTTGTGCAATCTTAAGCTTTTTAACCATTGTCCAATATTCGACATTCCACTGTTGTGGGAAGTAAATTTAAGATAATTTGGTTTCATATCATCAAGTCTAGTATCTGATCCAGTTGAAATAAGTGTTGTTCTTGGATTGTCAATGGAAAGCGAAAAACTGCGTGGTTTTTGAGCAAACTGGGCTAAGTTTTCTGACGAGTTACTACAGTTATCATTCCCTGCAGTGTCTGAAGCATTTGTTGATGATACCGATGATATAGCAGTTGTCAAACTATTTGAGCGTCTTGTCTTTATAGAACCTATTCTGCTATCCAAACTCCATCGATTATCGTTCAAATGATCACAGTTGTTAAGCAATGAAGGAAAATTTATTTGAGCGCAGCTGCAACTTTCACATGATTTGGAGTCAAAATCAGAAATTTCCGTGCCATTTTTAGAAAAAGACGTATGGTGGTCTTCGGTACTGTTGTTTATGTTACCTACATCGAGTTGGCCATTTGATCCAAAGGAACAATTTTCGTTTGTCGTTCCATTATAACACAGCCCTAAGCTGTTTTGACTAGAACCTAGTTCGTTTATTTTAATACCGTTAAAATTATCACAGAGATTGTCGGAAATGTTTGGAATAGTAACATTCCATTCAGATTTATTGGAAACAACTGTTGGTAACGATTGTAACTGATTTTTGTGCGCCGATTGTTGAGGAGGGGCTATTGCTTGCCAAGCATTACGCGATGTAACACTTCCTACCGATGATGACATGGACGTAGATGAATTAGATAAATATGCACCTGTATTATTTGAAAGTACATAAAAACTTTGCTGACCTGCTGAAGCAAATGATGACTGAATGTGATCTTCCAAATGTCGCAACCAGTGACTAAGAGATCTAGAAAAAAAGTACAGAGTATAATATACTTTTATTTATCACCAAGCTTTAAACCTAAAATTTAGAATTAAGATATTAGTCGTCTTTTGTTGGTACTCTATATAGCCTTAGAAAATACTCTATATAGCGAGAAAAACTAAGAACAAATAGAGTTTACGCAAAGAAATACAAATATTTAAACCAAACTCCATTTTGTTCCCTTTTTAATCAATCTGGATATAATAGAAAAAAATGAGAGCAAAAAATTTTACTTGGGCAGTAACAAAAATTTAATGATCTCTTATGAAAAGTTCCGATCGGAGTAAATCCCTGGGATCAATATTTTTTTTCATCTTTGTTAATTTCCGATTCGGAGCAAAAAAAATTTGATTTTGAAAATATTTTTCCGATTAAAAAAAAGTGAGTATTTATAACTATACTCGTAAATAGAAATGAAATAAAGCGAACCTCTGAACTCTCAATATACCTGTTTCGCTTATATTGATATTTTACTATTTTATAGTACATAAAGCTAGTAAAATTTAAAAAAAAAATTTACGAGTAATTACCTTAGAATTCAGATTCGATTTTGCCTGTGTAAAAGCCTCTCAGCCGTTTGAATTGAATTCCGCAAAAAACAAAAAACCCTGCACAAGAGTGAAAAAAATAATAAAGCAAGCAGCACAAATGGTAGCGTGAAGCTAGACCCCGGCTTGCACCGGGCTGAAGCACCAATAAAGTTTTTTTTGTTATAATGTATTGAACGACATGTACTCTGCTTTAATTTCTGACTCCTACTAATTGTTGCTTGGAAAGAATTCAATTGTTTTATAATTTCTGATAAGTTGAATAAGAAAATTATACTATCTTAGATCAAACTTGGTGGCCTTTGTTTTCATTAACAGCTCATTTTCGTACAAAGGAGCGAACAATTTTGCGAGAAATATTTTTTGTTCCGGGGCGGAGCAGTTCCTTACTCGGAGTAAATGAATTACTCCGTTCGGATAGATATAAAGAACGATAGAAATTATTGGGAGCGAAATTATTTTCCTCTCTGTATAATAATTTTATGCAATCAATTGATATAAATATCCACAAAAACCAATCCGTTCGGAACTTTTCATTTTGGTATATATCTATTTCAAGCCCTGATTTAAACATTTGTTTTTGTTTTTTAATGAACTAATGAAAAATTTGAGCAAAGGAGGAGGTGTTTAAGTTGTTATGTTTAAGAAACGAAACAAAGAACTAGAAATATCATTAGACATAGAGATGCCAAATTGGAAGGTCTTTGGTTTCTTCTTTAATGCATACTTTTTTTAGCCTATATAGAATACCAAGAAAACATGCCTATTAGCAAATGTTGAAACGTAACCCGCTGAAAAAGTTTTTTTTAATGTCTGTTACTTATGCAGATTAAAGAGAAACCTAGTAAGAAGTAAAGGTACCTCGTAGATCATTCACACAACATTTAAAAATATCGAATGTTTCAGTTATTAATTCCAAAGTTCGAATAGTTACGTTTAAAAAAACTGTTCGATAAAAAGGATCCCATTTGAAAAAATTTAAAAAAATCTATATGTATTAAAAAACAAATGTTTAAAAAAAAATGTAGTAAACCTTTTAAAAGTACTTAATATTTATTTTTACTCAAATAAAATCCGAAAAAAGGGGGTTTATTATGAACGCCCTCAATTGCCAAAAGTAGATCAACCTTAGAAAAACAATTGAATGTTAGATCCATTTCGGATATTACGTTTTTTTTTTCAAATACTAATTTAAGAATTTTTTTTTAATCAAATGCCCCTTTACCTGTAAACAAAATTTTATGTAGTTTTATATGTTTAATGAAACAATTTTTTTTTTTTAAATTAATATATAAGAGATTCAGTCAAATTGTTACCTTCTATCTTCATTTGAAATGGCGGGGTGAATTAAAAGATATGAGAATATCTGCTGTACCAGCTCCGTTGAAACAATTTGTCTTACAGTATCTTCTACAGCGATTGGAATAATAGACAAATAAATCAGCTTTGCCTCGTCATTTCCAGGTTTTAGAAGAGGTAGCATTCCCAATATTTCAGTTAATATGTCCTCTTTTTTACTATATACTTTACCGTCGTTTTTAAGGACGAAATCTGAATTAAAATATATATGTTCTTTGTCAGCAATATCCGCCATTTCTATTCCTTGAAAGGATTTATATGCGCTTATTAAATTTTGAAGATGTAATGGACTATTAGCATTGATATCAAAAGTAGTCATATGATTTTGTAAAATTGCATTTTGGCTTAAATTATTTTCGATCGAATGTTGAAGAAATTTTAGGTTTGAATAGCGCACACGCTTTAACAAGGCGTATATTACAACTGTTCGCTCGCAATCGTTCCATTTTTCAAATAAAGATGTAACTGTACTAACTTGTTCACAAAATAAGGTTGAAGAGTTTCCACTTGAATATTTCATGGTGACTTTGGAAATCCTGAAATAAAAAAGAAAATAATGTTTTTAAAAACCTTATTGTATTAATTGTGTGTTTGTATATACATATCACCCTTGTTTTAAAAGTGACACAATTTAAAAATTGTGAAATTTGAGTTAAAACTGACACCTCAAATTTACATACGTATATCATCAGTCATCAAAAACATATTGAAATAACTTTATCTTCCGATTATTAATTGGCTACCTACTTCAGCTCTCTTCGTAAAACTGTCCGTTGGTTTCACAGTCATGTTTGATAGTCTTTGAAATACAGCAGTAATAAATCTTAATATATTGTTGTTCACACGAAACTCAAATTGGTATTATCTCGATTTAAAAATTAGTAATATATTATTTAAAGCCACAATTTGTTAAAAGATGTCGCCTCGTCAGTACGATCGACCTTACTATTTTCTTATATGTAATTATATAATCCTTCTTTTCCTAAGCCCTCAAAAAGCTAGCAAGTGTTTCATTAAACCAGTAGTACTAACATTTGTTAGTAAATTCGAGCCGGATTTTCTTCATATACAATTTTTAATAAAAGTCTAACACTATCTGTATACAGATCCTATTCAAATAAACGCAAAATAATAAAATTATTATGATTCGTCGTAATTAAAAAAAATAAAACAAGAACTTGGTCGAAACCGAAAGCGATCAAAATTCTTATCACAGTCGCAAGTTTGTTAAGCTGTTGCAAAAAAAAGGAAAAAAAACACATCTCGACTCGCAAAACCTAATCCCGTAACCGGCATCTATCGTCACACGCAAACGCAAGTGCATTTCAACGAGAAAAAAGAATCTTATGTCGTCGATCATCATCCACATTACTCATTTGATCAGAGAGAGAATATAATCCATCATCACGTTGCCGACTTTGCGCCGAAAAGAAAGAAAGTATTTTTTATTTTTTTGTTTTTTTATTAGTGCTTTATCCTCTTGTGTAGCTACATAGGTATTTATTAGTTCATCATTTTCGTTTAGATTTTTAAATTTGTATATAGAAAAACAAGTCAACTTTTTGACATACATACTCCCACGTTCATTTGATGAAATTTTTCTGGGAGAGGGGTGAAGACAAATACGAGGGCGGGTCAATAAGTCCGTGACTTTTGGATTAAAACACAGATTTTTTGATAAAAAAATAATTTTATTTTTCAACGTAGTCTCCCTTGAGCTCTATACACTTTGTCCAACGCTTCTCCAATTTTTTTATCCCTTCCAAAAAAAATGATTTGTCGAAGTCCTCAAAATAGGCCTTTGTTTGCGAGATGACTTCATCATTGGAGTCAAATCTTTTTCCACCAAGTCATTTCTTCAGGTTTGGGAACAAGAAGTAGTTGTTCGGAGCCAAATCTGGAGAATAGGGTGGATGAGGGAGCAATTCATAGCCCAATTCATGGATTTTTGCCATGGCAACTGCACATGTGTTTGTGGTCGACTGTGAGCAAACGCGGCACCCATCTTGCGGAAAGCTTTCTCATGCCCAAGTGATCATTCAAAATTGAAACCACTGAGCCATGCGAGATCCCTACGGCTTCCACAATCTCTCGCACTTTCAATCTTCGGTCGGCCAACACCATATCGTGAATTTTTTCGATTGTTTCGGGTGTAGAGACCTCAACTGGGCGTCCAGGACGTTCGGCATCTTCAGTGCTTGTACGGCCACAACGAAATTCAGTAAACCACTTTTTTACCATTGAAATCGATGGTGCAGAGTCCCCATAGTATTTATCAAGCTTAGCCTTGGTCTCGGTAATGGTTTTTTTTCGCAAGAAATAATGCTTAATAAGCACACGAAATTCACTTTTTTCCATTTTCTCATCAAATTAGTGAGTAGTCTGATAAAAATAGCTGTCAAACACAAACTAACTGACGCAGCAAGTTTACATTTTGACAGGAGTCAACTGACAGATGCCTGTTGACAGGAGCAGTGTTGCTGTTTCAGTAAAGAGGTCAGAAATTCAAAAAGTCACGGACTTATTGACCCGCCCTCGTATAATTATTCACTTTACAAATAAATATACACAAAAATAAAGTAAATTCAATTAAAATCCTAAAGTATATAAAATAGTTATTTTTATCAAGATAAAGGAACAGTAGTCAGTATTCAAGATGCTGTTGTTGCTTTGGGTCGAAGCATCGTGTCGAAAATTTTGACACAAGTACTAATAATTTTGGAAAATCGAATTTGTCCAACTTGGATTAAGTTTTTGTCAGACGACGAACGAAGTTAATCCAAAGGCATTTTTTGGACAAATTTAATATTCCTGGCGTCTTTCAACAAAACTTCTGTGAGAACTCGGTCCCCTTTGACAAATCCTCTTGTCAAATCATTGTGCTGCTCCATAAATTTAACAAATATTGCCTCCTGCTCTTTTTTTTTATGTTTACCCCTGTTTTAAATATATATTTAGCCAAATAATCTAATCAGCTTGTTTAAAATGCAATTACATGCTCAAAAACGTTTGCTATCTTCCACTACTTCACAGCGAATGACAAACTCGATTTGAAATCAGTTGCAAATCGACAAAATCGAATTGTGGAACACAAAAATTCCGATATCGATTTCGATAAAAGTGAAATATAGAACACCAAATTTCATTTTCAATCGATTTTAATTTCATATCGAGTGAAAGTGAATTGTGGAACCTGGCTGAATAATCCCGGTCCTGCTCTATGGCGCAGATGCATGGACATTATCAAAAATGTATGAGGGGGTTCTTGGTTGCTTCGAGAGAAAAATTCTTCGGGCGATCTTCGGTCCCGTCTGCATTGAAGGAGAATGGAGAAGGAGATACAACAATGAACTCTACGGACTGTACAGCGACATCGACCTAACCAGAAGAGTGAAGATCCAAAGACTGATATGGCTGGGTCATGTAGAGCGTATGCACACCAATGTTCCGGTCCGAAAAGTATTCGAATCCGCTCCCGAGGGACAGCGCAGTAGAAGAAGGCCAAGACTCAGGTGACGCACGCAAGTGGAAGGGGACCTCAGCCAACTTAGCGTACGAAACTGGAGGCAGCTAGCCAGGGATCGAGCTGGCTGGAGACGCTTGTTAACTGAGGCCCAGGTCCACCCCGCACTGTAGCGCCACTTAAAGTAAGTAAATAAGTAGCAGACATACGTATGACCAATATGTTCAAGAAGCCGAATCGTTTCTTTTTAGGAACTTTTACAGCAAACTTAACCATTTTCTAAATTAAAGGACGTATTTCCTTAAAAGTTACTCAGCTAAAAAAATAAGTAAGTTCACTGAGAGGTGAACTTGTCCATTTAGACTTCATGCCACATCGACCAGATTTACCAACACTTTATGACCTCTGCAACACGAAAAAGAGAGAAGATGTATAGCACTTCCTGGTGTTTGTCCAATTCTAAATTCTGTTTTCCAATTCTAACTTTGACTATCAATGATTGGAAAACATGTCTTAGAGGAAAATGAAGCAATACTACCTTGATCAGAGTTTCCGGAACAACCACCGTGTGGCGCTCCCATTGTTCCGATTTGAGTTCTGTTTTTTTTTAAGTTAGTACATCTGCTCACCTATATACTAGAATGGAAAATTGCATAGTTTGCGATTGTTTTACGAGTTTAGATGAATATAGATCCTAAAATAATTAGCTTGAAAATGTATGGTGTGGGGGGAGGGGATAAAACCGTCAATGAGAGTGAGGTTTAATTTATTTATATGTTTTACTACCCGGAAATACCAATTTCCAAAAGCTTGTCGATTGGAGATTGAGATATTAACAAGAAATATTTACCAAAAAAAAAAAACAAAATGACAAGGGTGTTATATTTTTATGTAAAATAAAATAACTAGGAAAAAATACTGTAAAGATATTTTTTTTTTTGCAGACAATTGATTGCAGAAAAATAACGCTTAATTTTTGTATGTACATACATATATGCATAAAAAGAAAATCAGAGATACAAAAATGGAGAGAATGAGAGAAAGTAAGGTAAAGTAATAGAAAAAGAAAAGAGGAAAAGAGTAAGAGAATTAGAACGGAACTGAGCGGAGTGGACAGTATTGGAAAATAGGATACAAATAAGATGAAGGCAGGGTAATGGTAACATAAAAGAGTGGAGGAACGGAGGGGAACGGAAGAAAGAAAGCCTGGGATTAGATGAGGATAGTTGTTTTTACTTAATTTAAAAATTATGTGGAAGATTAAAACAGTAGAAACCAATGCCCTATGCCTTCGAAGCTTCTAAAGCTAGTATTTAGAAATATCTTAGAGGAAAATAAAGCCACTGAATTAACGTTAATCATTTTTTTTATATTAAATTTAGGAATATCACCTTCTGGAAATAAGTTTATATTGTCGAATCAGATTAGACTTATTACGATAATTTATGTTGTCTTCTGATCTTTTTTTATCGCATAATCAGCGGATAACAAAATAACAGAAACTACTAGTCGCAAATTATAAGAAAAAAATCATTCGTTTACTTTACGCAATGATTTGTAAATTTCCAGATGATTCCGTATATCATAGCACACTATTAACATTAATAGTCCCGTTAAACTATATATTACAATTCATACTTACAATCAAAATATAAAATGGCAATAAGTCGATTGGAAAATCTTCAATATAAAATCCACATCTCAGGGTCGCAGAAAATCAAGTATAGTCAAATTCAATAATCTCTGCTACTTTTTTTAATATTTGTAGATATTTTTAACAAAAGATCAAGTTATTCGGCGCCTTTTCAAGAAACAGTTTTTTTCTTATAAGAATTTACCGTTCCCGAATCCGTTTTGTTCATGCTTTTCTACCAAGACAAAATCATTAGGCGGACAGGGGCCTATAATTTATGGATATTGAAATCTGAATTCCAATTTATCCAAATATATTTTCAAAGCTGAGCTACAAACAAATGAGCTTAGTTCCAGTATTTTCAATATGTGAGCAGACACGGATAAATCAATTTATTATTTTTTTTTAATGTTAATGATACACTTAAGTAGAATTGTCAAGATATCGTTAGAATTGAAGTTAGCTGCAGTTCAACGAGTCAGCCCTGTTTGTTTTGACAAAAAAAAAGTTTAGTTAACACCACACCTTCACTAAATATATAACATGGTTTAAAATATATTATTATTACGAATGGATTGGTATGCCCAGAGCATAGAGACAAAATGTGGTAACAGTTCGAAAAAATTAGGAAAAGGCTGGATTATTACATGAACCCTCCTTACGTGGTTTTAATCAAAATCGCAAAGATCGCGATAAACGGTTTTTTTGAAAAAATCTCGCAACGGTCATTTTTATCGACCAAAACGTGATAACCAAATTTGGAGCTTAAGAAATTACCTATAAAAAATTAACTTACTTACTTTAAGTGGCGCAACAGTCCTGGGTGGGCCTGGGCGTCAGTCAACAAGCTTCTCCAGCCAGCTTGATCCGTGGCTAGCTGCCTCCAGTTTCGCACGCTAAGTTGGCTGAGGTCCCCTTCCACTTGCATGCGAAACCTGAGTCTTTACCTGCCACTACTGCGCTGTCCCTCGGCTGCGGATTCGAAGACTTTTCGGACCGGAACATTGGTGTCCATACGCTCTACATGACCCAGCCATCTCAGTCTTTGGATCTTCACTCCTCCGAAAATCGCCCGAAGAATTTTTCTCTCGAACAGCCAAGAACACCATCATCAATTTTTGATAATGTCCATGCCTCTGCGCCATACAGCAGGACCAGGATTATTAAGGTATTTTTTTGTCCGAGAGAGGGCTTTGCTACTCAATCGCCTTCTTAGCCCAAAGAAACAATGGTTGGCAAGAGTTATTCTTCGTTTGATCTCAGCGCTGGTGTCGTTGTCTGTATTTACAGCAGAGGCTAGGTAGACAAAGTCCTTAACTGCCTCAAAGTTATATCTGTTGAAGGTTACGTTCTGCCCGAGACGTCGGTGTTGGTTGTCATTTTTGCTTGACAGCATATACTTGGTCTTGCCCTCATTGACCACTAGGCCCATTTCCGCCGCTTCCGTCTCAATACTCGCGAAAGCGCCACTGACATCACGCTGCTTTCTCCCGATTATATCAATATCGTCGGCGTATGCGAGTAGTTGGACGGACTTTTGAACGATAGTGCCTCTTGTGTTTGCTCGTGAGTTTTGCACTATTATTTCAAGTACGATGTTGAAAAAATCGCATGACAGCGCATCGCCTTGTCTAAATCCTTTCTGAACATCAAAGGTCTCGGTGAGATCTTTACCGACCTTGATGAAGCAGCGTACATTCTCCATCGTCATCCTGCACACACGGACGAGTTTGGCAGGGATGCCAAAACTGACATTGCTTTGTATAGCTCATCTCTATAGATGCTGTCATACGCGACCTTAAAATCGATGAATAGGTGGTGTGTATCGATCTGAAGCTCATGGGTCTTCTCCAAGATCTGCCGTAGTGTGAATATCTGGTCGATGGTGGACTTTCCTGGCCTGAAGCCACACTGATATGGACCTATCAGCTTGTTGACGAACGGCTTCAGGCGGTCACACAATACGGCAGATAAGATCTTATATGGGATGTTAAGGAGACCGATGCCTCTGTAGTTGGCGCAGTTCAGATGGTGTTCTTTCCTGAGAATCGGACAAACAATGCTGAGGTTCCATTCATCGGGCATACTTTCGTCCGATAATATTTTACAGATGAGTTGGTGTATGCTCCTTACCAAGTCATCGCCTGCCGTTTTGAAGAGCGCGTCAGTAAGTCGTCTGCTCCAGCAGCTTTGTTGGACTTAAGCTTCGATATGGCTATGTTCACTTCATCCAGGTCGGGTGGATGGAATTGTTGGTCATCATCGTTCAAGTTGAAAGGTTGATTCTGCCTGACAGCGGTATTTGGTCCATCATCGCCGTTATACAGTCTGCAGAAATGGTTTTTCCAAATCCTCAGCATCGACTGCGATTCTACTACGATGTTCCCTTGTTCATCTCTACAGGCTTCGGTTCGGGGTTTGTCTCCGGGGCATGTTATTTTCACGTTTTGGTAAAACTTCCGAACCTCATTCCTGGAGTAGCATCTCTCAATTTCCTCTTCGCGCGCTTCTCATGCTCTTTCTTCTTCCTCCTGAGAAGCTGGTGTTCGTCTCTCCTCTTCCGCTCATAGAGTTTGTGGCGGCAACATTGAAAGAGTTCCATAGCTGGAAACACTGATAGATGTGACATTGACTTGACGTCTGTTTGAAATAAAAAATCCTTGGTTACTTTCTTTCTGGCATCGGCGTAGCTGCTAATTCAATCTATCAGTTTTGTAATCTATCCGTTTTGTAATCTGTCCGTTTTGTAATCTATCAGTCCTCTAATCTATTAGTTTGGTATACATACTCGTATTAAGACAAAATAAAGAGTGGATATTTATAATAAGAATCGCATACCTCATTGCAATAAGCTCATGAACAGCTCTGGTCCTTCTATGCAGCGTCGCTTTATATGCATCTTGCTTAGCTGCATGTACTTGCCGGCGTTCATCATCGAACCAGTGGTTTCGTTATGGTGGACGAGTGAAACCCAGCACATCAAAAGCGGCATCTCTGATGGCGTTTTGGCAGTGTTTCCAATGGTCTTCGATGCTAAATGCTGGCGGTATTGGACCTCTTAAGAGATTGAAAGACACTCGATCGGAAAAAGACTTGGCGATCTCTTGCGATTGTAACCGTCTGAAGTCGAATTTCCTCACAGCATTAGTTTGTCTTGGGATATCCGCAACCGTATCTTGGCTAAAACAAGGTAAAGGTCCCAGTCGATGTTGGCTCATCGGAACGTACGGACACCCATAATACTGGAGGAGTGCCTAGCGTCGATCGCAATGTAATCAATCTGATTGACTGTTGATTGATCAGAAGTTCTCCAAGTCCCCTTGTGTGTGTCGAGATGTGGGAACCGCGTGCTAGCTACGACAATGTTTCGCCCCGCCGCAAAGTCGATTAGCCTCCGTTATCCTCCGTTATCGGAAGTGGTGTCGTGCTGGCTATATTTTCCGATCGTTTCACCAAAGATACCCTCTCTTCCTAGCTTTGCATTAAAATCACGGAGGACAATTTTAATGTCATGGCTAGGGCATTGCTCGTAGGTCTTGGTAAGGAGCTCATAGAAGGCATCTTTGGTGTCGTCATCTTTCTCCTCTGTGGGGGCATGCGCGCATATAAGGCTAATGTTGGCGAATTTAGCCTTTATGTCCGCATGCTACGAGGCGCTCGTTCACATGCCGAAAGCTCAGGACTTCTTTTCTTAGTCTGCCTCCGACAACAAATCCGCATCCATTATAAGACCCTGACCAAGTCCTGGAAATCCTTACCGGCCTGAGCTCCAAATATGTCGGAGTAGCCCGGATAAGGTCTTGTTTTGTTTCTCCGACACTAACCCTGATTTATGGCGCAGGAAACTCGCCATTTGCCCCCTTCACTTCGTAGTCTCTAATGAGATTCCCAGATGGCGCCACGGAGAGGCGTGAAGTAGGGCTTATTAGCAGAGCTGCAACATGTTTGGCTGCAGATTCTCATTCTCGTTATTTAAAGAACCAGCACCTGTCGGAAGATGCTACTTCTATGAGGCCTTATACTAATCGTTGCCATCCTATAAAAAATTTAGTGTTACTTTTTTTCGTAAGACTAACGGTCTTCGATTAAATTCGATTTAAAAAGTTGTAACGTTTATGTTTCTTATGAAACATATACTCCTTTCCACACCACCTTTAAGGTTGAGTAGAAGATGCGTTTTCTTTAAGTTATGTTCCCAATAGGCTTAGTCCACATTTATTTATGATTGAAAAATGTAAGTTTACTCCCATATCTAGAGGGTTAAGCTCGTTGCCAAGCCATACCTGTACTTGGCAGTAGTCACGATATAAATGTTGCCGAGCAGCAGTTGACGTTGGCGGAAGAGAAGATAATTCTGCGGGTTTTCTAAGCTGTGTTAATTTTGCCAACATTAAATATCTGTGCTTTTAAATAGATCATTCTTTTACAGGTTATGGTACGGATACCATTATTAAAAATTACATCTGGAGATCAATCTTTTCAGTAAATACATTGGCGTAACTAATTAATTCCTTATTCTTTTCAGAAGGAAGATCGACGGTGGACGCTATCCAAAGCCTACGAATAATAATGGAAAAGCACCGAGATTCGTCTAAGGATTTACACATGGTATTTATCGACCTCGAGAAAGCATTCGATCGAGTGCCTAGGGATCTCATATGGGCCGCGCCGAGGTCTCAAAACGTACCGGAAACGTATGTTAGAATAATACAAGACATGTACGGAAACGTGAAAATTGCGGTTAAAAGCTCTGCTGGACTAACGAGAGAACTTCCAGTTAATGTCGGAGTGCATCAAGGAAGCGTACTTAGCCCTTTCCTCTTTAACGTAGTATTCGACTATCTTTTAAAAGACGGCATGCGCGAAGTAAATGTAACGCCAATTCTCTTCGCTGACGACGCAGTTATACTTAGCGATAACGTCGAAGATTTACAGAACGCCTTAGATTCATGGAGAAATGCGCTGGAGAGAAACGGGTTTAAAATAAGTCGTTCAAAGACGGAGCATTTGACGTGCCCATTTGCGCATCCATTGCGACCTGTTCCGGATATAATGTTAGACGGAATAGTTCTTCCGAAAAGCACTATCTTTAAGTACTTAGGATCAATCGTTAACATGGAAGCGAAATGTGACGACGTAAACCAGAGAGTGAGTGTGGGATGATCGAAAATTTCCACTTAAATTAAAGGGGAAACTCTACACCACGGTTGTTAGACCAGCTCTTATATACGGTTCACCGTGCTGGACAATGTACGAAGCGTTTAAAAACAAAATGACGGCAGCGGAAATGAAAATGTTAAGGATGTCTAGTGGAGTCACTAAACGCGATTGTATTAGATCTACGCGTATAAGAGGAAGTCTTCATATAAAGAATTCGGTAACCGAACAGCTTGAGGCGAATAGAATAAGTTGGTATTGCCACGTTCAAAGAAGATCTGCGGAAAATCCGGTTAAAAAGGCACTATCAACTACGGTCACTCCAACTGTAAGAAAACGAGGTCGGAAAAAAAATTCCTGGATTGCTCAGATGGCAAATGCGCTACAACACCTGGGGCTTACCACTGAAGCGATCCAGGACCGAGCATTATGTAGACGCGTTCTGCGGTCTGCGGTCTGCGACATTAGCCAACCCCATAAGCGGAGCAGCAGCGATGCAGTAAAAATGGGAAACTCGTTACGCATAAGTTCGTATAACGAGGAAAGGGTTAATAAAAGGATAAGAAGAAGAAGAAGATTCTTTTCAGATAACTTAAAGGCATTAATTTTAGCTCTGTACAATTGCGAGGTCATCCCATGTAGAAATAATATACATATAATTTTAACATACAGGATACAAGCCGAAACTTCATGAAAAATAATATTTACATAGTTTGTTTTTTTGCTTTTTCAGGTTTTAAAAAATAAATGATTTTAAAAATGGGCGTTCGTGAAATCAATATTTGTTCTTCTATCGGATTATTTAATTGCTGGCTGTTATTGCTGTTTGATGAGTACATCAGCATCATTTTGAGCTTGTCTTACAATGACAGTAGCCTCAAATTTCACATAGCAATAAATAAACCTGTGCTTGTTGCCTGAATTCCCAAGAAATTGTTCTTGACTCGTTGAAATAGTCATAGATCCATCGAAGAGAATATCGAGAGATGACCAAACATGTTTGTATTGGAGACAAGACCTACTTAATAAGCATTGTGACAGTTTATTTTATTATCGCCCACACGACTCCTCTTGATATTGACATTATCATCGAAATTTCTGGAAAAAGGCTATATCAAGAAACCATTCTATTAATTTTTTTAAGTTTGCATTGTCTCTTTTTATACGTGAATCCCTTGCGTCTACATGCTGATCTGTTGTGCCCATTGATACATTAGTAAGTGCCGCTAAGCATTCGGACATACTAATCATTGAATGCATGCCATAAATCTATATGCTTAGAATGCCTTCTTGTGTGCTCCTCCCTCGTGCTACACCTCCGTCGGTTTTCATGGATTGAAAATATATACATATCGTAGATTTCAGCTTTTTAAATCGAATTTACTCGAATGTCGTTAGTCTTACGAAAAACTGCAATAACATATTTTTTTTAGACAATTTCCTAAGCTACAAATTTGATAACCACCACATGCAAAAGTCCAGCTGTCTTCTAATTTTTCCGAAGTCAAATTTCTTTATTCCCCGTATTAACAGTCATACGTCAAATTAATCTTTTTTTTCGGTGGAAACACAAAGACTCTTGAGTTGAGTATTAATTAACAACTCAGTAACAACTCATCAATCGGAATATTATCGCCAAACGTGTTACACCCGCCATCATCTTCTACGGTGCCATTTTGGATGACGGTACGTAGGAACGTACTAGGACATGCGCCAAATGAAGACAACTGATTATTATCACCACGCAGTAACCAGGTGTAGCTAGAAGCAGCACAACTACTTTTGAAGTTGCGTTGCGTCGGCTTGACGAAGATGTTTATACCCGCAACACCGATTTGCTATCAACGAATGCCGCATCACCTCAAATCTAAATGAACAACATGGATGTACATTGTACATATCATCTAATAATGAATGGTGCACCTCAAACGAAAGACATAAAGCTGCGAAAGTTACAACATTTTGCGCCACTCCAGGGTAATTAATTTGCCATGCTACAGGATATTAGCATTCGGAATGCATCTAATTCCGGATACCGGCCATTAAGCAGTAATCACTCCAATTCCAGCCTTAGCTTAACTTACAGCATTAGGAAAATACCAGTAACAACTCATCAATCAACATACCTCCAAAGGAATAAAATCCAAACCAAATGCAAAAACTGATACATGTATACTTACTCCTAATCTTCAAACTAAAAATTCAGAATTTAAAGTAGTAAAAAAAATCTGTAAACTACTCGTATATTTTTTTACCACTTTTGTAGATAGCCCTGGCAGCTAATTCTTACTTAAGTTATTGAATTTGTAATTTATTTCAACTGATGGGGAATACAATCATAAGGCTGTGAACTGCAAAGACAGGAAAGTGTGTGCAAAATGTGATGAGAACTAGGAGATTAAAGGCTGTGATATTATAAACTTTAAGTGTAATAATTGTGTGATGGCGAACAAAAATTTAGGTTTAAGTCTTTATGTAAATCAAGACTGTCGAAGTTATCAGTGTGAAGTGTTTGTCAAAAAACTTGAAGTCCAAAGAAACCAACAAATATTACTGTTATTTATTTGAATGTCGAAGGACTAAAAAATAATTTTGTGAAGTACAAGCACTTGTTATTGACAAAAAATGTGACATACCATATTGGTTCTGGCGGAAACGCATGTTACGAGAGATGTTCCTGAGGAAGAAATATGCATTTCTAATTATAATGTCCACAGATGTAATAGCATATCCAGCCGTACTGGGGGTGTCTTAATTTATAAAAAGAAAGTTATACAGTCACGAAATTTAGTAAACTACTCCAAAAATATAGATATATGGTGGCTAATAAACTTGATTAGTGTTGGTTCTTTTCCGATGATTATTGGAGGTGTGTACAGATCACCTAGCTCGTAAAAAAAACATTTTGTGAAGAATTCTCCGTCCCCATGGAAGAATTAACTGATACAAAGAAAGATTTTGTGATCCTGGGAGATTTAAACATTCACTGGCTCAAAGTGAGGGAAACCTATGGAAAAAAAATGTTCGACATTATTAACGATAAGCAAATTATTAAAACTAGAAGGGAAAAGAAAGGGATGGATAAATATGTGAAAGTCGTGAACACAAGGAGCGACTGGTTTAGTGTGCTCTAGCGAATTGCAAATTAAGGCTGATTAACAATAATATGGACGCATTAACGAAGCAATCAAATATTTTACACATGTAAAACTCAAGAAGTCTTTGGTGAATGAGTGGTTTGGAAGATCACTCAAAGAATTGAAAAGAAAGAAAATGACCTGTCTTAATAATGCCCTGTTTAGTAATGGAGAAAATGAATGGCGGGGGTATAAAATAATTAGAAACAAGTATAAAGCTGAAATTAAAAAGATATCTGGCGAAACCTGAAACAATATGTGCTAAAATAAGATAATCGCTGTGATGTAAAAGATATAGTATTTGACGGCGTTGTCTACAAGAAATCTAAAGACATAGGAAAATAATGTAATGACTTTTTTGTCATAAATTTTAAAATATTTCTATTCAATATGTCCCTTTTGTTAATTGTGTTAGCTTTAAAACAAAAAAAAAAATAAAACTGACTTCGAGCATATGTGTCCAAAAATATACTGTGATAATTTTAATTGTATCGGTCCAGTTTTACTGGCTACTCTTAATAAGTCAATAGGAACGGCTTGTTTTCCACAATCATGGAAACAGGCTATAGTGAAACCAATTGAAAAAGTATTAAATACCAAAAAATGTGAAGAGTTCCGTCTTTTTGTGTGAGAAAGTGTTTGAAAAAATAATATTTAGGCAACTAAATGAGTACTTCGAAAATAAAAATTGTATAATAGACGTTCGGTTTTTAGAAAGAATCATTCCTGTGAAAGTGCACTCAACATGGTAATAACAGAATGGAAAGAGCAAATCACCAAAAAAATGTGTGTATTGTGTTTTTCTTAATCTCAAACGAGCATTTAAAACCATTGATAAAGAACTGTTGCTAAAAAAAATTAAAAAAATATGGAGTTGAAAACACTGAGCTAGTGTGGTTCAGATCATACTTAAAAAATAGAACACAGACGGTAAAGGTGAATGGAGAGCTATCACAGACAAAAGAGGTACTATTTGGTGTTCCCCAAGGATCAGTGTTGGGAAAATTGTTGTTCCTCATATGTATACATATATAAAAGATATAAAGATGGTGGTAAAATATAGAAAGCTTGCAAAAACTTGCTTGCAAAAACAAAGGCAAAACAAACTTAAGCTAAATGTAAAAATAACCAAAAGTATGATAATGAACGGGAGAGCAGGAGAGGACATAAGACTGCAAATTGACGGTGAAGATATTGAAAAAGTTGATGAATTAAAACATCTAGGGGTAGTAATTGAAAATACAATGAGCTTTATAAAACATATTGATTACACATGTAAAAAGATATCTAAAAAAGTAGGTTTTTTAAAAAGAATACGAAACAAAGTTTCAACTTTAAGTGCAATAAATATTTATAATGTAATTGTTAAGCAGCATTTTGAGTATTGTTCAACCGTTTTGTTTCTATGTAGTGATAACGTACTTAAAAGGCTCCAAATTTTATAAAAAAAAGCCATGCGTTTTTTTTTTGCGCGTGGCAGGCACCTTGTAGTGAGCGTCATCTTCAATGACGCCGGTGCGGAGGCTTAAGCCGCAATGACTCAACTGACCACGGTCAGCTGAGGAGTGCTGAACTAAGAACTGCCGACCTAATTCCAGTAGTGGTGTGAGCAGATGGCAAACCGTGACGAAGGATGTAAGGTTGGGGGTAAAACCAACCGCGAACGAGCTCTCTCAGGTGCCTTGGCGCGGGCCTGTTATATTAAGCCTTACCCAGGTATGGCGGCGCTGCCTGGGCTGACCTTTTAACTTCCGGCCATACTCGTGGGAACAAAATTCAATAAATAAAAATGGAAAACAAAAACACTTACAAAACAAGCAATCCCTGTCCAGGAAGAGCTAGAGGTGAGTGAAGGCAAAATATCGACTTCATCCACCTACCTCTTGGCAAGGGCATTGGAAGAAGCTGAGCTTCTGGCTAGCGATATCACCGGTGAGCAGGCTGGCACTCTCACTGGTGATAAGCAGGGCAAGACCCCGATGGAGGAAGCCAAAGCAGAGTTTGCTAAGTACACTCTGCCGACTGCTTGGGTATGGGTTCCGTGTTCCTACACGTAACCTGAAAAGCTCCTAGGACTGCTCCATGTGCAAAATCGGGAGCTATTGGCCGATACATGGAGAGTCCTTAAGACGGGGCCATGGCGGCAGCATGGTCAGCATTTCCTGCTGTCTCTGAATAGGGATTGCCTACCATACCTCGAGAAATACAAGGGTATGGTAAGGTACAGTGGTCAAGCCATCGACCAAGGGCAAAGATGAGGAGGAACCCCCCAAAGATGATGGAAGTGCTGCAGATAAACCTGCGCCACAGTAAGGCAGCGACGGCCTGTCTGGTGGAGTATATCGTCAGACAGGATGTCACAGCAATACTCATACAAGAGCCCTGGATCAACGAGAACAATGTGATCCAGGCGCTCAGGTTAAAAAATTAGGACTTGTTCTTCAGGGCAGAAGGTAAGATTAGGACTTATATCCTTATCAAAAAGCAAATAAAGGCATTTCTTTTGAACAATTTCAGCTCAGGTGATCTGACGACGGTAATTTGCGAGAGGGAGTGTGGCAAACCACTTTGTCTGACCTCAGCCTATCTACCCTACGACTCTGAGGTAGTCATCTCGGAGAAGTTAAGGGACTTGGCGAGGCAGAATGACCGGATGCTGGTGGTGGGCTGTGACGCGAACGCCCATCACACACAATGGGGAAGCAGTGACACCAACAGAAGAGGTGAGTGTTTGTTTGATTTTATTTTACTATCCAACCTCACTATTTGTAATAGAGGGAATTCACCCACTTTTGTGGTGAAAAACAGGCAGGAGGTGATAGATATTACTCTTTTCTCGGATACAGAGGTGTTAGGTATCACTGATTGGAGAGTAGTCGACGAAGCGTCAATGTCTGATCACAGATGGATACGCTTCAAGGTGAACTTCCAAAATAGGGCATGTATCTTTCAAAGGAATCCCAGGAAAACTGATTGGGTAAAGTACACAGAAGTGGTAAACACACATCTGGAGACCCAATCAACCACCTGCGATAAAATTGATAACTTAGGTAGGGCGGTAGGAAATCTTAATAGGGCACTAAAAATGGCGTTCTAGAAAGCTTGTCCAGCTAACCGAGCACCCATAAGGGCACAGCCGAGATGGTGGAATAGGGAAATAGGTCTTAAAAGAAAAGAGGTAAGGCAGCTCTATAATAGGCCGAAGCTTTTCAGATGTGACACTACGTGGAATGAGTACTACGACTGCGAAAGGCAATTCAAGTACCTAGTTAGGAAATCGAAAAGGGAGTCATGGCAGAGGTACTGCGAATCCATAATAGCAACAGACGAGGTTTCAAGGCTACGCAAAATGCTTTCAAAAGAAGCGAGCGTCCCTAGCTTCCCCAGGAAAAACGACGGAACATGGGCTGAAAGCAGCCAGGAAGTCCTGGTAACGCTGGTGGATTGGTGTTCTTATAAACCAGGAAAAAATACAGTGGGCAATTCAATCCTTTAAACCGTATAAATCCCCCAGCCCGAATGGCATTCATTCCAAAAGCATGGAGAGAAGTTAGGGTAGTTTTCATACCTAAGGCCGGCAAGCAAGGGCACACAACAGCTAAAGACTTCAGACCAATAAGTCTGTCATCTTTTATGCTTAAAACCCTGGAGCGTTTACTGGAAATTCACATCAGGAACAGATGCGGTAACGGTTTTTTGACCGGGTCACAGCATGCCTACATGAAGGGAAAATCCGTGGAAACCGCCCTACATGAGGTGGTAGAGACAATCGACAGAAGTCTAAACTTTGGAGAGTTTACGATGGCGGCCTTCCTAGATATAGAAGGGGCCTTCAATAACGTAAAGCTGAGCGCTATCAAAGGTGCTTTAGTAGACGCAAACATAGAACAAGGAATAACAAAGTGGATCTGCAACATGCTTGCCGGTAGGGTAATAAACTGTTCCATTAGACAAAGCTCAGCTAGAGTGTCAGTGACAAGGGGAACCCCTCAAGGGGGAGTTGTATCTCCACTCCTTTGGGTACTGGTCATAAATGACATTCTCAAAAAGCTTAATTCAATGAGTATCAGTTCCACGGCATACGTGGATGGCGTGGTGTTAATAGTGCAGGGAAAATACTTAAACATTTTAAGTGAGATCATGGAGCTTGCCTTGAAGACGATCAGCACCTGGGCAGGCAGCTGTGGTCTCAATGTCAATCCCTCCAAAACGGAACTGGTTCTCTTTAGCAGAAAGTACAAGATACCGCAATTCACACTGCCAAAACTCGGCGGAATGGAGCTGTCCCTTTCAGATAGTGCGAAATACCTTGGCGTGATTCTGGATAAGAAACTGAATTGGAATCTCAACTTAGCGAAAAGAATTAAAAAGCATTCATATGTAAAAGAACTGTGGGAAAAATTTGGGGCCTTAAACCTGCTATGGTGTACTGGCTATATACGGTAGTGGTGAGACCCATACTGACATATGGCGCACTAGTATGGTGGAAAGCAATAGCTAAGAAAATGACTTACGGATAATTAGCGGCGTTTCAGAGGACGGCTACCATAGCCATTACAGGAGCGCTCCGTACCACCCCTACGGCAGCATTGGACACCTTCCTACACATGACACCGCTTGATTTACAGATAAAAAAAACTTGCTAGCAGCAGTGCGATTCGACTGACTAATCTGGGTCCTGGAACAGCTACTACCAGGCAATACTATTAGAACGGATGAAATCCCTTCCTTAATCGATTTCGACATTCCGTATGATGTACTATATCCGGAGAGGAAGGACTGGCAAGAAAATGCAGTGACAAGATCAAACGAAATTGCAGTTTTCACAGATGGCTCGAAGGCAGAGGAAGGAACAGGTTCCGGAATCTTCTCGGAGGACCCGCTGCTCGACAATAGTGAGGTTGCGAATGTCAAACCACCCTCTGCACAGTAAGGAGCACTATCGAGGAAAAAGTCATAAAGACCGCCAGCATAAGGTGACTGAACCTGGAAGGACATAGGGTATCAAAGGCTCTATGGCCACTTCTCGACGGTAACAGATCTAGGAAGCTTGTTAAGCTAAATAGGGATAAGCTTAGGACGCTAATAAGAATACTAACAGGACACTGCCTACTGCTGAAGCACGCAAAGAGACTAAAACTAACAAATACGGATACTTGTAGATTCTGCGGGGATCTACAAGCGGCTGAGGACATAACACACATATTATGTAAATGTGAGGCAATATCGCGCAGCCGAAGAAAATTCTTAGGCAAATATTTCTTTGAAAACTTAGAGGAAATAGACGCCTCCTTTGCTTCTGTAGAGAAATTGGGTGCTTTAACAGGGAAACAGTTTAGGTTTTCTGCTTTTTGGATGGGCCCGTTTTGGTGCCTAGTGTCTGTGTCTTGTGGCACACCCTATTTTACCTAACCTAACCTAACCTAAGCCATGTGTTTATCCTAAAGTGCAACAGATATGTTTCTGCTAGTATTATGTTAAATTTGTTAAAGTGGTTGTCAGTAAAACAAAGAATTGTAATGAATGTCCTGGTATTTTTATATGAAATTAAGAATAATTGTATGTCTAAATATTTATTAAACTATGTGCAATACTATTTAAGAGATGTACATCCATATGCTTTAAGAAACAGTAATGATTTTAGGCTGCCGAATATGTTAAGTATATGTACACAAAATTCGTTAACTTATAAGGGTTTCACACTTTTTAATGATTTGCCGAATGACATAAAGAACGAGACTAATTTTATATCTTTTAAAAAAAATGTATCGAATTCACTAAATTAAAGTACAATACTAAACTTTTATTGTAAATTGTAACTATTGTAATTATCTATTTCAAAAGCCCTCAAGGTGCAAGTAATAAAAAAATACGACTACTACTACTACTACTATTTAGTTAAATAAATAATAATAATAATAAAGTGGTAAACCGTGTCAGAAATATCATAATCCACGTCAGCGACCGGGACGTACACTGGGGCAAAGGAAGGTCCTCAGAAAAAACAAAGAGTTGAGAGCTTATTCGGTTACTATAAGGAGGATAGGCCACAAACCTTATTCTAAGGGGCTAAACGTTCCCTAACAAGGCTCTCAACCCAAATATTGAGAAAATTCTGAGATTCTCCACTGAACGCTCTAGACGTGAAATGATTTCAATCTCCCTCCGGGACCTCTCCTGATGATGTTGTAAGGTTTAAATATTTATTTAACACTAAAGTGATTTAGGAGACACTTAAAGGTAGAAATGGGGCTATACAGTGTAGACGTTGCCAACAATTTGGATACACCCATTACCTCACCAAAGATCTTTTACCCCAGTCTCTTCCATCGACCCAAGCATCGCCGCCGGTGATTTTAACACCAAGTAGGTATCAATCCAGCAATAACCCTCTTAACCAATTTTTTAATCTATTCAACGATTTATTTCGGGATAGAAAATTGCAAACTCTATGTAAAATCTTAACACTTTTGACCCTGGTTTTCAGGAGAGATTTGCCTACCTCGACCTTGTCGATCAAATCTTGTTAAAAAGAGTGGAAGATAGCCAAAATTAATCCTAACAAAAACGCAAAACAACAATTAAATAAATAATTCTCGACTTTCAAATGTAAGCAAACTGCTTGATAGAATTCTTCAGTGATTTTATCCTACACCAGCAATTTGGGTTCCACAAATTATAGTGGACGGTGCATGCTTTCCTTAAATTTCACAATACCAACCTTAGACAGAAGAAATGCACCGTTGCTTGTGCGCCAAACGTCGAAAAGGCTTCTAATAATCCGGTATTCCACAGTGACTTTTGAATCATTACCCTTTTTGACAGTTCTCTTTTAATTATCTGTTCTGTGAGGCGAATGCAATTATAAGGTGGCTTCTGAGTACAGGACTCTTTTTGACAGCTCCCATTTATTTCTTCTTTCGCTTTAAAGATAAGCGATTCGCTCTGTTAACAAAAGTTCTGAATTTTTCCCTGGTTTGAATTTCTTGCTTTTCATGAGGAACGAATAGAAATAAAGCGATATAGAAAAATAACGAACAAGAGGAGAAGAAACGTCAAAAAGAGTCATTGAAATTTTGTCCGATGACTCACAAGGTTGGTGATTTTCTATCTCATCTTCTTTTTCTTTTGCACTTGTGTGAGTCGTGACTCAAGTCACCATGTAATAGCGGACATACGAGTAGCATGGAGAGACAGACCCCTTTTCAAATTATCTCAGCTAAGTTTTCGTCAACATATTATCTATCTTTTGTTTAACTCTTTTTCCAATAGCACTGTCCTCTACAATATATTCCTTTACGAATTTCCATACTGCCTCAATAATTTGTCTACAACCGGACTTCTTTATGCTGACGGAATCATCGTCTACACCAACGACTTCTACCCCGTCACCGCTTGCCTAAGGAACGAAAACCACCCAAATACAATAATCAAATACTATAAAACTTGGGGTTTTGTTATTACTAGTCTAAATCCGAACTGATTTGTTTCAAAAATGCAAGCGGTAAAGGAGCCGGGGGTTCGATAAGGGAGAGCAGAGATTTATCATTAAGATTAGACGGCTATTTAATACAAAACAAAAGTGAGATTGAATACATGGGTGTTCAGCTCACATCTTTTAAATCTAATAAACATGCCAGAGACACTCTTAGAAAAGGAGTATCCAACTTACTCATGCCTTTACTTAAGAATTATTTCCAACATAAGGCACCAAGCTCCTGCTGTTCAATTTACTCATCCGACCCAATCAGAGTACCATATACCGGCTCCATCAGATTCATTAGAGGAGCTCCAGAGAAAAAGGAGCGAACTGCGTTTGCAACTGCAGGCAGCAAAGGCCGCCGCAGCAAGAGAAAAAATCGACCGCATACGTGTGGAGAACCTATAATACTTACCATCTACCTACTTATTACTTACCAGCTATCAAGAGATGCCAATCATGGATAACTGCGTTGATGCCTGAACATCTCAGAACGTTCCAAGCACATTGCCTTCATTGCAGCCTTCGGTTCCAACAACCGCCATTACGAAAATGTGCAGTGGAACTGGAACACATCAGTAAGCTCCGCATACGTATTTATCGTACCAGTACCACGTGTTGCCAACAACTGTATCGTCGTTCTGATACGTTCATGTCAATTACAACATACATGCTCAAACCATAATCCTATAAATCCCTCTATCAATTTCGATGGTTGGTGTATACGAGTGCTGCCCCATTTCAAAACGCGCCATACACGTGGTCATTGCCATAGCAACTAGCTACGTCAGCGGCCATGAGGCCATTTCCAAACAACTGGTATCACACGCAGTAAGCAAGAGCCGAAAGACAGATGGCATTGAAGATTGCATACAAGGTCATAATTTGTCGCTTCACGAACTAAAGGAGCCAAGCACGTAATTATCACTTTCTTCAGCCGTTGGCGTGAAGTCCAAAGTGCACCGAGGTCTTTGCTTAGCTGTCATGCAGACGCCAACGTAAACATTCTTTTTGGGTTTTTTCTGTGAGGCTCTACAATAACGATGTTAACATAAAATCTTACGCACTCTTGGATGAAGGATCTTTCGTCATCATCATGAGCAACGATCTAGCCAGACACGTTAAACTCTAAGAACCTGAGAAGACTTTGGACCTACAGAAAGGAGACGTTAAGCAGGAATTTGCTTGAAGAGATCTTTAAATCATTGCTGACAGAGATGATTCTAAGATGTTTTCGATGCCTGAAGTAAGGATCGTTTGTGAGCTATGCTGTAGTTCGCTGAGTACAACAATCCAAAGCACCAACTACTTATAAAACTTGACCATTGCCATCTTGGTACGCCGATGAGGGCGATATAGTCTTCAGACGTCCAGCCAATCGTTACGGAGACCAGAGCAGCTGCGGAAAGGTGACCTAAATGACTACCGGATCTTTCATAGTTGTCAAATAAGTAAGAAACAGGACTTACATTTCGATCTGATTATCAAAGAGTTTCTTAGCATGGAGAAGCGTTCAAAAAAAATCGGAAAAGTTGATCCCCATCGATGATAAGAGACCGTTGCAGGTGCTTTCCACCACAACAAAAAGAGTTGACACGCGTTTTTAGACAGACTTATTGTGGAAGCATGATATGTTTGACGTTCCAGAAAGTTTTGGAATGACAAATAGAAGGCTCTAGAGCCATATTTGGAGTATGGCGTTACTTACAAGAACATCATTGCCAAGTTCCCTATGCGAGGAAGCTGACAAATATCGGTACCCCAAAGACTTGGTACCTTCCACATTTCGGACTGCAGAACCCGAACAAGCCCGGAAAAGTTTGCCTGGTCTTTGATGCGACGGCAAGGATAAGTGAAGTCTCACTAAATACCTTTCTTCTTAAGGGACCAGATAAACTTAGACTATTGCTGGCGATCCTTTCTCACTTCCGAATAATGCCTGTAGCGGTGACTGAGAACATTGAAGAAATGTTTCACAAAGTGAACAAGATTCAACATGGTTTTTGTGGAGAAATGAACCAGACCACTGGAGTCTAAGTCATGCAATCAATGACGTTTACTGCCAGCTGCTCGCCATTCACAGCCAACTTAAGAATTTTAACGCCTAGATATTCGCTGAAGATAGTCCTCGGGTCTTGATTGGATTTCGATTTAATTTCATAAAAAGTTGATACGTACAAATAGGAAATAACAAGATGAACTAAATAGTTCCCTAAATAACTCAAGCAATCTTGGTGGCCAATTTGTAGGTCCATTAGCCGAATTTACGCGTTTATCGAATGTTTCCATTAATAAGTTGATTGTTTCGTTCGCTGTATGGCAAGTAGCACCATCCTGCTGAAAATTCATCTCCTCCACATTCATGCCATTCAATCGGGTAACGAAAAAGTCATCAATCATGGCTCTTCAGCGTATAACCATGACCGTAATCTTCATTTTTAAAAAATATGATCCGATGACTAGCTCAGAGACCGCACCATATAGTGCATTTTTCGGGAAGTAATGGCGTTTCGCTCCAAATGGGCAATTTCGTTTACTGACATGCACAGTGAGCTAAATATGAGGCTTATCGCTTTACAAAATTATTTGATAAAATAGCAGATCCAATGCCAATTGACTTAGAGCCCATTCATCAAAATTCACAATTGAGGCGAATTATGCTACTCGTAGGTGATAGATCCTCTTATTTTAAAAGTGGCTCTCATCATCTTAGTTGAGTTTGAGTTTAAAACTTAAGTTCTATCTTGTTGGGTATATTTCAAACTGCAATAGTAGGACCTGTAGATTGGCTTCTGAGCATCGGTTATGTACTTATCGTAAGTTATATGTGCAGTTCTTTTTATTAGGATATTAGATTGTTTCCTTACGGATGAGTACTCCATATTTGGCGTTACGTTTAAATTCAAGTTGCAGCTAGACGCTAAAGTTTCCCAGTCTGAGACAAAGCTTGCTTTTGATTATAGAACTTAAGTTCATTTGTCTCGGAAATCTTTCTTGGTTCATAGCCATAATTTTCGCAACATAATCGAAATGCATTCCTAATGGTCTAGGAAGGGAAGAGGTGTCCCGTTCTTCAGATGCAACATAAATTATCTCGGCGGTTGAAAAAATCGTTTGATTAAAAAAAATAGAAATTTTTCGACTTCCTCATACATGAGTTCAATATAAAAGTATGAAGTTTGCAGTTGCGCTGAATATTTTTTGCTTTGGGTATGATTTATGTATTTGTTTTTCGTGAAGTAATTTCAAACCGAACACACTCTTGGCTTCTGACAGTTTAATCGTAAGATGCTTGTTCATATATCAAGTTAGCTGAAATCAGAACTTCCAGATACCTCTGCTCGCGCACTATTTTCTGAAAACTCCACGTTTTCCTTTTTGGAATATCTGCCGCCACCGTTTCACAAAATCATTATTTTTGATTTTTAAAGATTCACAGTTTCCAGATTTTACAGTGTTCGTCAGGGTTACCATAATTTGTAATCGTTCCATGGAATTCGCAAAAACACTACATCATTTGCGTACTTAGGAACCGGAATCTTTTTTATCCAATTTCTATACCACCTCAAAGTATATCCATCAGGTCGTTGATGGATAAAATGAAAAGTAGCGCACTGAGGAGGCACACTTATTCCCCACTGTAGGTTCAAATTTATCCTATAGCAGCTCACCATCCCAAACATGGGCGACATTTTCCGTATATATGCTCTCAAGATCTTTAATATTTTACTTGATATTCATTTCACTTGAAATACTCTATAGTTAATAGAAGAGTGCACAGCGGGCAATGGAGTCGAAAGCAACGCAGCAAACGATTTGGGGGAAGCAATCAAAAAGGAGATTCCTCTGTAATTGAATGCATCATTACAACTTTCTTTTTATATAACGGAGAAATTATCGTTTTTTTTTAAGGTCTTAGGAATATCACCTGTTTCGAATATGTAGTTAAACTCAGCGCTAAGTGCAGCCAGAAATTCTGTCCAACAATTTTTATAAAATTCAAAAGAGATACGAACGGCGCCTGGGGCGTGAGTCCTTGGTTCCGGTGCTTTTAAGGATCGAGCAATAACACTTGACTGTCCGTTTATATACCGTACAGCTTTCCAAAAATCGTCCGATGATCTTAATATGTTGAACTGAACTGTATGTTTAGCTGTCCAAAGGTTTTATATGCTTCTTTACGAAGAGCGTGGAACAGCCGCACCGGGCGCAAGATTATTTAAATTTGTTAAATAGTGCTTTGCAAACATGGCTTTTAAATACATTCCAAAATTAACAGAATATATTTTTCCCACTAACCTAATCGCAACGAGGCAACACTACATAGTTTAAATAATAATAATACACACACCAACTGTACACTGATACCTATAGTCCGTTTGGACCAGCGCACACTAAACTAGTTTTACCCCGGGGTTAAACCTGGGTATCTTTTACTTCAATCGCACACGGGATGTATATCTCGGGGTAAAAATATTGTATAGTCGTCTTCTACACGGTACGAGACGACTCAGCCCGATTTTCGTTATTCTCTTTTGGGCTCGTGCCGAACTTCTATACGTTACGATTGCCTAGAGCCGATTTTTATTTCTTCTGTTTCTCTCTTCATTTGTAATTTGCTGCGTTCAGACCATCTCTGCTGTGTAAGATTTTATGAAAACAAAAAAGTAACTCGTATTGATAATGGATGTGTAAAATATATGAAATTTTAAATAATTTGATGGATAGTGTTAATGGTTTTATTGAAATTATGGATGTAGATGAAACCAATGTTCAACAAATACTCCTGGTTTTGCCTGGAAATTGGGTAAAATCAGTAGTTTTGTCTTTGTAGAAAAGATTCTTGATAAAGCCTTGGACGGAAGAAAGGAACAGAAAAGGCATTCCCTGCATGGATTCTTACCGTTTTATTCTATTTACAGGGTAGATGACTGACATTATACAAATTTTTATGCATTTGAAAATGCATTATTAAATGCTCAATCACATCCCATTTGAGTCTATTTAAAATTTTTCATGATTAAAAAGTGATAACACACACAGAACAAGCTCACTTCAATTATTCTTCTGCACGACACGAACTTAACGGCGAGAACACAAGAACAAAACAAATGAATAAAATTACGAAAGGTGATAAAAGAGAACACGCAAAAATCGGTCCGATTCTGCTTACCCATCCGAATTGGGCTACCTCCTCTACTTCAGTCGTTCATAGACCACCGTGAGGAATCAACGTGTTTCGGCTACTCGTAAAAGTAATTAAAAAGAAATAGTGATTTTTACATGGACAATTAGAGTCGATATTAACAAGTGTTTCGGTAGCCCAGGTGGTAGTGCCGTCGAACAAGTAAATCAGGGGTCGTGGGTTCGATTCCCGAAAAGTGATAGTAAAGTTTTTTTTGTTTTTTAAATTAAAATAGAAAACAGTCAAAAGAATACGAAAGCGCTATCGGACGATGAGCAAAAAGGAGCGGTCCGCTATTCCAATAGCGGGACCGGCAGATGACGTAATGTCATCCGATGATCAAGCCGTAATATCGGCCCACCCAGTGGCAATGATCAAACGGAGGAGAAAGTAAAACCAACTCCTAACCTTGCGAAGCGCCCTTCCCTTTCAACGTCTACCGAAAAGCTGTTCGGTAGAGTGAGGGAAGAGGTGCCAACAACATCGGCAAGGGCAGCAAAACCAAATCAAAAAAGGAAAGTTGCAGACAATGACGACTTTCCATATGTGTCAGACGGCGGAGAAGGTCACTTTATGGGAGGTGACAATACGTTCGCATGGCTCGCAGCCTCGGAGTCAGAAGACGAAGAGGATGAAGTCAATGATCTCAACAACAGCATTAAAGAGTTGCAGCGAAGAGTTCTTGCCATTAAAGAAAAACAAATGGCAAGAAGGGAGAGAGAAAGCCAGCCTGCCCCACAGCAGCAGCAAGATGTAGAACAGACAAGGCCACGGGAGCAACAACAAAGCCAAAATAAAAAGCAGCAGCCTACGACAGAGCCAAAAAAATACATACAAAAAATAAAACCAACAACAACATCAGCAGCAGCAGAAACAACAAGAACAGCAGCAAGAAAAACGACAACAGCAACAACAGCAACAGCAGAAACAACAACAACAGCAACGAAAACCGCAGAAGCAGCAGAAACAAACAGCATAAATACGTTCAAGATGGAACTCAAAGACACGATCGAGTTATGTAAGTCGGCCATTGGCTCAAACTTTTTTGTTAAGAGACTTAGTGTAGATAGACATGCGATCCACTGTAATACAGTGGAGCGCTATCATAAAATTAAAAACCTGTTAGAGGATTCGACGACGGAGTTCTTCTCCTTCACCCCGAAGCTGCTCAAAGAGAAAGAGTGCGACAGTCTCAAATTCGTGGGGGTTAAGCCGTTCGTCACAGCCAGAGCCAAAAGGGAGAAACAGAAGCTACCGTTCTTCCTGGTGCAGCTCAGTCCCGAAAGCCGTCTGGATAGTCTAAGGAGTATCAATGTCCTAGACTACCAGATTGTTCACTGGGAAAAATTAAACGAAAACATTTTGCAATGTGTTCGCTGCCAAAGGTTCGGGCACGCCGCGTCGAACTGCGAAATGCAGCCTCGATGCGTTAAGTGCGGTAAGAATTACAAGTCTGAAGAATGCGCTCTAGGTAGGGATGGAGTGTCAGAAAAAAGCCAACTCTCTTGTGTTTTATGTAAGAACACGGGACACACCGCAAACTATTAGCGTCCACCTGTTCTACCACAAACACCAGCCGTTACTCCCCAGGTTACCTACGCCCAAATGGTGGCAGGTAGGGGAAATACGGCACAGCAAGCGAAGGTTGCTTCTCAGGTCCCAGCGCCTAGAGCACCGGAACCGGCAGATGACATGCTAGCTATCTTGCTCTCTATCCAGGGGCAGATGGCTCAGCTGCAACGTCAAATTACCGAGCAAGCTACACGGGTAGATCAAATATACGCGCTGCTGCCGAGCCTAACGCACCTTCAGTCGTAATGGGTACGTACATGGTGGAGCAAACCCTGAAGGTCCTTGCAGTGAATGTTAATTCACTGATAAGGATTGAGCGAAGAGCCACATTGTTTAAGTTGCTTAAAGACCAAGCCCCTGATGTGCTTTTGGTTAGCGAAACTAAGCTAACGAAAATTCACAAAATGAGGAACAGTATAAAATTATGCGAAGGAATCGACCCAACTCCATTCAAGGAGGAGGCGTTGCGATCTTCGTAAGAAAAAGTATACGTAGTGCATAGGTTTCAGGTGCTAGAAGCATGCATCATGTATATCCCTCTCCACAGTGGTTATACATGGTGTCTGTTTATGCACATAAGGCAACTCAATCCACCCAATGCGATTTCTGAGACTGGAATTGGATGAAAACTTCTTCACTATCGGCGGAGATTTCAACGCCAACCATAGCGATTGGGGAAATAATACACCAAACACTAGAGGGAACCTGCTATTCAATTGGTGGGGTCAGCACAGTGTGATGTACCGACTCGGCCTTAAGGCGACGGATAGTCCGTCGTTTCCTAGACACGGCTCCTATTTGGATCTCCTGCTGTTTGACACACGAATACAACTGACAGGTACGAACCAAAAAACTGTAAACTGTCTTCTCACCTTTGTGCATGGCAGTGACCATTGCGGTCTTAGTGCCGAAATAACCGTTCCGACCGAAAATGCGGAATTGGATGAGTGTGTTCAAAGGCATTCCTACAACTATAGTAGAGTGCGTTGGGCACACTTCTCCAGAACACTGACTAGAGCACTCTACTCGAATTCACTTTACCCACCGTCCAACAGAAATCTGTCAAACGAGGAGATTGACAGGTATCTAAAACTAATGGACAAGACAGTTAAACGACTAAAAACTAAAAACCTTGTAGAGGCCATAGGAGCGACTTTCCAGGAAGTGTACAAGACAAATAACATCATTGGTCCCAACCACGACCTGGAAAATCGAGTCCTTGTCCACAATTTCTACCTTCGAAATGAAATAGTGAACTGGCGAATCGAGAACTCGGGTTTCATCCAGTTCAGTGACGAGAATATGGCAAATAATGTCATCGTCAATGAAAGGGAACAACCCTCGCTCATTTCGAAGGAAGAGCTTCAAACGATCTTCGACAAAATTAGAAGTAAGAAGTCAGTTGGAACCGATGGAATACCGAACATTGTGCTTCGACACCTCCCACCAGAAGCGGTGGACTTTCATACCACCCTGTTTAACAATGCAATAAGTAATGTACATGTTTTTTTTTTGCAGTTTATTTTATTTGGCAAAGTACAAGTAAGAACAAAAGTCTTTTATAGTACATTATGCCGCATCTAAACTAGTTTCTGATGTCCAATGGAACAAAGCCAAGAAACAGTGCACTGGTTCCTGCCTGATTGCTCTGGAGAAGGCTTTCGATACCGTATGGTTAAAGGGACTCTTCTATAAGTTGAGCAGACTGGGCATTAGTAAACCACTACTGTATCTTCTTATCCTTTTATTAACCCTTTCCTCGTTATACGAACTTATGCGTAACGAGTTTCCCATTTTTACTGCATCGCTGCTGCTCCGCTTATGGGGTTGGCTAATGTCGCAGACCGCAGAACGCGTCTACATAATGCTCGGTCCTGGATCGCTTCAGTGGTTAACCCCAGACGTTGTTGCGCATTTGCCATCTGAGAAATCCAGGAATTCTTTTTCCGACCTCGTTTTCTTACAGTTGGAGTGACCGTAGTTGATAGTGCCTTTTTAACCGGATTTTCCGCAGATCTTCTTTGAACGTGGCAATACCAACTTATTCTATTCGCCTCAAGCTGTTCGGTTACCGAATTCTTTATAGGTAGACTTCCTCTTATACGCGTAGATCTAATACAATCGCGTTTAGTAACTCCACTAGACATCCTTAACATTTTCATTTCCGCTGCCGTCATTTTGTTTTCAAACGCTTCGTACATTGTCCAGCACTGTGAACCGTATATAAGAGCTGGTCTAACAACCGTGGTGTAGAGTTTCCCCTTTAATTTAAGTGGAAATTTTCGGTCGCAAAACATTCCCGAATTTTCCCGCCATTTCATCCATCCCACACTCACTCTGTGGTTTACGTCGTCGTCACATTTCGCTTCCATGTTAACGATTGATACTAAGTACTTAAAGATAGTGGTTTTCGGAAGAACTATTCCGTCTAACATTATATCCGGAACAGGTCGCAACGGATGCGCAAATGGGCACGTCAAATGCTCCGTCTTTGAACGACTTATTTTAAACCCGTTTCTCTCTAGCGCATTTCTCCATGAATCTAAGGCGTTCTGTAAATCTTCGACGTTATCGCTAAGTATAACTGCGTCGTCAGCGAAGAGAATTGGCGTTACATTTGCTTCCCGCATGCAGTCTTTTAAAAGATAGTCGAATACTACGTTAAAGAGGAAAGGGCTAAGTACGCTTCCTTGATGCACTCCGACATTAACTGGAAATTCTCTCGTTAGTCCAGCAGAGCTTTTAACCGCAGTTTTAACGTTTCCGTACATGTCTTGTATTATTCTAACATACGTTTCCGGTACGTTTTGAGACCTCAGCGCGGCCCATATGAGATCCCTAGGCACTCGATCGAATGCTTTCTCGAGGTCGATAAATACCATGTGTAAATCCTTACACGAATCTCGGTGCTTTTCCATTATTATTCGTAGGCTTTGGATAGCATCCACCGTCGATCTTCCTTCAACAAATCCACACTGGCTATTATCGAGCTTTATTATTTGCCGAAGACGTTCGTTTAAGACTCTTTCGACGATTTTCATTGTGTGTGACATAAGCTTGATTGAACGGTAGTTGTTGCATTCTCGAGTGTCGCCTTTTCCTTTGTATAATGGAACCAAGAAGCTACTTCTCCATTGATTCGGCATAGGTTGTCCACATTTTAATTTATTTAAAAGTTTCGATAGCCAAACGCTGCCGATCCCCTCCATCTTCAACCAAAACTCTGATGGAATGCTGTCTGGTCCCGCCGCTTTCCCCCGCTTCATTTTTCCAATTGCTATACTTATTTCTTCGATTGAAAAGTCCGAAACTTCCTCCTCGAATAGACCAGCTGTCGGCACGATATCACGTGGAAACTGTTTGTTAAGCAACTCCTTGCAGTATTCAAGCCACCGGTCACAAATTTCCTTTTCATTTGTTAATAGGCGACCGTCTGCGTTTTTGATGTATTTCGGCGAGGTTATTTCCATTGAATTTTTTCTCCTCTGTGCAGCGAGCTTAAAAATATTTGGCATTTTAGTACTGTACGACGTTTGAACTTCTTGGATAGCTTGTCTTCTATCCGCCGATCGTGAGGATATTTGTTCCAACTCCTGGTACAGGTTTTCCGCTTCTGCCGCTCGAGTTCGAGCCAGGACTTTCTTTGCGATCTTTTTAAGACGCTCGTATTCAAGAGCCAGTCGAGCTTTTTCGATATCGTCGCTCCGATCGCATTTTGTCCACGCTTGGAATGCACTCTTCTTGTCGGCCACAGCTCGTTTGGTTTCGTCATTCCACCACCATGTTTCTTTGCCGACGTAATCTATTCGATATTGTCCCCAGATGGGACTTTGCGAGTGTTATGCATTCCTCGTGCATGCTGTTCCACATTTCTTGCGGGCTAAGTGAGTCTGCTATACCATTTATATTTTGAAGTACTTCTTTAGCCAGTGCGATAAATCTTGCGCTTCGTTCCTTCGGTAAATTATACCACCGGATTTTTGGCTTTCCAAACGATGCCCGTGTTTTCGGTGGTTCCGCTGTGAAAAATTCTGTAATGAGCAGACGGTGTTGGCCTACTAGCGATTCTCCAAGTATTACTTTACAGTCCTTAACACGGTTTCTCATCGACATTTTGCAGAGGTGATAATCTATTTGCGTTTCGTGGCCTCCGCTGCTATAGGTGATAAGATGTCGTTGATGTTTAATAAACATTGTATTTAAGACGGTTAAGCCGTAAGCCCTACACGCTACAAGGATGTCTTCGCCAGCTGAATTTCTGATTCCAAAGCCTTTACCGCCGTGGCAGTCCTCATAATCAACATTTGTTTCTCCAACGTGGCCATTTAAATCTCCGCCTACGAAGAGCATCTCATCGATAGGTATATTTCTAAGCAAATTACCGAACTCTGACCAAAATGTATCTTTTTCCGATTGGTCGCATCCATTTTGTGGAGCGTACGCGCTAACAATGTTCCACGTTTCATTGTGTATGACGAGTTTAACACTCATCAAGCGGTCGCTTATTTTCAAGATACCAACGATGTTGCTTAGAAGATCCGCTGCAATAACGATTCCAACACCGTTTCGTCCATTGACCGTTACATGGTAGAACATCTTAAATGCCTTAGTTTTTAAATCTAGAAACCACTACTGTATATTCTTTTCAATATGCTCACAGATAGACAGTTCATCGTGAAAAATGGCGATGTGACTTCTACTGGCACATTCAACATTAAAAACGGTCTGCAACAAGGTGCGGTAAATTCGCCAATCCTTTTCAACATTTACACAAGTGATCTGATAGGTTCACTTCACCATGCCATAGCGTACGCAGACGACTTAATTGCGTACAGATCAGGTCCAAAGATTGAGGTTATAAACATTCTTTTGCAACGTGACTTCTATAAAATTAAACAATATTGCGACGACTGGAAGTTTAAGATCAACTTTCAGAAGTCGGAAACCATTCTGTTTAGGACGCCTTTGTCTGGGGCCTCTTCGGATACCAGAAAGAATTGGCGAAAGTTTCAGATCGTGGGACAACATGGGCAGCCACTTGTTTGTCGAAATGTAGTCAGATACCTTGGGATCTGGCTAGATCAATATCTGTGTTTTAACAAACATATAGATGTTGCTCTAGCCAGAGCCAGAGGTGCTTTTGCCCTAACAAAGAGACTGTTTTATAGCAGGCAACTCGATGCGAGGGTAAAGGCGATCTGCTACATTTCCCTTATTCAGCCTATGCTTACATTTGGTTGTCCCGTGTGGTTCAACGTGAGAGCAAGTCTTTTTGAAAAGATTCGGGTGTTTGAGAGGGCTTGCCTTGGGGCTTGTCTTCGCTTATACGGAACACCAGAGTCTGAGTACATATACTTCTATCCTAATGAGGTCTTGTACAATAGGTCGAACCTAATACGAGTGGACAATTTTGTTATTAAATTGATTCGAAGGCACATTGCAAGAGCAATGACCTCGTCGAGAAACCTGATCTCTGGGGCCTACTATTCCTCCAGAAGCGTTCCTCTACCTCGACATGAAAGGTCTGATCCAGGATAGATTAGCGGCGCCGTTAATCTTCCACTTACGCTCGAACAGCTGCGTACAGGCGACTCAACTACGACAGAGACGTCGCACACGGCAGTGCGTAGCGTCTCCGGTTTAGTAGGGCGGTAGGGAGTCGCGACATGAGGGATGTTGCTCGGCAGCACCAACAATTTTGGTGGCTTGCAGAAAAAGGGGAAGCTCCATCGTCGAATTTCTCTAGTGCAGGGTAGCTCCATTAGGGAGCAGAGTAGGTCAGCCTAATTTTTATTAGCCGTGGCCGGCTTACATAGGATAGGCAGGGTTAAGGTAGTTTTAAGAATAAAAATTATAAAAAATAAAAAATAAAAATAAAAAAACAAAAAAAAATATAAAACAATAGATGGGTAACCTTGTCTAAAAAAAAGTGGTAGTCCATACCAAACCAAAAAGAATTAATACTTGTACAATAAGATAGCTTAAGTAGGTTAAGTAGATTAAGATTTATTTTAGGTAGTTCGTAGTTTTTAGTCTAAAGTTTTATTTTATAACAAAAAATGTAAATACACTAAGTTTTTAAATTTAAAAAAAAAATGTTTTCTTAGTTTTAATTATTTCTAATGTAAAAAAAAATAAATAAAAACAAACTCTGTACGGTTAATCGAAAGACAAAATTGAATTGTTAGGTTTAACTTAGAGCGGGTTATGGGTTAGAAGTTAGAATAAGATAATTTTAAGTTATTTAAGCTAATTTTTAAGCGTTTTTTGTCTAGCATGTAAGAGTTACTGAATTGAAGAAAATAAAAATGCATTCAAAATAAAATGAAATGACCTCCTCTACTTCTTCACCCCCTTTCCATGACATTTCAGAATCGGACCGAGTCGTCTGGTACCGTATAAAAGATGACAGACATGAACTGATTTTGATTGTAGTGATATTTCCGAAAATTCGATAGTTTTCATTTTTGTTTATTCTCTGAATGGAAGCAAAGCGTAACAGGTTTGTGAAATCATTATTTCTAGAAAAGTTGTGAATTTAATTAAATAAATTTTTTTTATTATAATTTTAGGTAGAATATCAAAATGAGTATTTCAAATTAAGAAATTATATTGTAGCAGCAAGGATGACAACGGTTTGCTCTTAAGACGCCGGAGTTCAGATTTTGGAAAAAAATAAAGACAAAAAAAAAGTTCCTGCTGGGTGAAAAGCTGGCGAGAAGAGCGAGAACGATGTGGTAATATCCAAGCACTACTCAACGCTTTCAATTTATCTAATTATTTAAAGTGTTATAAATCGTATCTTTTGATGGAAGAATTCCGTTTTGAAGGCATTTTAAAACATGTTAAAGAAGACATAACACGGAAAGACACCCAGTTGAGAGTTGCTATTCCCACTAAAGAAAGACTGGCAGTCACTCTAAGATTTTTCTCCACAGGTGAAAATTTCAATGAGTTGAATGAAAACATGAAACTCTCTGCTTCGTTTCTTCGAAAGAATGTCGTAGGAGAAGAAAACATGAATGACAAATTCTTGACTTCATTCATATTTATTTCAGTTCCCTTAAACAAATGAGAAGTGGCTGGAAATTTCGCAAGGTTTCGAAACTACGTGGCAATTTCCCCATTGTCTAGGTGCTCTTGACTGGAAACATATGGCATTCACCCCATCGCAGGAAGAAGCACCTATGTTTTACAATTAAAAAGGTTTCAACAGCATCATGCTGATGGCAATGTGTAACGCAAACTGAAAATTCACCTTTATAGATGTAGGTTGCAATGGGCGCATAAGCGATGGTGGTGTACTCATTCGATCTGATCTCATGTTTGTTCTGAGTCACGGCGATTCACTATTTCCCAGACCAGCAGTGCTTGGAAACAACAGGAAACTGCCCTATGTAATAGTAGCAGACAACGCATTTCATAATATGCAGGACCTTGTAAGGCCCCACTCAAAAAAAATATACAAAAGAGTTTCATCTATTTCAACGCTCGCCTGAGTAGAGCCCGACAAAATATTGAACGGGCTTTTGGCGTATCGGCTAATCGTTTCAGGGTTTTGCAGTCAACAATTAAAATTAATTCAGATAAAACAGTGACGGTTGTGCAGTGCTGTTGTGTACTACACAATTATCTTATCGAAAAAAGTTAATGGTACAAGCGAAACTTAAGCGATATTTCTGCCACAAACTGTCTCAATTACGAGGAAGAAGAAAATAATATAAACGAAGCAAATCAACAGAGACCAAGACAATGTCCCGAGCCCGGATTTGTCGTCTGAATAAACGATATCGAAAAATACGTGTGTGCATTTGCGTGTGTTTATTCTCTGCGGAACGAATAAATTATAATATATATCATTGGGTTAATATTAATACTAACACGTAAAACGTCAAATATTACTGAGTGCATACACCAACAACAAACGTAACCACATAAGCCACCGATTACATTATTCGAATCTAAAACATAAATTTTCGATCACACTCGAACATTGATTCGTACTCATTATGATTTTACCACTTTGGTTAAGCGACTAGCATGATCGAGCTGTTCGCTTGTGTTCGGGTCGCTGATGACACCCGAGTTACGGTCTACTCGTGCACGCACAAAATTTGCAAAAATTAATAAATATGTTTGTTAATTCTGTGCCACTCAATCTATTTTGGTTTGAAATAAATCAAATATGTATATACATATCCATAAATACATTGTGTACATACATATTTTACTTGATCAACTCGAGCTTGTTTATTTCGATCAACTTCGATCATACGCTCACGCTCTCAAAATCAAAACATTCATGCATTATTCGGGTCGATAGTCTCGTTCGGAACAATCATTCGTTCCGATTGCTCAAAGCAATCGTGTGAGCTGCTCGTTTGCGAACATACAATTCTGGCTCTTGCGTGTTCGATCATAAAATTTTCGTTTCGTGTGCACAACTCGATCGAAACTACTAACTGCTGGGCGCTGAGTTGATTTGATTGAATTTTTAGCAAAGGTGATCGATCATAATCGATTATAGTCAATGCAGCTGTCTGGTGTATATATACGTAATTTCTTATAAGCCTGTGCCTGTGCCTGTTTTTTTTCACTTAGTGGCATCACTTCACTTGATGAAATCTCTACAACACCTTGCTCTTCTTCTTCGGCATTATTGCATAGAATCTGTAAAAATTATAAATCATATGAATACATTGCTATTGTAATCGTACTATAATTATTTTTCTTACCTCCGAAATATTTATATTAGACGTGCTTGCACATTCATCGTTCACGTGCATTAAAAACAATTCTTCGTAACACAAAAGAGTAGGCTTACACAGCCGAGGCACAGTTTGTTTTTTGGTTTTTGTTTTCATGTACCTAGTGTATTTGCTTTTGTATTTCAGATTCTGATTGTGATTCAATGGAAGGAATTTCTTGTTCAAGGTTATTTCCTGTTTTTTTTAGGAATAGTGAGAGGGGATTAGCAGGAAAGTATTTCTAGCAATAGAAACTTGGGATACTGCCTTTCATTCTTGGATTGCTGGTTTATAGTGAGGTCCCAGCGCCTCTCACTCTTGGGGTGCTGGCTTATATTGAGGTCCCGGTGCCTCTCACTCTAGGGGTGTTGCTGTATAGTGAGGTCCCGGTGCCTCTCACTCTTGGGGTACTGGTTTATAGTGAGGTCCCGGTGCCTCTCACTCTTGGGGTACTGGTTTATAGTGAGGTCCCGGTGCCTCTCACTCTGGCGGAGTTGGTTTAAGTTCGTCATTGTTTTGCTTTTGTTTTCTTGACAAAATTTGAATTTTTTGATTTTTACTCGTAATTCTTTTTTGGATTTTCCAGGCACAATGTTTTCGCGAAGAGAATAAGAAGTGCAAAGTGAAGAATTTCTTTGCGATGCTCAAAGCATTGGTTTTGCTCATCAAACCAATTCGAGTCCCTAAGGTTTGTTATTCGTATGCATTTTAAGGCCATTCTCTCCCTTATATTTCTAATATGCGAACGATCTCTAAAAATTGTATGGTATATGGTACTTTGAAATGGACCTTACAAATATTGAAAAATTCATCAGTTGGTGCTAAGAGACTCCCAAAATCGCTATTTTGGGAAAAATTCTTTGCAAAAATGAAGAATTTTGACGGATATGTCGTTTGTTCATCACTTTAAAAAAAGAATTCGAACAATTTGCACACTTGGTTTTTAAAAGCATTTTAAACGCCAGATATTCTGTAAAATAACGCATAGCAGTCGTTTCCAAAGAAATTTCATTTATCATTTTTCGAACAAAGTATTATCAAATACAGTTTCCCCGCGTGCTTCCGGTAATAGAAATGTTCTTGATGTGCGCGGTTGCGTCTGCGAGGTATTTAAATTTAACAATTCTACATCGTCGTCATCATAATTGCTATGAGGAGAGAAAGCAATTAGTTCTGAGGACAAAACTTTAGACATTCAAATATTAAATTCGTACAAAGAGAGATTTTTGTTATTACCACCTTTACTGCGAATAATAGAAAATAAATTCTCCAAAATATCTTGATGAGTTCTTTTTGTAAGAAAATACTCAACTTTCCCGAATAAACCATCACTTATATGTTCACTAAGTAATAAAACCTCGTATATTGTCTGTACCATTCCTTTTACAAAAAAGCTCCTTGGAAAATTAGTAGACTCTTGCATTGATCTTAAGTAAGACAAGAATTGTTTAAGCTCATTATAAGCTGGATTTCCAACCTAAACTCCACGCTTTAAAATATTTTTACTGTAATGAGACCCACTATCCATACAGTCAAAAGCATTATTCATTTTTAATGTAAGCGCTTGTGTTACTAGATCTTGGCCGCGTATGACAGCATCTTTAGAGACGAGCTATATAGAGCAATGTCTAGTTTCGGCATGCCTGCCGAACTCGTCCGTCTGTGGTAAAGGTCAAGGTCGGTAAAGATTTCACCGAGAACTTTGAGGTGCAGAAAGGATTTAGACAAGGCGATGCGATGTCAGAATAGTGCAAAACTCACGAGCAAACCCAAGAAGCACTATCTTTCAAAAGTCCGTCCAACTACTCCCATATGCCGACGATACTGACATAATCGGGACAAAGCAGCGTGATGTCAGTGACGCTTTCACGAGTATTGAGACGGAAGCGGAAAAAATGGGGTTAGCAGTCAATAAGGGCAAGACCAAGTATATGCTGTCAAGCAAAAACAACAACCAACACCGACGTCTTAGGCAGAACATCAATCTCACAGACATAACTTTGAGGTAGTTAAGGACTTTGTTTACCTAGACTCCACTATAAATTCAGACAATGACACCAGTGCTAAGACCAAACGAAGGAAAGCTCTTCCCAACCGCTGTTTCCTTGAGTTTAGAAAGCAATTGAGTAGCAAAGCCCGCTCTCGAACAATAAAAGTCACCTTTTATAAGGCCTTAACAATCCCGGTACTGCTCTATGGCACAGAGGCATGGACATTAACAAAATAGATGAGGGTGTTCTTGGTTGCTTCGAGAGAAAAATTCTTCGGGCGATCTTCGGTCCCGTCTGCTTTGAAGGTGAATGGAGTAGGAGATACAACAATGAACTCTACGGACTGTACAGCGACATCGACCTAACCAGAAGAATGAAGATCTAAAGACTGAGTTGGCTGGGTCATGTAGAGCGTATGGACACCAATCTCTGGTCCGAAAAGTCTTCAAATCCGCTCCCGAGGAACAGCGCAGTAGAGGAAGGCCAAGATTCATGTGGCGCACACGAATGGAAAGCCAACTTAGCGTGCGAAACTGGAGGCAGCTAGCCAGGGATCAAGCTGGCTGGAGACGCTTGTAGATTGAGACCCAGGTCCACCCCGGGCCGTAGCGCCACTTAAAGTAAGTAAGAATTTGGGGCTATGTGTGAACTTGTAAATTTTAAGCATGGTGTAGCCACATTATATCTTTCTAATTTTCTTTTTTTTATAACTTACGCGCGCCTAAGGGTGTTATGATACCCTATTACTGTTGCCTGGACACGGGCGGAAAAATAGAAAGAGGAGAAAGGAAAGCATTGTTGTGATGTAGTGTTTTGAAACTCGGGTATATTTGGTTTCGATATTGACTCTCCAGGGGTGGGAGTCCGAGTAGGACGGAGATTTTTCTTTACTCGGAATGATTCAGGTTATCAATTTGAACGGTTATTTTGGGCTTGAAATTCTACAACAGCCAAATCTACATGCCAATGTTATATGCCTTCACACGCAGATTTTTCTGACTGAGTTCCAATTACACAAATGAAAAACTTGTCATAAGTAGGATTCGAACCTTAACCCTCCGAGTGAGAAGCGATGGCTAATACTATTACACCACGGCCACCCAAGGCGGTGAAATTGAATATTTCTCTGAAAACTAAGGGTGTTATGATACCCTATTACTGTTGCCTGGACACGGGCGGAAAAATAGAAAGAGGAGAAAGGAAAGCATTGTTGTGATGTAGTGTTTTGAAACTCGGGTATATTTGGTTTCGATATTGACTCTCCAGGGGTGGGAGTCCGAGTAGGACGGAGATTTTTCTTTACTCGGAATGATTCAGGTTATCAATTTGAACGGTTATTTTGGGCTTGAAATTCTACAACAGCCAAATCTACATGCCAATGTTATATGCCTTCACACGCAGATTTTTCTGACTGAGTTCCAATTACACAAATGAAAAACTTGTCATAAGTAGGATTCGAACCTTAACCCTCCGAGTGAGAAGCGATGGCTAATACTATTACACCACGGCCACCCAAGGCGGTGAAATTGAATATTTCTCTGAAAACATTAAAGAAACATTACTATCTGGAGTTAGCATATCTGATTTGAGTAAGGCATTTCGCATGGATTTTAATGTGCGGAAAATCATAAAAACAAAATATGTTTTCATTATTGAAAATTGTAAAAGGCTTTTCTTCTGTAACACCTAATAATTGGTAAACTTTCCTATTGTTAGGTCCTTGGTCGCAAACTATAGCGCACACTTTAAGACCATGTTCTGGGCACATTGTCAAATTATTTTTTAAAATAGACTTCAGATTAACCCGTTTGGCAGAGTTTGCTGAAACAAAATAATTTAAAATACTTTTCCAGCTATCAAAGAAGCCGTTTACCATGAAAACACAAATTTCGTTGACATACAATCTTTTTCGATCCACTTCTTGATCTTCAAATCCCTCAATTAAGTCATTTTTGATATTGTACGTGAGATTTGAACGAATTCTATTTTCATCACATATCAGTACCACATTCCGTTCACGTTGCAAAGTTTTGGTAGCAAAGATGAAAGATTTTCTGAATTTAGGTCTAAATTTAAATTACAATTTAGATTTAAGAAGGGAACAGCGTCCCTTTTAAGCACTTTTCTGCCAACAAATTCCGAATAAAAATGATTTTGACAAACAAAATATTTTCCCTCGCTCTCAAAATCGCATGCCTGCCTGCACAAGTTTCTCAAAATCTCTTTTTTTTCATTTGAAGGACATGCACAAACTTTCAGATCGGGGAAATTTATTTTCGTTTTTTACAAAACGAACAAGAAACCCCAGACTTCCTTTTACGTGTATCACACATTGCTAAATATTTAAAAGGTATACCGGTGAAAAAAATCGCTCTACAATAAACCGAATCATCCAAAAACCTCGAAAGTTGACGGCGAATGAAAATGAAATTCGAATGAAAATCGAACAAAAGCGACATTGGCGTCCTTCTGAAAATATATACATATGCATATGTACGATGTGCCTCCTCAATAAATATATACACACAAACACCCCACAGTGCAGTGTAGCGATCTATACTCTGTCCAACATAAATTGGCAGTACAGGGAAGATATGGATGTTTGTCTCTCATTCGCACTCTTTTGTTTTCCATAAGTGCTATTCAAACAAAAGCTCTTACAGGGTCTCCGTAGTAAGCATTTCCGATTATCAAAAATCTGAAAGAATAGTGTGTAGGGTTACCGTCCCTTTTTTTTAATTGAAATTTTCATTTAAATAATCTGTTTTATTTACAAAATATGTAAAATAAAACAAATTTACCTTTTTCCACACCACTAAGAGGTAAGATATCAGGCGCGGCTTAAAAACACAAATTGCACAAAACTCAGAAAAAAATAAATACACCTTTCGAAAGCACAATTTACATGATAACACTTAACTTAACTAACGAAGTTAAAACAAGGAAAAGAGTTACCACGCGGACATTGGTAACTTTGAATGCACATCAATTTAATAGGGCTTGAATAGCCACAGGCCACAGCCAATCAGTGCACAGTGCACACTCAGATGGGAACTCAGTGGTGTGTAGACACTTTTATGGGGAGTTTAGTATGGTGCAAAAACATGGCACCCTACTGAATTAAAAAAAGCTTCCCCATAAGACGCGTACTGCCAATTTATGTTGGATAGAGTATAGATAAACACCAGTTACATAGTCAGTCATTCCTTTAGCATATGTTCGTTTGCAAGATCGATTGAGACGCAAAAAAAAATAAAGGGTTGCAGCAAAACGAAATATGAAAAAAATGTGTGTATACCGAAGTTACAACAAACTGGAGGATGGTTGATATCCATGACTACACATCTTAAAATGGTTTCATACCGAATTGATGTAACAACCCTTAGGTTTGCGAATTTTATTGTCGTTGAAAAAGTGGTCATTTATTTTTGCTGTGCATGCGACATCTATGTACTTTATTATCTGTGATTGGATACTTTGTGGTTTCTTCGATTAACTTCAAAGTTTTCAGTTTCGTCCAAGAGTTTCCTTGATCTATATATTCTCCATTTTTTAAATTATATATTCTGACTATATGCAAACATATATACTATATATATATTAAGTTCATTGATCTTGGAAAAATAATGTTGGATCACACAACACACCATAAGAAAATAAACACTTACCTTCAATTTATTCAACTTGTATATTCATATTTTTAATCAAATTCATATTAGCAAAACATTATTTCTTCTTTTCAACACAATAATTGTGAAGAGAGTGTTTTCCAAAAAATCATCATTGCCAACCACTGAAAAAAATATACAATGGACACGCCTTCCACGTCCATGAATTCTCCCTCCACTCTGGTTTCGCATCTGTCAAAACCGGCTTTTTATCTTTTCCACAATACATTATCCAATGCCATTCAAGCAGATAATCAGTACGCCCTGAGACTCAGTTAGACTCAGTCATGAATGAACTAACATAAATGGAAAACTTTCCACATATCGGCCGTTCCAAAAACTGGTTTCTACTTAGGGCCCCTACCGTGTGAAACCTGTCCGTGAATACGTGTGAATGTTAAAATTTAAGATTACGTCATTCATAAGAAAATGGTGAGGTGAAATCTTGTTTTGACATTTCTAATGTTTACAACTTTAATTTCGTGTAAGTTCCAAACAAATTTTAATTATGGACAGTAAATTGCTTTCTTATATTTTTCAGGACAACAAAAAAAGGAATATGAAGACATCTACACCAAGAAGCAACAATATTCTACAAAATACTGCTGCCACCAACGGATTGGTTTTTTGTGGATGTGGATGTGGCAAGAGCAGTTGAAATAGTTTGTTTACGTTTCCTTTTTAGTAAGCAAAACTATTTTAATTTGAAGATAATTAATTAAACTTCTTATTTTGCAGAGTAATCTTACTATTCAACATCTTGGCAAATGCGTATGTGAGTAAAATGCAATTTTTTCGATTTAGCAATAAATTCAATGGCTTTTTTCGCAGATTCAACGTTTGCAGTTCCAACATCTTGGCGAATGCATTTGAAGAATGGAAACATCGGAATCAAACAAAATACATGTGAGTAAAATGTAATGTTTCAGTTTAGCTGTGAATTTAATGCATTTTTTCTTAGCAGATTCAACGTTTACAGTCCCATCATCCTGGCAAATACGATTGAAGAGTGTAAACATCGGAATCAAACAAAAGACATGTGAGTAAAATGAAATTTTTTAAGTTTAGTTGTGAATTTAATGCCTTTTTGTTAGTAGATTCAACGTTTGCAGTCCCACCATTCTGGCAAATATGTACGTTTAAAGGGTGGAAACATCCTATTTTGACAACAGAAAACTTGGTATTTTACGGTTTGGGAACATACGAGTAATATGTAAATTTTGTTTGTTTTTGTTTGATAAATAAAATATCTTTACATAAAAATTGTGTTTATTTATTACTTTTAATTATGCATTTCCAAACCACACTTGAGTTATGCACAGTGGTTTGTTAACCGATTTTTTTGGTTAGGTGTTCGTTATCGTCGACGAAAAAATATGGCCCAATAACGCCGCCGGCATGCAAACCGCACCAAACAGTTATTTTTTGTGGATGAAGCACATGTGGATTTTCACCCCACCAATAACGCATATTTTGCTCATTGACGAATCCATTGAGCCAAAAATGAGTTCATCACTGAAGATGATTTTGCGATGAAATTCACCATCTTGGCGCATCTTCTCCAGAGCCCAATCGGAGAACGTACATCGCTTCAAATGGTCCATCGGCTTCAATTCTTGAGGCACCTTGATTTTGTATTTGTGTAAACCAATATCCTTACGCAAAATACGCCATAATATGGTCTGAGCGTTGCCCAATTCTTGAGAACGCCGTGGAATTGACTGATTTGGATCGTTTGCTACGGACGCTTGAACGGCAGCGATATTTTTGACACTTCGACACTCACTGACACGGCTACATCACACAACGACTATGTAGACCCAAATTTTTGCACTAAACTTGTTATTGCCTGTCTACTAGGGCGAGAATTACGACCGAAAATTGCAATTAACGCTCTTAAAGTTGCAGTCACCGACTCCGAATTTCGGTAGAAAATTTTTATAATTTGCAGACGTTGCTCGTTCACAAATTAAATTCAAGTCTCTATTAAAAAACCCGATACAATTTGATTATTGTTTTTTTTTTATAAATAAACGAGAAGGATTAATGATTATTTTAAATATTTTCATTTTAACTCAACGTAAGTCATTTGCAAAATTGATTTTAAAATATTTCTTAAGTAGCAAACAGCAAACAAAGCAATAACCGAACTATCCAAATATCCAAAACTTGTTATTTCTAAGTACTATAAAGAATAAACTAATATACTGTGAATATATACATACGTGTAACTGGACACATTCAACTTAAAAAATATAAATAAAAATGCAATGTGGCAAATGGTGGTTTTCTGACATGAATTTCTAAATTCAAAGAAAATATCTATTTCCAAGAAATTGAATATTAAAATAATACCTAGCCTACAAAATTTCCAATTGATCACTGCCTGACATTCTCGCTTGACCGATTTTGAAGTAAACCTTTAAAAGCTACCACTGCTCATGTTCTAATTCGAAAATAAAATGCGCAATTATTAAGTGATTTGTCGCGGAGCCAGAACTCGAGCGATGAAATTACTACAAAAGATTAAGCAAAAATTAAAGTGCATGCAAAATTATATTAAAACTTCATAATTTTCAAAGAAAGAACTAAAGCACCAACTATTAATCGGTGTTTTATTTCAAACAGCAATTTACTTCTATTCCAAGATCCATTGCCATTGGAAAAAAAGGCATAGATTTTGCAAAACAACAACAACGCTTTTCAATTTTTTTGTTTAGGGACTCGTTAGTAAATACTTTTTTAACTATTTTGTGCCATTCATTTTTTACCAAATTCCCAATTCATTGCTCAGTTTTTGCATTCATTTCAATAAGAAAGAAAAAGAAAGAGAAAAACTTAATTTGTGTAAATTGAACGCTGTATTTTCTGCAAATACCACACTATAATGGTAAAAATTGGCGAAAAGGTCAAGAAATCTTATTAGTTCCACAATATTGGTACACGTTGGCTATTTCGGGAAATGAAAACTAACATCTAAAACGCCACGCTTTTTATTATTTATAGTAAGAAGATCTGCGGAAAATCCGGTTAAAAAGGCACTATCAACTACGGTCACTCCAACTGTAAGAAAACGAGGTCAGAAAAAGAATTCCTGGATTTCTCAGATGGCAAATGCGCAACAACGCCTGGGGCTAACCACTGAAGCGATCCAGGACCGAGCATTATGTAGACGCGTTCTGCGGTCTGCGACATTAGCCAACCCCTTAAGCGGAGCGGCAGCGATGCAGTAAAAATGGGAAACTCGTTACGCATAAGTTCGTATAACGAGGAAAGGGTTAATAAAAGGATAAGAAGAAGAAGAACGAGTCAACAAATATTTTCTTGAAATACTTAAAAACGATAAAAATAATGATTTATAATTTATTGGATAGTATTACTTATTAAAATTACAATGTTTACTTGAGACACGTATTACAACAACAAAAAATTGTCCAGAGCTCCTAAAAATACTTAAAGCTTACACAATTGACTTACAATACTAGCTTAAGTTTTCTGATAAGCTGATTTGCAAATTATTTATATCTTGAAATAAAAGTGTTAAAATATGATTTCAAGGTATTTTATTAATTTAGTTCTGAAACCATCATTTTTGGTACACTTAAAGCAAAACAAAAGTCCAAATGTTCTTGTTCCTGTGTTTTTGTTAGTCACCAAAAAGAAAATACAACAATTTTGGCGATTCATGTGGATGACCTGACTGTGGTAGGCGACGATAAGGCAATTGTGACATCGGTAGTCGAGCACCTACAGAATCATTTGAAAATAAGAACGATGCAAGTGGGTTGCTTTCTAGGATTTGAGATCGATCAGCGAGGCGATGGTTCTATTTTCATGCATCAGACTGAATACGCACGGAAAATTTTGGAGCGATTCCATTTTGAGGACTGCAATCCGGTTTCTGTTCCTAGTGATCCAAACCAGGTCTTAACTAAAATCGATGAGTCAGGACTAAGTAAGTTTCCATATCGGCAATTGGTTGAAAGTCTAATGTACCTAGCTATTGCAACAAGGCCAGATCTTAGCTACGCAGTCAGGAACGTCAGTCGCTTCTTAGAAAAACCAACATTGGTCCATGAGAATGCAGTAAAGCGAATACTGAGGTATGTGAAGGGTACAATAAGTTGTGGGCTGCTGTACACACGTGGTGGTAATGGTCGCTTTAGTGACGCGGATTATGCTGGTGATGTTGTAACAGGAAGATCAATGTCAGGTTTCGTCTTTAAGTACAACGATGGGGTAATGAGCAGGAATAGTGCACGGCAGAAATGTGTCGCGCTCTCCACGACAGAATCAGAATACATCGCGGCATCTGAAGCGATCAAAGAACTAGTTTGGTTACAAAGTTTATTCCTAGAATTGATATCCAACAAGATTGATGACATCACATTATTCTTTATGGGCATCCAAAGTGCTATCCGATTAATAAAGAACCCCGAGTTCCACACGAGAAGCAAGCATATTGATGTAAGATACCATTTCATTCATGAGAAATTCGAAGAACGATACTTTAAACTCCAGTATATCTCAACAAAAGGAATGGTTGCAGACATTCTTACCAAAGCCCTACCAAGAGAACGTTTTCAGTTTCTGTGTGGATTGATGGGAGTTGTTTCAGTTGAAAGGTAACTTCAAGTTTTTATTATGATGTGGTGCATTTAAAGTTTATTAAGATTTAGCACAGTTTATATGTTGAAAGTGGGAGTGTTAGAAAAAATAACAGCTTTTGTCAAATTTTTTGTTTAACTCTCATGTACTCATTTCTATTTGTTCATTCATGCACACACTCACACCGCTTACTGACTTACTCTCATATACTCTTAAAGTAAAGTATTACAGAAGAACTACCTACCTAGACTATGTACAATTATGTAAAGCTAGTTCAGTTCATTTCGAAGTCTTTAATAATAAACATACTCTGAATTAAGCTGCGTCTATAATTTTATTTCGAGGAATATTCAGCGGAACGAACGTTGGTATAATCTACAGGTAATCTGATAAATTCAACAGTTCTAATAAATTTACTTTTTCACCACCATGAAATAAATATTGACCACCTTAAAATACTTTTTTGTTAGTTTAGTTCTTTAGTTTATATTTTTTTGTGACTTCTGTAAAGAAACCTTATTCTTGTAAAATGAGTAAGTAAATTAATTTAAGCTTTGAACTTTTTCATTTTTTTCTTTTACTGGGCAATAACTTTTTACTAAAAAATCACGTAAGTACAATAATATGTGTTTATGGTTTATTATTCATTCAATATTTGCGTGAACGTATTTAATTCATTTAATTTTTATTTATTAGTTCCTAAAAATTGTTTCGTTGATTTTTGGTTATTGATTTTTTTGGTTATTTTTAATGCATGAAATGTTTAACAAGTAAACCTTATCTGAACATGCTATGTTACTTTGCGTCTAATTTTAAACGGATTTTGCAGATTATTGATGCAGTTATAGAGAAGGTGCTTAGAATGAGTCGAGAGCTGAATAAAGATGTTTTTTTTTTTAAGCTAAACTTCTCTCGTGTCAATAAGTACGTCATGATAAGCAACAGATTCCCGACCAAAATAGAATTCCTGAGTATAGCCATTTCAATCTTCGATCCGTTTGGGATAACAGCGAATCTCGTTATCCATTTCTGCAGTCGGTCTGGAGTTATGGTGTTCGATGGGACGAACCGATGTTGTGGAGACCGGGCTTGCCGACCTTGTGTCAGTTTAAAGTGCACAGATGTTATGGCCCCTTTCTGTCATCAGCCACCAAAGAGTGCCCCAAGTAAATTGATGACGATCCCTCGCCGCGAGCCATCTACTGCCGTTCTCAGTCTAAGGCTTTCTGATACCATGGTTGCATACTATGAAATAGAGTTGAAGAATCCATACTTTTAGAGCGATTCTAGAATGGTTTGCTGGCTTCCGAATTGCCGTGATATACGAAAACAGCAGATCTATTCACTGGCGTTGGATTCCAAGAAAGCAGTCTGTATAGGTTGACGCCTTATTTGTGTTGCGACAAACCAAAAAAGAAAACGCGACAGCGGTTAAATTCAATGCAGACTGGGCTGCTTTACAATTTTACTTATACAAGATTTCATTATGTATGCTTATGTTGTTTATGTTAATTGAATTAAATGCTAATGTAAGTTAGGAATATAAAAAATACTTACATCTCCTCTCATAACTGATACAATTTCAAGTTTAATATGAAGAAACAATAAATTCATTATTTTATTATATAAAAATGGATGTAACAAATAATCATTTGAAGGAAAAAAAGCAAGATAATAAATCATTTAATGATTGAGGTTATAGACAAAAAAAGTTAAGGCTTCTAACCTAACATATTGGTTTAGTAAATATGTCTGCGGTCATTTCATCAGTTGGTAGGTATTTCAAAGTAAGTAGCTCCTTCTCTGCAACATCATGGACATAGTGTACTTTAATTTCTATACGCTTCGTACGGTTGTGAAAAAAAGGATTTTTTGCAAGCTTCTGTGAATTCAAGTTGTCACCAAAAAATTCCGTTCCGCCTTCAACAAGTCCGTAGAAAACCAACTCTTCCAGAAATCGCCGAAAATACACAACTTCTTTTGATGCAGTAGATACTCTGATTCGGTACTGCTAAGGGCTGTGGTTGACTGATTTTTGCTGTCCCATGATATGGCTGCATCAGCTAGGAAGAATGCAAATCCCGTATACGTTTTTTGGTCAATGCTGTTTTCCCCCCAGTCACTTCTCCTAACCGAAGTTAGTATCATCTAACCTATCGATTCGTTACAGTAGGGAACTCATTTTGATCCGATTCAATGATTAATCTCGATAAAAAAAACAATAACTAATACTGCTTTCACAAGCCTGACGCCTAAAAAGTGGTCAATTGGACCCTTATCAATCACTTCAAACTTCTCGCTGATTTGTTGTTTGATTTTGTTCCAGAGTAAGAGCGCACGTCCTGCAACCGTGTAATGCGTTCTGAGACGTTGTTGTATTTTTCACATGAAGTAATTGGAATGGTTTTATGAAAAGAATCAATGTCGCTGGGGCCTTTTCAGGATTCAATTTCCATGGTGCCAAAGTATCACCCTCTGTGGGAGCTGCATGTGTACCAGACACGTATACCGACAAACTCAAATGAATTAAAATCGACTTTATCAGAATTTTCTACGAATCGAAGTTATAATCTTCTAACGCTTCTGGGCCCATATCCTATGTTGGCACAAACCAAAACGAAGAAGCGACAGCAGTTGAATTCAATATAGACTGGGTTGCTTCATTACAACAACTTAAAATTAGTATGAAAACCGTTTTCCTTATATAAGATATCTTTACGTACAAACATAGCTGTTAATTGAAAGAAATACTATGCTATGTTAGGTATATATTAAGTACTAACAATTTCAAAGTTTTCGTTCAAAGCCAGGCACCCAATTATCCTACTTAACGACTATTAGTTGAAAAAGATCATTTTCACCGTCTCTGGACTACTAAAACAACGACAACATAGCCTACGAAATATGCCAAAGGTTCTGGGTGCCCAGCCTTTAGTCAGTCGTTATAATGATTGTCAGTTTTGCCGCATTCGAGCCGATCAATCATAGCCACTGCTAATGGATCACCTCACTCCTCACCATTCACCTTTACCGGACTTGACTACTATTGCCCAGTCTTCATCACCCATGACTGTCAGAAAGTGAAAAGATGGTTCGCGCTTTTCACTGAGTTTTCCAAAATTGTATCGACTGGGTTTTTAACTATCCATCAAATCCCCGTGCTCGAGGTTGATAAGAGAGATTGGTGCTATCCATAAAGAGGTTTCTGTCTGACACTCTGAATGAAGTGGCAACAAGGATAGGGACTATGTTGAGGGCGTTGATCGAAGCAGAGAACATAATCAACAGCCGTCTCCTCACATAATTGCTAGTTTCTGCTGAAGGTGAGGAGTCTTTGACACTGAACCATTTCTTGCGGAGTGTGATAGATTTCTGATCACATCAATCAACGAGCCCTGGAAGAACCGAGATCGGTTCTGGAAGAGATCGATTCAGGAGTACTTCCTGACTTTGACGAGACGCATACCAAAAACATTCCACTAATTACTGTCGCAATGAATTCGAATTACTAAATTATTTATTGTTTACTTGAATCAATAAGAATTTTAGTCGTTAGACTTACGTTGTTAAGTGCGGTCGCTTTTTATCAAACGTGATTACTATATCAAAATTCCGAAAAGAGAACGTTTCCCTACTATTGAAGACAATTTGTCTTCAATACTTAAAAGCCGGAAAATGAACTCTAAGGAAAAAGACCCCAGGGCAAACTTTTTTGCACCCCTTCAGTGCTTACCGGACTCTGATAACGATGCTGAATTTGAAGATGAAGTCATCACACCAACTTCACAAAAAAAAACTAAAGTTACATCTATTTGTGTTTTACAAAAAAACAGTGAAAGTGCTCACAGCCTTATGAGCGAAAGCAAAATAATTGACTATTGTATTAAAAAAATATCAATTGGAATTAAAATTATTAGTGATAGTGCGGACATTCATCAAAGGGTTTGTTCTTTGCTTAAACTCAAAAAATGGCAATTTTATACGCACGATTTTCCTGCGGCCAGATCGTTGAAAGTAATATTGTACGGGTTAGATGAACTGCCACTTAATGAACTCAACAAAGAACTAATCACTCTCGGTCTCAAATGTATTGACGTTAAGATTTCTTTTTTTTTTTTGGTGGGTAGGTGTGAAAATCTTCATAGACACTATGAACCCGTTGCTCATAGTAGTGTGAAATTCTTACTCACTAAAAACACGCCTCCCTTCTTATCGACTACTACTAAGTAACCTTATTAAGTAGTTTCCGTTTCAAATAACGTTCGCGTGGGGCAGGTAGCTTTCCAACAAAAGCACCTGTTAGTACCGCTATTATATGCGGATAGTCCTTATCGCGCCAGATCGAATGGTCTCATTCTTTGTAGTCGACGCACTAAGTTTGTCTCGTCCAGAATTTGGAGTATTTTATTATTACAATGACCATGAAGACGAATACGGAGTTTGCGAGCAAAGTTAATTATTTCGTTCTCGACGGTAACTATTCCTAAGTCTCTGTGGATATCACTGTTTCTGATATACCATGGGGCGTTCACGATTTGTCTTAGAACTTTCTTTTGATAGCCTTGGAGAATATTTCGGTTGCTTGGTTTAGTACAACCCCAAAGTTGTATACCGTACGTCCAAACGGGTTTAAGCACTTGCTTATAGATGAGCAGTTTGTTATGTATGCTTAACTTGGAATGTTTTCCTAGTAGCCAGTACATTTGTCTGAATTTATTTTCAAGTTCATCACGTTTCTTCTTAACATGCGGCTTCCATTTCAGTTTTACATCTAGTGTCATTCCTAGATACTTTGCTTCATTTGCATATGGTATTTGTACCGAGTTAATGAAAATGGGAAGGTTGTTTATTTTTCGATAAGTAAAATTAACATGAGTAGATATGGTCTCGTTGAGAACAATTCATCATATCTTTGTCCATTCATAGATTTTATCCAAAGCCGTTTGTAGCTTTCCAGTAGCTAACTCGACTGAAGTATCTGTAGCTAGTATCGCCGTGTCGTCCGCGAACGTGGCTACTATGGTACCTGATTCTTGCGGTATGTCTCGAGTATAGAGTAAAAACAATACCGGACCAAGTACACTTCCTTGCGGATCTCCAGCAGCGATGTCTTTAAATTCCGAGTATTCGGTGGCATGTTTAACACGAAAAATTCTGTATTCCAGGTACGATTTCAGAATCGTATGCAGCTCTCGCGGAAGAACCTGACTTAGCTTAAAATGTAAGCCTTCATGCCATACCTTATCGAAGGCTTGGGACACGTCAAGAAACACGCTAGAACATATCTTTTTCCCCTCTAGGGCTTTCTCAATTTCATTCGTAATTCTAAAGACCTGGTCAATTGTGGAGTGCTTAGTTCTAAAACCGAATTGATGATCAGGAATTAGATGCCTTTCTTCAATGATCGGTTGCAAGCGCTTCAATAGGAGTTTTTGAAATATTTTAGATATTATCGGCAGAAGCGATATGGGTCTGTAGGACTTTTTTTCATTTAGAGATTTGCCTGGTTTCGGGACCATTATAACTTCGGCAACTTTCCATTGACTTGGAACGTTTAATAATCTTAGCGCGGCATTTATAAGTTGGAGCAGTTTGATCAGGGCTTTCTTTGGCAACTCCTTGAGAATTTGACCTGTTATCAAATCATAACCAGGGGCTTTGTTATTTTTCAATTTATTAATTGCTTGGTTAAGTTCTCGTAGGGATACTGTTTTTATTCTAAAATTGTCCGGTGCCTTAATTATATAATTAGAACCTCCTGTTAACGCCTGTCCATCAAAAGGCTTAAACGTTTCTTCTAGGTGCTCGGCAAATAGATCCCCCTTTTCTTTATCTCCTTTTGCCCATTCGCCATTATTTTTTCTTATGGGAGGAAATTGCATTTGAGGCTTTTTGATTTCCTTCATGGCTTTCCATAAGTAGTAATTTGAACTTCTTTCGGCAGTCAGACCTTCGAGATATGTAGAGATATTCCGATTTTTGTAATCTCGTATTGCTTCCTTCAACTTGTTGCATAAGTGGTTCAAGTATGTTTTATGCTGGGGAGCACGGGATTGTTGCCATCTTTTGCGCGCTCTCCTCTTTTCTCTCACCAGTTCTTTTATTTCACTACTTGCTTTCTCTTTTCTTTTTGGAGTTGGAGTGTTGTTCCAGGCAGCGTTCTGCAGGACATTGATGAATCTGTCGCCTTGTCTTCTATTTCGTTTTGTGTTTTTAGCGACACGTTTAGAACAATATGTTCATTGCAGTAGTTTCTAAAAGCATCCCAGTTAGTTTTGTTAGTTAATTTAGGCGCCACTTCTTTCTTAATTAAGAGTATGCTTAGTGTCAAAATGACTGGCGAGTGATCTGAGGAGAGATCATAACTTTGCCCTTTGTGACAAAGAAGCCTATAAGATCAGGGGTCTTTGTTATATCCGAAGGCCAATATGTTGGTTTTCCTGTCGAGAAAAAGTCAACTTTGCATTGCATTCCGGCTTAATAAAGTTGTCTGCCTTTCGTTGAATTACATCTTGAGCCCCAGAAGGTATGTTTCGAATTAAAGTCACCACCAATTATCAAATTCGGCCCGAGTGAATCAAAGATACCTTTAAAGTCATTCTTTTCTAGCTTGCATCTAGGAGGACAATAAATTGATGCAATGTTGTAGTGCAGGTAGTTATGTTTAACGCGAACTGAACTTAACTGCATTGCATCGCTTTCAATCTTCATGTTTATAGAGTGCTCAATACAATCTTTAATGAACAATGAGGATCCGCCTCTGGCATTTTTTGATGGGTGATATGCATGATAAGCACAGTATCCCTTTAGTTCCACACGAGGTCCTTTCCTCAAGTGAGTTTCAGAAATCAAGCAAATGTCAATATTGGATTTTTGTAAGAACACTTCCATTTCGTCGAGTTTTTTAATAAGGCCGTTTGCGATCCACGTCAATATTTTAAGCACTTGTTTCATATTCAGGCTTGGAATTGAGTTTTACGTATTTCTTTCTCGAGATTGGACAATTTTTCAACTAGAAGTTTATTTGTTCTGCCTTGCTCCTCAAGAGACGTGAGAATCAGGGAGAAAACGCGAGCCACTGCATCTGGCGTAAAACCGCTTTTTTTATTTCCTTGCAACGCGGTGGCGGATTTTCCTTTGCGATCTTTTTTGGTATATCCTTCGACTTTACCGCGACGGATTTTCTTTCTTTTACTGCCTGTTCTTTAGCAATATTAGGTTTATTTGTGGTTGCGTTTGGGTTTGGACGTAAGGTTTTTTTAAGCGTATCGCGCCTTTTTTGGAGTTCTTTCGCCACTTCACATCCGCGATAGTTTGCTGGGTGCTTTCCTTGGCAATTTATGCAAGACGGTGTAAGTTCTTTATTTAAGTTGCACTCTTCTGAGAGATGTTTACCGGCACATTTTACGCAACGCGGTTCTTTTTGGCAGTAAGTCTGCGTATGATATTTTTAATAATATTTACGACGTCTAGAACTTTAAAGCCCTTTGCATGGAGGTCGCTTACAATATCGTTTTAAGTACACGAAGGTTGAAGTCCTCTAGCTACTACACGTAATGGTCTTTCTGACTTATTTTCAAAAATGTACCATTGGATCTTCTCGGTGTTTAATTTTTCGGACAATTCTCGGTAGTCATCGGAGTTGTCGACGTTAATTTTCCACACATTGTTGCGCAGTGATATAACCTTATACTTACATTTAAGCGTATCCTTGAGAAAGCAATGCAACTTGCTATAGTCTGAGACCCCAACAACGTTGATTGGAGGTGGAAGACGTAATTTTGTTGGGAGTTGCTTTTTTTGTGACTCCTGGCTCTTTTCTGGAATGACTTCAGGTGAGGAATCAGCTTTACGTTTCTTAGACGGTCTTTTCTTTAGGGTCCAACTTGTTTCGCGCGTAAGCTCTTCTTGGTCCGTATGGTATTCGCGACTAGTTGAGCGGAGTGGACTGCTTTCATGGGCTTCGTTTATATGCTTTGTTTTCAGAGCCTTGTTTTCCTCTCGGAGTATGTCTACTTCTTTTTTAAGCTCTTGAAAAAGTAGCTCCATTTGCTTAAGCTTCGTACGGAGTGCGTTGTTTTCGTCCTCCAAGCTTTTATTTGTCACTGAGTCCGTTTTTTTCGCGCGTAGGCGCTTCGGGCGGACTTCTTTTCCCGGAGAAATTGACGTTAAAATGATTAAAAAGAAAAACGATAAATTTTTGGATGTGTTTTATTTGGTTTCTCTAGAAAATGGTTCTGTGAGACTTACTGACCTCAAAAAAAATGTTCGATCGCTCTTTAAGACTCAAGTCAAATTGGATTTTGCACGGAGACAGAAGAATCGTTCAATCCAGTGCTACAATTGCCATATCAAAACTCATTGCACAACCTGTTCCGAGCCACACGCAAACAACATGTGCAACTCCAACAAATTTAAGTGTGCAAACTGCCACGCCACTCATAAATCAACGGACCCAGTTTGCGTAAGTAGACAATTTTTTGTTGATGTCAAGCAAAGGCTTTTAAAGGGAACGCAACGTCAATCTCTAAGAACGGTTACATACGAGCCCAACCTCATTGACTTCCCCCCTCTTAATCAACAACGATTCCAGAGCAAGAGTAACGTACGTAGTGAACAGACATCTGTGGACTCTTGCACCCCAGCACCCAAGAGCAACAGCAGTGTTTGGTCCAAAAACAACAACACCATAGTGACATCAGGCGAATCCAATGCACTTTTCTCTTTGGATGAAATAAATTTTCTTACCACCGAGATGATTACACTTCTATCGCGCTGTAATACTAAAGCTGAGCAATTTAGTACTATTGCACAGTTAGCTGTAAAGTATTTATATAAATAATGTGTACTAATTTATATGTAATTTGTTGAGATAAGTCTCTTGAATTGTTTGCCTTTCTTAGAAAATATAATATAGACATAGGCTTAGTTTCTGAAACTTGGCTGAATTCTAACAACAATAAGTTTAATTTGTCTAATATTGAATAAAAATGTTATCGTTACCATAGAAATGAGAGAAGGGGTGGTGGTGTTGCCTTAGTTGTGCGAAGAACATTGAAGCATGAGGTTCTACCTATTATTAATACGAAATTAATAGAAAACGTTGGAATTAAGATATATCTTTTAAATGGTCGATCAATAAACATATTCGCGGTTTACTTTCCCGGCAGATCTGCATCGCGCAGAAAGCGTTGGCTTCTGCAAAGTGATTTTAAAAAGCTTATAAGTTCAAATACTCGTAGTTCATTTTTAATTGGAGGCGATCTTAATTGCAGACACCGAAATTGGGGCTGCTTGCAAGCAAATGCTTGGGGTAATATTCTTCAAAACATAAGTGCAAGGCACCCGGTAGAAATCCTGTACTCTACTCACCCTACTTACATTCCAACAAACAGCCGTTCAATCCCATCCACATTAGATCTCTTTCTTACCAATTGTCCTGAACATATCAGCCAACCAATAATTGAACTTAGCTCTGACCATTTACCAGTTAAGTGTAGTGTATATTTTTCACCAGTGATAAGTGAGAACCAAATTTTAGACTTTAAGAACGCTAAATGGAAAAAGTGCCAAAGGCTTATTAAATTAAAATTGAGCTCAAGCGAAGCTTTAGATTTTGAGAACATAAATCAGTCGGTTATCGACGAAAAAGTAAGATTTCTAACATCAACTTTATTGGACAGTGTCGAGCAAAGTGTTCCCAAAAAAATTAAACGTTATAACGTAGAAAATTTTCTTCCGCAAAATATAGTAAATGTTATTAAATCTGGGAACAAATTTAGAAAATTGTGGATGACAACTCGACATCAATTTTACTTGTCGCTTGTTGAAATATTAACTAAAATTATTAAAGACTTGGTCATGCAATTTAGGAATAAGTTATGGAATTGCAAGCTTCAAAGTCTTGAAAAAAATGGTAAACCCTTCTGGAATATGGTTAAAATCATTAAAAAGAAAAATGTCCATATTCCAGCTCTTAAAGTAGGATCCTCTGTTTTACTTGCAGGAGCAGAAAAAGCAGAAGCCTTTCCCGCAACTAAACTAATGCAGCTGTCGAAGCTTCAGTTTCGCAATCAGTGAATACTATTTATTCTCTATAGCCAACTATTCCAAACAACTGTACAGAACTAGACGATCTGGAGTTCATTTTCATTCGCTTAACCCATTCAAATCTACAGGAATAGATGGAATTCGTAACCTCTGCCTGAAGCATCTACCTAAGGCTGGTATGAAATTTATTCTACTGCTGTTTAACAGTTGCATTAAAATTGGCTATTTTCCTAATGCGTGGAAATTAGCCAAGATCATACCTATTTTGAAGCCGAGTAAGGATCCTTATCTGCCTTGCAATTACAGACCAATCAGCCTACTCAGTGCTATAAGTAAGTGCTTCGAAAAAATAATCAAAATGAAGCTCTTGACACACTTAAACACAAATAATATCCTCCCCGCCGAACAGTTTGGGTTCAGACCTCATCATAGTTCAGTTAACCAAATCCATCGAATTACTAAACACATAAAAGATAAATTTAATGCGGGTATGAGCACGGGTATTGTCTTTCTTGATATCGAAAAAGCTTTTGATATGGTGTGGCATGAAGGGCTCTTACACAAACTATATATTTTTGATTTTCCGGTCCACCTGATTCGAATCATACAATCATTCCTGTCAAGATGAAGCTTTCAAGTCTTCATAAATAATTGTTATTCCGACTCTACTTCAATAAGCGCTGGAGTCCCACAGGGCTCATTCCTAGGTCCTCTCCTGAACAATATATACACCTCTGATTTTCCCCGATTTCCTTATGTTGAGTCAGCTATCTTTGCTGATGACATTTGTATCTTTTCAACGGACGCGTTTGCTTTGAATATTGATAGCAGATTGCAGTCCGCTTTAGACTCAATCGCCCAGTACTATGATGACTGCAAGCTTAAAATAAATGCTGCCAAGACTCAAGCTGTCTTTTTCACCAGAAAAAGAAAGCTTTGGTTCTTACCAAGCAATAACCCTACCATCTGCGGGGTACAAGCCGAGTGGAAAACGAGTCCGAAATATCTTCGAGTATATTTTGACAAATCTCTCACGTTTGGACAACATTTCAAAGAAGTTGTAAATAAAATGAATTTGACAGTCAAAATTCTCTACCCCTTCATAAACCGCAAATCTAAAATGAGCAATGAAAATAAAATAATTATTTTCAAATCAATATTTCAAGCCAATCTCTTCTATGGTTCACCTGTGTGGGGTAAATATGCCAAAAGCCATATCCTGAAGATGCAGAGAAGCCAGAACAAGGTATTAAAAATGATTCTGAATGTAACTTGGCATTTCTCTACAGAACGATTACATCTAAAAGCCAAAATAGAGAAAGTTTCCCCAAGAATTCACAAACTATTAAACCAGTACAACTTAAGATGCAATATGTCAGACAATCCTTTGATTTCCCAGTTAGTGGAAATCACCAGATAGTTATTTATTATTTGTTATTTCGATGAATTATTTATTTATTTTCCTTTTGTTATTTATTAATTGTTATTTATTATTATTTATTATTTATTATTTATTATTTATTATTAATTATTTATTATTTATTATTCATTATTCATTATTTATTATTTACTATTTATTATTTATTATTTATCATTTATTATTTATTATTTATTATTTATTATTTATTATTTATTATTTATTATTTATTATTTATTATTTATTATTTATTATTTATTATTTATTATTTATTATTTATTATTTATTATTTATTATTTATTATTTATTATTTATTATTTATTATTTATTATTTATTATTTATTATTTATTATTTATTATTTATTATTTATTATTTATTATTTATTATTTATTATTTATTATTTATTATTTATTATTTATTATTTATTATTTATTATTAATTATTTATTATTTATTTATTTATTTGTTTATTTATTCTAATTTTATTAATTATTAACTATATATTTCTTAGTAACCAATTAGTTGATATTATTGATTAATTATTATTTAGTATTTACTACTTGCTTTCTGTTAATACTCGTAATTCGTATTTAAATGCTCTACCATTTATCCCATTTATTCTTCTAAAACATTTCCCCTTTTCTCTGCCTTAATTATACTCGTAACATTTATTGATATTACTCTTGTGAAGGTTTTTTTTTGTAGCTTTGCCTTCGAACTTAATTTTTAACTGTGATATATTGTAATATTTCGTAAGTTCTATTTTATTTTCAGTAGTAAGGTAACACACAAAATCTCTGTAAATTGTACAATAATTACAAAACATGTATAACAAATTTGTGCTTCATAAAATAAAGTAAAAAAAAACTAAAAAAGATAAGAATTTTGTAACTACAATATGTTTCTTTCTGTTCATAAGACGTTCTCTTCTTATTCAATTGAGTGCACTCGCTCTTTGTTGTCATATACATATATACATATGTGTACATACAACAAGACTGATTTTATGCTTGGTTTCGTTACACTGAATGAGGGGGAACAATAACATACTTTCTTTCACCCACGTATTTCTCTTAGATTTAAGTAGTAGTATAAAGATATTTGTTTTGATAAAGTGACAACAGTCAAATGTTACAGCGATATAGTGCTCTGTGAACGAGAGCATTTCATGCGTGTTAACCGGTCGTGTTGCACTTACTAATATGATGTAGTAGAGTAAGCAGGTCGAACTTACGGCTGCTACTATATAAGTCGTGTTTTTTTGCAAACCCGCTATCTGCTTAAAAAGTTATTTGCATGTTAATTACAACAATAACATAGCGATAAACGCTTAGTCAATTTAAATCCGCTATCTATTAAGCGGATATAAAACAGTGCTTCCAAATCATATTTTCTTCGTTTGGATGAATTTTTACGATCAACTAGAAAAGAATGTTAAAAATCGCCTACAAATTTTTTTCAAAACAATTTAAGTTCGTTCACCAACCGACAGATTCATCCATGCAACAACTTTATTATTTTCATAAAAAAAAACGAATTAATTATAACTTTGACATACATCCTAGAAATCCAATCCAACATCTCCGGGAATGTCACCTAGTTCCGCAGTCAATTTTTGGTATCTAGACCAACAGAAAAGTGGAGATTTCTGCTGGTATTCTAGTACGATTACCTACGTGCACCGTTTCATTACGAAACAATCTACAAAACCAAAAGCGCAATGAGATTTTTCATTTACGATTTCGTCTTGCCGTTTTTGTATGGATTTTTTTCTTTTCGCATCCCCTACGTATTAAGCTTAAATAAAAATGAAGCCGATGACAGTGTCAAATAATAAATAAATTTCGGACTATGTTTCGTAGATTTTCATAATCGTTTTGTTGATGTGGACTGTAAACGAACAGGTCTACTGTTCAATAAGTAACCGAACAGAACAGACTAAATGTCAAAGATTGGTGTGCATATGTTTCTGACGGTCATATTTGATAACAACACAAATGTTGGTAAAGATATGTGTGTTATTTTTTTTATTTTCTGAGTAGGCAATGTGGTTGGAATACTATAAATTATTATTAATAAATAAAATTCCTAATGCTTTTGAATTAAAAATTGTTTAAAGAAATAATAGTATAAAAATACACAGATTATATATAAAAATGTTTGGGCAAACCGAATCACAAAAGTCATCGTTTCTCGAACAAACAAAAGTTGCTCGAGAAGAAAGAGCTCTAGGAAAAAGAAAAGAATATGCCGCACTTCTTATTCAATCCTGTATTCGAGGTTTTCTTGCCCGAAAGCGTTATAAAAAGAAAGTCATGTAAGTTTGTCCATTTATCGCGTGTCATATTTATAGTAAAATAATATAATTTGAATTTTCAAAAGGCGAGATTTTGATAACGCAATAACAAATATCCAATCAAATGAGACTGAGAATGAGACTACATTTCGCCCAGCTGCAGAAATTTATATGGTTATAAGTCGATTTTTAACACAGTTTCAACTTAAGGAAAATGATCAAGAAAGATTTGAACGCCTTTGTAGATATCTTAATAAATCAGTTGAGTCAAAGTGCTATAAGAAAAACTACTCAAGCCTGTGTTTGCAAAAAACTATCAGGTAAGCAACCCGGTTATGCCTTCACAATAGAAATAAATATGAATTTTCAGTTTATCTTGGATTGCACAAATAAAAAAACTTTTAAAGTATTGCTGCTTGATAATGGAAACTTTGAAACCAGGTATTTCTCTGTTGTTTATACAAAAAGTACGCTATTTCAGTTATTTTTAAACATAATATTATATGAAAGAAGATTGCCATAGTTATTAAAATACAGATATTAAAACAATAAGGGTTAAGAGACCTACTGCAAAAACCGAGTATTTTATTTTGGAGGTGATATATTTGAAAGGCAAGAAAATTTTGAAAATTTAGTCATATCAGAACTACGAAAAAGCAAAAGAAATATAAATTAAAAAGTTATTCAGTCATATCATAACTATGAAAAAGCAAAAGAAATATAAAATAAAAGATTATTGCGGTAATTTTTACGTTACAATTGTCTATCATGTATTTCTTATACCAAAACCTATTTACATAGCTTCTCGGATATTTGTGGATCTGATTTCTTTCGAGTGATCTTCGTCATTGGTACATCGCGCATTGAGCAGCACTTTTAATTTTTAAAGCGCATGCCCATATGTTAAAACAAATAAAAAGTATTAACCTTCTCAAACAAATTAAAGACCATAAAGACTGCCAACATAAGTTGGTCGAATCTGGAAGGAAACAGGGTATCCAAGGCTCTATGCCACTTCTCGATGGTAAAAGATCTAGAAAGTTAATTAAGCTGAACAGAGATAAGCTTAGGACATTGATTGGAATCTTAATAGGACACTGTCTTCTGCTGAAACACGCAAAGAGACTCAAAATGACAGATACGGACATTTGTAGATACTGTGGCGATCTACATGCGGTTAAGACAAACACATACTGTGTGATTGTGAGGCAGGACCGCGTAGCCGAACAAAATTTTTAGGAAAATATTTTTTTGAAAACTTAAAGGAAATAGACGGCACGGATTTCAAAGGCCTTCCTGGCTTTTGTAATGAAATTGGGTGTTTTGCCAGGGAGATTGTTTAGGTTTTTCTCGCTTAAAGTTAGATACAGCTGATCCCACAGAGATTGTGATGGTCCCGTTTTGGTGCCTAGTAATGTGTCTTATGACACATTCTGTTTAACCTAACCTAACCTAACCATAGAACAATCGCATACATTTTGGCAAACCTAGCAGTTTATATATGGTGTAAATAAAAAAAATTAATGAAAATTTGAATCCTTTTCTTCAAGCTAGTCCGTTGAACTTCTTGCAAATTCCTTTAATGGAATTCAGCCGTCCGAAGTAATGCTGGTAAGCGCTTCAGTGGTAAAGTGCTTATAATACCAGCACCCACCACGTCAACGTACCTTGCGACTGATGCGACATTTAACGGAGTAGTGCTCCGAGTGTGTTGTATTACTTATCCCTTGCACAGTTAAGTGGCCCGTGTTCTTTCCCGACGTCAGTAAGCAGTCTGGAATTTGTCCTGCTGAGAGACAACAGGAAAGTCGCTGACTTCTTTAAGGCGTTAGTAAGCATTCGTTTTGCCTGCCAGGTAACTGGAGAATCTTGCGATTCGCAGTTTTGCTCGTATGAAACCCAACTGCAAATGAAAATCCTAACCGAGGAAGCGTATGTCCTGGTCTCCTCTAAGCCTTGTCTAGCAAGGTCATTTCATTTTCCGTGATTATATTCGGACTTGGGACCCAGAAAAAACTCTGTGAATTTAGCCTTCCCTCTGGATCCAGTGAAGTCTTGCATTCTCGAACTACATATCTTGGAAGTCTTAAGGGAGTTCAGCAATGCTCTAAGCGCAGCAAATACAAATGCTTCGCCCGTCTCATCGGTTCTTAGCAAAATATCTCCTTGTCTTGGAAGACACGCAATTTTTCTTAAGAAGCGTGTTTTTTTCTTTTTACTTGGATGTCCAGTAAGTTAAAATTCCTCCCCAAATTAGTGTTAATTGACCTGCTTAGAAGTTTTTACGTTTCGTTACGCAGTTGCTGGAGATCTGCGTTCCCCCAAGGACCTGGCGATTTAAAGGATTGCTTTCTAGCTGGGTCTAGAACGAGCACTATAGGACTTACAGAGTTCCTTTTTAAATCGTGTTAAGTTGGTCAATTTACAGCATACCTCATAATATATCGACCCGTGCTAATTTTTTTTTCTGTAAAAATCATTTCCTTATGCCACAGGCGTGTGTTCAGATTAATTTATTTCTTACAGGCTTAAAACCTCTTTTAACGAAAAATTATAAGGTTTATAATTTTTTTTTATTACGAAAGACGTTTAAATTTTTTTTAGTCGTCGTCTTAGTCGTCTGAAGTAAAAGTTTGGTTTTTTATAGACGACCCAATATATTTCTATCGTCTGGAATTTGTAGAACTGTATTATTATTACATAAAGTATGCCATTTAACTTAAATTTGGATTCTGAATAAAAATATAGGTTAATACTTTGATCCGATCTAGAACTTGGAATATCCTTCAAATAATTTGTACATTGTATTTGTTTTTTTCACATAAGGCTTCTATTTCAACTCTGCGTCGTTATGTCTTTTTTCGTCTGATTTACATATACAAATTTAGTTTAGATACAAGCGATTCACCAGGGATTTTTTTTTACATTATTCAAAGCTTCTTCAAATTAACTTGTTGTCAAACTTTTTCTGTCATTCTTTCCCAAAATAAAATGCAATGACTGTTACTTACACGTGCGACTCCAGGTTAATCTGTAACTATTGTTATACTCTTTGGTTTGTATTTATTTTCACATATTTTAAGAAGTGTTTTCCAGCGGTTTATTTGTAAAAGTATGGCTGCGCAAGGTACATACCTAAGCAGAAAGCAATCGAAAACAACAGGAAATGCGGATTCAAAGTTTGCAGTTGTGAATGACCTTCTAACTGCATACAAAATAGCACCTGAAGCAAAACCGCTTGCTTGGTGATTTTTATTTAATAATTAACAAACAGTCATTGTTCATGTGAATGAACTGATTTCCGTTCATTTTTAATTTTTTTTCCATGCATTTTTATTTAAATTCATTTGTTAATACTTAAGTGCTAAACAAAAAAACGCTTAAAAACTAGCTTAATTCACTTCAATTCATCTTATTTTTACTAAGTGACCCTATAAGAGCGTTCTAAGCGTAACCTAACTGAGAACTAAGAAAATATAAATTGTTTTAGCAAAAACTTAGTGAAAGGACACTTTGTTTATATTATATAAAACTTAAAATACGTACCTTTTTTTTTGTTTTACTTTACCCATCTCTTTTTTTATTTATTTTTATTTTTTTATTATTTTTCTTTTTCAAATTTATCTTAACACTACATTAACCTACCTAAACTAAGTAAGCCTGCCATGACTTCGACGCTACCTCGAATTAGAAGAAAACGACGAAGGAGCTTCCTCTCTTTAAATAAACCACCAAAATTCTTGGTGCTGCCGAGCAAATCGCGACTCCCCATCGCCCTACTGAACCGGAGACGCTCCGTACTGCCGTGTGCGACGTCTCTGTCGTAGTTGAGTCGCCTGTCTGCAGCTGTTCGAGCAACGTGGAAGATTAGCGGCACCGCTAATTTGTCATGGATCAGCCCTTCTTTGTCAAAATAGAACACCTCTGGGGGAATGAAGCCGTTAAAGCGCACACTCTCGTGATATAGATAGTTAGGATAATAAGCCCCGGAGATCAGATTGTTCATCGCTCTAGCAATGTACCTTCGAGTCAGCTTAATGACGAAATTGTCCACTCTAATTAGGTTCGCCCTGTTGTACAGGAGGGCCTCGTTAGGATAATATTTTATGTTCTGTACAAGCGAAGACAAGCCCTCTCAAACACCCGAATCTTTTCCATTGAGCTTGCTCTCACGTAGAACCACAAGGGACATCCAAATGCAAGCTATGGCCGGATAAGGGCCATGTAGCAGATTACTTTCACCCTCGCATCGAGTTGCCTGCTATAAAATAGTCTCTTTGTAAGAGCAAATGCACCCTTGGCTCTGGCCAGAGTAACATCTGTATTTTTGTTAAAATATAGATATTGATCTAACCAAATTCCAAGGTATCTGACTATATTTCGACAAGCAAGTGGTTGCCCGTGTTGTCCCACGATCGAAAACTTTCGCCAGTTCCTTCTGGTGTCCGAAGCCCCAGACAAAGGTGTTCTAAAAAGAATGGTTTCCGACTTCTGAAAGTTGATTTTCAACTTCCAGTCATCGATATCGTTTCATCTTATCGCAGTCACTTTGCAAGACTATATTAATGACATCGATTTTGGACCTGATCTGTACGCGATCAAGTCGTCTGCGTAAATAGCTTTTGTTCCACTGGATATCAGATACCAGTTTAGACGCGGCATGTGATATATCATGTCCTGCCTTGAAACCGAATTGATTATCTGGAACTATATTTTTGTGCTCAACCCACTTAGTCAGGACTTTATTGATCACTTTTTCGAAAACTTTGCTGATATTCGGAAGGAGACTTATCGATCGAAGATTCGCCGGATTGAACATGTCTTTACCCCTTTTGGGAATGAGAAGCACCACCGCTGTTTTCCAATGCGTCGGATAAAAGGCATAATTCAAAGCATTATTAATCAGGATGGTATAAATATCCACCACTTCTGGTGGGAAATGTCGAAGCACAATGTTCGGTATTCCATCGGTTCCAACTAATTTCTTACTTCTTAGTGATACGAAGATAGTTTGGAGCTCTTCCTTCGAAATGAAGGGGGAAAATCCCTTTGACAGCGAACGCAATGCAAATTGCTATCAGTCCTTTTTACTTTTTCCCATTTTATAGACTGATAATTCAGTTATTTAATGCTCCTTAAACTATCCAGTTTACTATTGGAAGTGAGCTGAACAAGGAAGAGCGGTAGTTTTTGTTTCTCCCTTTTGACTCTTGCCGTGACGAATGGCTTAACCCCTACGAATTTGAGTCCGTCGCACTCTTTCTCTTTCAACAGTGCGAGGAGCTCCTCCGGATCAGTCGATGGTTCTAGACCCCTCAGCAGCATCGTTTGCAGCTTCACCTTTAGGGGTGAAGGAGAAGAATTCCGTCGTCGTATCCTTTAGCAAAGCTTTTATTTTGTTACAGCGTTCCACTGTATTACAGTGAATCGCATGTCTGTCTATACTTAAACGCTTAATAAAAAAATTGTTGCCTATGGCCGACTTACATAGTTCAATGGTATCTCTTAACTCCATTTTATAAGTGTTAATTGGTGGCACTCTTGTTTTGCTTGTTTTTTTATGTAGCTGTTGTTGATTTTTCTGCTGCTCTTGTTGTGGTTGTTGTTGTTTTTTCTGCTGCTGGTTTAGTGGTTGTACTTGTTGTTGTAGCTTATTTTGCTGCTGCTGCATTTCTGATTGTTATTGCTTTTGTTGTTTTTGTCTAGAATGTTCTTGTTGCTGAGTTTGCTTCAGCTGTAGTTGTTGGTTCTTTTGTGGCTGCTGTGCTTGTTGTTGGAGTAGGCCGAACTGGAGATCTTGCTTCTCCTTTTCTCTTCTCGCACTTTGCTCAGCCTTAATCGCCAGCACTCTTTTCTGTAGCTCAAAAATGCTGCTTTTAAGAGCTTCAACTTCATCTTCTTCGTCTTTAGACTCGGAGGCTGTGAGATACGCAAAGCTATTCGTATCTCCCGTATCCACCGTCGGAGACATATGGGTATTCGTCGCAATTTACTTCGTCACAACGTGTTCTGACTGCTGCTGCTGACGTAGAAGCTCCCTCACTTGCTCCACCTTGCAGCTTTTCAGTTGAAGCTGATATGGACAGGCGCTTGACTACATTTGGAGTTGTTTTTTTTTCCTTCTACGGTTTACTGTCATTTCCATAATTTTGTTTCTTCTTCTGCGTGTAGCTTGACCAGCCCATCTGCTTGTCCCGCTATGGGGATAGCGGACTGCTCTTTATCATCCATCGCCTAAATTGCTTATGTTTTTGTTAGTGTTGAAAACACGAGAAAGAATAGTTTTTTTTTTTTTTTTTAAAGTCACTATCTGCCGGCTGAGGTTGAACCCGCAACACTACTTTTGCTTATCAGGTGCTACTACCACTAGGCCAATTCGGCTTTACTGACACTAAGTATATAAATTGTACTTTTATTGCGCTTAGAGCGAAATGTTATGTTAAGCGAAAGTGAATAGAATTGTTTTCTCGTCCAGTTATCATTCAGTTTCTTTGAAGTCCGATTTGATTTTAAGGAACACGAACTCGACCCCCTGAGTCTCCTTTATTACACGGTCGTTATACGATAGCTGTTTCGCAGTGAATCGGCCATCCAGTGGATTATTTAAGGGTTTTTTTCTTTTTTTTTCTCGTTCTTTGGATTCGTGCGGTTAGACTCTGCTCCCACTATGTTAACGGGTTTACGTTCTAAAGCCTCTCATTTAGCCGCGAACACTCAATCCATCTCCCCTTCACTCAAGAGGTATGCTCAGCCTCTCACCGTTGGTGTACTGGAAGAGCGTTTGAACAAACTGAGCGACAACATCTTTGCTCGGATCACCAGCGAAATGAACAAAGTGCGAGCGGACTTCTTGCAACGTATTGAGCACTTGGAGTCGACCTGGAAAGAACATATTCTGAAGACCAACAACAAAGTTAGTGTTTTGCTTAAGCGCATAGAACACCTCGAATCACACTCTGACGAAAACCAACACACAAAAAAAGAACTCACTACTCTCCACAACAAGCTTGACAAAGTAGGAACAGCGGACGCCGTTTTGTTTGGCGTTCCGCAGGTGCCTGATGAGAACCTGAAACAGCTGTTCAGCCGATTGTGTGATTCTGTTTTCTGTGACACACCTAGTCTTAAATGCATCTTCAGAATTCGCCAACGACAACAAAACACTATTCGTCAAGCACCTATCATACTGAAACTCAGCTCTCCTACAGAGAGAAACAAGTTGATACGTGCGACCTTCACCTACCGCGAAAACAACAACACGTCTCCGTCTCTCCATCATGTTGGTCTGAACTCCGACAGCAAAATCTACGTGAACGAGAGTTTAACAGATCGAAATCGCTCGCTTCGGTGGGGCACACGTAGTCGTAGTCAATTATTCTCAATATACACCCTGCATGGGTCTATTATTATGAAGAACAACACAACGGGGAAAAGTTTCGTCGTCAACAGTATTGATGAGCTGAATGTTTTATGCCAAGAGATGTCAACAAAATTCACCAGAGCTGGAAGAAGGCGTTGTTAGCTACGAATCAGAAGCCTGACCACACCTCATTTCTTTTTTTCCAATTTTATGATTATCTTATATAAATATTTTTCCTTTGCTTGTACTAAAATTTCTATTTAAACCTTTTATACGCCTCTTGTTTTAGCTATGTTCACCAATTCCCCCTATTTTCCCCTCTTTCTACGTTTCCTACATGCATGTGTGGTTGGTTTTCGTCCTTCTTATTTGTATACTAATTTTCTTTGGTTATTCAAAGAATTCCTTTTTAGAATAAGACAGAAAATAACAGAGATTCGATTGACGGTGACAGGAATGGGCGATTGGGTGGGGGAGCCGCAATATATGTAAGAGATGGCATTAGATGAGATCTTGTTCATAAATCGCACCTCGACTGCCCCCTGCAATATCTCCGATCATACTCTGCGGCGACCTTAATTGTAATCTCTGCACCTATAATCGGCCCCATGAACTCTCTAGGCTTATCCCCTGTCAACTCCTCACTTCACTAGTAGCTCTAGCACCTTACTTGATGTCTCTTTTGTTAACGATCCCGAACAGGCTCTACTTTATAATCAACTTCTTGCACCTGGTTTCTCTAAACATGACCTCATCTTCGTAATCTACGATTTTGAAGTACAGGTAAATGTTAAACATCTCCAATATAGGGGTTTTATATCGATTAACCAAAATAGTATATTAAGTGACGTTCGTGAAATCGACTGGGGCAGAATCTATAGGCTCACCTCAGTCAATGATCAACTGTCGTTTTTGAACAGCAATATCGGGCAGTTATTCGAAGCTCATGTTCCATTACGCAAGGATAGTAATTTTTCATACAGTTATGGATAAATCGGGATATCACTGAGCTAATTGTCAAGAGAAACTTAGCGTACTCTAGATGGAAGCGTTGTAGAATTCCTGAGCTCCATGCAATCTACCCCACCCTTCGGAATAAAGTTGTATATATAATTAGATTGGCTAAACAAAACTACTACGCAAACCACCTCAACCCTATGGGTTCTGGCAAAAATGTTTTTAAGACTTTAAGAAATATAGGTATCGGTAAACAAAACCGCAAGGTCCCCGACAACATCGATTGTAATCTTTTGAATGCACTGGATCTAAACAAAACCAGTTCAAATGTACCTGCTGAAATGTGAAAAAATTCAACTATATAAAAGTGGGATTTTCGGAAACACGAGTGAAAAATGGGAGAGATATAGGCTAATCCGTAACTTGTATAAATCGGAAATTAAAAAAGCAAAAGACAAACACATTCGTTCACAAATCGCAATAAGAAGGGGTAATTAGACACGAATTTGGCGAACACTTAAGAAGCTAGTTAAAAAAAACTATAAAGCCAAAGATATCAAGCGTGCAATTCGGAAACGAGATTCTAAGTTGTAAAGAGGAAGTTGCAAATAAATATATAAATGATATAAACTAAGGCTAAATGTAAACAAGACTAAGTGTATGAGTTTCGCGTAAATAGTCCAATTAATGTAAATATTAACGACGAAAGAATTGAGTGTGTAAAAAGCATTAAATATCTTGGTGTAATAATTGACGAAAAACTTGATTTTAAAGATCGTGCTAATTACGTATGTAGTAAAATTTTAAAGAAAATAAGTTTCCTTAAACGAATTAGAAACTCATTGTGTATCAAAACAGCGATACTAATTTATAATGTAATCGTATTGCCCAGTTCAATTACTGCTCAACAATTTTGTACATGTGCTACCAGGAAACTAAAAATCGACTCCAGACACTACAAAACAAGGCGATGCGGACAATTCTAAAGCTTGGCATTTATACTTCAAGTATGCATATGGTTGAATGCTCATAGATTGACATACAATGCAATGGTATTCATATTTAGAATGAAGAAGGGATTGTTACCCGATTATATGACTAATAGAGTAGTACAAGTTTCTGATGTCCAGCCGTATAACTTGAGAAGTAACGAAAACATAAGAACATCAAGATGCAGATTGACAAGTACACAGCAATAAATTTTTTATCGAGGGATAATATTTTTTAACAACTTGCCTATTAATATAAAAAACGCAAATTTATAAAAGCCACGATTTAAGAAACGTAATTTTTAACTTTTTTGCTTTTAATTCAAAATTCAAATTCAAAATTGTTAATTGTTAATTGTTCAATCTATCTATCTATCTACCTTTAGCCCTACCTTGCTTGATAGGTTTGGACAATATAGATCTCTGGTTCTTTGAACTGCTTTAAGTCAAGATTATTCCAATTCCGAAGGGTGGCAGCGGTTCAGTAGATTTTAGGCCAATTTCTAGCTTACCCGTTTTGTCAAAGGTTTTTGAAAAAGCAATTTCAAGACACAGGCACTATCTTTCAAAAGTCCGTCCAACTACTCGCATACGCCGACGATATTGACATAATCGGGAGAAAGCAGCGTGATGTCAGTGGCGCTTTCGCGAGTATTGAGACGGAAGCGGCGAAAATGGTTTTAGCGGTAAATGAGGGCAAGACCAAGTATATGCTGTCAAGCAAAAAGGACAACCAACGCCGACGTGTCGGGCAGAACGTCACCCTCGACAGATATAACTTTGAGGTATTTAAGGACTTTGTCTACCTAGGCTGTGCTATAAATACAGACAACGACACTAGCGCACAGTGGTTCAGGTTCCAAAGAAGGGCGGTCATAGGGTTTTTTGGGCAGATTTACAATGAAATCGTATCATTTTAGCCTGAAAAATGGTTGTTATGATTACTAGAGGCTTAGAACAAGACAAAAAAGCAATTTTTTTAACAGAGTATATTCATGCATAAAATATCCATCATACATAACAACATAATCTCACAAAAAAAAATCGGGTTATAAAAATCTAATGTATGAATGCAGAGGAGATAAGCGAAACTCAAATTTACTAGTACGAGGAACCTCTTTTTAGCATTTATTTAAATCGTTCATCTCTTTTGGTGTTGCACCACAAATGTAATACCTACTCATAGATAAGTCGCTGAGTGCAGAACAAACTTTACCATCTACCATCGTCAATTTGAGGAATGGGTGATTTTAATTTCGTGGCCATTAATAAGCACTGAAGTAGGGACTAACTGCTTAATTTGGCTTATGAAATAAACTTCTTGCAAGGTGACTTCCTTTGTTTCTTTTGTAAATTGAAAACGAATTGGTCTTCATCAACTAGTAGAGGAAGGGCGTCGGTTTTTCCAAATGATTGATTCATCACAGGTTGAAGAGGTACATAAGATGTGACAAATAAACTCTAATCTTCGATAGTTGAATCTGAAAATTTCTGCTTATATTCACTATGTAGGGTGCGTCATTAATGTGATATGATGTACTATGATTAAAAGACATAATTAAATTAAAGTACTGTTTATTGAGACTTTCTTTAATTTACTCCGTCGGTCGGCGATAATGGTTGAAGTTCAACTGCTTGACGTTTATCCTAACATAGCTACTACATGTAAGTTGATGGATTCAAAAAAAAAAAAAAATACTGTGGTGCTGGCAGCCCACAGTTCTCAGTTATAATAATAACTTGAGTTCACAGTCAGCATTGGCATCTTAATGGCGATGGCGATGGCGATGGCGCGATAGTTAGCTCATTGGACTATCACGCAGACAGTCTGGGTTCGATTCCTGGCTAGGTCAACACCAAATTTTTCAAATCGCTATCCCCTTTCGGCGGGCAATGGCAAACTCCCGAAAGTAAAATTGCCTACGAAAAAGCTTCTAAAGAATGCCGTTCGGACTCGGCGATAAACCGTAGGCCCCGCTCAGATGTGATAAAATGACAACATGAGCAACACAAATGAGTGTCAAGAAGCTAAGCCATGGCCCATTCCGGGCTGCGAGCGCCACAGTGTTTTTTTTTTGTTAATCTTAATTATTTGGTAGCGAGATTACCATACCGAATAGGTGGTGCACTTACGCGACCACTTCGAGTCACATTAGGTGTGGAACTTACGTCAGGTACTTTAGGTACCTCTATATCTAATTTAGGTTGGAAGCTGTCGCGATCAATTGGATCATTATGAACTACCGGTGAATCCGTCTGTTTAACTGTTCGTTCGGCTTCGTTTGATAAGCGGCTACGAGGTGACATATTTTTATTGTGGTAGGAAATTAGTTCTACGTCAACATCAAAATTACTATTCTTACTAGGTATAATATTGATTTCCTTAACATTATTGTCTTCGTTATTTACATTGTTTCTCATGTGATCTTCGAATAGAAATTCACTTGTATTGATTTCAGTATTTTGTGTCTTAGCTAAAAATCTTCGATTTCTTCGAAAATAATTACCAAAGTTGTCTAGTACAATATATGACCTATCATTAACATTAGCTACAACTTGCGCGTAATGCCAATCTTTTCCAGTTTTTTTTAAACCACATTCAAATTGGCAAGGATCTTGCAGTTCGTTCGTAATAAAACTTCTGTTTATCCTTTTTGTTTTGAATTTTTTCTTGAATATCGACCTCGATCAAGTTGTTTCGACGCAACAGCTGACCCGCTACAAGCAATCTGGAACAATTGAGCCGGCGACAGTTTAATGCTAGCGACTTGTGTTGTATTGTACTCGAGAATGAATACGATATTGAAAACGATCGGTTTCCTGTACCTCGCGGCATCGCCTTAGAAGATTTTTTGCTATGGAAACGCCTTTTTCCGCTAATCCATTGCTTTGCGGATACCTCGGACTAGAAAAAGTAAACAAAATGTTTGTCTGATTGGCAAATTCCTCGAATGCCGTTGACCTGAACGGGCTATTATCACATATGATTTCCGATTGATATCCTACGCGATTAAATATTTTCACCATTACTTCAATTATATGGCTAGAAGTTTTCCGAATCAGTTTCTCTGACATGAGAAAACCCGAATATGTGTCAATGATTGCTATATAATCGTGCCCTGCAATTTCAAATAAATTTTTAAAATTTTTCGCAAATAATGCACTGCAAAACGTGCAGACATACCAGGCCAAAAATAAAGAGAACGTGCACGTGCAAGCGTTTTTTCAACACCCAAATGTGGTTCGTATAACCACATGCAAATTTTTGCTTGCAGTTCAGAAGGAATTACAAGTCTATGGTCTTTATGGTCTTTAAATAGAAGTCTATTTTCGAAATGCAAATTATCGCGGTATTCGTGAAATTTTTGACTCAAATCATCAAGCTGATGATATCGGGGCCATTGCGTCTGGACATATGCGCATGTACTTTTCATCATCTTTAATTACACGCAAGTATAAGTTGTAAGTATCTTCCGATAAGTACACCTTCCGAATAATTGTATGTTTTACTCCAAGAAGATCTGGGTTTTCCAATTGATCGGGCAACTGTGCCCTTGAAAGGCAGTCCGCCACAAGCATTTCCGTTCCCGGTGCATAAACGATATTCATCTTCGCATACTTGAGAAGAAGCATAAACATCCTCTGTTGTCGAGAAGTGACATCATCAATGTCACGCTTGACAAGTACATCGAGTGGCTTATGGTCACTTTGAACCGTGAACTCTCGTCCGTATAGGAAAAAGTGGAAGCGTTCACAGGCAAAGACAATTGCCAACTATTACTTCTGAACTCGAGCCCATTTTTTTTCACTAGCACTTAAAGTGCGTGAAGCGTAAGCAATCGGATGTCCATTCTGTACCAGAACGCATCCCAAACCATCCTTTGATGCATCCGTTTGAATGAAAACTGGTTTTCTCGGATCATAAACTGCCAGTACATGCTCTGACGTTATCATGGAAATTTATTTTTTTAATTCGTTCCCATGTCAATCCGTCCAACTCCATTCTGCCTCCTTTCGGGTTAAATCACGCAAGGCTGCGGATTGGCATGACAAATTAGGGATAATCTTTGAAAGATACTTAAGTAACCCCAGTAATCTCATAACCCCGGATTTGTTGGTTGGCTTCGGCATATCTAGAATGGCTCTGGTATATCGAAAATCCGGTCTAATTTGGCCCTCTGAGATTAAATGTCCCATGAACTTAATTTGTTTTTGTCTAAATTGAATTTTACTCGCATTAAATTGAATGTTATGCTTCTGAGCGCTCTCCATTACGATTGCTAAAGTTTGGTCGTGTTCAAGGTCATTTGCGGCCGCAAATGTCATCGAAATATATGAAAAGGTTAAGAATATCCCCTGAAGTTTGCACAATTTTTTTCTGGAACATTTCTGGTGCGCTATTTATACCGAATGGCACGCGATTGAACTTGAATCTAACAATCGGTGTCATAAACGTAGTTAAGTCTGCGCTCTTGGCATCAAGTTCCATATGCCAAAATCCGTTACTAAGATCAAGCACAGAAAATACACATTTATTTGCCAGTCGCCCCATCATGTCTTCGATCGTTGGAATGAGGAAGTGCTCGCGCTTTATGCATGCATTAAGGGGCTTCGGATCGAGACGAACCCGAAGTTTTCCATTAGGATTTTCTACTAGCTGAACATTCTACAGTATTTCACAGTATTCAAACGTTTTATTAAATCGAACTTAATGCAAGTTCTGATACCATGTAACGTGCGCCGTTAATGTGATATGATGTACTATGATTAAAAGACGTACAATTAAATTAAAGTACTGTTTATTGAGACTTTCTTTAATTTACTCCGTCGGCGATAATGGTTGAAGTTCAACTGCTTGACGTTTATCCTAACATACCTACTACATGCAAGTTGATGGATTCACAATAAATAATAATAATGATTTGAGTTCACAGTGAGCATTTCTATTTCACACTATGGCCTGTGCTGCCATCAAAACCCCATCTACCAATTAAAACTAAGTCATCTTTAGGCTCGTGAAGACTTTCAAACACAGCTTTTTGAGATTCTACAATGCGACTTGATGTATGGTCTAACAACGACTACAAATTGATTTCAGCAGAAGATTCCGTCACGGGAATATCAGTTGGATAGCAACGTTTTTTTGGCTTCCAGCACTTTATGATAGGACGTAAAAACATTTGGTATTTTAGAATAAATCACTTCTTGTAATAATAAATATTGGTTTTTAGTATGTTTAGCTTCATTAATAAATGAAACAACTTCATCCGTGCTACTCGTAAATTCCAAAGAACTTTCTGATTGATTTGAACTGCTAAGTAAAGTACGAGTAGTTACAGCGGAATCGTCCATCTGTGATAAAACTGCTCATCTGCGACGTTTGGACCTCTTGCTGCACTCTCCAAACTCCTTCCTGTATCGCGTTCCACTTCTAGATTGAAGAGATTCCTTTTGCTCGTCGTTGTAGTTTCCACATACTTCTCCATTAGATACTTTAAGTATGCAAACTTCGGTCTCATTTAACCGGCTTTCGTATTTCGCCACTAGCTTAGCTTTTGATCTCCTAAATTGCTTGCAATATGCGGCAAACCGTTTACAGAGATTTCTCTAGCAATCAGTGTGGATATTTTCAGCATCCGGTAAAGAATTCGGAAGGGGTCCAAACACTTCCCGAAACCTTTGTGCTACATTTTCTTTATTTTTTTGAAGCTATCCACCTATTTAAAACAAGCATTCGGGTAAAAGAACACGTAATGGTTGTACCTGCAAAAGAAAAACACAAAAAAATTAAAAAAAAAATTTTCTAGTACTGGACCTAGTCTCCTCAATGACCTGTAACAACCCTCAGAGCACCTAGGATCACCTAGACTGCGGTTATTAAAACTAGGAAAATAAGAGATTATATTGATATATGACTCATTTATGGCGATTCGTGCCTTCATAAGTAAAAGCTTAGTTGAATATGGAAAATGGTTAAAAACAAAAAAAAGTGTAAGGTGTGTTATGACGGAGCTAGTTATGAATAGTCGTATTGTTAAGGAAAACATAATTACTTTAAAAATATCGTACATACCTTCAATTTGAATATCCATTGCATAATTATATCACAAACAATAAATTTCTCGGAAAAATCACACAACACCAATTTATGTGAACAAATAAACTTATGAGCACTAATCAGATGTTACCACTTCCGGTGCACAAAATTAACTGTGACGTGTTTGTAATTGCAATGTTTTTTATACCTGTGAATAGAAGGGTTTTTTATGTTTCCTTTAACGGTAAAATAACATCATATTTACAACATCGGTATTACGGCCCTATGACCTACGGCTGAACCACTGTGCAGCGCTGAGATCAAGCGAAGAATAACTCTTGCCAACCGCTGTTTCTTTGGGCTAAGGAGGCAATTGAGTAGCAAAGCCCTCATCCCGGTACTGCTCTATGGCGCAGAGGCATGGACATTATCAAAAATGGATGAGGGTTGCTTCGAGAGAAAAATTCTTCGGGCGATCTTCGGACGCGTCTGCATTGACGGCGAGTGGAGGAGGAGATACAACGACGAACTGTACGGACTGTACAGCGACATGGACCTAGCCAGAAGAGTGAAGATCCAAAAACTGGGATGGCTGGGTCCTGTAGAGCATATACGCGTATGCTACGGACCGAAAAGTCTTCGAATCCGTTCCCGAGGGACAGCGCAGTAGAGGAAGGCCAAGACTCAGGTGGCGCACGCAGGTGGAAGAGGACCTCAGCCAACTTAGCGTGCGAATCTTCAAGAAGAAAGAAGAAAAGAAGAAGGAATTTCAAGACAGATGCAAAGGTTTCTCGATGTCAATAATCTCCTTAATGTTGCTCAGTCCGGGTGATGAGATACGCATAGCAATGGATATTAAAGAAGTAAGTTTGCTTACTCTTCTCGACTTCTCCAAGCCTTTCGACTCAGTCGATCATGCGATCCTCTGTTCTAAACTAAAAAGCTTGTTTCGCTTCTCTTCAACCGCAACCAAGCTTTTTCAATCATACCTAACAGGGAGACATCAATGTGAGGTTGTTGGCGATAAGACGTCAGGTCTTCTCCCAATGTCTAGTGTTGTACCACAGGGATCAATTTTAGACCCTCTTTTTTTCGTACTTTACATTAACGATCTTCCCGAGGCGGTCAGACACTCCACCGTCCACATGTTCGCCGATGATGCGCAGGTATTTATTAGTAGCCCATTAGCTGAACTTTCCCAGGCATCAGAAGCAATGAACGACGATTTGTATTGAAGTGGGCATAGAGTAATAATCTGAGTCTGAATCCAGCTAAATGTAAATCGATTGCCATAAACCATACCAAATTAGATAGGTCGCTGCTTCCGCACATCAAACTATGTTACTCCGTGATCACCTACGTTGAAAAAGTAAGGAATCATACCTGGTCCGACCACATAAACGCTACCATTGGTAAAGTTTATGCTGCCATTCGCGTTTTATGGGCCTCAAAACACTTCGTCCCTATTAAAACCAAAACTTTACTTTAAATTTATATAGGTATACATCAATAGAGTTCTGATAGCATATGAATTATAAACTCATTTTCTAACTAACGAATATAAACAAAAAATGTCTAGCGAATTCAGTGATTCGAATATGTTTATAACGTCATATGTTCCAATACAAATTTTTTCACAAGAGACCTCTGAGTCTGAAAAGAAAATTGTATGGCAAAATCCTCGTCCAGGAAGAAACGGCAGAGTTGAGCAGAGCTGAGCAGGAATATATGCAGAACCAAATTAATGATTTAATTGACACAATAATAAATATAAATGAGCGTTTTATCAATGTAAAACATATCCTTAAATTGACAATGGTTGACGGTAAGGTATGCAATGCCTTGTCACATACTGCTTCGCAGCAGGTGTGCTATATTTGCGGAACAAAGCCAACTAATATTAAGGATATTCAAAGTTCCTTACAAAGAACCATTAACGAAGATTTCTTAGATTTTGACATATCTCTACTGAATGCGTGGGAAAAATTCTTTGAATTCTTCATTCATCTAGCATATACGAGGGCGGGTCAATAAGTCCGTGACTTTTTGAATTTCTGACCTCTTTACTGAAACAGCAACACTGCTCCTGTCAGCAGGCATCTGTCAGTTGACTCCTGTCAAAATTTAAACTTGCTGCGTCAGTTAGTTTGTGTTTGACAGCTATTTTTATCAGACTACTCACTAATTTGAGGAGAAAATGGAAAAAAGTGAATTTCGTGTGCTTATTAAGCATTATTTCTTGCGGAAAAAAAACCATTACCGAGACCAAGACTAAGCTTGATAAATACTATGGGGACTCTGCACCATCGATTTCAATGGTAAAAAAGTGGTTTACTGAATTTCGTTGTGGCCGTACAAGCACTGAAGATGCCGAACGTCCTGGACGCCCAGTTGAGGTCTCTACACCCGAAATAATCGAAAAAATTCACGATATGGTGTTGGCCGACCGAAGATTGAAAGTGCGAGAGATTGTGGAAGCCGTAGGGATCTCGCATGGCTCAGTGGTTTCAATTTTGAATGATCACTTGGGCATGAGAAAGCTTTCCGCAAGAAGGGTGCCGCGTTTGCTCACAGTCGACCACAAACACATGTGCAGTTGCCATGGCAAAAATCCATGAATTGGGCTATGAATTGCTCCCTCATCCACCCTATTCTCCAGATTTGGCTCCGAGCGACTACTTCTTGTTCCCAAACCTGAAGAAATGGTTTGGTGGAAAAAGATTTGACTCCAATGATGAAGTCATCTCGCAAACAAAGGCCTATTTTGAGGACCTCGACAAATCATTTTTTTTGGAAGGGATAAAAAAATTGGAGAAGCGTTGGACAAAGTGTATAGAGCTCAAGGGAGACTACGTTGAAAAATAAAATTATTTTTTTATCAAAAAATCTGTGTTTTAATCCAAAAGTCACGGACTTATTGACCCGCCCTCGTAGATTAGATTTAAAAAAATGGCGGACCGGATAATTGACAAGCCAAAACAATGTGGTGGAAATTCAAACGATGGAAATACTGCACGTAGATTTTTTGCAAACCCATCTATATCTTCTCAGATAACTAGTGTTAAACAATTAATAATTGAAAGATGTGCTGTAATTTTAAGAACTTTGGCAAGTTGTTTTGCAATTATTGCAGAATATTTCGAGAAATATGTGCAAGATATGGCTCGTAAAATTGTTGCAGAATACCCTTGGTACCCATTGCTAGCTACAGTACTCAAAGATCTAATTCACGGAGGACAAATTTGTGAAACACGCCTTATTGCCTATTGGCCAATTTACGGAAGAGGCGGCAGAGGCAAAAAAAAAAAAATGACCGCCCTTCCCATACAAGGAGTCAAGGTTATTTTAGGATGGCTCTTAAGCTAGAAGTAAGTGATGTTTAAATGAGTTCTGCTCCATCTGGGAACTAATAAAGATCAAAAAACAAACTTTTAACTTTGTTGGAGTTATTCTGATATAAATCTAACTGGCGCAGTCGATGGGATTCTGCTCAGAAGAATGAGAATCCAGTGAAACGAAGCGGAAAAAGTGCGATCTAAACAAAATCTAGTAGAGAGAAGACTATCACAAAATAAAATTCTTGACAACAACAGAGGAATGGCGCAAAATATCACTGAGCAATGCTTAAAGCCTCTACACATGAGACAATTTCGGGCCCAATTTTCGATTGCAACTTGCAACCAGCAGGAAAATAGCTTCGTGTGGAGGGCAGTTGGACTTCCATTAAACCAAATCAGCTGATTATCTCGGGCGATCTAACAATTTCTGTTCTCTCTTCCATAAGTTCTTAAAAATTGTGCCGTGTGTAGGAAAATTGCCACAATTCCACCCTTAAAATTCATTAAATACAGATTTGTTGCAGGTAGAATTACCACATGTTTGACAATGAAAAGAAAATTTTTATGCAGGTGATTTTTTTTTTTGTTTTTCGATAACACCACATGACTTCCTTTTCGTACGAAATCCTAGTTTAGACTGGCAAATTGGGACGTGTATAGAGTCGCACACGACTTATCCCCGTTCAAACGTCCTAGAAATTGTGTGTACAAATTGCTTCGTGTGTAGAGTCCTTTAGCCATGCTAACGGAAATAATAAGCCGCCAAAATCAACCGGTAACACTGTCTTCTTCGATGGAAGCAGTGGAACTCTGCCAGCATTTATTTGTTCAGTAGACAGAGCATTGTTGGGATATGCAGGGAACCAAAAGAATGATGTCTACACTGTAATCAACAACGAGAAAATCATCGAATCAGCAAAGAACTATCTCTCAACATCGTCTCCATTGACATGAGAAAGCTGCAAGTACAAGTTAAAGCTCTACTTCAAAGCAACAGGGGACCGAGGGCAGATTATGAAGGAGATCAGTTTCTTAAAATTACGAGTAAGTTCGATTTTATGTGTTAAAGTGATAAAGTTAGAGTTATTGTAAGTTATATTGCAGAATGAAAATTAATTTGAAAATTAAAGAAATCACTGCAGGGTCTTTAGCAGCCGAATTGCATGATAAGTTTTCATTGGAACATATTCGGAAAGTTCTTAATAAATAAGTTGGCCAAGACCATTTTAATTTGAAAGAACAAAAATCAAATAAGCAAATTGTATTCAAACCAATGCACAGTAACTATCAATCACACAATAATGAACAAGGTAATCACCATCATAACCCTGGACAAACACAGAGAAATGGTTATAATAACAATTCTTTTGTAAAACAGGGAAGAGCTAGGCTTAATAATTATCACAATAATAGGTCGGGTCGGAGTAGGGGTAATTTTAACAACAATCCTATAAGTCAGCAGTCCAGAAATGGAAACGACAGAAATCACAATAATAACACGACACAACCTATGGAAGTTGATACCATAAGTAATGGGGAGGGGACGAAGTCATTCAATTAGCAGATAGTGAGTTTTTTTTTTTTAAATTAGCCTCGGATCAAAATAAAATTTATATCATTTTTACAATCAAAAAAGAAGAGTATGTTTGTTTGGTAGATACAGGATCTACAGTCAGTTTATTAAAATCTAACAAAGTAGGAAATAGAATATACGAACAGTTACGAGGACAAATCCATATTAGCACTATAGAAGGATGAGTTAAACAAAATACCAAATACGTAAAAACCAAATATCCAGCAGAATCTAAGCAACTGGATAATGCTAGGATGAGATGGGTAAAAATTAATTTAGACAAATCATATGCCTTTTTGATTGGAATGGATTGGGTTAATAAAAATATTCGACTCATAGATATAAGTAATCAAGAAATCGTATTCAACAATGATGTACGAATGCCGTTTTTTAGGAAGCGAGTTGAAAACGAAGAAAATGCATTTGGAAAAAAGATTTGGTAAACATAAAATTAGTTCATATAAATGAAGAAGAGAAATTTGGTACACTTATGTACATTATTAAAAAAATACAAAAAGTTGTTCTATAAAGAAGACATGTTAACAAATACTTCAAGAATTGTACATGAAATTAAGACTACTACAAATGATCAGATAAACTCCAAAATATATCGATATCTACCACAGCATGAAGCAGAAGTAAGAAAACAGTTGCAAGAAATGGAAGTGCAAGGGATGATAATAAGAAAAAGCAAAATAAGATATACGAGTAGTTCTCCTATTATAGTAACACCGAAGAAAAAAGATGATTCGGGAGTAAATAAGTTCAGGATAGTGCTAGATTATAGAAGACTTAACCAAGTAACAATTGATGATAAATACCTACTTCCCAATATCGATAGTATAGTATATTGGACAAGTTGGGTAAAGCGCAATATTTTAGCATCAGATATTAGTGACAGAGAAAGACATTGGAAAGACGGCATTTGCCTTTTGGTTTAAAAAATGATTCCGCAACTGTTCAACGTTTTATCAATAAAATATTGCGAGAATACATAAATAAAATTTATATAGTATATCTCGATGATATACTTATTTTTTCCACCACTCTAGAAGAACACCTGAACTCACTGGAAGCGATTTTCGAAACACTTGCAGATCATAACTTAAAGATTCAGGCTGATAAATGTAGTTTTATGCTGAAAGAGACTTATGGATTAAGGATGGTTTGAAGCCAAATCCTAATAAAATAAAGGATATCAAACGAATAGGTTTACCGAAGACGGAGAAACAACTCAAAGGTTTCTTGGGTATGACGGGATTTTATAGAAAGTTTATTAAAGACTGGAATAACGTTTCTAAACATAAGACATTGAAAAACAAGATATTTTATCCTAAAATACAGCAACATATATGTTACAACTTGTTAGATATGTCAGAAGAACAAAAATCTACAGGAAATTATAACGATAGATACCATTCAGCTATTGAAATGACTCCAAGGAGAGCCAGTTCTATATGATAAATATAACACCATTAGTGGAAAAATAATACAAAAAATAAATAAAAATCTGTTAAAGACTAAATAGGAAGAGAGAAAAATATGTAGAAAACTGAATCGAAGGATATACGAGGGCGGGTCAATAAGTCCGTGACTTTTGGATTAAAACACAGATTTTTTGATAAAAAAATAATTTTATTTTTCAACGTAGTCTCCCTTGAGCTCTATACACTTTGTCCAACGCTTCTCCAATTTTTTTATCCCTTCCAAAAAAAATGATTTGTCGAGGTCCTCAAAATAGGCCTTTGTTTGCGAGATGACTTCATCATTGGAGTCAAATCTTTTTCCACCAAACCATTTCTTCAGGTTTGGGAACAAGAAGTAGTCGCTCGGAGCCAAATCTGGAGAATAGGGTGGATGAGGGAGCAATTCATAGCCCAATTCATGGATTTTTGCCATGGCAACTGCACATGCAACTGTGGTCGATTGGGCAATTCATAGCCCAATTCATGGATTTTTGCCATGGCAACTGTGGTCGACTGTGAGCAAACGCGGCACCCATCTTGCGGAAAGCTTTCTCATGCCCAAGTGATCATTCAAAATTGAAACCACTGAGCCATGCGAGATCCCTACGGCTTCCACAATCTCTCGCACTTTCAATCTTCGGTTGGCCAACACCATATCGTGAATTTTTTCGATTGTTTCGGGTGTAGAGACCTCAACTGGGCGTCCAGGACGTTCGGCATCTTCAGTGCTTGTACGGCCACAACGAAATTCAGTAAACCACTTTTTTACCATTGAAATCGATGGTGCAGAGTCCCCATAGTATTTATCAAGCTTAGCCTTGGTCTCGGTAATGGTTTTTTTTCGCAAGAAATAATGCTTAATAAGCACACGAAATTCACTTTTTTCCATTTACTCCTCAAATTAGTGAGTAGTCTGATAAAAATAGCTGTCAAACACAAACTAACTGACGCAGCAAGTTTAAATTTTGACAGGAGTCAACTGACAGATGCCTGTTGACAGGAGCAGTGTTGCTGTTTCAGTAAAGAGGTCAGAAATTCAAAAAGTCACGGACTTATTGACCCGCCCTCGTATTAAAAATTATAAGAGATTCAAGCTCAAAAATATCCATTACAAAATGTTCAAATATCAAATATTAAAAGGGCTTATAAATTTACAAGTACTACAATAATTCTAATGATGAAGATAGTCGCAGTACAAGGGCTACTGTAGCTACATTAAACAAAAGGAGAGAACGGGTATGTAAAAATAAAAGTCAAACAAGTAGAGATAGCGAATAACACAGATACAATATCACATATAATAAACCCATCTGAAATGATGGAAGTTTTAGATCAATTATCATTAAACTTAGCACACTTAAAATTAGAAGATTCAGTAGCACTGTTTTCAGAAATTAAGTTAGTAAAAACTAAACTAAGAACCATAAGTAAACCAAATAAGCAAAAAAGGGGTTTATTAAATATTGTAATCAGACTTCAAAACTGGTTGTACGGAACAGTAAATGACTTTGATCGACAAGAAATAGCAGATCATTTACAAGTAACCGACAGTAATAAATCAAAATATACAATCATTTCAACAAGACATTATACGACTTAAAAATATTAATAGAAAACGATAAAAAGAAATCTAGAATCGTATAATATTACGGATAACATAATCGAAAAATTAAACTATTATAAAATTTAATTTCTGAACCAAGAAACTAAATTAAGATACTCAGAAAATAAAGTAAACCAAATATTGGATAACATTATGGCAGCGAAAAATAATATAATGCATCCGAGTATACAAACAATAGAAGAGTTAGAATATAATAACATAGATTTTCATAAATTAAAATTGTTTAAAGCCGGAGTAGCCCTTTATAAGAATGATTCCTTGATACTGGCAATAAAAATACCAGTAGATTATGGTTGATTATATAGTAAAAGAGTAAGCAGAAGAACTAATTGTTGAAATAAAAGATCAAATATATCGGGTTTTCCAATAGGGACTTGACAACTTTGAATTTAATTTGTGAACGCACTCTTTCACTAATCATCAAACTGTCACTGTCAATTTATTCAGTGAACTCAAAATTTTCATCATGGTAAAGACACGAACGAGCAACGTCAGCAAATTATAAAAATTTTCTACCGAAATTCGGAGTCGGTGACTGCAACTTTAAGAGCGTTAATTCCAATTTTCGGTCGTAATTCTCGCCCTTGTAGACAGGCAATAACAAGTTTAGTGCAAAAATTTGAGTCTACATATTCGTTGTGTGATGTTGCCGTGCCAGTGAGACAACGGGTTGGTCGAAGTGTCGGAAATATCGTCAATTCCACGGCGTTCTCGAGAATTGGGCATCGCTCAGACCACGTTATGGCGTATTATGGCCCGAATTGGAAGATATGGACTTGGACGACAAGTGATTTCAACATGATGGTGCCACAAGCCACACAGCACACGTTACAATTGATTTATTGAAGAGTAAGTATGGTGAGCGTGTTATCTCAAGAAATGGGCCAGTCGATTGGCTGCCTCGTTCGTGCGATTTAACGCCGCTTGACTATTTTCTGTGGGACTACGTTAAAACATTGGTTTATGCCAATAAGCCGACGACGTTGGAAGAGCTCAGAGCCAACATTGAACGCGAATAGCGGCCGTTTCGGCCGAAATGTGTGGTCGACTCGTTGAAAATTGGGTCCAACGAATAGACCGCTGCAAACGTGCCCACGATGGCCATATGAACGAAGTCGAGTTCCATTCATAAATGTTTTAATTGTATTTCAAGCCGATAATAAAGTTTTTGAAATATCTCAAATGTTTTGCGCTTTATTTAAAAGAAATTGTCAAGTCCTGACTGGAAAACCCTTTACAAATACGAAAAACATGTACATTTAAAAAATTTAAAACGTAGTAAAAATGGTAGTTTTCGGGAAACATGTTCATTAGTTTTTAATAATGTAACTAGCATAGAAGCATTAGATGATGAGTCTATTTTGTTATTAAATATTAATAATGAAACTATATCGCAAAATTGTGATAACAAAATGATAAATTGTATGATAAATGAGACTGATTTAAAGCTAGGAGGAGTTACATACTTCAGCAGAAAGTAAGCAATTGAAAACAACAGGAAATGCTGATTTGAAATTTGCAGTTGTGAATCACCTCCCAACTGCATACAAAATAGCGCCTCAATGAAAACCGCTTGCTTGGTGATTTTTATTTATTAATTAACAAATAGTCGGTCACTCACATGAACTGATTTCCGATCATGTTAATAACTGCATGTTGATGAGTCAGCATAATGTTGGCGAGTCCTTGTAATCAAAGGATAGCTCATAAGCTAGAAGTAAGTGATGTTTAAAGGAGTTCAGCTCCGACCGGGAATCAATAAAGATCAAAAATAAACTTTTAACTTTGTTGGAATTATTTTAATATAAAACTCCCATGAAAGTTCTGGGACGCTTAATTTTTTTGTTTCTGACTTGAACTGGACAACTCTTACCAATTATTTCAAACAGTAATTTTAAGCACATTTTAAGTATGTCTGTCAAGGGTATTGGCGCGCTAAATTTTTGGGACATATATTTTTGTGATCTCGACATTCTGTTCTTTTGTTTAATACTAAAATTAAGTAGTTTGAACAGAAATTCTGATGTGGCAAAAGCTTTAAGATTTCCCCATTTGAACTTAATTATTCGAGTACTTCATATATATGCATGTATGTATCAATGTTTTTGGACATATGTTTCTGCCTAAAAATTGCTAGACTATGTGTGTGCCTACCTTGGGTGTATTTTTAGTCCGACCAGAAGAAGGCTGTATAAAATGATTTCGTTTACTAATTTCGAAGTGTTTTTACTCATGTTTGCATACTAATTTTGTGTAATCACCTAAATCCTAACGCAAATACAATACAGGACATATGTAAATCTTGTGCACGGTATGTGAAATTTTTCCTGAGCGCATAAAACATTTGTGGTAGGTACTACAAGGTGTATGACCTATCGGAAAGTGCTGAATGTCAGTTTGTTTTTGGCATTTTGAAGTTAAATTTGGATATTCATTTTGAATCGATAACCAAAACTCCACCAAACCGGAACTGGTGAATCTAGTTTTAAGACTCCAGTCGCAAGAGAGTTCAATGAGACTCTCTTCCTCTTGTGATGTGAATTGTCGTGGAGCTTGCGCATGAAATGGATCTTGGATCCACGCAAACTTTTCGTAAGCATCATCTGCAAAGTATTTTGAAAACCATTCGATGAGTTTCGAAAGTTGTTCCGTGAAAAGGGCCATCAGGTCTTGTGAGACAACTAGTTTTCATCTTTTTTATCCACAACTGCAATTAAAGTTTAACAAAAAATCTGGTTCAGCAAAGTAAATGGCGTTTTCATGACGTTGTTGTTGTAAAAAAGTTCGAATTTCTTCATGTAATTCAAACACACGAAATAAGACATTTCCATGTGAAAGCCATCGATTTTCAGCCACAGTTGGATGAATCGTCTCGAGGTATCGCTTTAACTTACTCGGAAGCATACTTTCCATTGATAGTATTTTCAAACAAAGCACACACCGCGGTTTTTCTTCATTGTTTACTTCTATTGAAGTAAGCCCAATGTCCAAATAGCTATGATCGTATTTACGATATTTTCGCTTCTTTGCTTCCCCGCCGCCACTAGTACTCGTAGATGCTTTGTATCACTTGAAATACCGTCTTGTTTATTTAATAAAAATCTGTCCATTTCGCGTGACGAAAAACAAACGACACAATTAAAACAAAACACGACGACACGTCCGACCGTTTAATAATCGGTTTTGAACTACTACAGTTTTTGCTTTTACTTCTCCAGGTTTATACCTCTTTTTTCAACAAACGCTTTCTTAAGCACAGAAATAACCCGCTTGTCCTCGACTTATTTGGAGAATTTATATGTATCATTCACTTACTGGGCTGAGGAACCAAGTGTGTTGAGAATTGAGATTTTAAAAATATGCAGTACGCATATCATGTAAACCTGGTTCTCGCCCTACTGGTGTGTCAAAACAAAGGTTGCCATTTTTTTTGTCAAAAAAATTACTGCAATTGCAGTTAAATGTTACAACGGGCCAAATGAATTAAGTAAGTGCAAAGAGAAAATTACAAGCAGCGCGGGCTCCCCTCTTTACTTTCTACGGCGCATACTTTAGGAACCCCTACCCTAAATGATAATCAACAACGGGGATGGCCACTTATGTAAGTGATATTGTTTGCGCGCTTACCGTTTTTTAATAAAAAACCGGAAAGATGCCAGAGAAAAACGATACTTAAAATAAAACACACGTGTTTGCCTTACTAGACGTGAACAAAAACGATTTATTAATACAGGAAAAGAAGTAGTATAGTAAGGAATAAAAAAACCTAAATTGAGGTTTATTTAAGAGTGAAACCACAAGTTGGGTTTTAAGCGCCGAACATACCTCCGCCGTTGAAAGATACTTTGAAGTACCATTCGTCAATTAGGGACACAGCTTAGAGATCGGACGCTTTACCTCTCCCGTAACGGTGAGAACAGTTGAAACTCGAGTTAGACCATCTTGTCCGGGATACGTCCTCGTGATTTTTCCGGTGTGGACGGCGGTTGATTATCCTCTATTAGCACGATGATATCGTTGGCCTGAATTTCCTTACACTTCTTTAACCATTTAGGGCACTTTTAAAGTTGGATTAGGTAGTCTTGAGACCATTTACGCCAGACGTCCTGATGAGGACGCTGAAGATTGAGTCTGTATACGCGAAGCAAGCAACATCATGAATCCCAAGAGCGTCCTTGACTTTAGTTAATAGCTTTGTGAACTATACACAGTCACACAGTTTTAAGCGCGGGATCGATAGGGTAGGTTTCGCTGGAGCATTACGGGACTTTGCACAAATGAGGCTTTTACGAATCTTACTACCATCTACAACTCTAAAATATACTGCGGCCGCGTATGCCGATTCCGACGCGTCGGCGAAACCGTGTAACTCGACTAACTCCCTATTGTTTGACTGTAACCACGAAAGCCCTTAAGTCTGATAGGAAGTCCGACCACTCTTTATAGAATTCCGAGGGGATGTATTCATCCCAGTCAACCCAAAGCCGCCTTATAAAGATCTTCATTTCATAAAGAGCTATTTCCGGTAGCACCTCCCTTTTAGTCACCTGCGGGCCAATAGTGCGTATACCCCAAAGCAGACCAAGAGTTTTAATTCCCCCTGTGTTTATGGACAACTCGCTGGCTATTTTCCTATGCACAGCATCGATAGCATTAAAGAAATCTGTTGAATTAGAGGACCATTTACGGAGGTCCATACCGACGTCCTGAAGGATGAGGTTAAGATCATTTTTAATAAGTAGTGCTTCTTCTACGCTTTCAAATGAAAAAGTAAGGTAACCGACGCGTTGAAAACCATCCTCATCTTGGTTGTCGCACTGCTGGGCCTGATTACCGCATGTTGGGGATAATAAAATGACTGGCGCTGAAGATCGATTCGCGGCACCGGCGCCATGTGGCCGAAACGGTCATATTCACACATAAAATCCACATATTCATTCTTGAGTCCCGGGTTTTTAGCAAATCGTCGTTGCATAGCGTAGAGAAGTTTCAACGTGGCGCCGCATGAGTCATCGAACGCAATTGGCGCTTTGTTAAACGGTAAGCTAACTACGAACCTTCCATATGAGTTAATTGTAAGGGTGGAACGAAAATGGTCTTCAATTATTTTACTCACCTCGTTCGCGTGTCGAGATCTATGGGTAAGTGGAACACGCTTAAGTTGCCTTTAGCATGCGAAAAAATATTCCCGGCGATGGCCCAACCGAAAATTGTGTTCTTGGCCACCGGTGAACCTTACGGATTAACGACTCTGCCCTCAGAGATACAATCAAAAAATACATTCGCACCAAGTAAAATATCTACATATTTGTTTTGGATGATAACACCAGGGATCGGCGAGCGGCAAGCTATTGAAATACAAAATCCTTTCGTAAGGAATTGTCGTGCTCGGTAGATCTTTAGTAAGAGTAGAAAGAACGAACGCTTCAACCGGAATGATAAGGGTTTATCGATAGATGAGTTGATTTCGAGCTTCACTTGACCGCGAGTACCCTGTTTGTTTCCACTTTGTTCTACACCGACTATTGGAATTTTATCGGGACTTCGTTTTAGACCCCGACGCTGTAGGCAAGCTTCGGGTATTAACGTAGCCTGGGAGCCTGATATAAGTAATGCTCTGCACGGCAGAAATTCATTACCTTTGTTTTTTACGTGTACTATTGCCGTCGTAAGCAAAGTAATATAACTGTGTCGAATTCACATTTAATTCACGCGATGCATTTGTATTAGAGGGAAGGATGGGATTCAATATGAACTGCCAGATCGTGGAACTGTGTGCATTAGAATAGAAAATGCTTTTGTTTACGTTTAAAGCATTACGGTATGGTAGCACTGAGCACACGTTTTTCAGATTCCCTAAGTGTAGATCAATTAGATAAATTTACGCGCTAGGCACGAGACACTTGCAAACTTCCGAGCTCTTTGTTTTCAAATTCAACCCGTTATTGAGTATTCTCGGATATTTCAACGATATCCTCAGATAACGCTTCGATCTCACCTTGAACGCCGTCGAAGTCTCGCATATGCTGCTCTAGTCTTGTTTGCCGCACCTTGGTCTGATCAAGGGGAGCATTTGGTGATTCACAGAAGGTACCGATTCTCTTAAGTTGGCCTTTCAAAGCCGCTCGTTGTCGCTTTAACACTTCCATAAATCGACAATCAATGATTATGTTTCACTTAAGAAATGCGTTTTTGTGGATTGTTTATGACCACTCTGTGACGGAGAGAGTGATAACGGCGCGATTAAATAGCGGCTTCGCGAAATTGTTTGTGTCAATAAATTCTCTGACAATTAATTTTTGCCGATGGTAAGTTGCTATGATTAATAACCTTTCGCTTTGTTAAGTGGTGAGCATTCCCGATCAGCGAGATATTCAACGCGGTAGCATATATACATATGTATGTATGAAATGGGATTTTACTAATTAGAAATGGGGAAATCGACGATATTGCCTTTAAATGATACCAAATTCGTTTGGAGCAGCTGGGTGTAGGCTAAACTATTGATTTTTGTGGAGGTTTTCTCGAGCGAATTTCCCTCTCTTTTCTTCGTATGCTGCTGTTAGACATCGAACAGTCACTATTTCGCTTCGGACGATTGTTCTAGTGCGTGAAATCGTCGAAACCGAAACATCGAACATCGGCTGTTATCGAAAACGTCACTTGATCGTCGTTTTAATCGTCATCCCAGCACTTAAGAGTTGTGGGTGTTAAATTAAAATATATAACACACGTTGTATATTATTAGGTCTGTTTCCGCGAGATTTTTGTAACAATTTGTAAAAGAGCAGTTTTCGCTTAAGTTTGAGAAGAAGGGATTAATTCTCTCTTTACATCAAAATCTCGCTTCTTCTGTACCCAACATTCAATTTAGTAAATTCAACGAACTTTAAACTGACTACATCGAATCTACACCTATTCTAATAGAAGATATGGTCATATTTCCCACCTAAGCACCAAATAACTTCTTTCCAACATGACAGCTATCTGAAAACTAGCAAATCGCTTTCTAGGGGCGGGCGACTTTAACGCAAAGCATAAAGACTGGCACTCAAGATTAATCACTTAAAAGGGCAGAACTTACTAGATGCAATCAAAACAAATAAGTGCAAATATATCAGCACGGGCGAACCCAGCTTCAGGCCTACAGACATGACAAAAATCGACTTCTGCATAGTCAAGAACATAAACATAGCCAATATAAACATCAAGTCCTCTTTTGATCTTTCTTCACACCATTCACCCATAACCCTTGAATACTCCTTACAACTCATAAAAGTAACTGAAACAACCAAGCTTTACTACTTGAAAACTGACTGGGACACTTTTGACACCAGCAACTAACAAGTTACAAGGCAATATTGAAAGAACGATAATATACCTGAACACAAAATCAAAGAAGGAGCTCATAGAGCAACGCCCACAACAGAATACAAACCTAACATAATTTCTTCGATTCCACAATACTGAGTGCATACGTCGGCAATTACAGTGCCTACCTTCGACTTAGCGTATAAGTGGGAGTAAAGACGAAGTACCACATAAAAGGGAGACACGGATAGCCTAAACTGTTAATTGAATATATAGTACGTTTACCTCTCTTTCTCCTTCTTTTTATGTCATATATTTATTTTCCCTTTTTTCACTCTCTTGTCTCCTCTTTTGCTATCTCGAGTAGGCAACAAAATCTTCCTTAACAAGACGTGTTTTTAAAATTTCACTTTCAATTCCAATTTTCGAATCGCCGCCTAAGAAATTTCACTTCAAAAAATATTGTATCAAGGATGTTTTCAAAAACATCATACTAATAAAGAACTGCATTAAGATTGCTTTCAATAATGAAGATTTTGTGTAGAACTAACTTAGTCAAACTGTAATACCCTTGTGTTCATAAACATCAACATATCGTCATAATTTTGTAGATTAGTTATGCATTTCAATCAGGGCTGCAGAAAGGTTAAGATGATTTTAAAATTTAGAAGATTTATAGTTGAGTGACTTTTGAATTTGAAAGATGTAAGAATATTTAAATAATATTTGGCAAAGAGAAATCTAAGAGTTGGCTGTTTATTAATTAATTTTAATAACGTTTTTGTACGCAAACAAATGACGATCACACTAAGATATGTCTGTGCAGTGGATGGGGTCAAAAATACGAGACGAAAAATAAGAATAATAATAAAATAAAATAAGAAAAATTGAACCATTTAAAAAAAAAAACAGATGATGGTTGGATTCTTTACAACAACGTGGAATGGAAAAGATCAAGGAGCAAATGAGGTGAGCCATCTTAAGTTTTTCCAAAGCTCGTCCTCGCCCAAAGAAAGTTATGGTCCGTATTTAGTGTGATTTTAAGAGAATTTTTTTTATGAGCTTCTTCCGAATAACTACAACAATTTGTACATGTTAGGTCTATGTCAGCCTATTTCAGTCTGATTTAGTGACACACCGTGACACTCGCCTTTTATTTAACCAAGGCAGATGTAAATACAAATGTTTATGTATAGTGCTCAAAAGGGGTTGCATTGATTATCACATCAATTGTTATTATTAACTTGAAATATTTAATTTATATATTTGTTCTAGAAACCTGTGTTTAGATTTCACCTCCATTGACATTTTTTCAGTACTATCTTAGCAATTAACCAATTGAGCATTGAATCAATAAAGTAAACTTCATCGTCTTCATCTAAATTTATAACTTACATCTATGTCAACACACAAGTCTTAAGTTGCCTAAAGGAGTATGTAACTAATATTAAACAAAAAAATAAGTTAATAGATAGGTCCATTGGCAGTTCGGATAAGCCGAGTTGAATTGACTAGCAGTATCGTATACTTTTAAGTTTTTGTAGGAGTTCTTTTCAATTCTTATCGACACATAAGGAAACGTCAAATTTATGATAGCGATTTTTAGTTGAAGAGGCAATATTTCACCTTTACGACGAATATGAGATCTTGTTCCCCGCGAGAAACTTTTTGATAGCCATCTGCTTGACCACTTTCAGTTCGGGTTTAAGACCGGTCAGTATAAATTGGATAAAGTGATTACACGACGGCAGGTCTTGAAGAAAACCCAAGAAGTAACGATCGATACTTCCAACTCTCTATCTGTAATTCTAGACAAAGAAAGGGAATACGAGTGAAACAAGTAATGCCTACATTTAGCACCTCTGCCAATCTCGCGGGGTTGTGCAATATAATGAATGAGAAGGCTTGCTGTTCGATTAAAGTGGGATCAAATCTTATCGTATATAACTCATGTGTCAACTAGGATATACAACGTAAGATGCTGTCTTTTTTTTCATTTGTACCCTAATGGAATGCAAAGCAATGTACATATGTATGTAAAAAAACATTAAGTTTAATTTAATTCTAAAATAAGCTTAATGTTAACAAAAAATCAGAACCAAAAAACTTAGGGAATTTAGTTGCTTACGTTACTTGTTAAGACCAAAATTATTTTTGAGATATTTTTTTTTGGTGAGTTGTCTTGAAAAAAACTCGTATGCTGCAAGTTAATAAAATCGATTCTTCGCCATAGTTAAAGAGAAAATCGAAGATCGAAGTTAATTGTTCGCTTGATAAAATAAAATTCATTAAACGCATCATTTAAGTAGTAATCCGAGTAATTGACAATCAAATAAAAGTATTCCTCCTGCTTTGCTTTTTCTGTTTTGCTTTGTTTTTAATTGTCACTTTGACGTTTTACACTATTTTGCAAAAAACCTTTCCGCCAAATTTTAAGAAAATTCATCATAACGCATAAAACTTAAGCAAATAATTTTCTTTTACAATTTGTTACACCAATCTCGCATAAAAAGACCTAATTCAAATGTAAATTGTCTAAGGAGGGACTTATTTCAAGTCATTCAGTCTAATCTTATAAAATATTTCAAGATTTGAAAGGTTGCTGAGCAAAACTGTGTAAAATCCGTTCCCTTACTTCTGAACTAATTTTCTATCTGAGAATACTTATCTTCACTCCTCCGGATTAGACAGTTTTTAAAGAGTACATAATTAGTCCAAAAAGTATTAATAGTTTGTTATGCTGTGTATGTTTTTGTTCCTTTGTTATGAAGAAATATATAGCGGTTTTGTTTTAAACTTTCTTCTAATACACATAAGGTCCGTTCGCGTAATTTTGTACCAAATGCCAAATCTGGATGATTCTCCCCAGAGAAAAGAATTGTTAATAAGTGAGCGAACAGATTTGAGACAGTCTTGTTCAGACTAATATCAATTATCTTTGTTTTGATTTTTCGTTGCCTTTTTCCCTCCAAAATAATTACTAATGAAGTCGGCAATTTTTATTTTAAAATGTCAAAGCTCAGGGCAAGGATAACTTTGACTTTAATACGTCTGAATGACTAAAAGAGCATTTACTTGTATTGGGTATATAACTTAATTGTGCGGTTTTTTTTTTTCAAAATTTGAAGGTCTATTTAAGAAAAACGTGTACAATAGTATTATTCAAAGTATTGCCCATCTGAAGCTATGACTTTTTCCCATCTTTCTGGCAATTTGTGGATCCCATCCCAAAAGAACTGCGCCGGCTTGGCAGCCAAGAATAAATCAAGCATATTTTTGATATTCTGCTCTGATGTGAACCGTTTTTCAGTGAGGGCGTTCTGCATCGACCGGAATAAATGGTAGTCAGAAGGGCAAGGTCTGGGCTATAAGGCGGGTGGGGTAAGACTTCCCATCCACTGTTTGCCAAATAGTTCTTAACCGGAATAGCAACGTGGGGCCGAGCGTTATCATGATAGAAAATTATTGCCTCGTGTCTGGTCTCATATTCCGTGCGTTTTTCGGCTACTGCTCTCTTCAAACGGATTAATTGTGTTCGGTAGCGTTGTCCATTGATGGTTTCACCCGGTTTTAGCAGCTCATAATACAGCACACCCATCTGATCCCACCAAATATAGAGCATTACATTCGCGCCATGGATATTCGGCTTTGCCGTTGATTTGGCTGGTTGGACGGGTTTCACATATGATTTTTTGCCCTTAGGGTTGTCGTAATGGATCCATTTTTCATCACCAGTAACAATCCGATGCAAAAACGACTTCCTTTTGTGGCGTTCCAGCAGCATTTCGGACATGCAAAACGACGTCTCTCGGCTTGAGTTCACGTGGAACCCAATTTCCTTGCTTTTGAATATATCCAGCTGCTTTTAAACGTTTTGAAATGGCTGCTTGAGTGACACCCAAAGATTCTGCGAGCTCTTCTTGTGTTCGGCAACAATCTTCATAGAGTAATGCTTCCAGTTCTTCATCTTCAAACTTTTTTGACTGCCCAGAACGTTCACGCCTTCCAAGGCAAAATCACCACTTTTAAATCGTGCAAACCACTTTTGGCACGTTCGCTCAGCTAGCGCATGTTCACCATAAAGTCTACCAAAATACGATGACTTTCGGCAGCAGTTTTCTTCATATTAAAGTAATGAAGAAGAACTCCCCGCAAAAACAGTTTTTTAGGCACAAAGTTCGACATATTTGAGTGATTTGTTTACGCTTCAAATAAATGACATATACTGAAATGACGTACAATGACAGTAGCTTTCCAACGCATGTTCCAATGGAATAATACAAGTTACGCCATCTCTTAGCAAACCGCACGAATTAAGTTATAGACCCAATACTTCTAATGGAACATAAACCCATTATTTCAGAAACAGTAAAACCGATCTCACCCAAACTTTGCATACACATATTTTATTCCATTTCACAAATTTAAAATGCAGGATTTAAAGGAAATATAAAATCATGTGTACAAAACATTTTAGGTTTTGTTTTTTTTTCAATATTTTTCATTATGAGTGCAATAAGTCCTAATGTTTTAAGTTTCCCAGTCATGCTACCAATAATAAGAACTGTAGCATTTGTAATTTGGCCGGTAATGGCCCAAACTTGCAAAAAAAGCATATTTTTCAGGAGACGCAAAAAACTTAAGCGTATTTTTCTAAAATGCTTCTCATAATTTTTTTGTATACAATAAATTTTTAAAAATAATAAATGCAATGACAGAAATAACCATATCTTGGAAGGAAACTAAGGAAATTGGAGGAAATGGGATCCATGGTCTGCGAGTAAGCACGGCGGGGGACCTGGTGGTCTTGAATTTTCCAAAAATATTTTTTTTTTATATTTCAAAAGTATAGTCCTTGGAAAATATACTGTCAAATTTTTTTTTATTGATATTGACGGTTTTACAGCCCCTTTAGCAGATAGCGTGTGGTTGCCCCGCCATACATACTTAACATTTTAAACTAATTTTTCTCTAATCTACTTTTTTTCTGTACGGCGGCATTTAATATGTTATTCAGTATACCAGTGGCTATCGTCGGAATTTTAAATTATTTCCAGAGGTTGCTTACTAATATTAAAAAAGTGGAAAAATAAATCGATTTTGAGATAAACTTTAGGGTACTCACCCTCCTAAGATAAGTTCTTCTGATAATTTTTCTTCATACACTTTCTATAAATAAAACGCGAACAGACGTATTTTGTGCTTTCATGGTTATGTATAGGCCCTTTTTGGCATTCTATAAAGGTGAACAAATTTATGAGAATGCATAGAAAAATTCCTACCGGGATTAAGTCATTTCATCTTCTCTATTCAATTTTTCAGGTCTTTTTTGTCCATTTATTACAAATTCAACCACCTCAACGTCTACTTTTTTGCCCATACTTTCCATTTGCATTTAAAAAAGACAAAAACAAATTATTAAATATTTGTATTTTGTAGGTTAGCCTTTATTAACTTTAACTGTTTTCGCTTGAATTTATCATTATCCTGCATTTTTTTAAATGACAGATATATGGCCATTTTTGACACTTAGATAATAATAACATAAAATAACAATAGAATTAAATTGTTTTGGGTTTTATCGGGGTTTGGATAGTTGGCAGAATAATTTGTTTGTAAACTGTCTTAAGACTCAACCATAAAAGGTGAAAGCAAATTGTAGCTAGTGTCGGACCTACATGAAAAGGTTCCTAAATTGATTCAAATGCACAAGTTTTTCATAGGATAGGGTTTTAAAAACGTATCCAAGACAAGTTTTTATTTGTTTTGTGTGTATATAGTAAATGTATGTGTTTCCGAAAAATGAATGAAAAAAATCAACTACGAAATCCTCAACGCTTTATGCTTATTCTTATATGAATTGAAGATTATAATTAAATGAGTTGATTACGAACAGCGAAGCAAATAAGACGTGTGTATTGTAAGCACTCAACAATAGTTTTTTTTCGTAATTTGATAATACATTTTTTTTTGTCCCTAAAGATTCAGTTTCCTCAAAAAGTTTACAATTTTTGTTTCCGATAAAAAAATTGAATTGAATAAAACAATTAAATTTCAGTTAAAGTCCACGGTGTTGTGGTAGCTTGTGACTCATCGTCGGAGGCGGACGTGTTCCGATGCGACGAAGGCAACTAGCAGTAATAATAAGTTCGTGCGACAACTTTTTTCGAGACAGTGACCTTCTATAATCGAAAATAATTACGAAAAGCCTAGTTATTTTGAAGCATGTATGCTCACGTCAAACATTAGCAAGAGTTCGAATGTAGTCCAAACTCAAAATCAATCAGCCCGACAATAAAAAAAATTGTTTTTTGAGCAGTAAATCAATGAAGTCAGTCAACATTTCTGGTAACACAACGGCGAATTGTGGCAGCGTGTGCAACGAGTCATCAGGTATGGATTATCAGAATCTTCATCCAGACAATATCACAGACAGTAATGACAGTCCAAATAATAGGACAACAGTCATTAGCAACTCGAAGCGATCAGCTTGTTATTTTCAATCCAACAATAATAAAAGGAAGAGAAATTTCGCAGACGATACATATATTCGCTCAGCTAAGCAAGTTAACTTAACCAACATCCCCTTTTCACCTCTAGCACAGAGTGAGTCGATGGAAACCGGTTTTGCAGCAACACGAGAATGCAAGACAAACCCAAGAAGCTCTCCTAATCAGAGTGGATCCAATAAAAATAATTATAGCAGTAGGCCATCAAATGTTTATAAAATTAATTTTTGTCCTCCTATTTATATATTTGGTGCGAGCTGTAACCTTATTAGTGAGGTTATAAATCTGGCATCAAAAGAATGTAAAGTATCTGATTTAGTACGTAAAATTTATTAACATGGGTTATCAGAAAACCAGTCTATGTTAGCAATGCTAGTGTACATGAAATGATAATCGATCGATTGCGCGGTACGGGTATAGGCGCGTACTCTTTCTCTCCAAAGGAAACGAAAAAAGCCTCTATTCTGTTGAAAGGTCTTGATGCTGACACACCCTGCGAAACCATTAAACAAGCGTTGCAGACAGTGGTTATATGTGGTTTATGTAAAAATAAGTAAAATAGTTCCATTTATTACTTCTAAAACGGAAACTTCTAATATGAAATTGAATATATTCTTAATACAACTGGAGATAGGGGAGTCTATTAAGAATCTTTTAAATATCAGACATTTGCTCTATCAACGTATCTACTGGGAAAAAAACATAACCGAACGGTTATTAGATGCTATCGTTGTCAGCGTTTTGGGCATTCCGGTGAATGCTGTGCATATAACAGTCGATGCGTTCTCTGTGGTGAATCTCATGATTTTATCATATGCATCAATTTAGCGAAATCTTTTAAGGAGGCAAACCAGCCTGTACCTCAACCAAAATGCATTAACTGCAATTCAACTGGTCATCCAGCCAGCTACAATGGTTGTCCTTCGTACACTAAATACAAGGAGAAAAAAAACAGTTTTTTTTATCAAAGAGCAAAATCATTTTCTTACATAAAACAAAAAGAAATTGAAGATCAAATTAGTACTCTTGTCAACCCAACCACTAACGCACAAAGAGTAAAATGAGTTATTAATAAACATTAGGCAATTTTGGCCTGCATACCAATAACTACAAACCAAGGAGAAAAAAATGTTTGCTTTCCTTGAATTTGTTGCCTCAATAATAATTTAACGATGATAGAAGTAAATAAACTTAAAATAATATCGATGAATATCAATTCAATAATCTCCCATGTAAGACGGCTGGCAATGTCTGCTATTCTAAAAAATAAAAAGCCTCAAATATGTTTTCTTTCTGAAACCAGATTAAACAGGCGACATAATCTACAACTCGAAGGCTATAACTTCATACCGGGAAACTCCGGTAGGGGTACAGCCATTATATTGGATCCACGGTATAAATATGACCCGATTCCTTTCCAAAGTAATTTGTTTTCCGTCTGCCTGGCATCCCTAACCTCACAAGACGCTGCCACTTTATCTTATCGTCTAGTTTTAGGAAGTATATATATTCCTTCTAATGCTAGTCAAAAATGAGCTCTAAATGCTTTTTAATTTAATTAATACATATGACGCAGCGGTTATCGGAGGAGACTTCAACTATTCAATCGACCTTTTTCTCTCACTTTTGTTTAACCACTGTATAAATAATGGTTACTTTACAGATACCTGGAGAGTGGCCAAGCTTTTACGAATAGAAAAAAAAATCCGCTAAAGAAGTCAAAGATTTTCGGCACTTCATTGTTATCAAACGTGGGAAAACTTTTCGAAAGAGTACTGGCGGACGGATTAAATAGGTTTTGCAATGCATCAAATGTAATGTAATCCCAAAAAAGGTCACACAACCGAACATGCATCCATTAGCTTGCACGACAAAATCGTTCAGAACTTAAGGAGCAAAAAATGCACAGTGAGTTTGAATCTTAAATTTGAAAAAGCTTATGAATCGGTTTGGCACAAGGGACTATTATTCAAAATCATAAGGCTATTGTGCCCGACGTGGACGACACGATTAATTTACAGTTTCTTTCAAAACAGAACCAGTTCCATCGTCATCGGGACAGAGCAATCGGAATATTTTAATGTGCGTTCAGGTGTACCACAGGAGTCTGTTCTTGGGCCAATTCTTGTTGATATATATTCCTCAACGACTTTCCTTTAAGCACTCTATCATAAAAGATCCTGGCGCTATTCGCTACGCCGATGACACCACAATATTGGCCAGTGGAATAAGACCAATCGATGCCCATAAAAAGATTGAGGATAAAATAAATATCTTACAAAATTATCTAGAGAAGTGGCGACTAAAGATAAATACCCATAAAAGCGGTTTAACATGTTTTAGAAATGCTAGTGGGAAAGGTCACTATCTTGCAGTCAAGCAAAGCAAACTGTTGGAACTTCAAATTTATGGAAGTCACATTCCACTATGAGTTGAAACTAAATATCTAGGTATTCATTTTCAAAATAGACTTTTGTTTAACAAACATGGCCGGAGAGCTTTAGCCAAAGCAAAAATGGTAACAGGTGTTTTAAAACCTCTGCTTAATTCAAAACAACTCTCGCAAAACACCAACATATTGCTATATAAAACGCTCATTAGGCCAATTCTAACCTACAGTTTAGCAACTTGGCTTACAATTTCACCTACAGTTGCCAGGGAAATGGAGAGTTTTGAAAGGAAAATACTACGCTTTTGCTGTGGGAAATATATAAAACCAGATAAAAAGTCGTTCTCTCATAAAACGCTCTACGAGACAACGGCAATGACCCCCCTTATGATTCATCAAGCAGAACTTGTATCGAATAAAAGAGCATCCCAACCCACTTGTTGGACTCCAATATTGACAACTGCGTGAAAGATCATTACTATCTTTCGCCGTTTAATCTCTTAGATACCACATCGTTACAGCTGTTAAGACCTGAGGCAAGTGGAGGCCTAGTCGTTCCCTTTTACGAGAAACCATCTTCATGTAACCTAAGAGGTTAACCAACCACTAAGTGTTTCATGGACTCCGGTCTCTGATATTTAACAGTATCCAATCTCTTTCGTTTGTAAACAAACTTTATAGATCATTAATAAGATTGGAAACTGTTAAACTCAGTATTTCTTATTTCTAGTTTAAGTCGTTTTATGTTTTATTCAGTATAGATATGCCAAAAGCAGCACTGAGAATATATACAATCCGTTTGATAAGATCGTATACGGCAAAACTCGTTTATGAAAACCGGTTTGAAAATGGCATTTGCATTAGCTGATAAAAAAATACTTCTGCTAAGATGCTTTGAATAGAAAAATTTAAAGAGTGTTCAATTTTTGTCAGAGACGAAAATATTTTAAAATGAGTGTCGCGCTTGCATTACGTTATGAAGCAGTATTCTTGTGCACGCATCCAAAAGGACCGAAAATATCATACGGAGCAGCTGCTAAATACATGAAAATGTGGATGATTTGCCGGATCGTGGGTCTACGCCAAAAACAACAAAAAAGCAGGACAAAATGATTCTACGCGTGTTTGAAAAAATCCTCTTCTATCGTTACGTGGAGGACAAGGGATTTTACGTAAAAGGGGTCTAAATGTGTGTTGTGATACGATACGAAGACGTTTACTAGCCAATAATGTAAAATTTCGAAGCACGATAAAGAAACCACTACTGTCAAAAAAACACGTAGAAAAACGACTCAGTTGGGCCAAGGAGAATTTGGACAGAGATTGGAACAACGTTATTTTTTCGGATGAAGCTTCTTTTTGGGCATGGTCTCCTATTACTCATACCTGTTGTACACAATCTAATAAATTAATCCAGCGGACCGTCAAACACCCGGCAAAGGTGCACGTTTGGGGATGCTTCTCAAAACAAGGATTTGGCAAATTGTTCATGTTTACATAACTTAAACGCACCCAACATGGTCAAAATTTATAAGAAGGCTTTACTACCATCTGCCCAAAGGTGGTTTAAAAGAAGGAATGAGAATTGGTTAATGCAAGAAGGTAATGGCCCGAAACATCGCAGTCGTTTGTGTAGTGCGTGGAAACAAGAAAATGACGTCGATGTTTTAGATTGGCCATCACAGTCGCCGGATGCAAATCCGATTGAAAATGTTTGGGCATTCATGAAGCTAAAGCTCCAAGGAAAGAAGATCTCGACAGTCAAACAATTATGACGAAAAATACAAGTTTTATGTCTCAAGATTATGCCATAAGATTAGTAGAAAGCATGCCTCGAAGACTCCAAGCAATTATTGATAATGGAGGAGAGTAGACAACATATTAATTGAAAAGCATTCAAGTAAATAAACAAAATAAACCAGTACAATTGATTTTTTTTTATTATTATAAGTTCTTCTTTAATTTTTATCGTCTACAATGTAATCAAACAGACTGTATCGGGAACAAGCATATACTAATAAATATCGAAATTAGGTAGAATTGTACATTCTGGTTTCTCATGTAAATGTAAAAGATACATTTTGTTCAGTTTTATATAGCCAGACATACTTGCTAAAATCGGCCACATTTATATACTTTGTGAATACAAAACCTAACTGTTCGAAATTTTGTTATGTCTTAATAAAGTTAAATTGTAAAATTGCAACTTATAATTGAATATTTCTATGAATCAAAATTGAGAATTGGTTTCATAGTTACTCGAAGACAACGAGGTATATCCGTTGGTAAATCCGAAGCAATCGATTGACTAATTGTGCTCTAAGCATTATAAAATGGCTTCGAAAACAAGGACGTGGATCAAACGATTTTAAATTTGACACGACGCACAACTTGATTGCTCGTCGTTGCTTGTCAACTGACCGAACATAAATTACTTTTCATTTCGAATTAACTTTATCCTTCATGTCTTTGGTGCTTCTTATAAATTTGACAGTGTAATTCTTCAGAATTTTGGAATAAAAATCTGAGTTAGTACCTATAGGTTAAAACTTCTTCTTCTTCTTATCCTTTTATTAACCCTTTCCTCGTTATACGAACTTATGCGTAGCGAGTTTCCCATTTTTACTGCATCGCTGCTGCTCCGCTTATGGAGCAGGTTAAAACTTAGTTCTTAAACAAAAACTGAGTGGTCAATGTTAGACTTGGATTTGGCTTCATTTGACCGCATACATTTTGGTAGATAACATGTTAGATAGATAGATGTTTTAAATAAATTTTTATTGGGTAAATGTAGTCATACGTATGTGAATAACTATGACAATATTTTTATATATTATGATTAGTTAAATTAATAAAAGTATATATTATGAAAAAAAAATGTTATTAATTATATTTGATTTAATAAGGGGATGAAAATAAGTAAATAAAATGAATAAATTAATTAATTTATTATAGTTTAGTTAGTAAGTTTAGTTTTATATTAATTATATTACCTAGGTCTATTATGGTTTGTCTACCAGATTGACCTTACATTTAATACTTCTCTATTTTTGCTTTGAAAAGAAAACAATAAATATATACATTAAACATTAAAAATTTTCTTCAACTATACATTTTCTATAACGAAGTACTTTTGTACAGTAGTTGTAGAGTACATCCCACCCTCAGACGTTTAAGACTTGAATTGCTTCATCTATTTGCAAAATATACGAATTAAAGAGTCCCACTCGAATTTTTTTTAAAACTGGGCATACTGCGAGGAAGTGAAATACATCATCTCGCATCTTCATATCGCAAAGATTACACAAGATAGGCAGCTCTGGACGGTGTGGGAAGAAATTCAGATTCAGTAGCAATCCTCTGATTTCAAAAGTCATGTTAATTTTTTCTATTGAGTTGCAGTTTAAAACGCTCATTAGGCCAATTCTGACCTACGGTTTTGGATCTTGGTTTAAAATTTCACCTCCAGTTGCCAAGGACATGGAAAGCTTTGAAAGGAAAATAATACGCTTTTGCTGTGGTAAATTAAGAAAACTAGATAAAAAGTGGTTCTCTAATAAAACGCTCAACCAGAAAACGGCAATGACCCCCCTTATAACTTACAAGTAGAACTCCTACTCAGGAAATTGTATCGAATAAAAGAGCATCCCAACCCGCTGCGTGAAAGATCATTACTATCTTTCGCCGTTTAATCTCTTACATACCAAATCGTTACAGCTGTTAAGACCTGCGGCAAGTGGAGGCTTAGGCGTTCCTTTTTACGAGAAAGCATCTCCATATAACCAAGAGGTTAACCAACCACTCGGTGTTTCATGGACTCCGGTCTCTGATATTAAACAGTATCCAATCTCTTTCGTTTGTAAACTATCTTTATAGATTATTAATGAGATTGGAAACTGTAAAACCCAGTATTTTTAATTTAAGTTGTTTTATGTTTTATTTAGTATAGTTATGCCAAAAAGAGGAGCACTGAGAATATATGTCGGGAGCAAGCATATACTAATAAATATCGAAATTAAGTAGAATTGTACATTTTGATTGCTCATGTAAATGTAAAAGATACATTTTGTTCAGTTTTAAGTAGCCAGACATACTTGCTAAAGTCGGCCACATTTATATGCTTTTTGAATACAAAACCTAACTGGTCGAAATTGTCGAACAATTAAATGAGCTGTGTTCATTCCAAACCGCTACTTCTTTTTATTGCAAATATCAATCAGTTAGTTAGATGTTTAATTTTCGTACGAAATGCGATCCCAATCACACTGAACTTAAGAAAGCAGAAGTGAACGAAAACCCGACAGAATTGACCAACCGGCATTATGGGTACCAACCGCTTGTATTTGCACATTTCAATGATCCTTTTGGCTTTTGTGATTAAGTTTGGATTAAGTTGTTATATTTTATTGGGTTTCGGGCACTAGGTAGGTTGCTTGGTACATTATACGTCCTGGGCATAAAACGATTTCTTTAGGTTCTGCTGATTGGCATTGTTAGTTTGCACAGTCTCCGGATTTTTCCAGCTTTATCTTCTTAACCCATAGCAAGCATTGAAAATACATAAATCGAATTGATATCTCCGCGTTTATTTAACCAGTAAAAATCTAGTGCTTCTAAATTGCAAGTTTTGCATTGGTGAAGAGTTTTTATTTGTGTAATGTTTCGTATTTTCTTATTTTTTTTTTGCCTTGCCCTATGGTTTAGTATTTTAAAGTTGGCGGGAAAATGTGAAAGTTGGCAACGTACACTTTTATACTATTGTTATTACCGAATGTTCCGACGGTCGTATTATAAGGACCGGATGTGTTGGAGGGACGAGAAAGAAAGAGTTATTAGCTGATTCTTAGTTTCTATAAGTATTTTTAAGAGCTGCAGTTATCGAAGAATTCGAGGAAAGGCTTGTCCTTAGACAAATTAGGAGCTTAATAGAGTTGTTCTATCACATGTATTTTTGAATTTTTGAGATTGACCAATTATCTTTGTGATATCTGTTCTTCTATCTATCTATAAGTATATGTAAAGAAAATTCGTGGTTAACTCACTGACTCATCAACGTCTATTTTAAACTTAGAAAGCTGAAATTTTGCACAGAGGTTCCGTTTAAATACAAGGAATAAGGACCGATATTTTGAAAATGAAATGGGGTCTTAATTTTGTATGGAAAAATAATATTAAATAGACATTTCGACTTGAAACTTCGTAGAAGTACTCCTTAGGGTGTGTCGGTGCTACCCTTTCCTCTTCAAAAAATATATTTGTCTCCTTCGCAGAACGTGGTCAAAACTAGAGGCGGAAATAGGAAGGCGTTGAATGTTGGTATAACTGGAAGTGGCTTCTTGATCATCCAGTTATTAGTACTGTCACAGGGTGCCACACTGCTCCCCTTTGATGGAGTCCTTAGCGAAAACGAACTGGTTGCTGCACTTTGCGTATTTATCGTGTGAAACTAACTGGTTTTGCCAGTTTGTCGGTTGGCAAAGCTTCGTTTTCTGAAAAAGATAAAAAAAGTTTTGAAATGACTGCCGCAGTTGGTTGCTCGAAATCTTCTTTTCTTTCTGTTTGATGATAGTCATAAAATACTCGACGTATTCTTTAGCAACCTCAAACGTCCCGTCATAAGGTGCTTTTAGAGGTGTTTTTATAGTCATTTCTCACAAGGACGTGAGTACAATCCTTTAGCTCGGTGTGAATGAAGACTTAAGGCTGGCCATGATGCGAAGCTGGTCTGGGCGAAAGTTCGTTCATCATCTCGCTAAGATCTCTAATCGTCTCGTGCTCGCACTTATGATTTTTGTTGGGCACGAAAAACTGGGAGTCGCAGTGTCTTACCAAAAAACAAGTCCGCAGGCGTATCTAAACGGCTTTAATACAGGTAAAACATCTGTCCATTGGATCGTTCAATGATTCCTTAAAGCCGCTTTTAATATTCGGTGCTATCTTTCTACCAGTCCGTTTCCCTGTGGGTGATACGGTGGTGTTGTTAAGTGTTTGAAAACAAATGTTTGGGCCAGCTCCTTAAATTCGTTTGATGTAAACTGCCTGTCCATGTCAGTAGATACCTTTCCTGGGACACCATACCTAGAGATCCAGCCACTGACAAAAGCGCGAATTTCAGCTGCGATGTCTGCAAGTGGTATAGCCTCGGGCTATCTCGTAAACCGATCGATGCAGGTTAATATATACCGATAACATCTAGATGGTGGCAATGGTCCCACGATGTCAACGTTTATGTATTCAAACCTTCAAACCTTCTTCATACTGGGCCACACGTATCTTTGGCTTATTAATTGTATAGTTCCTCAGACTCCGGGATAAGACATATCATGAAGGAGTGACAAGACTTGAAGGCGATGAGATATGGGGATCAATGGGCGAATATTATTAGTTGACACATCGCAAATGATTGAATTCGCTCTCTGGAGTGCAAGAAGGTTTTGGTATCAAGGAATTCGTTAAAGTTTTACTTGACTCCATAGTGACTTTTAGTTCCGAATTGCGCATTTCATTTTTTGCCAGCTCCGTGAAATAAATTTGACGTGACTCCACAGCTGTCATGCGGGATAGAGCGTCTGTGACACAATTTTTGTTCCCTGGCACATGTTGAAGGTCCGTTGAAAATTGCGCTATCGAGTTGAAGAACTCAAACTTCTGCCTAAATGTGAAGGTGAGTGATTTGTGGTCCGTCAAAATGAAAAAAAATTCTTCATTCCGGGGTTTGACGAAAATACTTCAGTCCTTCGTACATTGCAAGCAACTCACGGTTATAAGTGCTGTAGCACTGTTGCGTTTTCGTTAACCGTCTACTAAAGAATCCTAGTCTGGTACTGACCTTCGACGATTTGGTGAACTGCGGCTTCTATGGCTGTATCTGAAGCACCGACACTGAGCGATAAAGTGGCATTAGCGACGTGATGAGCGAGAAGGTTGCATTCAACATGTCCAGTTAGAATTTTGAAAATGCCTCGACTGTTTTCTCGTTCCAAACCAAGGGCAAACAAAATGGTGAAGAATGATTATACGTAGATTTTCGCGAATTGAATGCTATTACCGAAAAACGGCCATGGTCAATGTCCACCGTAGAAGATGTCTTGGTACCTATGGCAGGTAAAAAATTTTTCAATACATTAGATATGATGTCGGGGTATTACCAAATACAAATACAAGAAGATTGCAAAAAGTATACCGGATTTGTTACAAGGGATGGACATTTTGAGTTCAATCGAATGCCATTTGGGCTTAAAAAATTGCCATCCACGTTCCAACAAATGTTGCAAAGAATAAAAATACAGCTGAAGGGAAAAGTGTCCACATACAAAAATGAAATTGGATCCGCATCTGATACTTTCGAGGAGGGCCTCCAAAACCTTGCAGAATTTTTAACAAAAATACGACAAGGGGGTTTAACATTGCGTTTGTCAAAATGTTCGTTTATGAAGAAAAGTGTTAGATTTTTCGGTCATGAAATAAATACCAATTGAGTGAAACCAAGGCAGAACTAAACGAATTCTATTCGAGAACTTCCTGTCCCACCCAACGCGGTGAAATAAGAAGATCTGTGAGCCTTACTGGCTTCTTTCGGAAATTTGTAGCTAATTACGCTCACATTGCGAGAGCACGCCGAGTTTCATTGGTCAGCTGATTGAAACGATGCTTTCCAAAGGTAATTTAAATGTTAACAGAAGAACCAGTTTTGAAAATCTACGATGTGACCAAAGAACATGCTAGCAGCGTTGGCCTCGCAGCAATTCTTCTTCAGAAGAGTACGCAGGGAGAGTTAGAATCGATAGCATATCTTAGCGGTGCATGTAGTGAAACCGAACGTCAGTATCATAGCTTTGAACTCGAAATAATGGCTGTATTAGAGGCATATGAACGATTTTGTTTGTATGTGCTGGGAAAGCATTTTAAGATAGTTGCTGATTGCTCCGCGATATCTAGCCTAGAGTCGACTAAACCACTCATTCCACGAATAGCCCGCTGGTTTTTGAGATTACTCGAATACGATTTTGAAATAAAACACCGTCCTGGAGAAACGATGAAACATATCGACGTAATGAGTCGTGCTCCAGTAGAGTCATCCATAGGGCCTGAAGACGTTGGGGCCTGTATCATGAATGTTCGAAGCTCTATAGAAGATTGGCTGTGGGCGATGCAAAATAAGATCCGAAATTGCTTTAGGTAATGGACATTGTTAATGGAAAAGTAACGTCAAATCAACTAACGAAATACCTGACCGAATATTTAATAAAATCTAATCGCCTTTTCAAAAAGAACAACGAGAAGAAACTTATACAGGTGATCCCATGTGGCATGCGATGACGAATCGTAAAACAATTTCACGATGAAATTGGACTCCCTGTAGTTAATGGGACCAAAAAAAGAATTTCACAACATTTCTGGTTTTCTAGGGTTCGTTTGAAGGTTTGGTTTGAAGGGATTTATCAAGTCGGTTTCGGAATCGGAGCAAGCTTGTGTAAACATTTTTTTGTGTACACAGCAAAACTCACCCTTGCGGAATCGGGCCCCTGGCCTAGTCAGACATCTACAGGGAATGCTACATACATTTAATGCATATGTAAGTGACTTCGAGGTCGCCTTCAGTAAGGGTCCTGTAAGGTGTAAAACATTTGAAGTAGTTATTGATGTAGAGAGAAAGTTACCGGATAGCCGTAAAGTTGGCTTCAATCCACCTACTTCAAATGAGGTGCCCTTATTTGTGTTTGATCAGCAATTTTTTAGTCAGTTTTCAATAGACATGTGAGTCAAAATAGAGACGTATAGATTGAACACCCTGTATCAAGAAGAATCTGGCTCAGGTGATAGTTACATTGTAAAACATAAGTCTACATTCACCCCTCAAATGTCGTGTATTGTAAGAACTATATGAGAAAGAAATACAAAATGTTTATAAAAAGTTTAATTAAGGTAAAACCAAACAAAATTATAAATGCGATGGAACAAAAGTCTGCTTACAGAACAATATTATAAGGAAATACTATTGGCATTAAAATCGAAGTATACTATTTTTTAGTATCTGGTAGGTCCTCAATTGGTATCGATTGCATCTTGAAGACGTCGAGGCATTGACATAACCAGGTTTTGGGTGATTGGGTGAAGTCACTTCCGACCAAGCTTTTTTCCAATGCCTCTTTCAAAGTTTCCCCAACACCTTATGGCATATTTTCGAAATTTTTGCTCCATTTCATCCCATACATTCTCCAAAGAGTTTTAATCTGGCGACTGACGTCTGGAATTCAGATCTCGTGGTACATTATACAATAGGCATTCTTTTGCTACTAAAGCTGTATGTTTTGGATCGTTATCCTGTTGAAAGATCCAGTTTTATTCAAGGCCAAACGCTCTACAGATGTTGATAAATTATCTTTCAATAAATCGATATATTTGTATCGATTCACGATGCCATCGATAAACACCAAATTTCACACTCCAGTCGAAGCCATCGATAAACGCCAAATTTCCACTCCAGTCGCTGATATAACTCCCAAACCATGATGTTGCCCGCACCATGTTTGATTGTTAGAGTAATACTTTTTTTTGTCCAACTCTATATTTTCGTTTCGCCATATCTTTTGCCGACCATCTGATCCAAAAATTTTATATTTATTTTCGTCCGTAAATATAACTCTTTGTCCAGAATTCAGTACGTTTATTGAAATAGAGAGAAAATTGAGAGAAAAATCCTTTGATTGGTTTTTGATCCTGTCTGCATTGACGGTGAGTGGGCAGAGCGGATTGTTCGTTATCATTAATCGCCTGATAAACGTCCCGTTGCTTATATTTTTTATTTCTTTGTTAAAAACACGAGAAAGAGATTTTGTGAAAAATATTATAATCTGTCAGGCTGGGATTGAACCCGCAATACTACGTTTACTATTCAAGCACTACAAACACTATTCCAGTTCGGATATACTTGCACTGAATATGTTAATTGGAATTTTATTATGCACAGAAAAAGGAAACACATTTGCTTACAACGACGGCCTGTAAACGACGCCAAATGCAATCTGTTTGGAGCGATGAGTTGCTTTATATACTCAAAACGGGGTCTACCTCTTATTCACATCTTACTATGGCTAGAGCAGCGTATCACCCCAGATGCAATCGATTATTATTATTAGAGCTGAATTGCCTGATCCTGAACAAGATCTTCTTCTCTACGATAATGTGAAGCCCAACATGATAAATAGCCCTCGCGGTAGTATAAACCACAGATCGCCCTGCATGACAGCGGTAGCAGCAGTAAGAGGTATGCTCGACCACTTCTTAAGGATAAACAGGTAGGAGACCATGGATATCCGCAATTTAGGAGTAGGTCTGCTGCGAACGGTGGCTACAGAATAAAAAATAATGAAATTGAGTCGAACAACTGCTGGAAAAGCATCATCTCTCTATCACGATAGACGAACGTTTGTGTTTAAAATGCGATTAACGGCACACAACCATGAAAAGGTGTTTTCGAATATGCAGCGTGCTCTAAAGAAAGCAAAATTCAGCTTAGGCAAATATGCCCATACGCTGCACATAATGCAGCAATTTTAAGACCTTTGCCACTAGCTTTCTCGCTTATAAATTATTGGGTTAAAATGCCGCATCTAATTGAAATCCAAGCCATTTCTGGTAACTTTCTGATGGCCAAATTGTATTTACATATCAATCAATTGCTTATGTCGTTGCTCTGGCGTTTTATGTTTGCAAAAGTGAGCATATGAAAGTGGTGTGACTAGTTTTCACGTTAATGAAATAGCCAACCTGACTACCTGCTCAAAACTAACGATTAACCTATGTTTATTTGCAGTACAAACAAGGTTATTATTAAAGATTTCTTGGAAGTATAGCTTGGAGAAGCTTGAAGAAACCAAGGACAATAATTAATTTTAAAAACTTTTTCGAAACATCAATTGCTCACTTTTCTTATGGAGTATTTTAATCGAAGTATTTGTTCTGGCTAATTATTTTAAAGAATTGTTTAACTCAATATGCATTAAATTGTTTGTATAGTAGATGAAACTTAAATGAACTGGCAGGAAAAGTCGGTATTTCCCTTCTAATTCCTCAAATATGCAGTTAACGAATTCCTCGAAAACCTCATAAAGGTTCAGCTTTAGAAAAATTATACTTTTTCCCTTATATGAAAAAAGAGTTCCCAAAGACTACGGAGGAATATCGTTCCCGAACTCAGTAATGAAAATGTTTTAGGGAATTATTTTAGAATGGTCATATCAAATGATATCATATCTACTTAGCAAATTCCAATCTTGGTACAGGAATAACTATTGCACGGTGGATAATATTTTTTCCATCGAAATGTTGCTGAGCGAGGGAGGTTTAATGTCCTTGAGGTGAAAGACATCTTCAAGATGACGCTCATATTATAAAAAACAAAAAGATTTGCACCAGGTATGCTCCAAGAACCGCGATTTTGCAACAATTATGGAAGAAAACAGTTGAAGTGCAGTGTGCCTGCAATTTTCAACATAATTCCGCAAGAACTTAAGACCATTAGAAATTTTAAATCTTTCTAAGAAGCATAAAAAACTATCTTTTAAATCAAAATTCCAGCAACTGAATGTTAAATCTAATCTCTAATATTAAAATGTACGGTGGGGACTTAATATAAATGATCTGATGTGGGTAAATGCAGTTTCGTGCACTGAGATATTGTTTCAATGTACATTTGAATAAGCTTTTTGCATGTGTAGAAATATGGTCATGTCTACGAAGCCCATGTATATATCGCATTGAGTCATTGAAAGCTACTTGAAGTTTTCGCTGCGATAATGAGTCAATGTCACTGTATTCCATCTCAGAATAGCTTATTAAAGGTACAATTAAAGCGCTTACCAATTTCAGCTAGCTGTTAGCCAGAGCTTTCTTAGACATCCGAAAAGAAATATATTTTTGATAAGTCTTCATTTAATTATGGTGCAAGTTCAGCGATCAAATTCATGGGACGGGACAGATGTAACTGAACGTCGGCAGCGTATAGGTGGACCCTTGGATGCTGGCATACTGATGGCAAGTCTTTGATGAATGCAAAGAATAAGAAAGGACAGAGTATCGATCCTTGCGGTATACCTTGTGTAATTATTTTCAAGGCTGAGGATAACCAATGATAACTTTTTGCGATCTATTGGAAAGATAACTTCTAAGAAGCTGAATAGCTTGTTCACTAAGGCAAAACAAGTTATGTAATTTCCAGAATAAAATCTCATGATTAACCCTATCAAAGGCTTTTGAGAAATCGAGTACGCATAGAAGTGCTACGTATCCCTTATCGAAGTCATGCCTAATATCATCAAAGACATTGGTTCTTTGGAACATTCGGACATCCATAATACTGGAGGGGTGTCTTGCGTCGATCGCAATGTGGTCAATCTGGTTGACGGTTGTTTGATCAGGAGTTCTCTAAGTCCTCTTGTGAATATCGAGATGGGGGAACCACGTGCTAGCTACGACAATGTTTCGTCCCGCCGCAAAGTCGAAAAGTCTGAATCCGTTATCGGAGGCGGTGTTGTGCGGGCTATATCTTCCGAAAGTGCTACCAAAGATGTCTTCCCTTCCATGCTTTGCATTAAAATCGCCGAAAACAATTTTAATGTCATAGCTAGGGCATTGCTCGTAGGTCTTGCTCAAGAGCTCATAGAAGGCATCTTTGGTGTCGTCATCTTTCTTCTCTGTGGGGGCGTGCGCGCGTATCAGGCAAATGTTGTTAAATTTAGCCTTGATGCAGATTGCTACGAGGCGCTCGTTTAAATGCCGGAAACTCAAGACTTCTTGCCTACCGCTGGGTTTGCCGTCGATAACAATCGTCGTTGTTTTTCATACTCTCTTTGCCCGGCCCATTCCATCGCATTTCTTGGATGGCGGTTAGGTCTGCTAAAAAAAAAAATTTACTTACTTTACTTATTATAACTATACCTTAACTTGTGATGTTATATATATATTTTTGTTAAAATAAGAATAATGATAAGATACCCCGGCGACACAACCTCCAACCTGGAGGGCTAGTGATTTTTCCCACCATTGATTTCATCCGCTGTCCCGTTTATAGTGCTGCTATTTTTGCCTGCTGGTCAGCACTCGCACTTATAAGTTTAGCAGTTTTAGTCCGAATGGACATTGACCAGTACCCGCCGGTTACCACGTGGAGGTATTACAAGCACAATTGATGATTGAAAATAGTTGCAACATTGTATACCGCCAGGTTAACATCTCTCAGTGTCTACCCTATTTCTACAGCACCCAACTTACTGTTTTGCTGTTTACTGTTAAATAAAATCATATATCACTACAATAATCGACACGCGCTCAAGATTTTTTAGGTACCCCTAAAATGTTTGTACACAGTGCATGCGAAGGAGAGTTGACGAGGAAAGAAAGAGGGATGTCGATGTATTGGTTTTACTCTTTTGCAAGTTATAAGGACTGAGAATAATGGGCTCATAGGGCATTCCATGGGCGAGTTGTACGGCTTAGGAACGAAACGCGATATTTCAGAGTATGCCAAGAGACGATTGTTACGGCTAAATGTTTGAACGGGCGGAGTGTTATTGGCAATTTTGATGGAGCACTGCTTATGAAAACAGCGATGAAACAAGGTGAGACAGGAGCCATTATATCGGTTTTCGAAGATATCAATTGATTTTGGAATAAGTATTGGCGTCACCTTTGAGTTTTATCGCACGGTTTTAAATCTTATCTAGCATGTGCAAGGAGGTATTGGGGGCAGCTGATCAGATTTGGGCATTATACCAATGTTGTATCGTCGTGAGACCGTGCTTTCTCGTATACAACGAGAGAAGAGTCTAACCACGGAGTTGATTACTTTATTTTATTTTATTTACTAAAGGTCCGCCGTCTTTAGCGTCCTTGCAACCTTGTCGTTTGAACTGGTCTAATTAAAAAACTACCTTTCTTTTCGCATCGCATCTCTTTTATAATCTTTTCTGTGCGTAGCCAAATCGGCTTGCGCAACCACTCCCATAACACTTACGAACATTCACCGCTGAGTCCGGGCACGATTATGAAAAGCAAAGGAATATTTTAGATTAGAAGTAGAACAATAGATCATTAAAGAAGATTGGGAAGAGTGACGGAGACAGGACTGAACCCTGGGACACACCTGCATTTTTTTCGTGATTATCAGACTTGAAACCAACCAAGACAACTTTAGTTTTACGTTCCGAAACGTAATTTCTAATTTATTGAAGATGACTCTATCCTAAATGCACGCATTTTCGACAAAAGACTATCTTGCTTTCGCCAGATTGACGTACGCTTTGGTTCCACTTTTCTGTGAGATATGCCATCACCATTTAGCAATGGACGTGTTGGTACAAAAACCGCCAGTCATTTAGTAGTTTTCGCGTTTCGAGATATTTCATGAACTGGAAGATTCGCCTGAAAGATTCCCATCTGCTCGGATAGAGTCCTAAAGAGTAGGATTGATTAAAAACCTTAGGCAGTGGTTTTGCAAGCTTGGAAGAACACTTCTTTAGAATTAAAGGAGGGATATCATCTTTACCAGCATATTAGTGTATGCTAAGATCTTTAATCACTCTTACTACTACTTGAGTGCGAAAGCGGGGTCGTCCCATTAAAAATTCAACGAAGTTAGCTGTAAACGAATCTGAAAGTGGTGAGCTGGCAGTAACAGATTAGCTTTGTCCTGACAGTTGAAATGTCATTATAAACGAGTGCTGGATGAAGGATGAGACATCACAAATTATGTTTTTGACAAATGACCTACAATGTTTAGTACATCAATATTGCTTACCGAAAAAAAGATTATAATAACAATAAAAATAAAATTATATAACTAATGGAACTAACAAATAACATGATGAAAATTACTGTATATAGTGCAATTTTACATTAAATTAATTGTCAAATTTTCATTGACTCAACGAAACTTATGTAATCGTGTGAAGTACTCGTAGATGCGTGCAACAAAACAAAAATTCAAATCGTAATACAATATCATACCAAATTTATTGTATATGCTCGTACGGTGAACTTAATTCAAGTACTCTTTTTATTTTTGCTTATTGTCTAGAAAACCATGCTGATAGCACCTCAATAACTTTGTATTTACATACACTTATTGTGTTTACGTCTCCAAAATCCTGGTCCCTTTCATATAACAAAAATATGGACAAAGTTCAGCCAGTGTTACAAAAAATATGCTACAATATTCAAGGCTTTTTAATTCAAAATGGATTTTTTCAAACAATGAGGGTAAATTTGATCTTACAAAAATTAGATAAAATAACATTATTTTCAAAATTTTCAGTGTGTTATGATAAAAGGATGTGCGAGAGAAGAATTATCGTTAAAGCCCGTTTCATTAAAGGCCATTATAACTTTATGCACACGTCCATTAATAGACGGCGATTTTAGTGAGTCTCTTATTTCAAGATTTTTGACAGAAATATTATCAATACCTGCATTGATTCTACATTTGGAATCAAATGCTCCGCAGTGTATTGTACAGTTGCAATCGATAAACTTGCTTAAAAGAGCACTGACAATTTCGAAAAACAAAGATTGGCATAAAGATTTTGTTCAAAGTGTTTCGGTAAGCATTTAAATAATAAAAGAACATTAATTAAAAAATTATAATTTATTAAACAATAAAAATTAATAAACTGCATTTAGGGAACTAAATCACTGGCATTTTTGGGAAATCTAATAAATCTGTTTTACATAGAAAATCTTGATGAAGCAAAGAACTTAGCATACCCTTTGATGACGGTAATCATTTAGTTATTTATCATATATTAAATTGAAATTTAAATCGAAACATATTTTTTGTCTGTATTCTTTTAGGACGTTACAAATTATATTCTAGAAAAAATTCCTGAAAGCGTTGGGACAAAAGGTGTTTTTTCTCAATGGCATGATCTGCTTGGCTGGTATACCCCTTCACAAGATCCAACACAAAACCAAAATGTACCACTACTTAAAAAACAATACCATATGTTATGGGGTCATAAATGTATTAAGCTACTACTTGGAGATGTTCTTAAAGAAATAAATAAAAATTTTGAACGGATCGAATTTCAACAATCCTCTCAGAGTTCTGGAAGCAATTTGTTGCGGCGGGCTCTTGAACGAACTTCAACTAAGGGAAGCTTTATTAAAAATGGCAAGCAGTGGAGAAAATTAGATTCACCAGAATTTTTGCAAGTTGCAAATGTTTGTTCAATGTTTTCCGCAGCATTAACCACATTACCACAACTGAAATTAGATATACTATCAGGTAATGATTTACTTTTTGTATCCTGGAAAATTTATGTATACTCTATCTTTTTTTTAGGAATTTGCTACAATGATTGTATTTTATACGATCTTTGGCATCTTATATCATCAGTTGGACAGCTTTGCGGAATAAAAGAATACATAGATCTATTGAAATCTGACACTAGTTCCTCTCTGCCACAAATTCATATGCTCATGTTGTTCTCTGACTGTATGACTCATTATATAACGTAAGTTTTTGTTTTACATTTATAAATAAGATTCCCCGTTTTTTATTAGAAATTAGAAAATTCAGAGATTTGGTTTGAATAGACTATATTTAAGGCTTTAATTTCAGTGATTATAAATTAAGCTAATACTATATTGCTATCTAAAAAATCGGTCGGCGAAACTTGACTTTCGAAGCTTTGTGATTTTAAGTGTTAGAAAGGTCTAAGTCAGAAACTTGGTACCATGTTGTTTTTCTTACAGTTATATAGAACATACGCCCATATTCCGAGTTCGAATGCGTTCGAATCCAAGTTTCTTAAAATGAAGTTTTCGTATTCTGAGATTCGAATGTAAAATGTTCACTATTAAGTGAAATCATGAAATGAATTTACTTTTTGAATTCAGCTGTGCCGTGGGGTAACCGTACAAATATTTTTTTTTGATAATCATTTTAGTGACGAACACATTCATTAAATTAAAATGAAAAACAATCAGTGCATCACTCAAGTCCTATATTTTACAATATGGGAAAAACTTCCAACTACAGGGTGTCCCCTTCTTCGTCAGCGATAATTTGGGAAATGATTCTCAAAGTTTCTAACATTTGTTTTAACAGAACAGTTTCCGTTTACATGGGCCAGGGTATACCAAAGTAAGCCTTTTCTTAAGTCCTCGCAAAATGATGTCACGATTGGAAATAGACCCTTACTGTAGAACGATTTTTTTCTTAGAATATACCCACGAATCATTTCCCAAATTATGGCTGACGAATAATGGGACACCCTATATAATAAAAGGAGGATTCGATATGGATCTGACCCATTCAGCCCTGAAACAAGTATGTTATGAAGCAAACCCTTTTTTATTCAAATTAACCATTATTTTTATTAAAGATTTGTTCGCAATTTTCATCTTTGTCTATACTTTTTGGACGAACTATACACTCAAAGTTTGTTTTAAAATAAAAAAAATTATTTTGTTTATTAAAAACAATATTCTAAGCTAAGAACAATGGATTACTCACATGTTGCTTTTTGGACAGAATTGTTCGATTAAAAACATTGACTCAGAATTTCTCTAGTAAATTTAATTATATTTAAACATTATCCGTTCATAAACTTCACCATAATAAAAATGTACAGCTCTATAATACATGACATACAAAGCTATTTCATTTAACTCAAGAATTTCTGACAAATTTTGAATTACGTATATGGTCGTATGTTGCGGTATATTTTTGTAGAGGATAGCACAAATTTAAACCTTTGGTTTGAATCAGTTATAAATGTTATTTGGCGCATTATTAAAAATAGGAATTTTATTGATCCAATTGAAGACATTGCATCTTCCAAATGGTTGCAATTTTATGTCTTACGTATTCGTGCCTTTACCAACATATTCCCATAATTTTAAGGATTTATTTTCGAATATGTCTCGTAGCATTGCCAGTTTCTTCTTTGTTCTATGCGTGTTGCTTTATCTTAGTACTAACTGGATGTACCCGCTTTGCTGGGTACTTAAATAAATGCATACATACATATGTACATGAAGTACGTACGTACGAATATTCAATAATTTTTTTTTTCTCAAATTGAATACACATTTATATATATTTTAAGAATCCATATGTGAATATGGAATTAAGTGATGAAATCATATTTTAGTTTTGTTTTCTTTGTTTTTTTTTTTATAAATAAAATAATGATTGTGTGTAAATGCAAAGTTTTAAGTTCTCATTTCAAACTACAACAGAATATATAAGGTAGACGCTTGGTGGAAGACTAAGAAAATACAAATATTTCATCATTTTTTAGTACAAAGGAAGAATATGCTCAACTGTTTAATGCGATATTAAAATTTTAATTTACCAATAATTTTTTAAATTGAAAAAATGTCATGGTAAACAATATTAGGCGTTTTTCCGTCTTTTGTGAAGACAAAAAGATGCTGTTGACTTTCAACTCTTGAACATCCTACGTACGGCCATGGGAAAAGCAAGGTTCCTCTAATTGCAAACCAGCAACAGATAAAGTTTGCCCTTGGGATTTACTTATTGAAGTTGCGAAACTTGGCCGAATAGGAAACCGTAGGTTTTTGAATTGGAAGGGGGTATCGGAAGGTGTAAGTGGTATGCGTGGTAAAATGACATCGTCCCCATAGCCACATCCAGTAATTGTGGTAGCTTCAATAACATGAGATAATAGCCTCTTAACCACAAGTCTTGTTCTATTACAAAGGCGATGTTGGTCTTAATTTCGTAAAAGCATGATAGCACCCTCAACTTTTAACTGCAATTTATGTGGAGGTGAGCCCGGTGTTCTAAAGAATTCAAAAATTCGATTGGATAGTTCACAACTTCCGATAGATCCACCACAGTGTCAATCGATTTATATGTTTGGCAGTCCCCAGGTATTATCCCCAGAAGTTGATTGTTGATGTTCTTGACAGTAATATTTCTTGGAACGAGAATTTCTCTTTCGCGTAACCATCTATGATCAAGAAATTTTGTTGTAGATTTGGAAAGACCTTTTCAATCAGTTCATTGATCGAATCGACCTCTGTACTGGCTTGATTAGGTTTCAAACTGCCATCAATACCTGCACTTAATTTTCCTTCTCCCAATTCAATTTATTTTTTTCGCAAACTCACTGGATAGTGTATCGCCATGAAGATGTGCTCGCATGTTTGTGGAAAGCTTCATGGTTTTAACATGATTCCAAAGGTAAGAAGACGTAAGGCAAGCTTGAATCTCAACTGCTTTGGTTCCTTTTGGAATGGCTGGGAGCGTCTGTCGAAAGTCTCCAGATAAAAGAACCGTTATACCTCTCATCAAAGACTTACAATTTGATATGTCTTGCAGTGTTTGGTCAATGCCTTCTAATGCTTTTTTATGGGCCATTGTACATTCATCCCAAACAATAAGCTTACACTTTTTAATAATTTCAGCCATATCATATGTCTTACTTATATTACACACAGGCACACACACACAGTGTATTTCCTCGTTTACTAGATTTATTGTAAGTACTGTGGGTGCCATTTTGGTTCCATTCTGGTGCTGGACAGTCACATAAAATGTGTTAGCACTCCGGAGAGTCGACAAGTCCTATTTTGTTGAAGATATCTTAAACTGTGATTTCCTGTAAGGGAAACCTACTAGGTGTCTGATTGTTCTAAGTTGAGTTCAACTCAGAATTAATTTGCCCAATTAATGTTTTCTTGGCTAAAATCACTTAAAAAAAAATTTAAAAGTCTGTATTCAATTGACTTACGCTATAACTTGTTTTTTATTGTGTTGCTCTGGTGACTGTTAGAGTCCGACCGAAGGTGCATTTTGGCCGAAGCTAATGGAGATTGTATTTTAAAATGCTAAAGAACCTAAATATAATGATCAATTGATAAAATTGATCGGTCGATATATTCTTTTTTATATATGTATGTATCTGTACGTGTATTTAACCGTTCTAAATATAAAGCCTAAATAATCGTATGCCTATACAGTGACTCAACTTTTTGATTATATGATTAACAGAATAAAAGACTTTTGTTCATAACTTTTTTATTTGTGCTTATAATTCAAAGAAATTTTGAACGAAAAAAAAATAATATTATAATTCAGCATAAAAAATAATGAGAGCCAAATTCATCCTTTAAAATAATTTAATGCAATAAAAGTAAATAAAGTAAAATTTGATCAATTTGTTGACTTTGTGAAACTGTTCCTACTTAGTACTTCGTATGGCCTCCTTTTGCTTTGAGAACCACTTTTTTTCTTCTTGGCGTTGATGCTATTAACTTTTTACATTGATTTGCGGTGATATTTTGCCAAGCAGTCCGAGTGCTGTACCATAATTCATGCAAATACGGACAATCGCCATGCAAATCCGAAATAGCACGTTTAACCTCAACCCAAAGATGTTCAATCGGATTGAGGTCTTAAGATTGTGGTGGTCAATCAAGTATTTGAAATTGCTGATTTTGCAGCCCCGCTTTTGTAATTTTGGCTGTGTTTCGGATCATTATCTTGCTGTAAGATAATTTCCCACACATCCTTATGCCACTTTTCCAAACTTGGAAGTAGTCCGTGTTCCAGGATGGTGATGTATTGAATGGCATTCATGCGACCCACCACTCTAATGCATTCACCAACCTCTTCCATGCACATGCATCCCCATATCATAAGATTTCCTCCTCCAAATTTTAATGTTAGTTTGATATGGCGATCGATGATTGGCTCACCTGGCTTTTTCCAGATTCATTGGCGACCATGGAACCCAAGACGGTATATTTTCGTTTCATCCGACCAAATTACCCTTGCCGAGTCATTAACACAATAATTCTGATATTTTTGGGCAAATTGTAGCCTTGATATCTTATGGCCGTCAGTCAATAGGGGCTTTTTACCCGTTTCTGCGCAAAATTTTTCCTACAGCTTCAGTTGTTACATTAATCCCATCTTTTTGATATAATGTCTTATTAATCTGGATTGCTTTTGCATATACTCCATATTTAATCTGCCTTTGTATATTTGATTTTAAAATTGGTTTCCTTCCAGACTTATTCTTTTCAGCGTCAGACTTCAAATTTTTGCGTATTTTGAATACAACTCCCACTGAAACTCCAAGTTTTCGAGAAATTTCTCGATGAGTTGTTTTGGAAACTATTAGCCTTTCTTCTTCCTTAATTTTAGAGATACCAAGTTCTTTCATCTACCCTCAAATTTAAAAAAAATTAAAATGCCTGTTTAAACCGATGGCAACGATTAGTATTAGGCATCGTAGAAGTAGCATCTTCCGACAGGTGCTGGTTCTTTAAATAACCTGAATGAGACTCTGCTGTCGAACATCTTGCAGCTCTGCTAATAAGCCCTACTTCACGCCTCCCCGTGGCGCCATCTGGGAATCTCGCTAAAGATTGCGAAGTGAAGGGGGCAAATGGCGAGTTTCTTGCATAAACAAGGATTAGTGTCGGAAAAACCAAACAAGACCTTATCCGAGCTACTCCGACATATTTGGAGCTCTGGCCGGAAATGATTTCCAGGACTTAGTCAGGGTCTTGGAAAAGAGATGGTGGCGGACGAGCCCTATATGGACAAAAGGCAGCGCTCACATCCCGGAACGGGTTACTGGCTTCGGTGTAACCGACCCCTCGTCATAGGGGCATTAAAAATGGAGCTTGTCCTCCAGGTTGGGGCTTGTGCCCCCGGGGTAACTGCCCGGCCATTTAAAAAAAAACCATAAATTACGAAGCATCAACAAGCCTCGGATAAGGACGTATCTACTGTTGACAACCCACGCAAACGATTTAAGGACAATGAGCTTCGGATATGCACGTGGAATGTTAGATCCCTTAATAGACTACGTGCAGCCGAGCAACTAGCGGAGGCCCTAGACTGCTGCAAAGCAGCCATAACCGCCATTCAAGAAATGCGATGGAATGGGCCGGACAAAAAGAAGATGAAAAACTGCGACATCTACTACCGCAATTGCTATCGACGGCAAAAGCAGCGATTATTTGGATGCGGATTTGTTGTCGGAGGCAGACTAAGACAAGAAGTCGTCAGCTTCCGGCATGTGAGCGTGCGCCTCGTAGCAATCCGCATCAAGGCTAAATTCGCCAACATTAGCCTTATATGCGCGCATGCCCCCACAGAGGAGAAAGATGACGACACCAAGGATGCCTTCTACGAGCTCCTTAACAAGACCTACGAGCAAAGCCCAAGCTATGACATTAAAATTGTCCTCGGCGATTTTAATGCAAAGCCAGGAAGAGAGGGTATCTTTGGTGGAACAATCGGAAAATATAGCCTGCATAACACCACCTCCGATAACGGATTCAGGCTAATCGACTTTGCGGCGGGGCGAAACATTGTCGTGGCTAGCATGCGGTTCCCACATCTCGACATACACAAGGGGACTTGGAGAATTCCTGATCAATTAACAGTCAACTAGACTGATCACATTGCGATCGACGCAAGACACTCCTCCAGTATTATGGATGTCTGTACGTTCCGAGGATTAAACATCGACTCGGACCATTACCTTGTTGTAGCCAAGGTACGGTTGCGGATATCTCAAACTACGCCAAGACAAACTAATGCTGTGAGAAAATTCGACGTCAGACGGCTACAATCGCAAAGATCGCCGAGTCTTTTTCCGATCGAGAGTCTCTTTATCTCTTAAGAGGTCCGCCAGCATCAAGTATCGAAGACCATTGGAAACACTGCCAAAACGCCATCAGAGATGCCGCTTCTAATGTGCTGGGTTTCACTCGTCCACCACAACGAAACCCCTGGTTCGATGATGAATGCCGGCAAGCACATGCATCTACGCAAAAAGCACGCAATGCGTCACTGCAAAAAAAGACCAGAGCTGCTCATGAGCTCTCTGAGCGGAAGAGAAGAGACGAACACCGGCTTCTTAGGAGGAAGAAGAAAGAGCATGAGAAGCGCGTGATCGAGGAAATTGAGAGATGCTACTCCAGGAATGAGGTTTGGAAGTTTTACCAAAAGGTAAAAATAACATGCCACGGAAACAAACCCCGAACCGAAGTCTGTAGAGATGAACAAGGGAACATCGTAGTAGAATCGCAGTCGATGCTGAGGATTTGGAAAGACCATTTCTGCAGAATGTATAACGGCGATGACGGACCAAATACCGCTGTCAGGCAGAATCAACCTTTCAACTTGGACGATGATGACCAACGATTCCGTCCAGGTCGGGTGGATGAAGTGAAGATAGCTATATCGAAGCCCAACAAAGCTTCTAGAGCGGATGGCCTGACTGCCGAGCTCAAGCGGCAGCCGATGACTTGGTAAGGAGCATACAGCAACTCATCTGTAAAATATGGTCGGACGAAAGTATGTCCGATGAATGGAACCTCAGCATTGTTTGTCCGATTTCCAAGAAAGGAGACCCTCTGAACTGCGCCAACTACATAGACATCAGTCTCCTTAACATCGCATATAAGATCTTATCCGCCGTATTGTATGAACGTCTGAAGCCGTTCGTCAACAACCTGATAGGTCCATATCAGTGTGGTTTCAGGCCAGGAAAGTCCACTATCGACCAGATATTCACACTTCGGCAGATCTTGGAGAAGACCCATGAGCTTCAGATCGATACACACCACCTATTCATCGATTTTAAGGCCGCGTATGACAGCATTTATAGAGACGAGCTATACAGAGCAATGTCTAGTTTTGGCATCCCTGCCAAACTCGTCCGTCTGTGCAGGATGACGATGGAGAATGCACGCTGCTCCATCAAGGTCGGTAAAGATCTCACCGAGACCTTTGATGTCCAGAAAGGATTTAGACAAGGCGATGCGCTGTCATACGATTTTTTCAATATCGTACTTGAAAGAATAGTGAAAAACTCACGAGCAAACACAAGAGGCACTATCTTTCAAAAGTCCGTCCAACTACTCGCATACGCCGACGATATTGACATAATCTTTCTCCCGCGTGATGTCAGTGGGGCTTTCGCGAGTATTGAGACGGAAGCGGCGACAATGGGCTTAGCGGTCAATGAGGGCCAGACCAAGTATATGCTGTCAAGCAAAAAGGACAACCAACACCGACGTCTTGGGCAGAACGTCACCCTCGACAGATATAACTTTGAGGTAGTTAAGGACTTTGTCTACCAAGGCTCTGCTATAAATACACACAACGACACCAGCGCTGAGATCAAGCGAAGAATAACTCTTGCTAACCGCTGTTCCTTTGGGTTAAGAAGGCAATTGAGTAGCAAAGCCCGCTCTCAGACAACAAAAGTCACCCTTCATAAGACCTTAATAATCACGGTCTTGCTCTATGGCGCAGAGGCATGGACATTATCAGAAATGGATGGGGGTGTTCTTGGTTGCTTCGAGAGAAAAGTTCTTCGGGCGATCTTCGGTCCCATCTGCATTGACGGTGAGTAGAGGAGGAGATACAACGACGAACTGTATGGACTGTACAGCGACATGGACCTAGCCAGAAGAGTGAAGATCCAAAGACTGAGATGATTGGGTCATGTAGAGAGAGAGTATAATAATAATAACCAATTGTTTGCTCTTACACAAATTTTCCAATTCGTGAGAAAAGATTTGACATAGAGGAAAATTTTCGGATCAATGCCCCAAGTTATAAGTTTATTTAACACCAAATGTATGCCTATCTTATCGAAAGCCTTTTCGAAGTCAAGAGAGACGATTGTGGCATGATTACGAGCTGATAGGGTGTTAGAGATAAAAAAAAGTCTAGATGCAGAAGTGCATCAGAGCAACCTTTATTAGGTTGAAAGGCAACTTGGTTTGAATGTAATAGTTTTTTTTTTATTAATATACCAAAGCAATCTCTTAGCAATAATTTTCTCGAGAACTTTCGACATGCAGTGAATAAGTAATATCGGACGGTAGCCATTAATATTATCTATGCCTTTATTAGGCTTAGGAAGAGGAAGAATTGTCGCTAGCTTCCAGATTTGTGGGATCAAACCTGAATTGAAAATGTTATTATATAGCTGTATGAGTCTTAGTTTAGTTGATGGTGGTAGGTTTTTTAACGTAGGGTACGAAACTCTGTCCTTGTTAGGAGTTTTACCTTTGAGTCTACTTAAGCAAGTATCAAGCTCGAGCAAGGTGATTTGGCCTTCAATGAGTCTTGCTGATGTTGAAATTAGTCTAATATCCGGGGTAAGATTGAGATCTAGTAAGATCTTGTCTTACTAGATTTGAAATTACTTGAAAAGTTTTTGTCGTTAGATAGATCCGATCAGGTTTGAGCAAAAAAGTTGCTAATCTCCAATGGGGTGGCTATAGAGCCTTCGGGAGTTTCAATTAACTTTATCGATTTTGAGGTGTAGTTACTAGTCAGATGCCGAATATTATACCAGATGTTGTTAATAGATGACTTGGGGTTAAGTGTTGGGGTAATGTCGCTAAGGCACTTAGCCTTACTAGTTTTTACTTCTCTGCGGAATCTGGCGTCAAATTTTTTGAAGGGAATCAAGTTATAGTTATTGGGGTATTTCTTAAAAATTCGCCAGGCTCTTATCTTTTCCTGTCTTAGAGCTCTCAACTCTGGATTCAACAAGCCCAGTTAGCAGAATCAGTTTTAAATTTACGATTTATCGTTGTCTTGGAAAAATATAGGCTAGTAACAATAGTGGAAATTAAAGGAAAATGAGGCTGTTATAGACATCATCTAAAATTTCCCAAGAAGTCCTCGTGTACAATCCGGGTGAGCAGCATGTCAAATCTACATGTGTGAAGGTCTTATGGGTTGAAAAGTGGGTTGGGGAGCCGCCATTAAGAATTAAAAGATAAGAGTCGTTTAAAAAGCTTTCCAGTATAGCCCCTCTGGGGCTAGTACCTATAGTAGAGAAGCCCCATAGAACGCTCCAGGAGTTGACCTCACCGACAATTAGTACAGGGGTATGGATCTGGTTGAAAATGGTTTCCAAATCAGACCTGGAAAATACTTGGTCGGGCAAGATATAAATAGAGACGACAGTAAACTTTGGCAGAAGTTGTATCTCAACCGCTACTGCTAAAATGTTCGAGTTGATGGCTACTCGTTTATGTGGAATATTTTCCTTTATTAGAATTCCGATGCCTTGCTTAACTGTTATGTTATAGGAAAAATTATAGAAGTAGTCTTTATAGCCCTTAGGTATGTTGGATGTAAAGAGGTGCGGGCAGTGTGTCTCTTGGAGGGCTACAATACTAGGTGAGTGTTCTTTTATCAGAATGCGCAACTCGTCATAATTGTTGACGAATCACTTCATGTTCCATTACCAGGACTTTTATTTCTGAATTGGTGTTATATCGTTTTGGTTTTGAGTGGGGTAAGTTAGATGGGTGTAAGTTGGGACTCCGACTTCCGAGAGCCGAAGCATCCAAGCTTTGTTGGAAGCCCGAATGATTCAACCCTCGAACAGTAGAATCGGATTTCGCGGCATCAAATCTATTATTATAAGTTGTCATCGTCTACTTCTGAAGGGTTTACGCAGTAATCCTTATTATTAAGAAGTTCTTGAGTTACTTTTGATATGGGTGAGTAAGAGTGTGGTGTTGTGTATTTTTTGTATTTGGAGTTGGAGTATGTGTTAGCTGAGTGTTAGTACCTATAGTTATTCTTGAGGTCTGTGGTATATTTGCGTTCGTGGAAATGGAGTGAGTATGAGATTGAGAGAGTGGGTTTGCGTCTAGGATGGTTTGGGTGGTGCTTGTTGTTGTGGTTAGTTGGGTTGCGGTGTGAGTGAGTGATTTGTTTGAAATTGTTCCGCTGTTGTTAACTTTGAGAGTATGAGTTTTCTTTGAATTTGTAGTTGCCAATTCTTTTACTAGTTGAGATTGAGGGTATTTTGGTTGAGGCTGGGAGGTAATGTGATCTTTTTTTTGTGGATTTTGGTTACAAGACTTGAGTTTATCAGCAAATGTTTTCGAAATGGAGGGTGCTTGAGACGGATTTTGTTGATTATAAATGCGTTTGGCTTCAGCCATAGTACATTTTTTTAGTGGTTTTTATAGTTATCTCCTTTTCTTGTCTATATCTGGGACATAATCTTGATGATGATGGATGAGGCAGAGAACAGTTTGCGCACATGACGCCAATGCAGTCTACTGGGGTGTGAGGTGGTAGATTGCATGTTTCGCACTTTGTGCTACCATTACAGCGTTTGGTGGTGTGCCCAAGAAGTTGACAATTACGGCAGCGCATAGGGTCTCCGTCTCCGTTTCGGAGACGTTGATTAGACATGGGTCGTAAGTAATACCCTTGGATGCGTTAAGACGATCATGAACTTTCACTGTAACCGGACACACACTAGCAAGATTGTTAACTTTTAAGAATATGTCAGCAATTTTTTGTGAATTGATCAGGAGGTAACCGTCGCGTAGTTGGGATATGTTTTCATATTCTTTACTGATACAGTCTATCGATTTTTTTTTATCAAAAACGGACTGACTGGGAAATTCTATATTTTTTGGGGAGAAGAGAACAAGTCTGGGATGTTTGTAATCTGTTTTTGTAGGTAAGTCAGGGTAATTGTATATTGGTGTAAAGTTTGTTTGATGTTTTTTATTTGGTTGGGATTCGGGGGGGTCTCCGTCGAGATCGCTGAAACGATTCCCCATCCTCTGCGGCCCGAGGGCCATATAAGCACATGATAAAGTAAACCCGCGTCTAAAAGAAAAAAAATGTATCACTCAGAAAAGAAAAAACAGAAAGAATAGGCTAACAATAACTATAACTATAACAATTTGTACCGGTGTGCGCTATTAGCAACGGAAAAAAGTCAACAAAAATACTGCCGGCGATGGTATCGGCTCGGAGGTTAGACGATGACTGTGCACTGTATATTATTGTTTCACTGCCCGGGAAGAACTGCATGTCGAAATGAAAACTGTTTCAGTAAACAAGACGAGCAGCAGTTTGCAATTTTACTTCTAAATACCACCAAACGAAACAAACACGAAATGACTGTTTCGACATCCACTCCGTACGTAAAATAAAACACAGCAGCATGCAGATGCAACTTCACTTTTACCTGCTACAGAAACGAAACAAACATGAAATGACTTGCTCGAAGTCCCCTCCAAAACATGGTGCATATGATATTTTAATTTAAAATGCATACAATTAATGCTTCCTATGAATAGCATGCATTCTTTCTCCATTTGCCATTTGCCTCATTTGCACTTTTACACATATCGGCCACTACTTTCAACAACGCCATATCTAAAAAAATTAAGATTTTTAGTTATGCCTGTTTTCAGAATGCCGGGAAAGAGTAGTATATCCCTGCAAGATCGTCATATCGATTTGCTGCATTGTAAACAGTTCAATCGGAGGGGCTTGATATTTATTTTCAAAACATTTTGTTCTACTTTTAAACTTTAAAATCACTCTCCTGAAAAATAAGGTTTTTTTTAGATATGACCTCGTTGAAGGAGTGAGCTACATGTTAGAGGGAAACGATGCCATGGAGGATGTAGAAATTGGTTGAAATTCGCCTTCGTATTCTCCAGTGGTGGTGGTTTTTTGTGTTGTAAAATTTGTTGAGAATCAAACTGATATCGTGCCGACTTAGATTCAGACATCTATTGGCATTTTAGTTGAAAAGCAGGATGGCTCGTTTGGCCTGCATTTAACCGGGAGTATCCTTCCAATCTAAGATGCATTTCGAGTGCTCTCAGCTATTGATGACTATATCGACTGCTATTTTGTGTTCAAGTCCGTTAAAGTGAGTATCTTAGCCCTTTCTGGCCAGCTCGTCGGCTTTTTCGTTACCATCAATTCCGTCATGCCCAGGAAACTACCATAATTTGGTCTTATTCCTTGAGCTAAGTTTTTGGAGGGCTTTGAAGCAGTGCATGACTGGTCTGGAGTCAAGGCTGTGCGAACTAAGGCTAAAGCTGAGCTTCGTAAAGCCATTTTGTTGATAAATAAGTGATGGGTAGTTAGTCCTATTATTGCTTCTAAAGCAGCTGTGGGGAAGGTACGAAATGCTCTGGAAATGCCTAAGCATGACGCTTCACTCTTTTGAGCTTTGAATGGCGGTCTTTTACATGGTTTTAGTCTACCATACTACAGAAGCTTATGTTATGATGGGCCTGATCATCATTGTATAGATCCAGTGAATGATCTTTGGGAGGATCCCCCATGTACTGCCATACATGCGACAGCAGGCCCATGAAGCGTTAGTTGCTTTAGTTATTTTAATGTTTTAGTCAGATTTTCAATTTAGCCTTCCATCAAGGATTACTCCCAGATATTTTACCTCGTAAAAGTACTCAACGATCGTGTCGTTAAGTGATTCTTAACCTAGGTTTAAGTTTTATTCTTCTAATAAAAGGAACTATGACAGCCTTGTTTGGATTTATGGAGAGGTTCTCTTTGTTGCGCCAGTCTAGGACTATCTTAAAGGCATTTTGCATAGGTGCAGTTACTAGTCTAATTACTAGGCCATCAGGTATACTCGACAACTCTTAAATAAATTCGGTGTAAGTCTTTTAGTCCATGAGCCGACCGTATGATGTCCTAAGGCATAAGATAAAAGGATAAATTGCAGATTAAAGGAAAGCTCACTCGAAATGTAGATGAAATGGACAAAGGCTGGCGTGAATTTTTGCCCAGGCATGAAAAAAATAAGCATCTTCTTCAAAAGATTAAATCAAACAGTACTCGAAGACATTGGGTTTGCCCACCACATACCCCCGACAACCAAACTTTTAATACCCCTTTTTTTTGATTGACTGTAGGCATAACATAAAAAGTTGAAATAGGTACCAAACTAAAGCTGAGGACTTACCATTTACAAATATATAGGGTTGTCCGTGATAAATTGACCACGTGTATGGACAACCCATGATTTTACCGCACTTAACATATACAGTACACTACCAACTCAGTCAAGTATAACACGTTATTTAAAACCAATATTTTTTTTAAATACATAGTTTGTTTTTATTAACAAAATCAGAAAACAAATTTAATTCACTTAACAATCAAATCTTAACAATATTTATAATGGAACAACAATCTAGTCTTGATAATTAGTCTGAATCTGAATCGTCAACAGTCTGAGTGCAGTTCCACTTTTGACAACATTTTTATAAATTTTGGTTCATTTTATATGCAAATGGCTTATTTTAAAGCATTGGCCAACAACATTGATGGCTCTGGGATTGTTGACATTCTAGTACAAGCTGGAATTTTAGCTGGGGGTTCAGTCAACGGTTTCATTGATTGTAAGCATTTTAACAGACGTAAACGAATTCATCCATTGCTTTCAGGCGCGTTGCAAATGTTGCACTTTGAAACTTTCCTCGCGCAATACGAATTTATTTCAGACAGTTTTGTTGACGACTTAAAGTATTTACTGGAGAATCCCATTGAACCGTGCGAAGAATTAAAACTGCCATCTACATAAAACGATGTTTTGAAGTGTTACCGGAAATTTGGTTCTGAAACTTGGAAAAACTGCTCAATACATGCAGTACGTAGATTTTCTTAACACTTTCTTTCGCTTCTCTCGAAGCATTAGAATAAGTGACTTCGCGTTGCATATTGATTCAATTTTTGAGCTCGCTAATTTATTTTTTTCATTTAATTAGCCAAACTATGCAAGATGGTCAATAAAGCAGCTATGTGACTTAGCAGATTTAAAATTAAAAGAATCACCACTATTGAACGAGTTTAAGCGGGGTGCATTTGGTGCAAAAAGAACCAAAACTAGTTTCGCGAGATCTCCTGTCAATTTAACAACTGAGCAAACCACTTATGCTGACGCTGTTAACTCTTTATCTGGTATAAGTAACTTTACAAATTCAATTTCTGCTAGACAACGTTGGGCCCACAGCCACAGTATGCGAACTAGAATTATAACGCAGTTGCAAGAGAATACTGAAATTAACCGCAAAGAAGACGTATCCCACGAATCGCATAAAAGTAGCCAGAAAAGCTCTTGATCGCATTGTCAACACCATAAAACAAAATATGAATCCGTTTGACTCAGATGTCAATAAAAATTAGTTATTTAATATTACAACAGGCAGGGCAGTTTCTCTTAAAGTATCTGATTTTTTGTTAAATGTGAATGAAATGGGCCGGCAACAAAAACTTAATTTCATAACAAAACGCAGATCGTTTTCGAAAACCAATCAAACGCAACATAATAATTCTCAATTGTGTCAAGAGAGTTCAAAGTGACATGAGTAAGCAAGTGGTAATTAAAATGGAGCGAGATATTTTTGGACGTCTTTTAGCGATTGCTCTTGAAAAAAAAAATTAATTTAGAACTTTGCCTTTCTTATCCATTAGCTCCTCTACCACCAAGTCTCTGTCAACCCACAGGAGAGATACACAGAACTGATAAATCTGTTCTTGCGAGAAACTTAAAGTCTCTTATTGGACCCACAAAACCTATATTGGCAGATGTAGAGGTCATTGATGGTTTTTATTTTTTACATCTTTTAAGACCATCTATGCCACAAACTCTTGGAAAAATTCTCCTCAAATACATTTAATTTTCGATAGATATATGCCCACTTCTATAAAGGATTCTAAACGCTACCGTAGATAAGAACAGGATATATACTATTCCATTGTTGGGCCGCAACAAGCTAGGCCAAACGATTTCATTGAAAGTTTGAAAGATATCAAGTTCAAAACAGCAATTGTTAAGTTCTTGTCAGATTACTGGGGAAACAATTCGATGGCATGTATAATTGGCAATAAAAAGGTATTTCTGACAGTTGAAGAACAATGTTTTTCATACTCAGAAGAAAATTTTGTCATTCAAACCAATGAAAATAATTTGCAGTGTTTCCACGAGGAAGCAGATACGAGGATTATCTTTCACATAAGCAAATGTTCTGAATATAAAAAAATCATCATAAAAGCTTCAGACACGGATATTTTGGTAATATTGTTAGGCAACATATATAAATTTCTTCAAAAAGCATTGACCACAATTGTATTAATTGCAGTGCCTTGGCAGCAACTCTCGGCCCAAGTCTTTGTCGCGCTTTACCTGCTTTTCACACTTATACTGGTTGCGATTACACATCAAGTTTCTTTTGTAAAGGCAAAACAAAACTGTTTCAACTTCTTCAGAAAAATAGAAAGTTTCAGGATGTGTTTGCTTCTCTGAATAATATTAAAGATATTTATGACTATGCAAAAATAAATGTATTACAAGAGTATACTTCACTGATGTATGGGGTTAAAAGCTGCAATAGTGTATATTTAGCAACATACTTTATTTTTCAAAAACTTTATGCTAATACATCCTGCAATGAGAAATTTTTTAAAAACAAGATTCAAAGTTTTGGTTCTAGTCTCATTCCACCTTGCTGGAGTTCATTAATATTGTTAAGATTTGATTGTTAATTGAATTAAATTTGTTTTACGATTTTGTTAATAAAAACAAACTATGTATTTAAAAAAAATATTGGTTTTAAATAACGTGTTATACTTGACTGAGTTGGTAATGTACTGTATATGTTAAGTGCGCTAAAATCATGGGTTGTCCATACATGTGGTCAATTTATCACAGACAGCCCTATATATTTGTAAATGGTCAGTCCTCAGCTTTAGTTTGGTATCTATTTCAACTTTTTATGTTATGCCTATAGTCAATATAAACGGTATTAAAAGTTTGGTTGTCGGGGGTATGTGGTGGGAGGAGGGCTACCAACCCAATGTCTTCGAGTACTGTTTGATTTAATCTTTTGAATGGTAACTAATTTTTTCTTTTGTTTTATTCCTATGAAAAGTTGGAAAAATTACGTACCGAAAGACGCTTATTTTTTTCATGCCTGGGCGAAAATTCCCGCTAACCTTTCTCCATTTCATCTACATTTCGAGTAAGCTTTCATATAATATGCAATTTATCCTTTTATCTTATGCCTTAGGACGTCATATATATGTTACTAAGACTCTAAGCTGCTAGGTCCAAGTTTCATCGAAAAATAACCTCACTCATGAACAAAAGAAGACTGCAAGAGACCTCACATTAACAAATTGCTTGCGAGAAACGTCGACTCACAGAAATCTTAAGCAAAATGCAGGATACCATAACTGGAATAAGTACTGACAAACTAAAAGAGATCCTTGTGAAAAAAATAAAGAACTTAAAAAAGGCGTGGCTACAGGTTCAACGATATGCATCGAACTGTTGGACTTAAAGGTTAAACACAACGAAATGGTTGAAAAAGTAACCGAGGCTATTTTAATCATTCAGCTCCATTTTTTAGACGACAACATCAATTTGGCTGAAAAAGCGAAGTCTCTTTGCGCCGACCTGCTTATTGGTGAAAATAACATCGAATCTGCACATAGAAATTTTACCCGCAACTAAAATACCGCGACAATTATTATGAAAATTAAATCGCGAGATTCTGAGATTTAACAACACGAAAATCAGAGTCCGTGAACATTTGCCACATAATGTTCGTCAAAGAATACCAGTGTTGAAGTATTTGCATGATATGCACCCGGATAGGAAGGCTTAAAGTATGGCAGTGAAAATTAATTAATGATCGTATTAAAAAACTAATTGGAGATATACCAGCATGTCTTACAAATCCGTAAACAAGTTTTGTAAATATAAGTAAACCACTGAGCGAAATTTCAGAGTCAATTATCACCTGTCAACTTCAAGGCAGAAACACAAGGAGGCAAACTGCAGAAAACAAGCAAAACTAGCGGGTTCCCTTACGAAAGATTAATTTTTTTTTTTGGTAGGTGTGAAAATCTTCATAGACACTATGAACCCGTTGCTCATAGTAGTGTGAGATTCTTACTCACTAAAAACACGCCTCCCTTCTTATCGACTACAACTAAGTTACCTTATCAAGTAGTTTCCGTTTCAAATAGCACCTGCTAGTACCGCTATTATATACGGATAGTCCTTATCGCGCCAGATCGAATGGTCTCATTCTTTGTAATCGACGCACTAAGTTTGTCTCGTCCAGAATTTGGAGTATTTTATTATTACAATGACCATGAAGACGAATACGGAGTTTGCGAGCAAAGTTCATTATTTCGTCCTCGACGGTAACTATTCCTAAGTCTCTTTGGATATCACTGTTTCTGATATACCATGGGGCGTTCACGATTTGTCTTAGAACTTTGTTTTGATAGCTTTGGAGAATATTTCGGTTGCTTGGTTTAGTACAGCCCCAAAGTTGTATACCGTACGTCCAAACAGGTTTAAGCACTTGCTTGTAGATGAGCAGTTTGTTATGTATGCTTAACTTGGAATGTTTTCCTAGTAGCCAGTACATTTGTCTGAATTTATTTTCAAGTTCATCACGTTTCTTCTTAACATGCGGCTTCCATTTCAGTTTTACATCTAGTGTCATTCCTAGATACTTTGCTTCATTTGCATATGGTATTTGTACCGAGTTAATGAAAATGGGAAGGTTGTTTATTTTCCGATAAGTAAAATTAACATGAGTAGATTTGGTCTCGTTGAGAACAATTCATCATATCTTTGTCCATTCATAGATTTTATCCAAAGCCGTTTGTAGCTTTCCAATAGCTAACTCGACTGAAGTATCTGTAGCTGGTATCGCCGTGTCGTCCGCGAACGTGGCTACTATGGTACCTGATTCTTGCGGTATGTCTCGAGTATAGGGTAAAAACAATACCGGTTCAAGTACACTTCCTTGCGGAACTCCAGCAGCTATCTCTTTAAATTCCGAGTATTCGGTACCATGTTTAACACGAAAAATTCTGTTTTCCAGGTACGATTTCAGAATCGTATGCAGCTCTCTCGGAAGAACCTGGCTTAGCTTAAAACTTAAGCCTTCGCGCCATACCTTATCGTAGGCTTGATACACGTAAAGAAACAAGGCTTTCTCAATTTTATTCGTTATTCTAAAAACCTGGTCAATTGTGGAGTGCTTAGTTCTAAAACCGAATTGATGTTCAGGAATTAGACGTCTCTCTTCAATGATCGGTTGCAAGCGCTTCAATAGGAGTTTTTCTAATATTTTAGATATTATCGGCAGAAGCGATATGGGTCTGTAGGACTTTTTTTCATTTAGAGATTTGCCTGGTTTCGGGACAATTATAACTTCGGCAACTTTCTATTGGCTTGTAACGTTTAATAGTCTAAGCGCGGCATTTATAAGTTGGAGCAGTTTGATCAGGGCTTTCTTTGGCAGCTCCTTGAGAATTAGAGCAGTTATTAAATCATAACCAGGGGCTTTGTTATTTTTCAATTTTTTAATTGCTTGGTTAAGTTCTCGTAGCGACACTGTTTTTATTCTAAAATTGTCCGGTGCTGTAATTAAATAATTAGAACCTCCTGTTAACGCCTGTCCATCAAAAGGCATAAACGTTTCTTCTAGGTGCTCGGCAAATAGATCCCCCTTTTCTTCATCTCCTTTTGTCCATTCGCCATTATTTTTTCTTATAGAGGATATTGCATTTGAGGCTTTTTGATTCCCTTCATGGCTTTCCATAAGGAGTAATTTGAACTTCTTTCGGCAGTCAGACCTTCGAGATATGTAGAGATATTCCGATTTTTGTAATCTCGTATTGCTTCTTTCAATTTGTTGCATAAGTGGTGTAAGTATGTTTTATGCTGGGGAGCACGGGATTGTTGCCATCTTTTTCGCGCTCTCCTCTTTTCTCTTACCAGTTCTATTATTTCCGGCGGATATTTTATTTCACTACTTGCTTTCTCTTTTCTTGTTGGAGTTGGAGTGTTGTTCCAGGCAGCGTGTTCTGCAGGACTTTAATGAACCTGTCGACTTCGTCTTCTATTACGTTTTGTGTTTTCAGCGACACGTTTAGAACAATATGTTCATTGCAGTAGTTCCTAAAACCGTCCCAGTTAGTCTTGTTATTAGTTAATCTAGGCGCCACTTCTTTTTTAATTAAGAGTATGCTTAGTGTTAAAATGGTGAGTGATCTGAGGAGAGATCATAACTTTCCTCGATGTTAGTAGAAATTTTGGCTGCTTCCTTTGTGACAAAGAAGTCTACAAGATTTGTTGTCTTTGTTATATCCGAAGGCCAATATGTTGGTTTTCCTGTCGAGAAAAAGTCAACTTTACATTGCATACCGGCTTCATAGAGTTGTCTGCCTTTCGTTGTATTACATCTTGAGCCCCAGAAGGTATCTTTCGAATTAAAGTCACCACCAATTATAAAATTCGGTCCGAGTGAATCAAAGATACTCGTACCTTTAAAGTCATTCTTTTCTAGCTTGCATCGCGGAGGACAATAAATGGATGCAATGTTGTAGTGCAGATGGTTATATTTTACGCGAACCGAACTTAACTGCATTGCATCGCATTCAATCTTTATATTTATAGAGTGCTCAATACAATCTTTAATGAACAATGAGGATTCGCCTCTGGCATTTTTTGATGGGTGGTATGCATGATAAGCACAGTATCCCTTTAGTTCCTTTGCGGTATTTTTTTTGTATTTCCTTCGACTTTACCACGACGGATTTTCTTTCTTTCACTGCCTGTACTTTAGCAATATTAGGTTTATTTGTAGTTGCGTTTGGGTTTGGACGTAAGGTTTTTTTAAGCGTATCGCGCCGTTTTTGGAGTTCTTTCGCCACTTCACATCCGCGATAGTTTCCTTGGCAATTTATGCAAGACGGTGGAAGTTCTTTATTCAAGTTGCACTCTTCTGAGAGATGTTTACCGGCACATTTTACGCAACGCGGTTCTTTTTGGCAGTAAGTCTGCGTATGATTGAAGTCTTGGCAACGCTTACATTGCGGGATCGATCTTGTGTTCCTTCGCACAGGTTCGATTTTGACTACGATATTTAAAATAGTTTTGATACCATAGATATCTTCTTTATTTTCGGACTTATCGCAACTAAGCATAAACAGTGGAAGTCCCCGCTTAACCAGGATTTCCTCGTTTTCCTCTGTTTTTCTCTTTTCTTTTTTAATAATATTTACGACGTCTAGAACTTTAAAGCCCTTTGCATGGAGGTCGCTTACAATATCGTTTTTAGTACACGAAGGGTGAAGTCCTCTAGCTACTACACGTAATGGTCTTTCTGACTTATTTTCGAAAGTGTACCATTGGATCTTCTCGGTGTTTAATTTTTCGGACAATTCTCGTTAGTCATCGAAATTGTCGACGTTAACTTTCCACACATTGTTGCGCAGTGATATAACCTTATACTTGCATTTAAGCGTATCTTTGAGAAAGCAATGCAACTTGCTATAGTCTGAGACCCCAACAACGTTGATTGGAGGTGGACGACGTAATTTTGTTGGGAGTTGCTTTTTTTGTGACTCCTGGCTCTTTTCTGGAACGACTTCAGGTGAGGAATCAGCTTTACGTTTCTTAGACGGTCTTTTCTTTAGGGTCCAATTTGTTTCGCGCGTAAGCTCTTCTTCGTCCGTATGGTATTCGCGACTAGTTGAGCGGAGTGGACTGCTTTCATGGGCTTCGTTTTTATGCTTTGTTTTCAGAGCCTTGTTTTCTTCTCGGAGTATGTCTACTTCTTTTTTAAGCTCTTGAAGCTTAAGCTTCGTACGGAGTGCGTTGTTTTCATCCTCCAAGCTTTTATTTGTCACTGAGTCCGTTTTTTTCGCGCGTAGGCGCTTCGGGCGGACTTCTTTTCCCGGAGAAATTCGATCTTGGTGGTGGACATCGTGATATCCTTGAACTTTTAGAAAAGGGATCAAACGACTGCGGTAAATTCGTTGAATTTACTGCGTTATTTGCGTTGTTTGTATTATTTGTTTTGTTTTTGTCTAGGTTCATATTTAGATTCCACGAGTATGGGGGAAGAAGGTTCACCGCATCAAAGACCCCTGTAATGCGGTAAGGCTACGTTACAACCAGAGGACGCCAGGTATCCGGAGGGCTCCGTTCGCGGTGCTCTATTGATTTTACATCCCGAGCACTATTCAGGCCTTGGCACTGGTCGCATAACACCTTGCCTTAAGGATGGTTTACTTATTTGAGTGGCGGCGCCCCCTCGCGGATCTGGTAATCCGGCCCAGATGAATTTTAGTTGCCTCTTACGACAGGCATTCCTACCGCGGGTATATTCTAACCCCTACCCGCAGGGGGTAAAAGAGAATTATTATTAGTGTACAAAATAAACGCTTCAGCAACCACCTTAACCATTTTAAGCTATACTATACTAGTCTTAAGAAATAAATGTTATTTAGAGATTTGTTTGATTATTTAAATGAGTTTGATGTGTTTGTATTATTTGAAACTCAGAAACAGATTACGAAGAAACTACATATAAGAATATTTTTAAAAAACAACTTAAATTTATACTTGGCTATAAACCAAACTTGTTTGGAAGAGCTAATGAGGGTGGACTTTTTCGTTGTAGGAAGCAGCTTAACGCGGGAACGTTCGTTTTCAAAAAAAATCGAAGATGCGTATGCTGTGGTTAATTCAGTACCAGTATAAGTACATTATGTGAATATAATAAGCTTAGAGATCTGTTAAAAAATCTTAGCTCAACTAAGCTCATACTTATAGGAAACTTCAATAAAAGAATTGGTTTAGCGTAAAACAGTTTTGTAGATGGCACGCACCCAGCACCATTCAAAAGATTCAAAAGGCGACAACATTTTGGAGCTTGGATATGCTTGGAACAGCAAAGTTCTAAACGGATGCCACAATGAAGATTTAAAAAGGCAATCAACTTTTTAACGTGGAAAAGCTGGTTCAGTTATAGATTATGGCTTCCTGATAAACTGTATATCATATCTCTCCAAGTTTCGAGTCGCAATGAGAACGTACTCAGATCTTATGCCCTTGGAGGTTTTATGCAATGTTTCCGGAGCCCAAGAGATTTCGCATCTAGCACTTCCCCCAAACTAACTTCGATCGACCCTATTGGCGTATGCTTAAAGTAATGCTCGAAAAACTGCATGAAGTTAACCGTTCCAAAAATTGAAGAACTTAAAGATATAATTAGAAAAGCGGCACCACCAACTCCACCAAAAAATGTACACTACAAATACAATGAACAGAAATGGTTCGATACCGAATGTATGAAGGCTAGGAAAACTTCATTTGATACGAAAGAAAAATTTCAACACACTTAAAGTTCTTTATTCAAATAAAACGTTCAAACAACATTGTTATACAAAAAACTACATTTCGAAGAACAAAATATAGCCTTATTAAATGGTCAAGGTCATCAGCTGAATTTTGGAAAGCGGATAAGATTTTTAACGGAAAAGCCAACTCATTATCTCTGGGGTTACAGGCAAAGCAGTTAAGAGACCATTTTAAAAGTTTTCTTAATGCATCGCAGATGTCCACGACTCCCGAATATGCTGCTCCTATGATAGAAGATGAATTCTTAGACCTGCCATTTTCCATCGCTTAGGTAGAAACTGTTATCAAAAATTAAAAGAAAACAAAGTACTAGGGTTTGACCGTATCCCGTTTGAATTTTACCAAAATAGTTCTGCGCTGCTTAGGAAGACCAGAGCTGCTCATGAGCTCTATGAGTGGAAGAGGAGAGACGAGCACCGGCTTCTCAGGAGCAAGAAGAAAGAGCATGAGAATCGCGCGATCGAGGAAATTGAGAGATGCTACTCCAGGAATGAGGTTCGGAAGTTTTACCAAAAGGTAAAAATAACATGCCGCGGAAACAAACCCCGAACCGAAGCCTGTAGAGATGAACAAGGGAACATCGTAGTAGAATCGCAGTCGATGCTGAGGATTTGGAAAGATCATTTCTGCAGACTGTATAACGGCGATGACGGACCAAATACTGCTGTCAGGCAGAATCAACCTTTCAACCTGGACGATGATGACAAACAATTCCGTCCACCCGACCTGGATGAAGTGAAGATAGCTATATCGAAGCTTAAATCCAACAAAGCTGCTGGAGCGGATGGCCTGACTGCCGAGCTCTTCAAAGCGGCAGGCGATGACTTGGTAAGGAGCATACACCAACTCATCTGTAAAATATGGTCGGACGAAAGTATGCCCGATGAATGGAACCTCAGCATTGTTTGTCCAATTCTCAAGAAAGGAGACCCTATGAACTGCGCCAACTACAGAGGCATCAGTCTCCTTAACATCGCATATAAGATCTTATCCGCCGTATTGTGTGAACGCCTGAAGCCGTTCGTCAACAACCTGATAGGTCCATATCAGTGTGGCTTCAGGCCAGGAATGTCCACCATCGACCAGATATTCACACTACGGCAGATCTTGGAGAAGACCCATGAGCTTCAGATCGATACCCACCACCTATTCATCGATTTTAAGGCCGCGTATGACAGCATCTATAGAGACGAGCTATATAGAGCAATGTCTAGTTTTGGCATCCCTACTAAACTCGTCCGTCTGTGCAGGATGACGATGGAGAATGCACGCTACTCCATCAAGTTCGGTAAAGATCTCACCGATACCTTTGATGTCCAGAAAGGATTTAGACAAGGCGTTGCGCTGTCATGCGATTTTTTCAACATCGTACTTGAAAGAATAGTGCAAAACTCACGAGCAAACACAAGAGGCACTATCTTTCAAAAGTCCGTCCAACTACTCGCATACGCCGACGATATTGATATAATCGGGAGAAAGCAGCGTGATGTCAGTGGCGCTTTCGCGAGTATTGAGACGGAAGCAGCGAAAATGGGTTTAGCGGTCAATGAGGGCAAGACCAAGTATATGCTGTCAAGCAAAAAGGACAACCAACACCGATGTCTCGGACAGAACGTCACCCTCGACAGATATAACTTTGAGGTAGTTAAGGACTTTGTCTACCTAGGCTCCGCTATAAATACAGACAACGACGCCAGCGCTGAGATCAAGCGAAGAATAACTCTTGCCAACCGCTGTTTCTTTGGGTTAAGAAGGCAATTGAGTAGCAAAGCCCTCTCTCGAACAACAAAAGTCACCCTTTATAAGACTTTAATAATCCCGGTCCTGCTCTATGGCGCAGAGACATTGACATTATCAAAAATGGATGAGGGTGTTCTTGGTTGCTTCGAGCGAAAAATTCTTCGGGCGATCTTCGGTCCCGTCTGCATTGACGGTGAGTAGAGGAGGAGATACAACGACGAACTGTATGGACTGTACAGCGACATGGACCTAGCCAGAAGAGTGAAGATCCAAAGACTGAGATGGCTGGGTCATGTAGAGCGCATGGATACCAATGCTCCGGTCCGAAAAGTCTTCGAATCCGCTCCCGAGGGACAGCGCAGTAGAGGAAGGCCAAGACTCAGGTGGCGCACGCAAGTGGAAGAGGACCTCAGCCAACTTAGCGTGCGAAGCTGGAAGCAGCTAGCCAGGGATCGAGTTGGCTGGAGAAGCTTGTTGACTGAGGCCCAGGTCCACCCCGGACTGTAGCGCCACCTAAAGTAAGTAAGTTCTACAGAATTCATATCAGTTCTTACAAATGAATTCAACAGAATATTTGTAACAGCTGAAGTACCTGAGCTAAGCTAAGCGGGCGATTTGTACAGTCTGGAGAAATTGCATAACAAACTAATTGTTTCTCATACCTCGAAGCAAAAGATATTTCTCGCTATCGCATCTTCTATTTTACTGTATGCAACACAAATTTGGGGTTATCAGTCTTTCGAAACTGTAGTTCCTACGATACTTTCTCACGAGAGTTTTTAAACTCCCTAACAGTTGTCCTCACAGGTGTGGCGTCCCTGTTCCTAGATACCTTAAAGCTTTATTTGAATTCGAGTGGTTTGAGTGGTAGTGAACTGGCTTCCAAATCGGAAGGTTCGGTGTTCGAATCCCAGTCGTGCCCGAAAGACTTGCATTTTTTAGTCAACGAAAATCAAGTAAGATGCGTAGTTGACTAGGATACAACAACAAACTAGCTCTCAGTAAAAATTTAATTTAAAAGGAATGTAGCAAAATAACCACTGAACCGAAACATCTTTCTACTCTCTCTGTCAATTTTGCAATAATCTTAACACATGCTGAGGCATTATAAGTGAATTCTTCCCGCTTGCTGCGAAATAAGATTAAATGTGTCTAAGAATAGGAAGCACTCGGATTTGACTGCGACTTCGGATTTTCTAAAACACTATATGAATAAGCTCTACATATCTTAAATGGTGGCAAAGGTTGGGACCTATTATATAGGTACGCAGTAAACGCAATTAGCTACAGGAACTGTATAAGTGAAGAAAACTTTAAAAAAATGTCAAAATGTCAAATTTTAGCAAAACGTTCCTTTTGGAATTTATCGAAATTCCTAGAAATATTTGTTTACAACTTAAGATCCTCGAAACTTTGTCCAGTTGTGGGGAATCTTAAAGTTGCTGACAGTCTCTCGTTTGCTGTAATTGCTTCTCGCATTCCTGTGTTTTGTTTTCCAAAAACTGGACCGACCAAACTCAGCAATTCAATATAAGTTTCTGAATCCAGTCTAAGAAATTTCTAAGAATCTTTTGGTGCAGACATTTCTAATTTTCTCAACAATATAGTATGAGTGCCATCGTTTTTACCATACAGCTACTCTTTCATCCACTCTCGCCTTTTTTGTTTATTATTTTTTTCTTGCTTTTTGCATATACTCGTATATGTTGTTAATAATGCAATTGCATCATCCGCGTGCGCGTTTTCCATATTTTCTTGTTGAAAGTTACAGCAAAAGTGATGTTCCCCAAATCTGTTCGTCTTGTGTAGCCAAATGTCAACGAACAAATCGCACGAACATATTCGTCTTGCATGGCCAGCTTAAGCTACGTAAAATTGTAAATATTGTAAAATTTCGGCTAGGGTTCGAAATGATAAAACGTTATTCTTTTTCAAAACACTTAATTTATTATTATTTAAAATAACTTCCAAGTAATTCACAACCGATTTTGTTACTATATCTCACAATTCAAATCTCTTATCGTTCACTATTAAGACTTAAGGGCTGAACAGAATGTGAATCTGTATCTGTATCTCGAAATTGGGTGTTATTCAACTTCGTGATACGGATTATACATGTATTGAACTTTTGAAAGTTCTATATCAGATACAGATTCAAGCTTCAGATTCACATTCTGTTCAGCCCTTAAGCTCCTTTTTTGTCGCTTCGCAAAAATCAACTTAACTCACGCTGTTTCTCATCCTGTATTTATATCACATTTATCGGGTCCTAGTTCTCTTTCGTATCTTCTGGTTTGAAAGTGGGGTAATAAATGAACTCACCAGAGAGAGAGAGACAGAGAGTTTATTAATTTTGTATGATCCTAAGGTTATGCAACACTGGATTCCTGATTTTACAACATCTATATCTATAGATATATATAAAATAACCTAATCTTTTACATGTTTTACCAAGGTTTGGTAAGACCATGCCATGTGTATCATGCCATTCGGTTCAGTAGAACGGTGTAAAAGTGTACGACAAAAATAGGCAACACGTATTTATATATAGATATACATTTAAATAAACCTCTATACAAATGAAAATTTTAAAGATTAAGCAGAGGCAATTTTTTTTTTCTAATATGGACGTCAATTATTCTGAGATAAAACGATATCACGCTTATGGGATTTATGACTATGGAAGCTCGCTAGGCATGTTGCCTGGTTAGCAGATAAATACTACGTTTACCTTCCTCCAAATATGATAAGACATGCCAATGTTGAAACACCCTGGAAAGTTAACTTGAAGTAAGGTGTTCAGGGTTTCTTCGCGGTTGCGTGTGATTGTGCCATGTGGTTTGATTAATAAACCCAATTAGAGTAATCTTTGGAGTCGTGCTACAGTCGAAAGTTTTGAAAGAGGAGAGGGTGATGTTGAGCTGGGAAATGTGGATGATGTTTTGTAGAAAAGGAAAGATAGAGTGGGGTCTAAGACTTTCTCTCTTATGTGGTTTATAAAAGTGGTATAAGTATAACACCTCTTTTGTTTGATAAGATGCACTTGCTTGTTCTCACAGTACCGTGCAAGTTTCAGAACTGGTGTGCGAGGCACGTCCTCAGTGTTTTCAGCAAAGTACGCCTATTCGCATACCAGTATATGCAGTTCGTCGCCATTGTCGCGTTCAATTAGTACCGACACCAGGTCCCTGTTTATGAAGCGTGGAATGAGAGAGAATTGTATTTCTTTCGAAATAGAAAGGGCTGCCTTCGGTATAAAAAGACTTTTGGCAAAAACTATATCTCTGGTTTTTCTTATTAAATCAGAGATCATGGCATTGTTTTCCTATGGCTCTGGGATAAGTCGTAAAGCCATGTTCTCTTCAGGACATCGCTGGCGAAAGGTGTCGCAGACAGATTTGCCTGCAGCACATTCAAGAGTGATGTCATTGCTGATATGGAAAATCAGGTACTCTGTAGGGTTTGTTATCATCTTTACGTCGGTAGGGTTTGGTAGCGCTGTCACTTTCCCTAGGTGGAATATTGTTCCAGCTTCCGCCAGCTCTATCTGACATTACACTCGTCGTGGTTAGGGTCTCTGGTTGGTTGTTTTATCTGAACTTCTGAGGATAAGCTTGATGTGGCCAAAACGGTATTTGACTAGTCTCTTCAGATCAGCAAATTTATTGCACGGAACAGATGCGCGATGTCCCGACTCTCCGACGTTTTTGTGTTGTGTTGTTAATTTTCTCCATCAAGAAATGCCAGTATCCTTTCGCTGTCTATCCTGGTACATTGTGAAACATGTGGTTTGTATGATGACATGTGGTTCCGGAAGATCTTTCTCCCCGACAAGCATCACCTCTTATCCACATTTCTCTTTTAATTTGGCGAAGTTGTTCTTCATCACTGCAGTGGAAACATCCACATCTGATCGTCTGATCAGAATCTAGCCGACCTTGCGTCGCGGAAGGCTGGCTTTATATCCTTATAATCGATCCGGATGTCCGTGATCCCCCCCTTGTATCTGAACCATTTGTTCATTTTTGAGAGATCAACGATCGAGGTCGACCGGTACAACTCATTCTGACAGAACTCTTTATATTGCTTTACGAGTCTTTGTCGACGGTAGTGTTCCCACTGCGAACTCGTTTCGCTTCGAATTGGGGAGAGGTGTTGTCCTCGGATCGCATACGTTTCACCTCGGTACCCTTAGGTACCCCTAAGTAGAGACAAGTTCTCTTCAAAATCCCCCATCTTCGTGATAATGCTTGATGATTACGCCCGATTAGCAGATGTCATTTCGACATCGATAGGGTGTTCTAAAGTAGTAGGGATTGATGATGCGACTATAAAGGCATCATTTTTTTTATTGTTTTAGCATATACATATTTTCATTTATGAATTCCTACCAGTTGAGGGGATAAACTTTTTCCTGTGATCTACCCGTACAAGCACAGGAAGGCTTTCTTTAAGTCGGAGGTTGCCGGGTATCAGAAGCTCACAAGCTAGTGACTAAGCACCCTCTTAGCCATTCATCAAACGGTGCTTGCTGCTGGATTAGGATTTTTTATTTATAGAGATTTACATCTCTTGTACTTACTTTAACCTCCCTCCTTCTTTTTCCTGACTTGAAACCGGCAGAATGGTTGAGTGACAGTTGCATACAAGCATCGGAGTTGAGTTTAGGGTTAGTGTAAAGTTTAGTTGTCGTTGCAGAGACTTTGATTTAATGAGTTTATTTGCGATTTGTGGTTTTTTTTTTGGGCGAAAAAAGATTGATTGTAAGATCTTTTGATATTCAATACTAATTGAGTCAACAGTATTACATAGTATTATTGATTAGTTGGTTCTTTGAGATTGTTTGATTTGGAAGTCTGGAATAATCAGGAAATATTTCAGGAGATGCGTAAGGTCTTTCGGGTGGTTCAGGGTACGTCCCTTTTTATTTATTTATAATTAATTTTTCTGTTTTCGTTTTTAATTGCTTATACATATATATTAGTATTAATTGTATAATTATTGTAAAATTATTTTATTAAATTGTATAGTAACGTATAAATTGAAATTTATTGTTTGTTCTCTCGACGTTACCTACAATAAATAAATTGATATTGCCAGCATGTTCTTTCATCTCATGCCATTAAGGCATGCATGCAAATATAAAAAATGCGATTCGAACTATCATTTTAGTTGCAAAGACTTATTAAATATCTATTCTTTTTTTTCCAAAGATTTAACAATCGTTAAGAAGAACTATAATTTTAACTTTTTTATACAACATTAGAATTTTAGACGAATATGAAATGTATACTGAACAAAAGCCATTTTTGTTGAACGATTTTGTTGGATTGTCATTCTTTGTAAACCAGTTTTTGTATAGAGTCATTCAAGATAATATTTTGGGTAATTTTCTTTTTACTTTGTTTGTAACAATAAATTTGAACTTCTTTTGTAATATTTAATACATATAGATCGGAAAAATCTGACGTCAACACCTTTATTTGTATCGCTTCACACACTTTTGCTTTGTCTTTACCGACGTGATTGCCGCAGATCATTTGCTTCACCGAATCATTGGCTTATTCAAGAGATTAAACCTTCCCATTTTCTAGCCGAGTTCGAAAAAGGTAAAAAGCATATTCAAATTCTTCTGCAAAAGATGCCACACATTATACCACATGAAGATCGAGTAAAACTTTTCCGAAAATTTGTACAAAACGAAAAGGTTGTTCTTGGCCTTACTGAATCAGCTTGTGCATCGCCTAGATCAGCTCTTATTGTCATACATAGAGAAAGAATTGTTGAAGATGGATATCGGCAGTTAGCTGCACTACGTGCTCATGCATTAAAAGGTGTTATTCGAGTTAGATTTATTAACCAACAAGGTCTCCATGAAGCTGGAATAGACCAGGACGGAGTTTTCAAGGAATTTTTGGAAGAAACGATTAAAAGGGTGTTTGATCCATCATTAAATTTATTTAAAACTACATCAGACCAACGCCTTTATCCTTCTCCAATATCGTATGTCCAAGATAATCATTTACAGCTTTTTGAATTTGTAGGACGAATGCTGGGCAAAGCTGTTTACGAAGGGATTGTTGTTGATGTGCCTTTTGCTTCATTTTTTTTATCTCAATTGTTGGGACAAACACAGCAGGCTCTTTATTCCTGTATGGACGAATTGCCATCTCTAGATAACGAGTTATATAAAAGCTTGACGTTTATTAAACACTATAAACAGGATGTTTCCGACTTAAATTTAACTTTTTCCGTAGATCAGGATGTTATGGGGAAAATTGTAACTCATGAGTTACATCCCGGTGGGAAAGCTCGAAGTGTGACGACTCATAATAAGTAAATATACTTTTTACTTTACTTTTGTTATAACAATAAAAATGTAATCACAAATTTAATGCTTGTTTGATAATTTGCAATAATAATAATTTATTTAATTTAATTTATAATTTATAGTTGCTTAAACTTATAATTTATATTTAGCTATCTTCAATATTGAAAAAAAAAAGTATTTATGTTAATTTATAATTTATAATAACGTAAACTTATAACTTAATTTTAATTGTTTTTAATATTAAAAATTATTTTTTCTGATTTTCTAAATTCCCCCATACAACCGACGATATTAGTTAGAAAGGTAAAATCTTCAAAAAATTTAAGAAATGAGGATGACTGGTGCTGTTTATGTATCTACGTTTACGCATATTAATACATTTCAATGACTTAATATATGATTTCCATATTTTTCAGAATTATTTACATTCACTACATGGCATACTTTCACATGCATACCCAGATAAGAGAACAGACTGCAGCTTTTAATCGTGGATTTCGAAGCATAGTAAATCCTGAATGGCTGTCTTTATTTTCTGCTCCAGAACTACAGAGATTAATTTCGGGTGATACTGCTCCTTTGGACTTGAAAGATCTACGAAAACATACACAGTATTATGGAGGCTTTCACGACTCCCATAGAGTAGTGGGCTGGTTGTGGGATATTTTGGGTAAAGACTTCAGTGAAGACGAACGAAAGCTATTTTTAAAGGTACACATTTAGATAAAATTTTTTTTTTAAATACAAGTTATATTTGAAAAGAATAATTCAAATCATAATTATTTCATACGGGTACAAATGGTACAATGTATTTTGGTGTGATAGTCATTATTTTTATTTAATTATTATTATTTACTTATGCTCATGTCTTTATTTTTGTCTGTGTCTAACTTTAAACTTCATATCTTTGCTCACGGCAAACTTTTTTTTTCTATTCGTAAATGTTAGGTTATCAATGTTTGTAGCAGCAAGAAAATCATTTCGATGCAACTTTTTTTGTCAAAATATTCACAAATGGCGAGTTGTTATCTTTTAATTGAATTATGTATTTCAAGAAATTTCTTCATTGATAAAAATATAAAGATACCATTCCCTAAGTAAAACTTAAAATATATTAAATTTGATAGAATACTCTACCTTAAAATAAGAAGTTCATCGAAGCTGTCATTAATTATTTTTTAAACACACACAGAATAAAGTAAGATATATCTTATCACTAGCCGATGATGCATGTCTTAACACAAAGGCCTTAACACATGATTTGAAAATATTTTTTTTTAATATTTAGTATACATTTGTTTCACACAGCAGAGATATAAACGTAATGCTACGAGTAGTACATAAGAAAATAATTGACGAAACTTATTTTTTATGCATCTTCTGTACTTGCTTTAGTAAATTATTTTACTGTGTTCAAAATATATTCGATTAATTTATTTTATTTCTGCTAGTTTCCCTCTTCGTTTGCTGTATTTAGATTTTGATTGAATGAGATTTTGGTCACTCACTTTTTCCAATTCACAATTTTCAGAAGAGATTTCTTTTAAATCATTTCATTCATAATTCAACAGACTAAATTTGAAATTAACGTAATTTTTGTTTAGAGGAGGAGAGAGAGGATGTGATTGATTTGATCCGATTCATACTGAATTCTTTCTTGATTCTGTATGATTCATTTACATTACTCAGATTTGAATTTTACAATTTGCTGTTAAAGTTATTTTTATTTTCCTTATTCACCGTTCAACATATATCCTAGCAGACACCTCTTGTCATTAACGGGGTTTTCGCTCTGTGATAATACAAACAATTTGAGTGAGTGGAAGACATATTAAATTTAACCAATACAAACATTTTTTGGCTTAAATCCACGAAATAATGACCAACATTTTTTCTTAAATTTTCATTTTAAATGCATTTTTATTTCATTAAATTTTGTAAGTCTTACATGGTATACAAAAAAAACGCTTAAAAATTAGCTTAATTAACTTAAAGGCACCAAACAGGCACTCTAGGTTAAACATAATTCTTACCCTACATGTCCTTCGACGATTTTTGCAATATGTTTTTATTTTTGCATTAATTAAAATTAAAACAAAAAAAAATAATTTTATTTAAAAAACTAAGTATATGGACTTGCTGATAATCTTCCATTAAAAAAAACTTAAAAATTAAAATTACATAACTACCTAAAAATAAATTCTACGCCTAATAACCCTACATAAACTATTTTACTGCATAGGTATTAATTTTTTGGTGTGGATCACCACTTATTCGCGGGAATTACTTAGAAGCCATCCATCTATTTTTTATCTAGGTAGCGGAACGCTTCTGAAGGAATAAACCGTCGAAGCGAGCTCTCTCATGATACATATTATTGGGGTTGTTTGACGAGGTCATTGCCCTTGCAATGTGCCTTCGAGTCAACTTAATAACAAAATGTTCACTCTTATAAGGTCCGTGGTAATGTACAAAACCTCATTAGGATAGTATTTTATGTTCTCAGACTCTGGTGTTCTGTATAGGCGAAGACAAGCCATAAGGCAAACCCTCTTAAACACCCGAATCTTTTCCAAAAGACTTGCTCTCGCGTTGAACCACACGGGACAAACAAATGTAGGAATAGGCTGAATAAGGGCCATGTAGGAGATCACCTTTACCCTCGCATCGAGTTGCCTGCTAAAAAGCAGTACCTGTATAAGGGCAAAAGCTCCTTTGGCTTTGTCCAGGGCAACATCTATACTTACTTACTTTAGGTGGCGCTACAGTCCGGGGTGGACAAGCTTCTCCAGCCAGCACGATCCCTGGCTAGCTGCTTCCAGTTTCGCACGCTAAGTTGGCTGAGGTCCTCTTCCACTTGCGTGCGCCACCTAAGTCTTGGCCTTCCTCTACTGCGCTGTCCCTCGGGAGCGGATTCGAAGACTTTTCGGACCGGAGCATTGGTATCCATGCGCTCTACATGACCCAGCCATCTCAGTCTTTGGATCTGGAGACCGAAGATCGCCCGAAGAATTTTTCGCTCGAAGCAACCAAGTACACCCTCATCCATTTTTGATCATGTCCATGCCTCTGCGCCATAGAGCAGGACCGGGATTATTAAGGTCTTATAAAGGGTGACTTTTGTTGTCCGAGAGAGGGCTTTGCTACTCAATTGCCTACTGAACCCAAAGAAACAGCGGTTGGCAAGAGTTATTCTTCGCTTGATCTCAGCGCTGGTGTCGTTGTGTGTATTTATAGCAGAGCCTAGGTAGAGAAAGTCCTTAACTACCTCAAAGTTATATCTCTCGAGGGTGACGTTCTGCCCGAGACGTCGGTGTTGGTTGTCCTTTTTGCTTGACAGCATATACTTGGTCTGGCCCTCATTGACCGCTAAACCCATTGTCGCTGCGTCCGTCTCAATACTCGCGAAAGCGCCACTGACATCACGCTGCTTTCTCCCGATTATGTCAATATCGTCGGCGTATGCGAGTAGTTGGACGGACTTTTGAAAGATAGTGCCTCTTGCGTTTGCTCGTGAGTTTTGCACTATTCTTTCAAGTACGATGTTGAAAAAATCGCATGACAGCGCATCGCCTTGTCTAAATCCTTTCTGGACATCAAAGGTCTCGGTGAGATCTTTACCGACCTTGATGGAGCAGCGTGCATTCTCCATCGTCATCCTGCACAGACGGACGAGTTTGGCAGGGATGCCAAAACTAGACATTGCTCTATATAGCTCGTCTCTATAAATGCTGTCATACGCGGCCTTGAAATTAATGAATAGGTGGTGGGTATCGATCTGAAGCTCATGGGTCTTCTCCAAGATCTGCCGTAGTGTGAATATCTGGTCGATGGTGGACTTTCCTGGCCCGAAGCCACACTGATATGGACCTGTCAGGTTGTTGACGAACGGCTTCAGGCGTTCACACAATACGGCGGATAAGATCTTATATGCGATGTTAAGGAGACTGATGCCACTGTAGTTGGCGCAGTTCATAGGGTCTCCTTTCTTGAGAATCGGAAAAACAATGCTAAGGTTCCATTCATCGGGCATACTTTCGTCCGACCATATTTTACAGATGAGTTGGTGTATGCTCCTTACCAAGTCATCGCCTGCCGGTTTGAAGAGCTCGGCAGTCAGGCTACCGCTCCAGCAGCTTTGTTGGACTTAAGCTTCGATATAGCTATCTTCACTTCATCCAGTCGGGTGGACGGAATTGTTGGCCATCACCGTCCAAGTTGAAAGGTTGATTCTGCCTGACATCGGTATTTGGTCCGTCATCGCCGTTATACAGTCTGCAGAAATGATCTTTCCAAATCCTCAGCATCGACTGCGATTCTACTACGATGTTCCCTTGTTCATCTTTACAGGCTTCGGTTCGGGGTTTGTTTCCGTGGCATGTTATTTTTACCTTTTGGTAAAACTTTCGAACCTCATTCCTGGAGTAGCATCTCTCAATTTCCTCGATCGCGCGCTTCTCATGCTCTTTCTTCTTCCTCCTGAGAAGCCGATGTTCGTCTCTTCTCTTCCGCTCATAGAGCTCATGAGCAGCTCTGGTCTTTTTTTGCAGTGCCGCATTGCGAGCTTGTTGCTTAGCTGCATGTGCTTGCCGGCATTCATCATCGAACCAGGGGTTTCGTTGTGGTGGACGAGTGAAACCCAGCACATCAGAAGCGGCAACTCTGATGGCGTTTTGGCAGTGTTTCCAATGGTCTTCGATGCTTGATGCTGGCGGCATTGGACCTCTTAAGAGATTAAGAGACACTCGATCGGAGAAGGACTTGGCGATCTCTTGCGATTGTAGCCGTCTGACGTCGAATTTTCTCACAGCATTAGTTTGTCTTGGCGTAGTTTGGGATATCCGCAACCGTACCTTGGCTGGTCCGAGTCGATGTTGGCTCCTCGGAACGTACGGACATCCATAATACTGGAGGAGTGTCTTGCGTCGATCGCAATGTGATCAATCTGGTTGACTGTGGATTGATCAGGAGTTCTCCAAGTCCCCTTGTGTATGTCGAGATGTGGGAACCGCGTGCTAGCCACGACAATGTTTCGCCCCGCCGCAAAGTCGATTACCCTGAATCCGTTATCGGAGGTGGTGTTGTGCAGGCTATATTTTCCGATTGTTCCACCAAAGATACCCATATGAAGCTAATGTTGGCGAATTTAGCCTTGATGTGGATTGCTACGAGGCGCTCGCTCACATGCCGGAAGCTGAGGACTTCTTGTCTTAGTCTGCCGCCGACAACAAATCCGCATCCAAATAAGCGCTGCTTTTGCCGTCGATAGCAATTGCCGTAGTAGATGTCGCAGTTTTCCAACTTCTTTTTGTCCGGCCCATCCCATCGCATTTCTTGGATGGCGGTTATGTCTGCTTTGCAGCAGTCTAGGGCCTCCGCTAGTTGCTCGGCTGCACGTGGTCTATTAAGGGATCTAACATTCCACGTGCATATCCGAAGTTCATTGTCCTTAAATCGTCTGTGTGGGTTGTCAACAGTAGATCCGTTCATATCCGAGGCTTGTTGATGCTTCGTAACTTATGGTTTTTTTTAAATGGCTGGGCAGTTACCCCGGCGGCACAACCCCCAACCTGGAGAACCAGTTCCATTTTTAATGCCCCTATGACGAGGGGTCGGTTACACCGAAGCCAGTAACCCGTTCCGGGATGTGAGCGCTGCCGTTGGCCCTTATAGGGCTCGTCCGCCACCATCTCTTTTCCAAGACCCTGACTAAGTCCTTGAAATCCTTACCGGCCTGAGCTCCAACTATGTCGGAGTAGCCCGGATATGGTCTTGTTTTGTTTTTCCGACACTAATGCTTGTTTATGGCGCAGGAAACTCGCCATTTGCCCCCTTCACTTCGCAATCTGTAGTGAGATTCCCAGATGGCGCCAGGGGACGGCGTGAAGTAGGACTTATTAGCAGAGCTGCAAGATGTTCAGCTGCAGAGGCTCATTCTCGTCATTTAAGGAAACAGCACCTGTCGGAAGATGCTACATCCCAATTTATTTTTAGTACATTTTAAAGACAAGCAAAGCACAATTCCAAAAGCACAGAGCTTAATTTATCTTATTAAGAAAATATTCAAATGCAAGTACTGTTTGCAAAGAAATCAACGATTCGCCTATTTTTCCGCGCACAAACAAATATCCTTTGCAAACTGTGAAATTTTACTCGAATTCCACAAACTCGGAACCCAATCTAATCTTAAATTTTCGCCTGTTTTGTTTTGTTCGCAGGTCGGTCGTTGCGTTTAATGAAAAAGTAGCTGTGAATAATATATCAAAATTATCGCGATGAGTCGTTTGTACGTATTCGCAGTTCGCCTTGTTGTGAATGGACATTAAATGCATTTGATGTGTTTGTCTAAAATGAGACTGCTGATGGAATTAACGTAATTATATAAATTAGTCAAATTAGATTGCGATGTTACTTTGTTACTAGTTACTAGTTACTTTCGATTAACTCGAGTAAGTACTAGCGGACCCGACAGACGTTGTTCTGCATGATATTTCAAGTGATTAGGATATTTAACAAAGTATGAAATGAAATGAAATGAATAATATAATAATTTCATTATTCTTTATTTTGAAATAATATCAATTTTTCTTAAAACAATTCGTTATAATCAATAATGTTTGTTTAATTTTATCTTAATGCGAGTTGATGAACAATATTTTTAGTCTATTCATGAGGAGTATAAATGAATAAACTTGACGGTTTTCCAACGCGAGAACACGCCACATATAATTGGCCATGTGAAAAGACCGGATTTTCTAGATCCAACCCACAAATCGACATTGTTTGACCTTGTGACATGGCAAATGCCAAGCGAACTGGAAATTGCAGACGTCTGAATGGAATGGGTGAGTCTGAAGGGATCATTGGGATTCGTGGCAGGAGAACAACTTTACCTTCAAATTCGCCGTTCAAAATTGTAGCTTCAAGAAGATTGCCCATAATAACAGTGTCGATCGATTTGAACAATATCTCATAGCCGGGCAATGACTGTTGTATTTTGAAGTTAATAGCGTCAACATCAATATTTTTTGCAGCTAAAATAGCTCGTTCACGAAGCCACGCATGATGAATATAATAAGCTTGAAAATCTGGAAATATGCTTTCTATCAAAGCATCATTCGTATTTACCATGTTGCAGAAATTGTCTGGCAATTTGATGAATTGTGTGTCTCCATGCAATGGTATTGTTCCATTTCCAATGTTGAGCAATTGCACGGAGAATGATAGTGCCAATACACGTATATTTGTGTTAAGACGTAATGTACTGACATTTCGCTATAGATACTCGTATGATTGTTTTATACATGCGTTGATTTCATCCACATATGTAGCGCGTAGAATGACCGGCAATGTCTGTCTAAAATCACCGGACAGCAGCAGTACAGCACCACCGAAAAGCCTGGTGTTATTATTTAGATCTTTCATCATTCTATCGAGAGCTTCAAGTGAATGCTTGTGGGTCGTAGTGCATTCATCCTAGATAATAATTTTCCATTTTGCAAAACTTTAGCCATACCGGAATGCTTTTTTATGTTGCACACTGCATCTGGATTTGTGTGAATGTTCAACAGCAACTTGAGTGCTGAATGTGCAGTCCGTCCGCCATCAAGCAAAGTGGCTGCAATACCTGATGAAGCAATTGCTAACGCAATATGATTTTGCGTTCGAATGCGCGCAAGTATTAGTGAGATGAGAAACGTTTTTCCAGTGCCACCTGGTGCGCCAAAAAAAAAGAATCCACCTTGTTCTGCTGCAATTGACAAATTAATTCGTTCGTATACATTCTTTTGTTCATCAGTGAGTAATTGCTCATTATTATCAACGAAAGTAGTTAAAGAGACCGTATCGAACTGTTGTTCGCGCTGAATCTCGCTGTTAATGATGCCTGTTGCTGAGCGGTTAGGTGAGGGAATACCAAAATGAATGAGTGGCATATTCGAAATCAGAATGCAAATATCTTTATTAGCGCCTCGTTATGTATTTCCTGTGAAAAATCGATATTGGGATCTTGATCAGCGATCCGAATGCGATGCAGAATGTCGTCACTCATGGAATCTTTATATTTGTCCCAGAGGACAGAAGCTTGAGATGGAAAACATGTCGTCAATAATATGGCAAATAATAGGCGAATTTGATGAGAAGAGGAACTCAATGCTGCAGCTGCAAGTGTAATATCCCAATGGTTGTCATATTCCAGCAAATGTAATTCGCGACACGTATCATGATATGTGTCGTACAAAATGCCATTGACTGTTCGCAAGTATTGGAAGGACGTCGGTTCAGGTACATTTACCAACAATAAACGCAAAAAGAAACATTCGCGTTGCTTTGGATGGAGTGTGTAAAATCGGCCTGATGTATTTCCCATAAATATGCCGTTGTATCCTTCAACCGGAACACCTCGCTTTCGTTTTTCCCACTTTTTTGACTGTTTGTTCCATGTGAAATATCGTGGCACATCAGTATACATTAATGTCTTTGCGAATTCACCGGGAATACATGGTCGGTTGCATAGTTCGAGGAACTCAGTTAATGTGGTTTTTGGGGTAATTGATGCACGTTGTAGAGCAGTCTCTTCCGTGAAATAAACACGCTGTCCATTTTCAAGGTGCACGGCGCCAAACTGCTTCATTGCTGCTGATATATCGGCCCATTTGATACCTTGTTATTTCATCGTTTTCGTTAACATTTTGAACAGCAAATACAGCCATATCTTGAGACAATTTAACGAAAATGTTAGATTGGGAAAGCAAGGCCAATAATATAAGAGAAAGGTTACAATGTGTATTCTTAAAATTATCTGAGATAAAGAATTTGATTATAAAGCTGTTCCAAACAAACTAATTTTTTTCAAACTCGCTTGATTGTTGTACACAAGAAAATTGTCGTCCAAAGATCAGTGGAATATCCAACACGTTTCTGGCTATTTCTGTACGCCACACACTGATAGTGTCTCGAATTACTCCAATGTATCCCGAATCGAAAGCATCCAGCGTCGTTTTCTTCGATTTGCTCTTCGGGGTCTACCTTGAAACTATCCTCTAATCTTACCTCCTTGTCATGACCGTCTCATTAATCTCAATACCCTTGAGGAACGAAGGGAGCCAGCCGAAATTCTTATCATTCACCAACTCCTCTCAGGATCCGTCGATTGCATGTCCCTCTACAACTCTATTTTCTTTCACACTAACCCTCCGAAATCACGTAGTCTCCGTCTCTTTTATCTACCAATCTACCGCACCACATATGGTGCTTAAATCTTAAATTTGTATTACTTTTAAGTTCTAGTTGTTTAAGCTTGTATTAAGCCAAATAAATGGGGGCATTAGCCCCTACTTAAATTACAAATTTTTACCATTTGCAATAGCTGCGCTTATTCCATTGAAATTTTTAAAAACGTCAATATCATAGTCTGAATTGTTCTCAAACGCTTGGTATGTGTGTGTCTTAATTCAAGTATAAAACCTCTTTTTTGTTTAAGCCAAATTCATGACTTTAATTTTACTAGATTCGTAGATTAATAGTTGTTGAATATTTATAATATTTCTTTTTATTATTTAGTTCGTTACGAGCTGTTCTAAGCCACCGTTATTAGGTTTTGCGCACTTAGAACCACCATTCTCCATTAGATGTGTAGAGGTTGGGGATGATGAGGACACTGGGGATACAATTGGAAGCGTTATTCGTGGTTTTTTTACGATTCGTAAAAAGGATCCTTTAAATAGACTACCAACATCATCTACCTGTTTTAATTTACTGAAATTACCAAATTATCAAAAAAAATCTACGTTAAGGGAGAAATTGCGTTATGCGGTATGCAGCAACACCGGATTTGAATTATCGTAGTTATTCACGTGCATACACATATACATGATGTTTAAAACAAATTTAATTTTTCTCTACGTAAGTATTTGAAATGAGGTCTACTGTAGATGTTTTATATACGTACGTATATTTATATTTTATGTGTATCTGTGATATATTGATTTGCAAATGTAAACAAAAAAAAAGAAATTAAGTAAAAAATAAAATGTTATATGTAATTAAAAACTGACTAAGTTCTGTTAGTTTGATCAAATCTTACAGTAAAATAATAATGTCTTTAATATAGTGTGAAGTATTATCTTAAAGCTGTATTCATTCTTTTCGGAAATAACAATTACCATTATAATTCATTATTATATGATTAAAATATATGGACTTTCATGCATAATTGGTGGATAAAGCTGGTAGTGAGTGCAGTTTAATTTAGGATTTGGTTCGAAGGAAAACCTCTCATATCTTGTGTCAGTGGTTTCAAAAGGAGCGATTAGTTGAGTTTAGTGCAGAGTTAAAAAAAATAAAATAAAGATGAGGAAGGTGATCATTTTCAATAGTTGATAGGGACTTGTTGTCTAGCCACATAATTAGGGACTCCACTTGGTATACGTTTGAGTCTTTTATTGTCGATGAGTCAATTTTTAGTCGATAGGGTGGACGGAAGAATATAAGAACGCGTAATGTACAGGGACCCCTGAGGAAGTGTGGTATAAATTAAGACAAATTCGAGTTTGTAAGAAGTCGAATTAGCGATATGAAAATAGTCAAGGCTTGTGGATTATCAGTTAGACTGCGGAGAGATTTAACCTTAACGTGGGAAGGAACATCATTACGAAAGACATTGTAAGAAGTGGGAATGGGATCTCCTTGTTGTTCGATCATATTACATTGGTTTTAGTCAGAAAATTGATATCGAAAAATCACGAGTATGAGATTGACACATCATCAGGTGAAGGTCAACTTTGCTGTTGTACAGGAAGATAGGGCATGCAAAGTGCAAACAGAAATATAACTCGGCTCGGAGACGCTCCGCCTGCTGCTTTTCTTAATATTTTTCTTTTGTATAAGTATAGTAGTATGTATGTATAGTATATAAGAAGAAGGCAAGGTTCGATGCTTCCAAACGTGTCCAAGCACGAAAAAAACCATTTATCGATAAGTCGAAAATTGTCGTTTTTTTGCAACGAAAACTTTAAATCTTTTTTTCTCGAAACTGAATTTTTCATAACGGCATGCAACATAACTCAAAAATAATTGGGGCATGGTGCCCCCTGCTACCCGCCTGCTTGGGTTCACTGTTAGATTTGGGGTATGTGCAAGGTTTCGTGTATGCAACGTTTAGGGTATCGAAAAACAGCAATAAACTTTTCTAGTGAAAATGATAAATTCTTTTACAAAACATCTTAGAATAATTTATATTAAATAAAAAAAAAATAAAAATTGCTTAGTGCGCATACTGGAAACCTGAGCCGGAACCATTCCTGCTATGACAAAAGCTAACTCGTCAGAGATAGCTCTATTGCCACTGATGGTTCTCACAGCGAGTCTACAGAGTCTGAAGGATGATGTCAATTTCCTCCTTGTTTCTGTGGTCGGGTGAGCCCTCGCCCAACCCCCTTGAAGAAGAACTGAGCGAATAACTCTGGATAATAGGATCCTCTAAGAATATAGAGGTCCTACAATGTATAGCATTATCCTGGAGGGTGTTGCTTGAAGTCTCGACACTTTTTTTTCCGAATAATCAACATCTTGTTTAAACTGCAGACTGTAGTGATTACTTCTAGGTATTTGACGGCTTCTTTGTATCTGGTGATCTGGGTTTGAACTTGGACAATCATATATTCCGCAGATTTCCGACTGGTTATTTAAACAACTTAATTTTTGTGGTCAGCTAATTCTAATTCAAAGCACTTCATCATCGCCCTTACGTCCGTGGTTAATGCACAATTTAGGCCATTGATTTTCCTTTACAATAGAAAATCAGATCCCCATAGTCAACGTGACGATCGGCGGAAATCGAGAATGCCAGTTGAACGCGTAGCCTTGTCTGCCGGGTTCTCTTGGGTTCGTAACCACATCTAGTCTGAGAGTTTCATAGCTGCCAAAATTTCAGCAATCCTATGTGCCACAAACGGTTTGTATCGACGTGGCTCACTATCAACCTATTTGCTCAGTTATGTTGAGTCTGAGGAATACTGCGAGAAACTCCTATGGAATGTTGCTCCATTATGGTAGTCATTAGGCATACTTCCAAGACGTCCGCTTCGAGCTCAATACGTGGAACTGATAGTGGCTTCAGTGGAGCACATTTCGTTTTTGAACATACAAATTACGTGTCCACCACATCATTCGCATAAGCTGCTCTCCAGTTCGCCACTGCAACAAAGGCATCCTTGCTAGAGTCAACGAAAATATGAAGATGGACCTATTTGCGTGATCCGTTTCGAAAAAAAAAAGTTTTGACGGCTCCTCCACGAAAGTGAAATAATACCTACGGCAACCATTGGTATTGTTGTTGCCCTTTCATAAGACATAAGTTGAGTAATGTCCCTTTCACCTCGGCTGCAGCTTCAAATACAAGTCGTAATTTGGAGGGCTGAAATGTGGAAGATACCACGTTTTAGTGCCAACTATGGCGGCTTCCGATCGCTGTAATATACGGGCATAGTTTTTTTCAACTCAAAATTTTACAATGGGGGTATAGGTAAGATTCCACCTCGTCCCACTTTTCGCTCTATTCCACAGACGCGGTTCGATGCCATGGAAGAGCTATCAGGCAGATCCACCTTATCCGCTTTACATAACAGTCATGTTTGGAATTTTTTATTCACCCTTTTTGTCGTTGAACGAGTGATATCTCTAGCTCGTACGTCCGCTTCATTTTCGATTGGAGGTGATAGTTTTACCTTATAGTACTCCCCAATCATTTGGTGCATTGGCTTATCGTTTGGTAAGAAGGCAAATCGGAGTACAGTAAAAACCTCTTATTTGCGGTACTGTTATTCGCGGAAGAAAAAAATTGAGACCATTTCCTATATTCGCGTCAGAAAATTTCGTTATTCGCGGATACGTAAATTTTGTGTGTAATATAATTTAAAAAGTGATAATATTCATTGTTCAATATTCAACGTTTTCGCCAATTACATATCAAAACGAACAATTAGGCGTCAAAATATAAACAAACAAAATTAAATATTATTGGTGCTAAGACTCTGATAAAAGCCGTCAGTTGTTGTATGTTGTATGTTCCCAAGCGGGACCGAAAAGTGGAAATGCTTTACTGTTTAAGCCTTGGCGACTCGTTCGCATCCATACCACGGTCGTTTGATCGGTTCAACGGTTCGATCCATCAAGAAATCCAAAGACAAAATAAGGAATTCTTTAGCTTCTGCATCGACAACAGCAAAAATTGTTCGTGATGCAGCAATTGAAAAAATGGAGAGTGCTTTATCATTTTTGATTGAAGTCCGTAACCAGAAAAGAGTGTCTCTTCGGTCCTTAAATCTGTGCATCTATACGCACATTTTAAGGAATCTGGTGGTGGAGGAGGATTTCAAGCATTGGAAGTATGGTTCAATAAATTTAAGATGCGGCAATCACTGCAATGCATAAAAATTGTTAAAGAAGCTGTAGCTGCAGATACAGAAGCAGCAGCTAGATACCCAAAAGAATTTTTAAAGTTGATAACTGACGGTAGATACAAACCAAATCAAGTGTTTAATGCTGACGAGAGCATACATACTGTATGCCCAAAAATGTATATATACTACTATAGGGACTTCGTTTTTGTTGAAACATGTATGACATTGTTGGGGAACAGGTAATAACTGAGCTAGCGGCAGTCGAAGTGAAAACTGTTCGGAAAGATAGCATTATCTCTTGTACTGTTGTAATAGGTGCTGGGACTGGTGCTACTTGACATTGTACAGTGACTTTGAGTGAACGTTATTGCAAATCGCTTTTCTCAACATTGCTTGCGTATTTTTTGATTGATTTTCCAGTTCGACGATTTGATTTTGCAACACTAGAAGAGTGCTCTCGGTTAGTGCTTCGGCTGCAGAGGCTGAGTTGATGAACACAGGGCATTGTGGTACGTGCTCAATGTAGAGACAATCGTCGTGGTAGCGGTTGCTAACGTTGCCAATTCGGTAGTTTTCATTGTACTTACTTGGTTTTCAGTGGAAGTAAATAAATCCAATGCAGTGAAGTTTCTTTTGTCCATGTCTATGGCAACGGTATACATTGCACTCGTCAATCGGTAGTTGCCTTATTTCTGGATAAATCTTTTAGCTGAATCAATCTTTTTTAAAATGCCATAAAATAGAAAATTTCATTAGGGCAAACCTGAATTATAAATTATAGATTAAAGAAAGGAACTGTATGTATTATAATAATTATTATTTATTTATTTTTATTTATCTATTTATTTACGACCGCGTTTTACGAATTTTGAAGCAGTAGTTGGCGCAATCTCTACAACAACTTACAAGTTTCTTTTATTGGATTTGCCATTATAAAATGGAAATGATAATAATAGCCATTTTCATATACAGGCGTCCACAATCATATTGCTGAAGAAGATTGGTTGTGCTCCAACCTTGAAAAAGCCAAATCAACATCTCCTAGCAGCGACTTTTGGCTCTATTATTGGTGCAACCGGAACGGCAAAAATCTAAAGATTCCAAATCCTCAAACGCTTCTTCGCAAAAGCGACTCCAAATTGAGTTGGTGAAGAAGAAAAAAACGTACCAAGAAGAGTCTGAGCGAAAGAAAAAAAAAAAAACACAGGAGTATAAAGGAAGATGCTTTTTTCTCTAGAGAATGTGTTAACAACTGGTTAGACGATCCGCGGAACATGACATATAAGTGTCCTCATTCGACAAAAGTTACAAGCGTTCCGAAGTTACCTCCGCAACCGCCTAGCAAATGTTTATCGGAGGGAAATTTAAAATACGTGGCCGGTGCCCAAAGAGGTTTCCGCATTCCACAAAACACGCCGTCAAATCCAAATTACATGATGGTTCTGCACTACACTCAGCTGTCGAAGTTCAATTTCAAAGACTACATGAAAAAAGACTACATCTATTTGATCAACCGCCTCCATCATCGAATCAAAATCTTCGACAGCCGTCAGTGTTTTTCAGCGAGAGTGTACAGAGCTATTAAATCAGCAAAATCAATTACTCCCTTTAACTTCATCGCAAATTCAGCAACCTAGAAATTTATTGAATGCGAGCATTGATCGATTAAGCAGAAGTCAAATAAGTTCACCAAGCTTCTTCTCGCGAACAACAAAGGTTTGTAGGAGATCCAGAAGAATGGCCACTATTTATTGCCACGTTCCAAAGAAAAATAACCATATGTGCGTTTTCAGAAAAAGAGAATGTTCTCCGTCTGCAAAAAGCCTTAAAAGGAAGAGCATTACAAGTCGTGACGAGTTTGCTCATTCAATCTAATTGGCAAAACAGAAAATATAATTAGCTTAGAATTCACGTGACGCCATCTCCCAGAGCTGACAAGCTGGATAGTTTGATAGACTATGTAGTTCAGGTACCGAATCTCTGCGCTACTTTGGAAGCAACTGGATTGAACTTTCACTTTTTTAATCCTACACTGTTGCAAGAATTAATAAATTATTAATTAACTGCCGCAATTGGTTATCTGTAACAAGATGCTCAAATTTTATTGAATCAACTAGACTTGAAATGGGCTGCAGTTAGGGAACACAAACTTAGTCGCTGATGTCTCTCCAAATATGAGACCAACAAATGTAAGTCAACTTCAGTCTGTAAACTGCACATTTAAGCACCATAAACTACTTTATAACGATTAAAAAGATATTGAAGAGACAAGGCTGGCAGTTCAGGGTTTTTTTTTCGGCGCATCACATCTGCAATACCCACATTAATGATGCGAGTCTATTCTGTTCCGCATAATTCCTATAGTATTATACACCAAAGACGAAATTCATACCTTCGCCTTTCTTGGCGAAGGATCTCCTGTCATTCTTATGGACAAAGAATCCACATCTATTGTGTCTAAAATGGACCGGAAACACTCACAGGTATGAGAATGATTTTTAAGTTGTAAACCTTTACATTTTAAGCACAGGTATGCCGCAAAAAAAATATTTACTGGAAAACGTTCATACCGTGAATAGTCCTTCTGACCCGACATAGTCTATAAATGTAATGAGCTTCAACATAAATATGAATATCTGAAGGGATTGCCAATTAATTCTTATAAGCACGTAAGGCCGCAGCTGCTGATTGGGCTTAACGATGCAGAGTTCGGTTTACCACCAAAATTCAGGGAAGGTTTATTTGTACAGCCTATTGCCGTTAAGACACGTTGAGGGTGGACAATACATTATTATAAAGGTCAGTCTAACATTCCTAGGATAAGCAACATTCTACATATCTTTCATACATGCGATTGCGGAAATAAAAACAATTACTTCAATCTTAAGAATTTGGTAAAATTGTTTATATGTATTGATAACTTCGAAATTACGAGCCCTACAGATAAGTTAATGTCTAATGTTGATAAACGTGGGCTAGATTTGTTAAATATTCACACTCACCGAAAGAATTGCCGTTTTGTGTCTGCATTACTCTGGAAGTTTGACAGCATTAATCTCTCAGATAGCCTTCCTATGGCCAGAAGACGACATTCATGCCTGTTTAAACAATTGAACAAACACCAAGCGCTTGCCATGGTCCTCGATAATAAAATTAAGGAGAAAGGGTACATAAAAAAGCTTTTGCCAGAAGAGCTAGAAGGTAGGCAACAACCCTCGTCATATTTTCGTTTATTTCCTGTGAATAACGCAAACAAGCCAGGAAAGGTTCGAATTGTGTGGTCTTTTGCAAAGGCCTGACTTAAATGTGTCATTAAGGTCAATACTGTTTAAGTTTAGAGAAAACCGAGTCGCTATTAGCGACTTAAAGAGCTTAAAGCAAAAAAGGTAGAAGGGTACTGATATTATTTTTGGTAAAGTTCGTCCAACAAATCGCCAAGTCTTAAGAATGTTGATGGCCATATTCGATCCTCTTGGTCTCCTGGCTAATTACTTGATGCATCTAATACTGCAAGAGATATTGTGAACTGGAATTGAGTGGGACGAAGACATAAAAGTGAGCAAAATGAAAAATGACTGAATTTTATACGCTTTCTCTCAGAAGTGGAAAAACTGCAAATACACAGATGTTACAATACCAATAGCTTTATTGATTTGTCAAAGAGATAGCTGCATATATTCGTGGATGCGAGTGAAAAGGGTTATGCTGCGATGGAATATGTCAGAACAAATTGTAAAGATTTGATAGAATTGATTGCGTCTAAGACTAGAGTAGTGCCTCTGAAACTTCTCTCGATTCCAAGATTTGAGTTCCAAGCAGCTGTGTTTGGTGCCCGACTAGCATGCACTATTGCACAAAACATTCAACATACAAAAAGATTTGTTTGGTCCGATTCTAAAAAGTCCGGCAAAGAACTTTTTCGCACAAACCATAGAGAGAATCGGCAACTCGACAATTTCTCAACCCGATCGTTAGGTACAATAACTTGCTTATTCGGCCTATTAGATTGGAGAGAAAATAAGGGATGGAATAGCATAAATCCCTCTTTTAGCACCCAGACGTCAAGTCACTCCACTTAAGACAAAAGCAACCAAAAAAGGTAACTATGTACGATACTTAAGATTGAGCTGTGAGGAATTGTGCTCGGCTTAGGCGCAAGCTTCACTCTTTTAATATCACTGTTACTGCGTTAACAGACAGGAAGGTTGTTCTCACTTGGGTAAAATAATAAAGGGATTGACAACAATTTTTTAAAATCAAATTCAGGAAGTCATCAGCCCTATGGAGCTTTACTAGTACTATGTTAAATCTGCTGAAACCTCGGCAGATACAGCTTCAAGCGGACTTATACTAGATCACTTAGCCAACTGAAAAACTTGGTTCACAGGCCAAACTTGGTTAATAAACGATCAGTTACCGCTCACACCGTTCAAAGACATTGAGTTTACTATCAACAATGCTTCCAAAAATGAGCTGACTGACAACAACTTCAACGTTCAACAACAACAGTGTTCCAACAGTTATTATCCACGCTTTATTGTTAACTAGGGCAGCTTTGCACAGCAAAGTACGGTTAGTTCAGACAATAAATATTATCATGTACAATGTGATCTTGCAGTCATCTTTAGATCATGGTCCAATGACGTTAATTTGGTGTATAACGATTAACCCCACTCATAACAAAAGTAGATCTGGTATTTTCCCAGCCTGGCTGAAGTCAGCAAGAGGACCGGTAGGGGTAGGTTAGAGTGCGTGTTGTAAAATCTATTTCTATTTATTTACGACCGCGTTTTACGAATTTTGAAGCAGTAGTTGGCGCAATCTCTACAACAACTTACAAGTTTCTTTTATTGGATTTGCCATTATAAAATGGAAATGATAATAATAGCCATTTTCATGTACAGGCGTCCACAATCATATTGCTGAAGAAGATTGGTTGTGCTCCAATCTTGAAAAAGCCGAATCAACATCTCCTAGCAGCGACTTTTGGCTCTATTATTGGTGCAACCGGAACGGCAAAAATCTAAAGATTCCAAATCCTCAAACGCTTCTTCGCAAAAGCGGCTCCAAATTGAGTTGGTGAAGAAGAAAAAAAACGTACCAAGAAGAGTCTGAGCGAAAGAAAAAAAAAAAACACAGGAGTATAAAGGAAGATGCTTTTTTCTCTAGAGAATATGTTAACAGCTGGTTAGACGATCCGCGGAACATGACATATAAGTGTCCTCATTCGACAAAAGTTACAAGCGTTCCGAAGTTACCTCCGCAACCGCCTAGCAAATGTTTATCGGAGGGAAATTTAAAATACGTGGCCGGTGCCCAAAGAGGTTTCCGCATTCCACAAAACACGCCGTCAAATCAAAATTACATGATGGTTCTGCACTACACTCAGCTGTCGAAGTTCAATTTCAAAGACTACATGAAAAAAGACTACATCTATTTGATCAACCGCCTCCATCATCGAATCAAAATCTTCGACAGCCGTCAGTGTTTTTCAGCGAGAGTGTACAGAGCTATTAAATCAGCAAAATCAATTACTCCCTTGAACTTCATCGCAAATTCAGCAACCTAGAAATTTATTGAATGCGAGCATTGATCGATTAAGCAGAAGTCAAATAAGTTCACCAAGCTTCTTCTCGCGAACAACAAAGGTTTGTAGGAGATCCAGAAGAATGGCCACTATTTATTGCCACGTTCCAAAGAAAAATAACCATATGTGCGTTTTCAGAAAAAGAGAATGTTCTCCGTCTGCAAAAAGCCTTAAAAGGAAGAGCATTACAAGTCGTGACGAGTTTGCTCATTCAATCTAATTGGCAAAACAGAAAATATAATTAGCTTAGAATTCACGTGACGCCATCTCCCAGAGCTGACAAGCTGGATAGTTTGATAGACTATGTAGTTCAGGTACCGAATCTCTGCGCTACTTTGGAAGCAACTGGATTGAACTTTCACTTTTTTAATCCTACACTGTTGCAAGAATTAATAAATTATTAATTAACTGCCGCAATTGGTTATCTGTAACAAGATGCTCAAATTTTATTGAATCAACTAGACTTGAAATGGGCTGCAGTTAGGGAACACAAACTTAGTCGCTGATGTCTCTCCAAATATGAGACCAACAAATGTAAGTCAACTTCAGTCTGTAAACTGCACATTTAAGCACCATAAACTACTTTATAACGATTAAAAAGATATTGAAGAGACAAGGCTGGCAGTTCAGGGTTTTTTTTTCGGCGCATCACATCTGCAATACCCACATTAATGATGCGAGTCTATTCTGTTCCGCATAATTCCTATAGTATTATACACCAAAGACGAAATTCATACCTTCGCCTTTCTTGGCGAAGGATCTCCTGTCATTCTTATGGACAAAGAATCCACATCTATTGTGTCTAAAATGGACCGGAAACACTCACAGGTATGAGAATGATTTTTAAGTTGTAAACCTTTACATTTTAAGCACAGGTATGCCGCAAAAAAAATATTTACTGGAAAACGTTCATACCGTGAATAGTCCTTCTGACCCGACATAGTCTATAAATGTAATGAGCTTCAACATAAATATGAATATCTGAAGGGATTGCCAATTAATTCTTATAAGCACGTAAGGCCGCAGCTGCTGATTGGGCTTAACGATGCAGAGTTCGGTTTACCACCAAAATTCAGGGAAGGTTTATTTGTACAGCCTATTGCCGTTAAGACACGTTGAGGGTGGACAATATATTATTATAAAGGTCAGTCTAACATTCCTAGGATAAGCAACATTCTACATAGCTTTCATACATGCGATTGCGGAAATAAAAACAATTACTTCAATCTTAAGAATTTGGTAAAATTGTTTATATGTATTGATAACTTCGAAATTACGAGCCCTACAGATAAGTTAATGTCTAATGTTGATAAACGTGGGCTAGATTTGTTAAATATTCACACTCACCGAAAGAATTGCCGTTTTGTGTCTGCATTACTCTGGAAGTTTGACAGCATTAATCTCTCAGATAGCCTTCCTATGGCCAGAAGACGACATTCATGCCTGTTTAAACAATTGAACAAACACCAAGCGCTTGCCATGGTCCTCGATAATAAAATTAAGGAGAAAGGGTACATAAAAAAGCTTTTGCCAGAAGAGCTAGAAGGTAGGCAACAACCCTCGTCATATTTTCGTTTATTTCCTGTGAATAACGCAAACAAGCCAGGAAAGGTTCGAATTGTGTGGTCTTTTGCAAAGGCCTGACTTAAATGTGTCATTAAGGTCAATACTGTTTAAGTTTAGAGAAAACCGAGTCGCTATTAGCGACTTAAAGAGCTTAAAGCAAAAAAGGTAGAAGGGTACTGATATTATTTTTGGTAAAGTTCGTCCAACAAATCGCCAAGTCTTAAGAATGTTGATGGCCATATTCGATCCTCTTGGTCTCCTGGCTAATTACTTGATGCATCTCATACTGCAAGAGATATTGTGAACTGGAATTGAGTGGGACGAAGACATAAAAGTGAGCAAAATGAAAAATGACTGAATTTTATACGCTTTCTCTCAGAAGTGGAAAAACTGCAAATACACAGATGTTACAATACCAATAGCTTTATTGATTTGTCAAAGAGATAGCTGCATATATTCGTGGATGCGAGTGAAAAGGGTTATGCTGCGATGGAATATGTCAGAACAAATTGTAAAGATTTGATAGAATTGATTGCGTCTAAGACTAGAGTAGTGCCTCTGAAACTTCTCTCGATTCCAAGATTTGAGTTCCAAGCAGCTGTGTTTGGTGCCCGACTAGCATGCACTATTGCACAAAACATTCAACATACAAAAAGATTTGTTTGGTCCGATTCTAAAAAGTCCGGCAAAGAACTTTTTCGCACAAACCATAGAGAGAATCGGCAACTCGACAATTTCTCAACCCGATCGTTAGGTACAATAACTTGCTTATTCGGCCTATTAGATTGGAGAGAAAATAAGGGATGGAATAGCATAAATCCCTCTTTTAGCACCCAGACGTCAAGTCACTCCACTTAAGACAAAAGCAACCAAAAAAGGTAACTATGTACGATACTTAAGATTGAGCTGTGAGGAATTGTGCTCGGCTTAGGCGCAAGCTTCACTCTTTTAATATCACTGTTACTGCGTTAACAGACAGGAAGGTTGTTCTCACTTGGGTAAAATAATAAAGGGATTGACAACAATTTTTTAAAATCAAATTCAGGAAGTCATCAGCCCTATGGAGCTTTACTAGTACTATGTTAAATCTGCTGAAACCTCGGCAGATACAGCTTCAAGCGGACTTATACTAGATCACTTAGCCAACTGAAAAACTTGGTTCACAGGCCAAACTTGGTTAATAAACGATCAGTTACCGCTCACACCGTTCAAAGACATTGAGTTTACTATCAACAATGCTTCCAAAAATGAGCTGACTGACAACAACTTCAACGTTCAACAACAACAGTGTTCCAACAGTTATTATCCACGCTTTATTGTTAACTAGGGCAGCTTTGCACAGCAAAGTACGGTTAGTTCAGACAATAAATATTATCATGTACAATGTGATCTTGCAGTCATCTTTAGATCATGGTCCAATGACGTTAATTTGGTGTATAACGATTAACCCCACTCATAACAAAAGTAGATCTGGTATTTTCCCAGCCTGGCTGAAGTCAGCAAGAGGACCGGTAGGGGTAGGTTAGAGTGCGTGTTGTAAAATCTATTTCTATTTATTTACGACCGCGTTTTACGAATTTTGAAGCAGTAGTTGGCGCAATCTCTACAACAACTTACAAGTTTCTTTTATTGGATTTGCCATTATAAAATGGAAATGATAATAATAGCCATTTTCATGTACAGGCGTCCACAATCATATTGCTGAAGAAGATTGGTTGTGCTCCAATCTTGAAAAAGCCGAATCAACATCTCCTAGCAGCGACTTTTGGCTCTATTATTGGTGCAACCGGAACGGCAAAAATCTAAAGATTCCAAATCCTCAAACGCTTCTTCGCAAAAGCGGCTCCAAATTGAGTTGGTGAAGAAGAAAAAAAACGTACCAAGAAGAGTCTGAGCGAAAGAAAAAAAAAAACACAGGAGTATAAAGGAAGATGCTTTTTTCTCTAGAGAATATGTTAACAGCTGGTTAGACGATCCGCGGAACATGACATATAAGTGTCCTCATTCGACAAAAGTTACAAGCGTTCCGAAGTTACCTCCGCAACCGCCTAGCAAATGTTTATCGGAGGGAAATTTAAAATACGTGGCCGGTGCCCAAAGAGGTTTCCGCATTCCACAAAACACGCCGTCAAATCAAAATTACATGATGGTTCTGCACTACACTCAGCTGTCGAAGTTCAATTTCAAAGACTACATGAAAAAAGACTACATCTATTTGATCAACCGCCTCCATCATCGAATCAAAATCTTCGACAGCCGTCAGTGTTTTTCAGCGAGAGTGTACAGAGCTATTAAATCAGCAAAATCAATTACTCCCTTTAACTTCATCGCAAATTCAGCAACCTAGAAATTTATTGAATGCGAGCATTGATCGATTAAGCAGAAGTCAAATAAGTTCACCAAGCTTCTTCTCGCGAACAACAAAGGTTTGTAGGAGATCCAGAAGAATGGCCACTATTTATTGCCACGTTCCAAAGAAAAATAACCATATGTGCGTTTTCAGAAAAAGAGAATGTTCTCCGTCTGCAAAAAGCCTTAAAAGGAAGAGCATTACAAGTCGTGACGAGTTTGCTCATTCAATCTAATTGGCAAAACAGAAAATATAATTAGCTTAGAATTCACGTGACGCCATCTCCCAGAGCTGACAAGCTGGATAGTTTGATAGACTATGTAGTTCAGGTACCGAATCTCTGCGCTACTTTGGAAGCAACTGGATTGAACTTTCACTTTTTTAATCCTACACTGTTGCAAGAATTAATAAATTATTAATTAACTGCCGCAATTGGTTATCTGTAACAAGATGCTCAAATTTTATTGAATCAACTAGACTTGAAATGGGCTGCAGTTAGGGAACACAAACTTAGTCGCTGATGTCTCTCCAAATATGAGACCAACAAATGTAAGTCAACTTCAGTCTGTAAACTGCACATTTAAGCACCATAAACTACTTTATAACGATTAAAAAGATATTGAAGAGACAAGGCTGGCAGTTCAGGGTTTTTTTTTCGGCGCATCACATCTGCAATACCCACATTAATGATGCGAGTCTATTCTGTTCCGCATAATTCCTATAGTATTATACACCAAAGACGAAATTCATACCTTCGCCTTTCTTGGCGAAGGATCTCCTGTCATTCTTATGGACAAAGAATCCACATCTATTGTGTCTAAAATGGACCGGAAACACTCACAGGTATGAGAATGATTTTTAAGTTGTAAACCTTTATATTTTAAGCACAGGTATGCCGCAAAAAAAATATTTACTGGAAAACGTTCATACCGTGAATAGTCCTTCTGACCCGACATAGTCTATAAATGTAATGAGCTTCAACATAAATATGAATATCTGAAGGGATTGCCAATTAATTCTTATAAGCCCGTAAGGCCGCAGCTGCTGATTGGGCTTAACGATGCAGAGTTCGGTTTACCACCAAAATTCAGGGAAGGTTTATTTGTACAGCCTATTGCCGTTAAGACACGTTGAGGGTGGACAATACATTATTATAAAGGTCAGTCTAACATTCCTAGGATAAGCAACATTCTACATAGCTTTCATACATGCGATTGCGGAAATAAAAACAATTACTTCAATCTTAAGAATTTGGTAAAATTGTTTATATGTATTGATAACTTCGAAATTACGAGCCCTACAGATAAGTTAATGTCTAATGTTGATAAACGTGGGCTAGATTTGTTAAATATTCACACTCACCGAAAGAATTGCCGTTTTGTGTCTGCATTACTCTGGAAGTTTGACAGCATTAATCTCTCAGATAGCCTTCCTATGGCCAGAAGACGACATTCATGCCTGTTTAAACAATTGAACAAACACCAAGCGCTTGCCATGGTCCTCGATAATAAAATTAAGGAGAAAGGGTACATAAAAAAGCTTTTGCCAGAAGAGCTAGAAGGTAGGCAACAACCCTCGTCATATTTTCGTTTATTTCCTGTGAATAACGCAAACAAGCCAGGAAAGGTTCGAATTGTGTGGTCTTTTGCAAAGGCCTGACTTAAATGTGTCATTAAGGTCAATACTGTTTAAGTTTAGAGAAAACCGAGCCGCTATTAGCGACTTAAAGAGCTTAAAGCAAAAAAGGTAGAAGGGTACTGATATTATTTTTGGTAAAGTTCGTCCAACAAATCGCCAAGTCTTAAGAATGTTGATGGCCATATTCGATCCTCTTGGTCTCCTGGCTAATTACTTGATGCATCTAATACTGCAAGAGATATTGTGAACTGGAATTGAGTGGGACGAAGACATAAAAGTGAGCAAAATGAAAAATGACTGAATTTTATACGCTTTCTCTCAGAAGTGGAAAAACTGCAAATACACAGATGTTACAATACCAATAGCTTTATTGATTTGTCAAAGAGATAGCTGCATATATTCGTGGATGCGAGTGAAAAGGGTTATGCTGCGATGGAATATGTCAGAACAAATTGTAAAGATTTGATAGAATTGATTGCGTCTAAGACTAGAGTAGTGCCTCTGAAACTTCTCTCGATTCCAAGATTTGAGTTCCAAGCAGCTGTGTTTGGTGCCCGACTAGCATGCACTATTGCACAAAACATTCAACATACAAAAAGATTTGTTTGGTCCGATTCTAAAAAGTCCGGCAAAGAACTTTTTCGCACAAACCATAGAGAGAATCGGCAACTCGACAATTTCTCAACCCGATCGTTAGGTACAATAACTTGCTTATTCGGCCTATTAGATTGGAGAGAAAATAAGGGATGGAATAGCATAAATCCCTCTTTTAGCACCCAGACGTCAAGTCACTCCACTTAAGACAAAAGCAACCAAAAAAGGTAACTATGTACGATACTTAAGATTGAGCTGTGAGGAATTGTGCTCGGCTTAGGCGCAAGCTTCACTCTTTTAATATCACTGTTACTGCGTTAACAGACAGGAAGGTTGTTCTCACTTGGGTAAAATAATAAAGGGATTGACAACAATTTTTTAAAATCAAATTCAGGAAGTCATCAGCCCTATGGAGCTTTACTAGTACTATGTTAAATCTGCTGAAACCTCGGCAGATACAGCTTCAAGCGGACTTATACTAGATCACTTAGCCAACTGAAAAACTTGGTTCACAGGCCAAACTTGGTTAATAAACGATCAGTTACCGCTCACACCGTTCAAAGACATTGAGTTTACTATCAACAATGCTTCCAAAAATGAGCTGACTGACAACAACTTCAACGTTCAACAACAACAGTGTTCCAACAGTTATTATCCACGCTTTATTGTTAACTAGGGCAGCTTTGCACAGCAAAGTACGGTTAGTTCAGACAATAAATATTATCATGTACAATGTGATCTTGCAGTCATCTTTAGATCATGGTCCAATGACGTTAATTTGGTGTATAACGATTAACCCCACTCATAACAAAAGTAGATCTGGTATTTTCCCAGCCTGGCTGAAGTCAGCAAGAGGACCGGTAGGGGTAGGTTAGAGTGCGTGTTGTAAAATCTATTTCTATTTATTTACGACCGCGTTTTACGAATTTTGAAGCAGTAGTTGGCGCAATCTCTACAACAACTTACAAGTTTCTTTTATTGGATTTGCCATTATAAAATGGAAATGATAATAATAGCCATTTTCATGTACAGGCGTCCACAATCATATTGCTGAAGAAGATTGGTTGTGCTCCAATCTTGAAAAAGCCGAATCAACATCTCCTAGCAGCGACTTTTGGCTCTATTATTGGTGCAACCGGAACGGCAAAAATCTAAAGATTCCAAATCCTCAAACGCTTCTTCGCAAAAGCGGCTCCAAATTGAGTTGGTGAAGAAGAAAAAAAACGTACCAAGAAGAGTCTGAGCGAAAGAAAAAAAAAAAACACAGGAGTATAAAGGAAGATGCTTTTTTCTCTAGAGAATATGTTAACAGCTGGTTAGACGATCCGCGGAACATGACATATAAGTGTCCTCATTCGACAAAAGTTACAAGCGTTCCGAAGTTACCTCCGCAACCGCCTAGCAAATGTTTATCGGAGGGAAATTTAAAATACGTGGCCGGTGCCCAAAGAGGTTTCCGCATTCCACAAAACACGCCGTCAAATCAAAATTACATGATGGTTCTGCACTACACTCAGCTGTCGAAGTTCAATTTCAAAGACTACATGAAAAAAGACTACATCTATTTGATCAACCGCCTCCATCATCGAATCAAAATCTTCGACAGCCGTCAGTGTTTTTCAGCGAGAGTGTACAGAGCTATTAAATCAGCAAAATCAATTACTCCCTTGAACTTCATCGCAAATTCAGCAACCTAGAAATTTATTGAATGCGAGCATTGATCGATTAAGCAGAAGTCAAATAAGTTCACCAAGCTTCTTCTCGCGAACAACAAAGGTTTGTAGGAGATCCAGAAGAATGGCCACTATTTATTGCCACGTTCCAAAGAAAAATAACCATATGTGCGTTTTCAGAAAAAGAGAATGTTCTCCGTCTGCAAAAAGCCTTAAAAGGAAGAGCATTACAAGTCGTGACGAGTTTGCTCATTCAATCTAATTGGCAAAACAGAAAATATAATTAGCTTAGAATTCACGTGACGCCATCTCCCAGAGCTGACAAGCTGGATAGTTTGATAGACTATGTAGTTCAGGTACCGAATCTCTGCGCTACTTTGGAAGCAACTGGATTGAACTTTCACTTTTTTAATCCTACACTGTTGCAAGAATTAATAAATTATTAATTAACTGCCGCAATTGGTTATCTGTAACAAGATGCTCAAATTTTATTGAATCAACTAGACTTGAAATGGGCTGCAGTTAGGGAACACAAACTTAGTCGCTGATGTCTCTCCAAATATGAGACCAACAAATGTAAGTCAACTTCAGTCTGTAAACTGCACATTTAAGCACCATAAACTACTTTATAACGATTAAAAAGATATTGAAGAGACAAGGCTGGCAGTTCAGGGTTTTTTTTTCGGCGCATCACATCTGCAATACCCACATTAATGATGCGAGTCTATTCTGTTCCGCATAATTCCTATAGTATTATACACCAAAGACGAAATTCATACCTTCGCCTTTCTTGGCGAAGGATCTCCTGTCATTCTTATGGACAAAGAATCCACATCTATTGTGTCTAAAATGGACCGGAAACACTCACAGGTATGAGAATGATTTTTAAGTTGTAAACCTTTACATTTTAAGCACAGGTATGCCGCAAAAAAAATATTTACTGGAAAACGTTCATACCGTGAATAGTCCTTCTGACCCGACATAGTCTATAAATGTAATGAGCTTCAACATAAATATGAATATCTGAAGGGATTGCCAATTAATTCTTATAAGCACGTAAGGCCGCAGCTGCTGATTGGGCTTAACGATGCAGAGTTCGGTTTACCACCAAAATTCAGGGAAGGTTTATTTGTACAGCCTATTGCCGTTAAGACACGTTGAGGGTGGACAATATATTATTATAAAGGTCAGTCTAACATTCCTAGGATAAGCAACATTCTACATAGCTTTCATACATGCGATTGCGGAAATAAAAACAATTACTTCAATCTTAAGAATTTGGTAAAATTGTTTATATGTATTGATAACTTCGAAATTACGAGCCCTACAGATAAGTTAATGTCTAATGTTGATAAACGTGGGCTAGATTTGTTAAATATTCACACTCACCGAAAGAATTGCCGTTTTGTGTCTGCATTACTCTGGAAGTTTGACAGCATTAATCTCTCAGATAGCCTTCCTATGGCCAGAAGACGACATTCATGCCTGTTTAAACAATTGAACAAACACCAAGCGCTTGCCATGGTCCTCGATAATAAAATTAAGGAGAAAGGGTACATAAAAAAGCTTTTGCCAGAAGAGCTAGAAGGTAGGCAACAACCCTCGTCATATTTTCGTTTATTTCCTGTGAATAACGCAAACAAGCCAGGAAAGGTTCGAATTGTGTGGTCTTTTGCAAAGGCCTGACTTAAATGTGTCATTAAGGTCAATACTGTTTAAGTTTAGAGAAAACCGAGTCGCTATTAGCGACTTAAAGAGCTTAAAGCAAAAAAGGTAGAAGGGTACTGATATTATTTTTGGTAAAGTTCGTCCAACAAATCGCCAAGTCTTAAGAATGTTGATGGCCATATTCGATCCTCTTGGTCTCCTGGCTAATTACTTGATGCATCTCATACTGCAAGAGATATTGTGAACTGGAATTGAGTGGGACGAAGACATAAAAGTGAGCAAAATGAAAAATGACTGAATTTTATACGCTTTCTCTCAGAAGTGGAAAAACTGCAAATACACAGATGTTACAATACCAATAGCTTTATTGATTTGTCAAAGAGATAGCTGCATATATTCGTGGATGCGAGTGAAAAGGGTTATGCTGCGATGGAATATGTCAGAACAAATTGTAAAGATTTGATAGAATTGATTGCGTCTAAGACTAGAGTAGTGCCTCTGAAACTTCTCTCGATTCCAAGATTTGAGTTCCAAGCAGCTGTGTTTGGTGCCCGACTAGCATGCACTATTGCACAAAACATTCAACATACAAAAAGATTTGTTTGGTCCGATTCTAAAAAGTCCGGCAAAGAACTTTTTCGCACAAACCATAGAGAGAATCGGCAACTCGACAATTTCTCAACCCGATCGTTAGGTACAATAACTTGCTTATTCGGCCTATTAGATTGGAGAGAAAATAAGGGATGGAATAGCATAAATCCCTCTTTTAGCACCCAGACGTCAAGTCACTCCACTTAAGACAAAAGCAACCAAAAAAGGTAACTATGTACGATACTTAAGATTGAGCTGTGAGGAATTGTGCTCGGCTTAGGCGCAAGCTTCACTCTTTTAATATCACTGTTACTGCGTTAACAGACAGGAAGGTTGTTCTCACTTGGGTAAAATAATAAAGGGATTGACAACAATTTTTTAAAATCAAATTCAGGAAGTCATCAGCCCTATGGAGCTTTACTAGTACTATGTTAAATCTGCTGAAACCTCGGCAGATACAGCTTCAAGCGGACTTATACTAGATCACTTAGCCAACTGAAAAACTTGGTTCACAGGCCAAACTTGGTTAATAAACGATCAGTTACCGCTCACACCGTTCAAAGACATTGAGTTTACTATCAACAATGCTTCCAAAAATGAGCTGACTGACAACAACTTCAACGTTCAACAACAACAGTGTTCCAACAGTTATTATCCACGCTTTATTGTTAACTAGGGCAGCTTTGCACAGCAAAGTACGGTTAGTTCAGACAATAAATATTATCATGTACAATGTGATCTTGCAGTCATCTTTAGATCATGGTCCAATGACGTTAATTTGGTGTATAACGATTAACCCCACTCATAACAAAAGTAGATCTGGTATTTTCCCAGCCTGGCTGAAGTCAGCAAGAGGACCGGTAGGGGTAGGTTAGAGTGCGTGTTGTAAAATCTATTTCTATTTATTTACGACCGCGTTTTACGAATTTTGAAGCAGTAGTTGGCGCAATCTCTACAACAACTTACAAGTTTCTTTTATTGGATTTGCCATTATAAAATGGAAATGATAATAATAGCCATTTTCATGTACAGGCGTCCACAATCATATTGCTGAAGAAGATTGGTTGTGCTCCAATCTTGAAAAAGCCGAATCAACATCTCCTAGCAGCGACTTTTGGCTCTATTATTGGTGCAACCGGAACGGCAAAAATCTAAAGATTCCAAATCCTCAAACGCTTCTTCGCAAAAGCGGCTCCAAATTGAGTTGGTGAAGAAGAAAAAAAACGTACCAAGAAGAGTCTGAGCGAAAGAAAAAAAAAAACACAGGAGTATAAAGGAAGATGCTTTTTTCTCTAGAGAATATGTTAACAGCTGGTTAGACGATCCGCGGAACATGACATATAAGTGTCCTCATTCGACAAAAGTTACAAGCGTTCCGAAGTTACCTCCGCAACCGCCTAGCAAATGTTTATCGGAGGGAAATTTAAAATACGTGGCCGGTGCCCAAAGAGGTTTCCGCATTCCACAAAACACGCCGTCAAATCAAAATTACATGATGGTTCTGCACTACACTCAGCTGTCGAAGTTCAATTTCAAAGACTACATGAAAAAAGACTACATCTATTTGATCAACCGCCTCCATCATCGAATCAAAATCTTCGACAGCCGTCAGTGTTTTTCAGCGAGAGTGTACAGAGCTATTAAATCAGCAAAATCAATTACTCCCTTTAACTTCATCGCAAATTCAGCAACCTAGAAATTTATTGAATGCGAGCATTGATCGATTAAGCAGAAGTCAAATAAGTTCACCAAGCTTCTTCTCGCGAACAACAAAGGTTTGTAGGAGATCCAGAAGAATGGCCACTATTTATTGCCACGTTCCAAAGAAAAATAACCATATGTGCGTTTTCAGAAAAAGAGAATGTTCTCCGTCTGCAAAAAGCCTTAAAAGGAAGAGCATTACAAGTCGTGACGAGTTTGCTCATTCAATCTAATTGGCAAAACAGAAAATATAATTAGCTTAGAATTCACGTGACGCCATCTCCCAGAGCTGACAAGCTGGATAGTTTGATAGACTATGTAGTTCAGGTACCGAATCTCTGCGCTACTTTGGAAGCAACTGGATTGAACTTTCACTTTTTTAATCCTACACTGTTGCAAGAATTAATAAATTATTAATTAACTGCCGCAATTGGTTATCTGTAACAAGATGCTCAAATTTTATTGAATCAACTAGACTTGAAATGGGCTGCAGTTAGGGAACACAAACTTAGTCGCTGATGTCTCTCCAAATATGAGACCAACAAATGTAAGTCAACTTCAGTCTGTAAACTGCACATTTAAGCACCATAAACTACTTTATAACGATTAAAAAGATATTGAAGAGACAAGGCTGGCAGTTCAGGGTTTTTTTTTCGGCGCATCACATCTGCAATACCCACATTAATGATGCGAGTCTATTCTGTTCCGCATAATTCCTATAGTATTATACACCAAAGACGAAATTCATACCTTCGCCTTTCTTGGCGAAGGATCTCCTGTCATTCTTATGGACAAAGAATCCACATCTATTGTGTCTAAAATGGACCGGAAACACTCACAGGTATGAGAATGATTTTTAAGTTGTAAACCTTTATATTTTAAGCACAGGTATGCCGCAAAAAAAATATTTACTGGAAAACGTTCATACCGTGAATAGTCCTTCTGACCCGACATAGTCTATAAATGTAATGAGCTTCAACATAAATATGAATATCTGAAGGGATTGCCAATTAATTCTTATAAGCCCGTAAGGCCGCAGCTGCTGATTGGGCTTAACGATGCAGAGTTCGGTTTACCACCAAAATTCAGGGAAGGTTTATTTGTACAGCCTATTGCCGTTAAGACACGTTGAGGGTGGACAATACATTATTATAAAGGTCAGTCTAACATTCCTAGGATAAGCAACATTCTACATAGCTTTCATACATGCGATTGCGGAAATAAAAACAATTACTTCAATCTTAAGAATTTGGTAAAATTGTTTATATGTATTGATAACTTCGAAATTACGAGCCCTACAGATAAGTTAATGTCTAATGTTGATAAACGTGGGCTAGATTTGTTAAATATTCACACTCACCGAAAGAATTGCCGTTTTGTGTCTGCATTACTCTGGAAGTTTGACAGCATTAATCTCTCAGATAGCCTTCCTATGGCCAGAAGACGACATTCATGCCTGTTTAAACAATTGAACAAACACCAAGCGCTTGCCATGGTCCTCGATAATAAAATTAAGGAGAAAGGGTACATAAAAAAGCTTTTGCCAGAAGAGCTAGAAGGTAGGCAACAACCCTCGTCATATTTTCGTTTATTTCCTGTGAATAACGCAAACAAGCCAGGAAAGGTTCGAATTGTGTGGTCTTTTGCAAAGGCCTGACTTAAATGTGTCATTAAGGTCAATACTGTTTAAGTTTAGAGAAAACCGAGCCGCTATTAGCGACTTAAAGAGCTTAAAGCAAAAAAGGTAGAAGGGTACTGATATTATTTTTGGTAAAGTTCGTCCAACAAATCGCCAAGTCTTAAGAATGTTGATGGCCATATTCGATCCTCTTGGTCTCCTGGCTAATTACTTGATGCATCTAATACTGCAAGAGATATTGTGAACTGGAATTGAGTGGGACGAAGACATAAAAGTGAGCAAAATGAAAAATGACTGAATTTTATACGCTTTCTCTCAGAAGTGGAAAAACTGCAAATACACAGATGTTACAATACCAATAGCTTTATTGATTTGTCAAAGAGATAGCTGCATATATTCGTGGATGCGAGTGAAAAGGGTTATGCTGCGATGGAATATGTCAGAACAAATTGTAAAGATTTGATAGAATTGATTGCGTCTAAGACTAGAGTAGTGCCTCTGAAACTTCTCTCGATTCCAAGATTTGAGTTCCAAGCAGCTGTGTTTGGTGCCCGACTAGCATGCACTATTGCACAAAACATTCAACATACAAAAAGATTTGTTTGGTCCGATTCTAAAAAGTCCGGCAAAGAACTTTTTCGCACAAACCATAGAGAGAATCGGCAACTCGACAATTTCTCAACCCGATCGTTAGGTACAATAACTTGCTTATTCGGCCTATTAGATTGGAGAGAAAATAAGGGATGGAATAGCATAAATCCCTCTTTTAGCACCCAGACGTCAAGTCACTCCACTTAAGACAAAAGCAACCAAAAAAGGTAACTATGTACGATACTTAAGATTGAGCTGTGAGGAATTGTGCTCGGCTTAGGCGCAAGCTTCACTCTTTTAATATCACTGTTACTGCGTTAACAGACAGGAAGGTTGTTCTCACTTGGGTAAAATAATAAAGGGATTGACAACAATTTTTTAAAATCAAATTCAGGAAGTCATCAGCCCTATGGAGCTTTACTAGTACTATGTTAAATCTGCTGAAACCTCGGCAGATACAGCTTCAAGCGGACTTATACTAGATCACTTAGCCAACTGAAAAACTTGGTTCACAGGCCAAACTTGGTTAATAAACGATCAGTTACCGCTCACACCGTTCAAAGACATTGAGTTTACTATCAACAATGCTTCCAAAAATGAGCTGACTGACAACAACTTCAACGTTCAACAACAACAGTGTTCCAACAGTTATTATCCACGCTTTATTGTTAACTAGGGCAGCTTTGCACAGCAAAGTACGGTTAGTTCAGACAATAAATATTATCATGTACAATGTGATCTTGCAGTCATCTTTAGATCATGGTCCAATGACGTTAATTTGGTGTATAACGATTAACCCCACTCATAACAAAAGTAGATCTGGTATTTTCCCAGCCTGGCTGAAGTCAGCAAGAGGACCGGTAGGGGTAGGTTAGAGTGCGTGTTGTAAAATCTATTTCTATTTATTTACGACCGCGTTTTACGAATTTTGAAGCAGTAGTTGGCGCAATCTCTACAACAACTTACAAGTTTCTTTTATTGGATTTGCCATTATAAAATGGAAATGATAATAATAGCCATTTTCATGTACAGGCGTCCACAATCATATTGCTGAAGAAGATTGGTTGTGCTCCAATCTTGAAAAAGCCGAATCAACATCTCCTAGCAGCGACTTTTGGCTCTATTATTGGTGCAACCGGAACGGCAAAAATCTAAAGATTCCAAATCCTCAAACGCTTCTTCGCAAAAGCGGCTCCAAATTGAGTTGGTGAAGAAGAAAAAAAACGTACCAAGAAGAGTCTGAGCGAAAGAAAAAAAAAACACAGGAGTATAAAGGAAGATGCTTTTTTCTCTAGAGAATATGTTAACAGCTGGTTAGACGATCCGCGGAACATGACATATAAGTGTCCTCATTCGACAAAAGTTACAAGCGTTCCGAAGTTACCTCCGCAACCGCCTAGCAAATGTTTATCGGAGGGAAATTTAAAATACGTGGCCGGTGCCCAAAGAGGTTTCCGCATTCCACAAAACACGCCGTCAAATCAAAATTACATGATGGTTCTGCACTACACTCAGCTGTCGAAGTTCAATTTCAAAGACTACATGAAAAAAGACTACATCTATTTGATCAACCGCCTCCATCATCGAATCAAAATCTTCGACAGCCGTCAGTGTTTTTCAGCGAGAGTGTACAGAGCTATTAAATCAGCAAAATCAATTACTCCCTTTAACTTCATCGCAAATTCAGCAACCTAGAAATTTATTGAATGCGAGCATTGATCGATTAAGCAGAAGTCAAATAAGTTCACCAAGCTTCTTCTCGCGAACAACAAAGGTTTGTAGGAGATCCAGAAGAATGGCCACTATTTATTGCCACGTTCCAAAGAAAAATAACCATATGTGCGTTTTCAGAAAAAGAGAATGTTCTCCGTCTGCAAAAAGCCTTAAAAGGAAGAGCATTACAAGTCGTGACGAGTTTGCTCATTCAATCTAATTGGCAAAACAGAAAATATAATTAGCTTAGAATTCACGTGACGCCATCTCCCAGAGCTGACAAGCTGGATAGTTTGATAGACTATGTAGTTCAGGTACCGAATCTCTGCGCTACTTTGGAAGCAACTGGATTGAACTTTCACTTTTTTAATCCTACACTGTTGCAAGAATTAATAAATTATTAATTAACTGCCGCAATTGGTTATCTGTAACAAGATGCTCAAATTTTATTGAATCAACTAGACTTGAAATGGGCTGCAGTTAGGGAACACAAACTTAGTCGCTGATGTCTCTCCAAATATGAGACCAACAAATGTAAGTCAACTTCAGTCTGTAAACTGCACATTTAAGCACCATAAACTACTTTATAACGATTAAAAAGATATTGAAGAGACAAGGCTGGCAGTTCAGGGTTTTTTTTTCGGCGCATCACATCTGCAATACCCACATTAATGATGCGAGTCTATTCTGTTCCGCATAATTCCTATAGTATTATACACCAAAGACGAAATTCATACCTTCGCCTTTCTTGGCGAAGGATCTCCTGTCATTCTTATGGACAAAGAATCCACATCTATTGTGTCTAAAATGGACCGGAAACACTCACAGGTATGAGAATGATTTTTAAGTTGTAAACCTTTATATTTTAAGCACAGGTATGCCGCAAAAAAAATATTTACTGGAAAACGTTCATACCGTGAATAGTCCTTCTGACCCGACATAGTCTATAAATGTAATGAGCTTCAACATAAATATGAATATCTGAAGGGATTGCCAATTAATTCTTATAAGCACGTAAGGCCGCAGCTGCTGATTGGGCTTAACGATGCAGAGTTCGGTTTACCACCAAAATTCAGGGAAGGTTTATTTGTACAGCCTATTGCCGTTAAGACACGTTGAGGGTGGACAATATATTATTATAAAGGTCAGTCTAACATTCCTAGGATAAGCAACATTCTACATAGCTTTCATACATGCGATTGCGGAAATAAAAACAATTACTTCAATCTTAAGAATTTGGTAAAATTGTTTATATGTATTGATAACTTCGAAATTACGAGCCCTACAGATAAGTTAATGTCTAATGTTGATAAACGTGGGCTAGATTTGTTAAATATTCACACTCACCGAAAGAATTGCCGTTTTGTGTCTGCATTACTCTGGAAGTTCGACAGCATTAATCTCTCAGATAGCCTTCCTATGGCCAGAAGACGACATTCATGCCTGTTTAAACAATTGAACAAACACCAAGCGCTTGCCATGGTCCTCGATAATAAAATTAAGGAGAAAGGGTACATAAAAAAGCTTTTGCCAGAAGAGCTAGAAGGTAGGCAACAACCCTCGTCATATTTTCGTTTATTTCCTGTGAATAACGCAAACAAGCCAGGAAAGGTTCGAATTGTGTGGTCTTTTGCAAAGGCCTGACTTAAATGTGTCATTAAGGTCAATACTGTTTAAGTTTAGAGAAAACCGAGTCGCTATTAGCGACTTAAAGAGCTTAAAGCAAAAAAGGTAGAAGGGTACTGATATTATTTTTGGTAAAGTTCGTCCAACAAATCGCCAAGTCTTAAGAATGTTGATGGCCATATTCGATCCTCTTGGTCTCCTGGCTAATTACTTGATGCATCTAATACTGCAAGAGATATTGTGAACTGGAATTGAGTGGGACGAAGACATAAAAGTGAGCAAAATGAAAAATGACTGAATTTTATACGCTTTCTCTCAGAAGTGGAAAAACTGCAAATACACAGATGTTACAATACCAATAGCTTTATTGATTTGTCAAAGAGATAGCTGCATATATTCGTGGATGCGAGTGAAAAGGGTTATGCTGCGATGGAATATGTCAGAACAAATTGTAAAGATTTGATAGAATTGATTGCGTCTAAGACTAGAGTAGTGCCTCTGAAACTTCTCTCGATTCCAAGATTTGAGTTCCAAGCAGCTGTGTTTGGTGCCCGACTAGCATGCACTATTGCACAAAACATTCAACATACAAAAAGATTTGTTTGGTCCGATTCTAAAAAGTCCGGCAAAGAACTTTTTCGCACAAACCATAGAGAGAATCGGCAACTCGACAATTTCTCAACCCGATCGTTAGGTACAATAACTTGCTTATTCGGCCTATTAGATTGGAGAGAAAATAAGGGATGGAATAGCATAAATCCCTCTTTTAGCACCCAGACGTCAAGTCACTCCACTTAAGACAAAAGCAACCAAAAAAGGTAACTATGTACGATACTTAAGATTGAGCTGTGAGGAATTGTGCTCGGCTTAGGCGCAAGCTTCACTCTTTTAATATCACTGTTACTGCGTTAACAGACAGGAAGGTTGTTCTCACTTGGGTAAAATAATAAAGGGATTGACAACAATTTTTTAAAATCAAATTCAGGAAGTCATCAGCCCTATGGAGCTTTACTAGTACTATGTTAAATCTGCTGAAACCTCGGCAGATACAGCTTCAAGCGGACTTATACTAGATCACTTAGCCAACTGAAAAACTTGGTTCACAGGCCAAACTTGGTTAATAAACGATCAGTTACCGCTCACACCGTTCAAAGACATTGAGTTTACTATCAACAATGCTTCCAAAAATGAGCTGACTGACAACAACTTCAACGTTCAACAACAACAGTGTTCCAACAGTTATTATCCACGCTTTATTGTTAACTAGGGCAGCTTTGCACAGCAAAGTACGGTTAGTTCAGACAATAAATATTATCATGTACAATGTGATCTTGCAGTCATCTTTAGATCATGGTCCAATGACGTTAATTTGGTGTATAACGATTAACCCCACTCATAACAAAAGTAGATCTGGTATTTTCCCAGCCTGGCTGAAGTCAGCAAGAGGACCGGTAGGGGTAGGTTAGAGTGCGTGTTGTAAAATCTATTTCTATTTATTTACGACCGCGTTTTACGAATTTTGAAGCAGTAGTTGGCGCAATCTCTACAACAACTTACAAGTTTCTTTTATTGGATTTGCCATTATAAAATGGAAATGATAATAATAGCCATTTTCATGTACAGGCGTCCACAATCATATTGCTGAAGAAGATTGGTTGTGCTCCAATCTTGAAAAAGCCGAATCAACATCTCCTAGCAGCGACTTTTGGCTCTATTATTGGTGCAACCGGAACGGCAAAAATCTAAAGATTCCAAATCCTCAAACGCTTCTTCGCAAAAGCGGCTCCAAATTGAGTTGGTGAAGAAGAAAAAAAACGTACCAAGAAGAGTCTGAGCGAAAGAAAAAAAAAAACACAGGAGTATAAAGGAAGATGCTTTTTTCTCTAGAGAATATGTTAACAGCTGGTTAGACGATCCGCGGAACATGACATATAAGTGTCCTCATTCGACAAAAGTTACAAGCGTTCCGAAGTTACCTCCGCAACCGCCTAGCAAATGTTTATCGGAGGGAAATTTAAAATACGTGGCCGGTGCCCAAAGAGGTTTCCGCATTCCACAAAACACGCCGTCAAATCAAAATTACATGATGGTTCTGCACTACACTCAGCTGTCGAAGTTCAATTTCAAAGACTACATGAAAAAAGACTACATCTATTTGATCAACCGCCTCCATCATCGAATCAAAATCTTCGACAGCCGTCAGTGTTTTTCAGCGAGAGTGTACAGAGCTATTAAATCAGCAAAATCAATTACTCCCTTTAACTTCATCGCAAATTCAGCAACCTAGAAATTTATTGAATGCGAGCATTGATCGATTAAGCAGAAGTCAAATAAGTTCACCAAGCTTCTTCTCGCGAACAACAAAGGTTTGTAGGAGATCCAGAAGAATGGCCACTATTTATTGCCACGTTCCAAAGAAAAATAACCATATGTGCGTTTTCAGAAAAAGAGAATGTTCTCCGTCTGCAAAAAGCCTTAAAAGGAAGAGCATTACAAGTCGTGACGAGTTTGCTCATTCAATCTAATTGGCAAAACAGAAAATATAATTAGCTTAGAATTCACGTGACGCCATCTCCCAGAGCTGACAAGCTGGATAGTTTGATAGACTATGTAGTTCAGGTACCGAATCTCTGCGCTACTTTGGAAGCAACTGGATTGAACTTTCACTTTTTTAATCCTACACTGTTGCAAGAATTAATAAATTATTAATTAACTGCCGCAATTGGTTATCTGTAACAAGATGCTCAAATTTTATTGAATCAACTAGACTTGAAATGGGCTGCAGTTAGGGAACACAAACTTAGTCGCTGATGTCTCTCCAAATATGAGACCAACAAATGTAAGTCAACTTCAGTCTGTAAACTGCGCATTTAAGCACCATAAACTACTTTATAACGATTAAAAAGATATTGAAGAGACAAGGCTGGCAGTTCAGGGTTTTTTTTTCGGCGCATCACATCTGCAATACCCACATTAATGATGCGAGTCTATTCTGTTCCGCATAATTCCTATAGTATTATACACCAAAGACGAAATTCATACCTTCGCCTTTCTTGGCGAAGGATCTCCTGTCATTCTTATGGACAAAGAATCCACATCTATTGTGTCTAAAATGGACCGGAAACACTCACAGGTATGAGAATGATTTTTAAGTTGTAAACCTTTATATTTTAAGCACAGGTATGCCGCAAAAAAAATATTTACTGGAAAACGTTCATACCGTGAATAGTCCTTCTGACCCGACATAGTCTATAAATGTAATGAGCTTCAACATAAATATGAATATCTGAAGGGATTGCCAATTAATTCTTATAAGCACGTAAGGCCGCAGCTGCTGATTGGGCTTAACGATGCAGAGTTCGGTTTACCACCAAAATTCAGGGAAGGTTTATTTGTACAGCCTATTGCCGTTAAGACACGTTGAGGGTGGACAATATATTATTATAAAGGTCAGTCTAACATTCCTAGGATAAGCAACATTCTACATAGCTTTCATACATGCGATTGCGGAAATAAAAACAATTACTTCAATCTTAAGAATTTGGTAAAATTGTTTATATGTATTGATAACTTCGAAATTACGAGCCCTACAGATAAGTTAATGTCTAATGTTGATAAACGTGGGCTAGATTTGTTAAATATTCACACTCACCGAAAGAATTGCCGTTTTGTGTCTGCATTACTCTGGAAGTTTGACAGCATTAATCTCTCAGATAGCCTTCCTATGGCCAGAAGACGACATTCATGCCTGTTTAAACAATTGAACAAACACCAAGCGCTTGCCATGGTCCTCGATAATAAAATTAAGGAGAAAGGGTACATAAAAAAGCTTTTGCCAGAAGAGCTAGAAGGTAGGCAACAACCCTCGTCATATTTTCGTTTATTTCCTGTGAATAACGCAAACAAGCCAGGAAAGGTTCGAATTGTGTGGTCTTTTGCAAAGGCCTGACTTAAATGTGTCATTAAGGTCAATACTGTTTAAGTTTAGAGAAAACCGAGTCGCTATTAGCGACTTAAAGAGCTTAAAGCAAAAAAGGTAGAAGGGTACTGATATTATTTTTGGTAAAGTTCGTCCAACAAATCGCCAAGTCTTAAGAATGTTGATGGCCATATTCGATCCTCTTGGTCTCCTGGCTAATTACTTGATGCATCTAATACTGCAAGAGATATTGTGAACTGGAATTGAGTGGGACGAAGACATAAAAGTGAGCAAAATGAAAAATGACTGAATTTTATACGCTTTCTCTCAGAAGTGGAAAAACTGCAAATACACAGATGTTACAATACCAATAGCTTTATTGATTTGTCAAAGAGATAGCTGCATATATTCGTGGATGCGAGTGAAAAGGGTTATGCTGCGATGGAATATGTCAGAACAAATTGTAAAGATTTGATAGAATTGATTGCGTCTAAGACTAGAGTAGTGCCTCTGAAACTTCTCTCGATTCCAAGATTTGAGTTCCAAGCAGCTGTGTTTGGTGCCCGACTAGCATGCACTATTGCACAAAACATTCAACATACAAAAAGATTTGTTTGGTCCGATTCTAAAAAGTCCGGCAAAGAACTTTTTCGCACAAACCATAGAGAGAATCGGCAACTCGACAATTTCTCAACCCGATCGTTAGGTACAATAACTTGTTTATTCGGCCTATTAGATTGGAGAGAAAATAAGGGATGGAATAGCATAAATCCCTCTTTTAGCACCCAGACGTCAAGTCACTCCACTTAAGACAAAAGCAACCAAAAAAGGTAACTATGTACGATACTTAAGATTGAGCTGTGAGGAATTGTGCTCGGCTTAGGCGCAAGCTTCACTCTTTTAATATCACTGTTACTGCGTTAACAGACAGGAAGGTTGTTCTCACTTGGGTAAAATAATAAAGGGATTGACAACAATTTTTTAAAATCAAATTCAGGAAGTCATCAGCCCTATGGAGCTTTACTAGTACTATGTTAAATCTGCTGAAACCTCGGCAGATACAGCTTCAAGCGGACTTATACTAGATCACTTAGCCAACTGAAAAACTTGGTTCACAGGCCAAACTTGGTTAATAAACGATCAGTTACCGCTCACACCGTTCAAAGACATTGAGTTTACTATCAACAATGCTTCCAAAAATGAGCTGACTGACAACAACTTCAACGTTCAACAACAACAGTGTTCCAACAGTTATTATCCACGCTTTATTGTTAACTAGGGCAGCTTTGCACAGCAAAGTACGGTTAGTTCAGACAATAAATATTATCATGTACAATGTGATCTTGCAGTCATCTTTAGATCATGGTCCAATGACGTTAATTTGGTGTATAACGATTAACCCCACTCATAACAAAAGTAGATCTGGTATTTTCCCAGCCTGGCTGAAGTCAGCAAGAGGACCGGTAGGGGTAGGTTAGAGTGCGTGTTGTAAAATCTATTTCTATTTATTTACGACCGCGTTTTACGAATTTTGAAGCAGTAGTTGGCGCAATCTCTACAACAACTTACAAGTTTCTTTTATTGGATTTGCCATTATAAAATGGAAATGATAATAATAGCCATTTTCATGTACAGGCGTCCACAATCATATTGCTGAAGAAGATTGGTTGTGCTCCAATCTTGAAAAAGCCGAATCAACATCTCCTAGCAGCGACTTTTGGCTCTATTATTGGTGCAACCGGAACGGCAAAAATCTAAAGATTCCAAATCCTCAAACGCTTCTTCGCAAAAGCGGCTCCAAATTGAGTTGGTGAAGAAGAAAAAAAACGTACCAAGAAGAGTCTGAGCGAAAGAAAAAAAAAAACACAGGAGTATAAAGGAAGATGCTTTTTTCTCTAGAGAATATGTTAACAGCTGGTTAGACGATCCGCGGAACATGACATATAAGTGTCCTCATTCGACAAAAGTTACAAGCGTTCCGAAGTTACCTCCGCAACCGCCTAGCAAATGTTTATCGGAGGGAAATTTAAAATACGTGGCCGGTGCCCAAAGAGGTTTCCGCATTCCACAAAACACGCCGTCAAATCAAAATTACATGATGGTTCTGCACTACACTCAGCTGTCGAAGTTCAATTTCAAAGACTACATGAAAAAAGACTACATCTATTTGATCAACCGCCTCCATCATCGAATCAAAATCTTCGACAGCCGTCAGTGTTTTTCAGCGAGAGTGTACAGAGCTATTAAATCAGCAAAATCAATTACTCCCTTTAACTTCATCGCAAATTCAGCAACCTAGAAATTTATTGAATGCGAGCATTGATCGATTAAGCAGAAGTCAAATAAGTTCACCAAGCTTCTTCTCGCGAACAACAAAGGTTTGTAGGAGATCCAGAAGAATGGCCACTATTTATTGCCACGTTCCAAAGAAAAATAACCATATGTGCGTTTTCAGAAAAAGAGAATGTTCTCCGTCTGCAAAAAGCCTTAAAAGGAAGAGCATTACAAGTCGTGACGAGTTTGCTCATTCAATCTAATTGGCAAAACAGAAAATATAATTAGCTTAGAATTCACGTGACGCCATCTCCCAGAGCTGACAAGCTGGATAGTTTGATAGACTATGTAGTTCAGGTACCGAATCTCTGCGCTACTTTGGAAGCAACTGGATTGAACTTTCACTTTTTTAATCCTACACTGTTGCAAGAATTAATAAATTATTAATTAACTGCCGCAATTGGTTATCTGTAACAAGATGCTCAAATTTTATTGAATCAACTAGACTTGAAATGGGCTGCAGTTAGGGAACACAAACTTAGTCGCTGATGTCTCTCCAAATATGAGACCAACAAATGTAAGTCAACTTCAGTCTGTAAACTGCGCATTTAAGCACCATAAACTACTTTATAACGATTAAAAAGATATTGAAGAGACAAGGCTGGCAGTTCAGGGTTTTTTTTTCGGCGCATCACATCTGCAATACCCACATTAATGATGCGAGTCTATTCTGTTCCGCATAATTCCTATAGTATTATACACCAAAGACGAAATTCATACCTTCGCCTTTCTTGGCGAAGGATCTCCTGTCATTCTTATGGACAAAGAATCCACATCTATTGTGTCTAAAATGGACCGGAAACACTCACAGGTATGAGAATGATTTTTAAGTTGTAAACCTTTATATTTTAAGCACAGGTATGCCGCAAAAAAAATATTTACTGGAAAACGTTCATACCGTGAATAGTCCTTCTGACCCGACATAGTCTATAAATGTAATGAGCTTCAACATAAATATGAATATCTGAAGGGATTGCCAATTAATTCTTATAAGCACGTAAGGCCGCAGCTGCTGATTGGGCTTAACGATGCAGAGTTCGGTTTACCACCAAAATTCAGGGAAGGTTTATTTGTACAGCCTATTGCCGTTAAGACACGTTGAGGGTGGACAATATATTATTATAAAGGTCAGTCTAACATTCCTAGGATAAGCAACATTCTACATAGCTTTCATACATGCGATTGCGGAAATAAAAACAATTACTTCAATCTTAAGAATTTGGTAAAATTGTTTATATGTATTGATAACTTCGAAATTACGAGCCCTACAGATAAGTTAATGTCTAATGTTGATAAACGTGGGCTAGATTTGTTAAATATTCACACTCACCGAAAGAATTGCCGTTTTGTGTCTGCATTACTCTGGAAGTTTGACAGCATTAATCTCTCAGATAGCCTTCCTATGGCCAGAAGACGACATTCATGCCTGTTTAAACAATTGAACAAACACCAAGCGCTTGCCATGGTCCTCGATAATAAAATTAAGGAGAAAGGGTACATAAAAAAGCTTTTGCCAGAAGAGCTAGAAGGTAGGCAACAACCCTCGTCATATTTTCGTTTATTTCCTGTGAATAACGCAAACAAGCCAGGAAAGGTTCGAATTGTGTGGTCTTTTGCAAAGGCCTGACTTAAATGTGTCATTAAGGTCAATACTGTTTAAGTTTAGAGAAAACCGAGTCGCTATTAGCGACTTAAAGAGCTTAAAGCAAAAAAGGTAGAAGGGTACTGATATTATTTTTGGTAAAGTTCGTCCAACAAATCGCCAAGTCTTAAGAATGTTGATGGCCATATTCGATCCTCTTGGTCTCCTGGCTAATTACTTGATGCATCTAATACTGCAAGAGATATTGTGAACTGGAATTGAGTGGGACGAAGACATAAAAGTGAGCAAAATGAAAAATGACTGAATTTTATACGCTTTCTCTCAGAAGTGGAAAAACTGCAAATACACAGATGTTACAATACCAATAGCTTTATTGATTTGTCAAAGAGATAGCTGCATATATTCGTGGATGCGAGTGAAAAGGGTTATGCTGCGATGGAATATGTCAGAACAAATTGTAAAGATTTGATAGAATTGATTGCGTCTAAGACTAGAGTAGTGCCTCTGAAACTTCTCTCGATTCCAAGATTTGAGTTCCAAGCAGCTGTGTTTGGTGTCCGACTAGCATGCACTATTGCACAAAACATTCAACATACAAAAAGATTTGTTTGGTCCGATTCTAAAAAGTCCGGCAAAGAACTTTTTCGCACAAACCATAGAGAGAATCGGCAACTCGACAATTTCTCAACCCGATCGTTAGGTACAATAACTTGTTTATTCGGCCTATTAGATTGGAGAGAAAATAAGGGATGGAATAGCATAAATCCCTCTTTTAGCACCCAGACGTCAAGTCACTCCACTTAAGACAAAAGCAACCAAAAAAGGTAACTATGTACGATACTTAAGATTGAGCTGTGAGGAATTGTGCTCGGCTTAGGCGCAAGCTTCACTCTTTTAATATCACTGTTACTGCGTTAACAGACAGGAAGGTTGTTCTCACTTGGGTAAAATAATAAAGGGATTGACAACAATTTTTTAAAATCAAATTCAGGAAGTCATCAGCCCTATGGAGCTTTACTAGTACTATGTTAAATCTGCTGAAACCTCGGCAGATACAGCTTCAAGCGGACTTATACTAGATCACTTAGCCAACTGAAAAACTTGGTTCACAGGCCAAACTTGGTTAATAAACGATCAGTTACCGCTCACACCGTTCAAAGACATTGAGTTTACTATCAACAATGCTTCCAAAAATGAGCTGACTGACAACAACTTCAACGTTCAACAACAACAGTGTTCCAACAGTTATTATCCACGCTTTATTGTTAACTAGGGCAGCTTTGCACAGCAAAGTACGGTTAGTTCAGACAATAAATATTATCATGTACAATGTGATCTTGCAGTCATCTTTAGATCATGGTCCAATGACGTTAATTTGGTGTATAACGATTAACCCCACTCATAACAAAAGTAGATCTGGTATTTTCCCAGCCTGGCTGAAGTCAGCAAGAGGACCGGTAGGGGTAGGTTAGAGTGCGTGTTGTAAAATCTATTTCTATTTATTTACGACCGCGTTTTACGAATTTTGAAGCAGTAGTTGGCGCAATCTCTACAACAACTTACAAGTTTCTTTTATTGGATTTGCCATTATAAAATGGAAATGATAATAATAGCCATTTTCATGTACAGGCGTCCACAATCATATTGCTGAAGAAGATTGGTTGTGCTCCAATCTTGAAAAAGCCGAATCAACATCTCCTAGCAGCGACTTTTGGCTCTATTATTGGTGCAACCGGAACGGCAAAAATCTAAAGATTCCAAATCCTCAAACGCTTCTTCGCAAAAGCGGCTCCAAATTGAGTTGGTGAAGAAGAAAAAAAACGTACCAAGAAGAGTCTGAGCGAAAGAAAAAAAAAAACACAGGAGTATAAAGGAAGATGCTTTTTTCTCTAGAGAATATGTTAACAGCTGGTTAGACGATCCGCGGAACATGACATATAAGTGTCCTCATTCGACAAAAGTTACAAGCGTTCCGAAGTTACCTCCGCAACCGCCTAGCAAATGTTTATCGGAGGGAAATTTAAAATACGTGGCCGGTGCCCAAAGAGGTTTCCGCATTCCACAAAACACGCCGTCAAATCAAAATTACATGATGGTTCTGCACTACACTCAGCTGTCGAAGTTCAATTTCAAAGACTACATGAAAAAAGACTCCATCTATTTGATCAACCGCCTCCATCATCGAATCAAAATCTTCGACAGCCGTCAGTGTTTTTCAGCGAGAGTGTACAGAGCTATTAAATCAGCAAAATCAATTACTCCCTTTAACTTCATCGCAAATTCAGCAACCTAGAAATTTATTGAATGCGAGCATTGATCGATTAAGCAGAAGTCAAATAAGTTCACCAAGCTTCTTCTCGCGAACAACAAAGGTTTGTAGGAGATCCAGAAGAATGGCCACTATTTATTGCCACGTTCCAAAGAAAAATAACCATATGTGCGTTTTCAGAAAAAGAGAATGTTCTCCGTCTGCAAAAAGCCTTAAAAGGAAGAGCATTACAAGTCGTGACGAGTTTGCTCATTCAATCTAATTGGCAAAACAGAAAATATAATTAGCTTAGAATTCACGTGACGCCATCTCCCAGAGCTGACAAGCTGGATAGTTTGATAGACTATGTAGTTCAGGTACCGAATCTCTGCGCTACTTTGGAAGCAACTGGATTGAACTTTCACTTTTTTAATCCTACACTGTTGCAAGAATTAATAAATTATTAATTAACTGCCGCAATTGGTTATCTGTAACAAGATGCTCAAATTTTATTGAATCAACTAGACTTGAAATGGGCTGCAGTTAGGGAACACAAACTTAGTCGCTGATGTCTCTCCAAATATGAGACCAACAAATGTAAGTCAACTTCAGTCTGTAAACTGCGCATTTAAGCACCATAAACTACTTTATAACGATTAAAAAGATATTGAAGAGACAAGGCTGGCAGTTCAGGGTTTTTTTTTCGGCGCATCACATCTGCAATACCCACATTAATGATGCGAGTCTATTCTGTTCCGCATAATTCCTATAGTATTATACACCAAAGACGAAATTCATACCTTCGCCTTTCTTGGCGAAGGATCTCCTGTCATTCTTATGGACAAAGAATCCACATCTATTGTGTCTAAAATGGACCGGAAACACTCACAGGTATGAGAATGATTTTTAAGTTGTAAACCTTTATATTTTAAGCACAGGTATGCCGCAAAAAAAATATTTACTGGAAAACGTTCATACCGTGAATAGTCCTTCTGACCCGACATAGTCTATAAATGTAATGAGCTTCAACATAAATATGAATATCTGAAGGGATTGCCAATTAATTCTTATAAGCACGTAAGGCCGCAGCTGCTGATTGGGCTTAACGATGCAGAGTTCGGTTTACCACCAAAATTCAGGGAAGGTTTATTTGTACAGCCTATTGCCGTTAAGACACGTTGAGGGTGGACAATATATTATTATAAAGGTCAGTCTAACATTCCTAGGATAAGCAACATTCTACATAGCTTTCATACATGCGATTGCGGAAATAAAAACAATTACTTCAATCTTAAGAATTTGGTAAAATTGTTTATATGTATTGATAACTTCGAAATTACGAGCCCTACAGATAAGTTAATGTCTAATGTTGATAAACGTGGGCTAGATTTGTTAAATATTCACACTCACCGAAAGAATTGCCGTTTTGTGTCTGCATTACTCTGGAAGTTTGACAGCATTAATCTCTCAGATAGCCTTCCTATGGCCAGAAGACGACATTCATGCCTGTTTAAACAATTGAACAAACACCAAGCGCTTGCCATGGTCCTCGATAATAAAATTAAGGAGAAAGGGTACATAAAAAAGCTTTTGCCAGAAGAGCTAGAAGGTAGGCAACAACCCTCGTCATATTTTCGTTTATTTCCTGTGAATAACGCAAACAAGCCAGGAAAGGTTCGAATTGTGTGGTCTTTTGCAAAGGCCTGACTTAAATGTGTCATTAAGGTCAATACTGTTTAAGTTTAGAGAAAACCGAGTCGCTATTAGCGACTTAAAGAGCTTAAAGCAAAAAAGGTAGAAGGGTACTGATATTATTTTTGGTAAAGTTCGTCCAACAAATCGCCAAGTCTTAAGAATGTTGATGGCCATATTCGATCCTCTTGGTCTCCTGGCTAATTACTTGATGCATCTAATACTGCAAGAGATATTGTGAACTGGAATTGAGTGGGACGAAGACATAAAAGTGAGCAAAATGAAAAATGACTGAATTTTATACGCTTTCTCTCAGAAGTGGAAAAACTGCAAATACACAGATGTTACAATACCAATAGCTTTATTGATTTGTCAAAGAGATAGCTGCATATATTCGTGGATGCGAGTGAAAAGGGTTATGCTGCGATGGAATATGTCAGAACAAATTGTAAAGATTTGATAGAATTGATTGCGTCTAAGACTAGAGTAGTGCCTCTGAAACTTCTCTCGATTCCAAGATTTGAGTTCCAAGCAGCTGTGTTTGGTGCCCGACTAGCATGCACTATTGCACAAAACATTCAACATACAAAAAGATTTGTTTGGTCCGATTCTAAAAAGTCCGGCAAAGAACTTTTTCGCACAAACCATAGAGAGAATCGGCAACTCGACAATTTCTCAACCCGATCGTTAGGTACAATAACTTGTTTATTCGGCCTATTAGATTGGAGAGAAAATAAGGGATGGAATAGCATAAATCCCTCTTTTAGCACCCAGACGTCAAGTCACTCCACTTAAGACAAAAGCAACCAAAAAAGGTAACTATGTACGATACTTAAGATTGAGCTGTGAGGAATTGTGCTCGGCTTAGGCGCAAGCTTCACTCTTTTAATATCACTGTTACTGCGTTAACAGACAGGAAGGTTGTTCTCACTTGGGTAAAATAATAAAGGGATTGACAACAATTTTTTAAAATCAAATTCAGGAAGTCATCAGCCCTATGGAGCTTTACTAGTACTATGTTAAATCTGCTGAAACCTCGGCAGATACAGCTTCAAGCGGACTTATACTAGATCACTTAGCCAACTGAAAAACTTGGTTCACAGGCCAAACTTGGTTAATAAACGATCAGTTACCGCTCACACCGTTCAAAGACATTGAGTTTACTATCAACAATGCTTCCAAAAATGAGCTGACTGACAACAACTTCAACGTTCAACAACAACAGTGTTCCAACAGTTATTATCCACGCTTTATTGTTAACTAGGGCAGCTTTGCACAGCAAAGTACGGTTAGTTCAGACAATAAATATTATCATGTACAATGTGATCTTGCAGTCATCTTTAGATCATGGTCCAATGACGTTAATTTGGTGTATAACGATTAACCCCACTCATAACAAAAGTAGATCTGGTATTTTCCCAGCCTGGCTGAAGTCAGCAAGAGGACCGGTAGGGGTAGGTTAGAGTGCGTGTTGTAAAATCTATTTCTATTTATTTACGACCGCGTTTTACGAATTTTGAAGCAGTAGTTGGCGCAATCTCTACAACAACTTACAAGTTTCTTTTATTGGATTTGCCATTATAAAATGGAAATGATAATAATAGCCATTTTCATGTACAGGCGTCCACAATCATATTGCTGAAGAAGATTGGTTGTGCTCCAATCTTGAAAAAGCCGAATCAACATCTCCTAGCAGCGACTTTTGGCTCTATTATTGGTGCAACCGGAACGGCAAAAATCTAAAGATTCCAAATCCTCAAACGCTCCTTCGCAAAAGCGACTCCAAATTGAGTTGGTGAAGAAGAAAAAAAACGTACCAAGAAGAGTCTGAGCGAAAGAAAAAAAAAAACACAGGAGTATAAAGGAAGATGCTTTTTTCTCTAGAGAATATGTTAACAGCTGGTTAGACGATCCGCGGAACATGACATATAAGTGTCCTCATTCGACAAAAGTTACAAGCGTTCCGAAGTTACCTCCGCAACCGCCTAGCAAATGTTTATCGGAGGGAAATTTAAAATACGTGGCCGGTGCCCAAAGAGGTTTCCGCATTCCACAAAACACGCCGTCAAATCAAAATTACATGATGGTTCTGCACTACACTCAGCTGTCGAAGTTCAATTTCAAAGACTACATGAAAAAAGACTACATCTATTTGATCAACCGCCTCCATCATCGAATCAAAATCTTCGACAGCCGTCAGTGTTTTTCAGCGAGAGTGTACAGAGCTATTAAATCAGCAAAATCAATTACTCCCTTTAACTTCATCGCAAATTCAGCAACCTAGAAATTTATTGAATGCGAGCATTGATCGATTAAGCAGAAGTCAAATAAGTTCACCAAGCTTCTTCTCGCGAACAACAAAGGTTTGTAGGAGATCCAGAAGAATGGCCACTATTTATTGCCACGTTCCAAAGAAAAATAACCATATGTGCGTTTTCAGAAAAAGAGAATGTTCTCCGTCTGCAAAAAGCCTTAAAAGGAAGAGCATTACAAGTCGTGACGAGTTTGCTCATTCAATCTAATTGGCAAAACAGAAAATATAATTAGCTTAGAATTCACGTGACGCCATCTCCCAGAGCTGACAAGCTGGATAGTTTGATAGACTATGTAGTTCAGGTACCGAATCTCTGCGCTACTTTGGAAGCAACTGGATTGAACTTTCACTTTTTTAATCCTACACTGTTGCAAGAATTAATAAATTATTAATTAACTGCCGCAATTGGTTATCTGTAACAAGATGCTCAAATTTTATTGAATCAACTAGACTTGAAATGGGCTGCAGTTAGGGAACACAAACTTAGTCGCTGATGTCTCTCCAAATATGAGACCAACAAATGTAAGTCAACTTCAGTCTGTAAACTGCGCATTTAAGCACCATAAACTACTTTATAACGATTAAAAAGATATTGAAGAGACAAGGCTGGCAGTTCAGGGTTTTTTTTTCGGCGCATCACATCTGCAATACCCACATTAATGATGCGAGTCTATTCTGTTCCGCATAATTCCTATAGTATTATACACCAAAGACGAAATTCATACCTTCGCCTTTCTTGGCGAAGGATCTCCTGTCATTCTTATGGACAAAGAATCCACATCTATTGTGTCTAAAATGGACCGGAAACACTCACAGGTATGAGAATGATTTTTAAGTTGTAAACCTTTATATTTTAAGCACAGGTATGCCGCAAAAAAAATATTTACTGGAAAACGTTCATACCGTGAATAGTCCTTCTGACCCGACATAGTCTATAAATGTAATGAGCTTCAACATAAATATGAATATCTGAAGGGATTGCCAATTAATTCTTATAAGCACGTAAGGCCGCAGCTGCTGATTGGGCTTAACGATGCAGAGTTCGGTTTACCACCAAAATTCAGGGAAGGTTTATTTGTACAGCCTATTGCCGTTAAGACACGTTGAGGGTGGACAATATATTATTATAAAGGTCAGTCTAACATTCCTAGGATAAGCAACATTCTACATAGCTTTCATACATGCGATTGCGGAAATAAAAACAATTACTTCAATCTTAAGAATTTGGTAAAATTGTTTATATGTATTGATAACTTCGAAATTACGAGCCCTACAGATAAGTTAATGTCTAATGTTGATAAACGTGGGCTAGATGTGTTAAATATTCACACTCACCGAAAGAATTGCCGTTTTGTGTCTGCATTACTCTGGAAGTTTGACAGCATTAATCTCTCAGATAGCCTTCCTATGGCCAGAAGACGACATTCATGCCTGTTTAAACAATTGAACAAACACCAAGCGCTTGCCATGGTCCTCGATAATAAAATTAAGGAGAAAGGGTACATAAAAAAGCTTTTGCCAGAAGAGCTAGAAGGTAGGCAACAACCCTCGTCATATTTTCGTTTATTTCCTGTGAATAACGCAAACAAGCCAGGAAAGGTTCGAATTGTGTGGTCTTTTGCAAAGGCCTGACTTAAATGTGTCATTAAGGTCAATACTGTTTAAGTTTAGAGAAAACCGAGTCGCTATTAGCGACTTAAAGAGCTTAAAGCAAAAAAGGTAGAAGGGTACTGATATTATTTTTGGTAAAGTTCGTCCAACAAATCGCCAAGTCTTAAGAATGTTGATGGCCATATTCGATCCTCTTGGTCTCCTGGCTAATTACTTGATGCATCTAATACTGCAAGAGATATTGTGAACTGGAATTGAGTGGGACGAAGACATAAAAGTGAGCAAAATGAAAAATGACTGAATTTTATACGCTTTCTCTCAGAAGTGGAAAAACTGCAAATACACAGATGTTACAATACCAATAGCTTTATTGATTTGTCAAAGAGATAGCTGCATATATTCGTGGATGCGAGTGAAAAGGGTTATGCTGCGATGGAATATGTCAGAACAAATTGTAAAGATTTGATAGAATTGATTGCGTCTAAGACTAGAGTAGTGCCTCTGAAACTTCTCTCGATTCCAAGATTTGAGTTCCAAGCAGCTGTGTTTGGTGCCCGACTAGCATGCACTATTGCACAAAACATTCAACATACAAAAAGATTTGTTTGGTCCGATTCTAAAAAGTCCGGCAAAGAACTTTTTCGCACAAACCATAGAGAGAATCGGCAACTCGACAATTTCTCAACCCGATCGTTAGGTACAATAACTTGTTTATTCGGCCTATTAGATTGGAGAGAAAATAAGGGATGGAATAGCATAAATCCCTCTTTTAGCACCCAGACGTCAAGTCACTCCACTTAAGACAAAAGCAACCAAAAAAGGTAACTATGTACGATACTTAAGATTGAGCTGTGAGGAATTGTGCTCGGCTTAGGCGCAAGCTTCACTCTTTTAATATCACTGTTACTGCGTTAACAGACAGGAAGGTTGTTCTCACTTGGGTAAAATAATAAAGGGATTGACAACAATTTTTTAAAATCAAATTCAGGAAGTCATCAGCCCTATGGAGCTTTACTAGTACTATGTTAAATCTGCTGAAACCTCGGCAGATACAGCTTCAAGCGGACTTATACTAGATCACTTAGCCAACTGAAAAACTTGGTTCACAGGCCAAACTTGGTTAATAAACGATCAGTTACCGCTCACACCGTTCAAAGACATTGAGTTTACTATCAACAATGCTTCCAAAAATGAGCTGACTGACAACAACTTCAACGTTCAACAACAACAGTGTTCCAACAGTTATTATCCACGCTTTATTGTTAACTAGGGCAGCTTTGCACAGCAAAGTACGGTTAGTTCAGACAATAAATATTATCATGTACAATGTGATCTTGCAGTCATCTTTAGATCATGGTCCAATGACGTTAATTTGGTGTATAACGATTAACCCCACTCATAACAAAAGTAGATCTGGTATTTTCCCAGCCTGGCTGAAGTCAGCAAGAGGACCGGTAGGGGTAGGTTAGAGTGCGTGTTGTAAAATCTATTTCTATTTATTTACGACCGCGTTTTACGAATTTTGAAGCAGTAGTTGGCGCAATCTCTACAACAACTTACAAGTTTCTTTTATTGGATTTGCCATTATAAAATGGAAATGATAATAATAGCCATTTTCATGTACAGGCGTCCACAATCATATTGCTGAAGAAGATTGGTTGTGCTCCAATCTTGAAAAAGCCGAATCAACATCTCCTAGCAGCGACTTTTGGCTCTATTATTGGTGCAACCGGAACGGCAAAAATCTAAAGATTCCAAATCCTCAAACGCTTCTTCGCAAAAGCGGCTCCAAATTGAGTTGGTGAAGAAGAAAAAAAACGTACCAAGAAGAGTCTGAGCGAAAGAAAAAAAAAAACACAGGAGTATAAAGGAAGATGCTTTTTTCTCTAGAGAATATGTTAACAGCTGGTTAGACGATCCGCGGAACATGACATATAAGTGTCCTCATTCGACAAAAGTTACAAGCGTTCCGAAGTTACCTCCGCAACCGCCTAGCAAATGTTTATCGGAGGGAAATTTAAAATACGTGGCCGGTGCCCAAAGAGGTTTCCGCATTCCACAAAACACGCCGTCAAATCAAAATTACATGATGGTTCTGCACTACACTCAGCTGTCGAAGTTCAATTTCAAAGACTACATGAAAAAAGACTACATCTATTTGATCAACCGCCTCCATCATCGAATCAAAATCTTCGACAGCCGTCAGTGTTTTTCAGCGAGAGTGTACAGAGCTATTAAATCAGCAAAATCAATTACTCCCTTTAACTTCATCGCAAATTCAGCAACCTAGAAATTTATTGAATGCGAGCATTGATCGATTAAGCAGAAGTCAAATAAGTTCACCAAGCTTCTTCTCGCGAACAACAAAGGTTTGTAGGAGATCCAGAAGAATGGCCACTATTTATTGCCACGTTCCAAAGAAAAATAACCATATGTGCGTTTTCAGAAAAAGAGAATGTTCTCCGTCTGCAAAAAGCCTTAAAAGGAAGAGCATTACAAGTCGTGACGAGTTTGCTCATTCAATCTAATTGGCAAAACAGAAAATATAATTAGCTTAGAATTCACGTGACGCCATCTCCCAGAGCTGACAAGCTGGATAGTTTGATAGACTATGTAGTTCAGGTACCGAATCTCTGCGCTACTTTGGAAGCAACTGGATTGAACTTTCACTTTTTTAATCCTACACTGTTGCAAGAATTAATAAATTATTAATTAACTGCCGCAATTGGTTATCTGTAACAAGATGCTCAAATTTTATTGAATCAACTAGACTTGAAATGGGCTGCAGTTAGGGAACACAAACTTAGTCGCTGATGTCTCTCCAAATATGAGACCAACAAATGTAAGTCAACTTCAGTCTGTAAACTGCGCATTTAAGCACCATAAACTACTTTATAACGATTAAAAAGATATTGAAGAGACAAGGCTGGCAGTTCAGGGTTTTTTTTTCGGCGCATCACATCTGCAATACCCACATTAATGATGCGAGTCTATTCTGTTCCGCATAATTCCTATAGTATTATACACCAAAGACGAAATTCATACCTTCGCCTTTCTTGGCGAAGGATCTCCTGTCATTCTTATGGACAAAGAATCCACATCTATTGTGTCTAAAATGGACCGGAAACACTCACAGGTATGAGAATGATTTTTAAGTTGTAAACCTTTATATTTTAAGCACAGGTATGCCGCAAAAAAAATATTTACTGGAAAACGTTCATACCGTGAATAGTCCTTCTGACCCGACATAGTCTATAAATGTAATGAGCTTCAACATAAATATGAATATCTGAAGGGATTGCCAATTAATTCTTATAAGCACGTAAGGCCGCAGCTGCTGATTGGGCTTAACGATGCAGAGTTCGGTTTACCACCAAAATTCAGGGAAGGTTTATTTGTACAGCCTATTGCCGTTAAGACACGTTGAGGGTGGACAATATATTATTATAAAGGTCAGTCTAACATTCCTAGGATAAGCAACATTCTACATAGCTTTCATACATGCGATTGCGGAAATAAAAACAATTACTTCAATCTTAAGAATTTGGTAAAATTGTTTATATGTATTGATAACTTCGAAATTACGAGCCCTACAGATAAGTTAATGTCTAATGTTGATAAACGTGGGCTAGATTTGTTAAATATTCACACTCACCGAAAGAATTGCCGTTTTGTGTCTGCATTACTCTGGAAGTTTGACAGCATTAATCTCTCAGATAGCCTTCCTATGGCCAGAAGACGACATTCATGCCTGTTTAAACAATTGAACAAACACCAAGCGCTTGCCATGGTCCTCGATAATAAAATTAAGGAGAAAGGGTACATAAAAAAGCTTTTGCCAGAAGAGCTAGAAGGTAGGCAACAACCCTCGTCATATTTTCGTTTATTTCCTGTGAATAACGCAAACAAGCCAGGAAAGGTTCGAATTGTGTGGTCTTTTGCAAAGGCCTGACTTAAATGTGTCATTAAGGTCAATACTGTTTAAGTTTAGAGAAAACCGAGTCGCTATTAGCGACTTAAAGAGCTTAAAGCAAAAAAGGTAGAAGGGTACTGATATTATTTTTGGTAAAGTTCGTCCAACAAATCGCCAAGTCTTAAGAATGTTGATGGCCATATTCGATCCTCTTGGTCTCCTGGCTAATTACTTGATGCATCTAATACTGCAAGAGATATTGTGAACTGGAATTGAGTGGGACGAAGACATAAAAGTGAGCAAAATGAAAAATGACTGAATTTTATACGCTTTCTCTCAGAAGTGGAAAAACTGCAAATACACAGATGTTACAATACCAATAGCTTTATTGATTTGTCAAAGAGATAGCTGCATATATTCGTGGATGCGAGTGAAAAGGGTTATGCTGCGATGGAATATGTCAGAACAAATTGTAAAGATTTGATAGAATTGATTGCGTCTAAGACTAGAGTAGTGCCTCTGAAACTTCTCTCGATTCCAAGATTTGAGTTCCAAGCAGCTGTGTTTGGTGCCCGACTAGCATGCACTATTGCACAAAACATTCAACATACAAAAAGATTTGTTTGGTCCGATTCTAAAAAGTCCGGCAAAGAACTTTTTCGCACAAACCATAGAGAGAATCGGCAACTCGACAATTTCTCAACCCGATCGTTAGGTACAATAACTTGTTTATTCGGCCTATTAGATTGGAGAGAAAATAAGGGATGGAATAGCATAAATCCCTCTTTTAGCACCCAGACGTCAAGTCACTCCACTTAAGACAAAAGCAACCAAAAAAGGTAACTATGTACGATACTTAAGATTGAGCTGTGAGGAATTGTGCTCGGCTTAGGCGCAAGCTTCACTCTTTTAATATCACTGTTACTGCGTTAACAGACAGGAAGGTTGTTCTCACTTGGGTAAAATAATAAAGGGATTGACAACAATTTTTTAAAATCAAATTCAGGAAGTCATCAGCCCTATGGAGCTTTACTAGTACTATGTTAAATCTGCTGAAACCTCGGCAGATACAGCTTCAAGCGGACTTATACTAGATCACTTAGCCAACTGAAAAACTTGGTTCACAGGCCAAACTTGGTTAATAAACGATCAGTTACCGCTCACACCGTTCAAAGACATTGAGTTTACTATCAACAATGCTTCCAAAAATGAGCTGACTGACAACAACTTCAACGTTCAACAACAACAGTGTTCCAACAGTTATTATCCACGCTTTATTGTTAACTAGGGCAGCTTTGCACAGCAAAGTACGGTTAGTTCAGACAATAAATATTATCATGTACAATGTGATCTTGCAGTCATCTTTAGATCATGGTCCAATGACGTTAATTTGGTGTATAACGATTAACCCCACTCATAACAAAAGTAGATCTGGTATTTTCCCAGCCTGGCTGAAGTCAGCAAGAGGACCGGTAGGGGTAGGTTAGAGTGCGTGTTGTAAAATCTATTTCTATTTATTTACGACCGCGTTTTACGAATTTTGAAGCAGTAGTTGGCGCAATCTCTACAACAACTTACAAGTTTCTTTTATTGGATTTGCCATTATAAAATGGAAATGATAATAATAGCCATTTTCATGTACAGGCGTCCACAATCATATTGCTGAAGAAGATTGGTTGTGCTCCAATCTTGAAAAAGCCGAATCAACATCTCCTAGCAGCGACTTTTGGCTCTATTATTGGTGCAACCGGAACGGCAAAAATCTAAAGATTCCAAATCCTCAAACGCTTCTTCGCAAAAGCGGCTCCAAATTGAGTTGGTGAAGAAGAAAAAAAACGTACCAAGAAGAGTCTGAGCGAAAGAAAAAAAAAAACACAGGAGTATAAAGGAAGATGCTTTTTTCTCTAGAGAATATGTTAACAGCTGGTTAGACGATCCGCGGAACATGACATATAAGTGTCCTCATTCGACAAAAGTTACAAGCGTTCCGAAGTTACCTCCGCAACCGCCTAGCAAATGTTTATCGGAGGGAAATTTAAAATACGTGGCCGGTGCCCAAAGAGGTTTCCGCATTCCACAAAACACGCCGTCAAATCAAAATTACATGATGGTTCTGCACTACACTCAGCTGTCGAAGTTCAATTTCAAAGACTACATGAAAAAAGACTACATCTATTTGATCAACCGCCTCCATCATCGAATCAAAATCTTCGACAGCCGTCAGTGTTTTTCAGCGAGAGTGTACAGAGCTATTAAATCAGCAAAATCAATTACTCCCTTTAACTTCATCGCAAATTCAGCAACCTAGAAATTTATTGAATGCGAGCATTGATCGATTAAGCAGAAGTCAAATAAGTTCACCAAGCTTCTTCTCGCGAACAACAAAGGTTTGTAGGAGATCCAGAAGAATGGCCACTATTTATTGCCACGTTCCAAAGAAAAATAACCATATGTGCGTTTTCAGAAAAAGAGAATGTTCTCCGTCTGCAAAAAGCCTTAAAAGGAAGAGCATTACAAGTCGTGACGAGTTTGCTCATTCAATCTAATTGGCAAAACAGAAAATATAATTAGCTTAGAATTCACGTGACGCCATCTCCCAGAGCTGACAAGCTGGATAGTTTGATAGACTATGTAGTTCAGGTACCGAATCTCTGCGCTACTTTGGAAGCAACTGGATTGAACTTTCACTTTTTTAATCCTACACTGTTGCAAGAATTAATAAATTATTAATTAACTGCCGCAATTGGTTATCTGTAACAAGATGCTCAAATTTTATTGAATCAACTAGACTTGAAATGGGCTGCAGTTAGGGAACACAAACTTAGTCGCTGATGTCTCTCCAAATATGAGACCAACAAATGTAAGTCAACTTCAGTCTGTAAACTGCGCATTTAAGCACCATAAACTACTTTATAACGATTAAAAAGATATTGAAGAGACAAGGCTGGCAGTTCAGGGTTTTTTTTTCGGCGCATCACATCTGCAATACCCACATTAATGATGCGAGTCTATTCTGTTCCGCATAATTCCTATAGTATTATACACCAAAGACGAAATTCATACCTTCGCCTTTCTTGGCGAAGGATCTCCTGTCATTCTTATGGACAAAGAATCCACATCTATTGTGTCTAAAATGGACCGGAAACACTCACAGGTATGAGAATGATTTTTAAGTTGTAAACCTTTATATTTTAAGCACAGGTATGCCGCAAAAAAAATATTTACTGGAAAACGTTCATACCGTGAATAGTCCTTCTGACCCGACATAGTCTATAAATGTAATGAGCTTCAACATAAATATGAATATCTGAAGGGATTGCCAATTAATTCTTATAAGCACGTAAGCAGCTGCTGATTGGGCTTAACGATGCAGAGTTCGGTTTACCACCAAAATTCAGGGAAGGTTTATTTGTACAGCCTATTGCCGTTAAGACACGTTGAGGGTGGACAATATATTATTATAAAGGTCAGTCTAACATTCCTAGGATAAGCAACATTCTACATAGCTTTCATACATGCGATTGCGGAAATAAAAACAATTACTTCAATCTTAAGAATTTGGTAAAATTGTTTATATGTATTGATAACTTCGAAATTACGAGCCCTACAGATAAGTTAATGTCTAATGTTGATAAACGTGGGCTAGATTTGTTAAATATTCACACTCACCGAAAGAATTGCCGTTTTGTGTCTGCATTACTCTGGAAGTTTGACAGCATTAATCTCTCAGATAGCCTTCCTATGGCCAGAAGACGACATTCATGCCTGTTTAAACAATTGAACAAACACCAAGCGCTTGCCATGGTCCTCGATAATAAAATTAAGGAGAAAGGGTACATAAAAAAGCTTTTGCCAGAAGAGCTAGAAGGTAGGCAACAACCCTCGTCATATTTTCGTTTATTTCCTGTGAATAACGCAAACAAGCCAGGAAAGGTTCGAATTGTGTGGTCTTTTGCAAAGGCCTGACTTAAATGTGTCATTAAGGTCAATACTGTTTAAGTTTAGAGAAAACCGAGTCGCTATTAGCGACTTAAAGAGCTTAAAGCAAAAAAGGTAGAAGGGTACTGATATTATTTTTGGTAAAGTTCGTCCAACAAATCGCCAAGTCTTAAGAATGTTGATGGCCATATTCGATCCTCTTGGTCTCCTGGCTAATTACTTGATGCATCTAATACTGCAAGAGATATTGTGAACTGGAATTGAGTGGGACGAAGACATAAAAGTGAGCAAAATGAAAAATGACTGAATTTTATACGCTTTCTCTCAGAAGTGGAAAAACTGCAAATACACAGATGTTACAATACCAATAGCTTTATTGATTTGTCAAAGAGATAGCTGCATATATTCGTGGATGCGAGTGAAAAGGGTTATGCTGCGATGGAATATGTCAGAACAAATTGTAAAGATTTGATAGAATTGATTGCGTCTAAGACTAGAGTAGTGCCTCTGAAACTTCTCTCGATTCCAAGATTTGAGTTCCAAGCAGCTGTGTTTGGTGCCCGACTAGCATGCACTATTGCACAAAACATTCAACATACAAAAAGATTTGTTTGGTCCGATTCTAAAAAGTCCGGCAAAGAACTTTTTCGCACAAACCATAGAGAGAATCGGCAACTCGACAATTTCTCAACCCGATCGTTAGGTACAATAACTTGTTTATTCGGCCTATTAGATTGGAGAGAAAATAAGGGATGGAATAGCATAAATCCCTCTTTTAGCACCCAGACGTCAAGTCACTCCACTTAAGACAAAAGCAACCAAAAAAGGTAACTATGTACGATACTTAAGATTGAGCTGTGAGGAATTGTGCTCGGCTTAGGCGCAAGCTTCACTCTTTTAATATCACTGTTACTGCGTTAACAGACAGGAAGGTTGTTCTCACTTGGGTAAAATAATAAAGGGATTGACAACAATTTTTTAAAATCAAATTCAGGAAGTCATCAGCCCTATGGAGCTTTACTAGTACTATGTTAAATCTGCTGAAACCTCGGCAGATACAGCTTCAAGCGGACTTATACTAGATCACTTAGCCAACTGAAAAACTTGGTTCACAGGCCAAACTTGGTTAATAAACGATCAGTTACCGCTCACACCGTTCAAAGACATTGAGTTTACTATCAACAATGCTTCCAAAAATGAGCTGACTGACAACAACTTCAACGTTCAACAACAACAGTGTTCCAACAGTTATTATCCACGCTTTATTGTTAACTAGGGCAGCTTTGCACAGCAAAGTACGGTTAGTTCAGACAATAAATATTATCATGTACAATGTGATCTTGCAGTCATCTTTAGATCATGGTCCAATGACGTTAATTTGGTGTATAACGATTAACCCCACTCATAACAAAAGTAGATCTGGTATTTTCCCAGCCTGGCTGAAGTCAGCAAGAGGACCGGTAGGGGTAGGTTAGAGTGCGTGTTGTAAAATCTATTTCTATTTATTTACGACCGCGTTTTACGAATTTTGAAGCAGTAGTTGGCGCAATCTCTACAACAACTTACAAGTTTCTTTTATTGGATTTGCCATTATAAAATGGAAATGATAATAATAGCCATTTTCATGTACAGGCGTCCACAATCATATTGCTGAAGAAGATTGGTTGTGCTCCAATCTTGAAAAAGCCGAATCAACATCTCCTAGCAGCGACTTTTGGCTCTATTATTGGTGCAACCGGAACGGCAAAAATCTAAAGATTCCAAATCCTCAAACGCTTCTTCGCAAAAGCGACTCCAAATTGAGTTGGTGAAGAAGAAAAAAAACGTACCAAGAAGAGTCTGAGCGAAAGAAAAAAAAAAACACAGGAGTATAAAGGAAGATGCTTTTTTCTCTAGAGAATATGTTAACAGCTGGTTAGACGATCCGCGGAACATGACATATAAGTGTCCTCATTCGACAAAAGTTACAAGCGTTCCGAAGTTACCTCCGCAACCGCCTAGCAAATGTTTATCGGAGGGAAATTTAAAATACGTGGCCGGTGCCCAAAGAGGTTTCCGCATTCCACAAAACACGCCGTCAAATCAAAATTACATGATGGTTCTGCACTACACTCAGCTGTCGAAGTTCAATTTCAAAGACTACATGAAAAAAGACTACATCTATTTGATCAACCGCCTCCATCATCGAATCAAAATCTTCGACAGCCGTCAGTGTTTTTCAGCGAGAGTGTACAGAGCTATTAAATCAGCAAAATCAATTACTCCCTTTAACTTCATCGCAAATTCAGCAACCTAGAAATTTATTGAATGCGAGCATTGATCGATTAAGCAGAAGTCAAATAAGTTCACCAAGCTTCTTCTCGCGAACAACAAAGGTTTGTAGGAGATCCAGAAGAATGGCCACTATTTATTGCCACGTTCCAAAGAAAAATAACCATATGTGCGTTTTCAGAAAAAGAGAATGTTCTCCGTCTGCAAAAAGCCTTAAAAGGAAGAGCATTACAAGTCGTGACGAGTTTGCTCATTCAATCTAATTGGCAAAACAGAAAATATAATTAGCTTAGAATTCACGTGACGCCATCTCCCAGAGCTGACAAGCTGGATAGTTTGATAGACTATGTAGTTCAGGTACCGAATCTATGCGCTACTTTGGAAGCAACTGGATTGAACTTTCACTTTTTTAATCCTACACTGTTGCAAGAATTAATAAATTATTAATTAACTGCCGCAATTGGTTATCTGTAACAAGATGCTCAAATTTTATTGAATCAACTAGACTTGAAATGGGCTGCAGTTAGGGAACACAAACTTAGTCGCTGATGTCTCTCCAAATATGAGACCAACAAATGTAAGTCAACTTCAGTCTGTAAACAGCACATTTAAGCACCATAAACTACTTTATAACGATTAAAAAGATATTGAAGAGACAAGGCTGGCAGTTCAGGGTTTTTTTTTCGGCGCATCACATCTGCAATACCCACATTAATGATGCGAGTCTATTCTGTTCCGCATAATTCCTATAGTATTATACACCAAAGACGAAATTCATACCTTCGCCTTTCTTGGCGAAGGATCTCCTGTCATTCTTATGGACAAAGAATCCACATCTATTGTGTCTAAAATGGACCGGAAACACTCACAGGTATGAGAATGATTTTTAAGTTGTAAACCTTTATATTTTAAGCACAGGTATGCCGCAAAAAAAATATTTACTGGAAAACGTTCATACCGTGAATAGTCCTTCTGACCCGACATAGTCTATAAATGTAATGAGCTTCAACATAAATATGAATATCTGAAGGGATTGCCAATTAATTCTTATAAGCACGTAAGGCCGCAGCTGCTGATTGGGCTTAACGATGCAGAGTTCGGTTTACCACCAAAATTCAGGGAAGGTTTATTTGTACAGCCTATTGCCGTTAAGACACGTTAAGGGTGGACAATACATTATTATAAAGGTCAGTCTAACATTCCTAGGATAAGCAACATTCTACATAGCTTTCATACATGCGATTGCGGAAATAAAAACAATTACTTCAATCTTAAGAATTTGGTAAAATTGTTTATATGTATTGATAACTTCGAAATTACGAGCCCTACAGATAAGTTAATGTCTAATGTTGATAAACGTGGGCTAGATTTGTTAAATATTCACACTCACCGAAAGAATTGCCGTTTTGTGTCTGCATTACTCTGGAAGTTTGACAGCATTAATCTCTCAGATAGCCTTCCTATGGCCAGAAGACGACATTCATGCCTGTTTAAACAATTGAACAAACACCAAGCGCTTGCCATGGTCCTCGATAATAAAATTAAGGAGAAAGGGTACATAAAAAAGCTTTGCCAGAAGAGCTAGAAGGTAGGCAACAACCCTCGTCATATTTTCGTTTATTTCCTGTGAATAACGCAAACAAGCCAGGAAAGGTTCGAATTGTGTGGTCTTTTGCAAAGGCCTGACTTAAATGTGTCATTAAGGTCAATACTGTTTAAGTTTAGAGAAAACCGAGTCGCTATTAGCGACTTAAAGAGCTTAAAGCAAAAAAGGTAGAAGGGTACTGATATTATTTTTGGTAAAGTTCGTCCAACAAATCGCCAAGTCTTAAGAATGTTGATGGCCATATTCGATCCTCTTGGTCTCCTGGCTAATTACTTGATGCATCTAATACTGCAAGAGATATTGTGAACTGGAATTGAGTGGGACGAAGACATAAAAGTGAGCAAAATGAAAAATGACTGAATTTTATACGCTTTCTCTCAGAAGTGGAAAAACTGCAAATACACAGATGTTACAATACCAATAGCTTTATTGATTTGTCAAAGAGATAGCTGCATATATTCGTGGATGCGAGTGAAAAGGGTTATGCTGCGATGGAATAGGTCAGAACAAATTGTAAAGATTTGATAGAATTGATTGCGTCTAAGACTAGAGTAGTGCCTCTGAAACTTCTCTCGATTCCAAGATTTGAGTTCCAAGCAGCTGTGTTTGGTGCCCGACTAGCATGCACTATTGCACAAAACATTCAACATACAAAAAGATTTGTTTGGTCCGATTCTAAAAAGTCCGGCAAAGAACTTTTTCGCACAAACCATAGAGAGAATCGGCAACTCGACAATTTCTCAACCCGATCGTTAGGTACAATAACTTGCTTATTCGGCCTATTAGATTGGAGAGAAAATAAGGGATGGAATAGCATAAATCCCTCTTTTAGCACCCAGACGTCAAGTCACTCCACTTAAGACAAAAGCAACCAAAAAAGGTAACTATGTACGATACTTAAGATTGAGCTGTGAGGAATTGTGCTCGGCTTAGGCGCAAGCTTCACTCTTTTAATATCACTGTTACTGCGTTAACAGACAGGAAGGTTGTTCTCACTTGGGTAAAATAATAAAGGGATTGACAACAATTTTTTAAAATCAAATTCAGGAAGTCATCAGCCCTATGGAGCTTTACTAGTACTATGTTAAATCTGCTGAAACCTCGGCAGATACAGCTTCAAGCGGACTTATACTAGATCACTTAGCCAACTGAAAAACTTGGTTCACAGGCCAAACTTGGTTAATAAACGATCAGTTACCGCTCACACCGTTCAAAGACATTGAGTTTACTATCAACAATGCTTCCAAAAATGAGCTGACTGACAACAACTTCAACGTTCAACAACAACAGTGTTCCAACAGTTATTATCCACGCTTTATTGTTAACTAGGGCAGCTTTGCACAGCAAAGTACGGTTAGTTCAGACAATAAATATTATCATGTACAATGTGATCTTGCAGTCATCTTTAGATCATGGTCCAATGACGTTAATTTGGTGTATAACGATTAACCCCACTCATAACAAAAGTAGATCTGGTATTTTCCCAGCCTGGCTGAAGTCAGCAAGAGGACCGGTAGGGGTAGGTTAGAGTGCGTGTTGTAAAATCTATTTCTATTTATTTACGACCGCGTTTTACGAATTTTGAAGCAGTAGTTGGCGCAATCTCTACAACAACTTACAAGTTTCTTTTATTGGATTTGCCATTATAAAATGGAAATGATAATAATAGCCATTTTCATGTACAGGCGTCCACAATCATATTGCTGAAGAAGATTGGTTGTGCTCCAATCTTGAAAAAGCCGAATCAACATCTCCTAGCAGCGACTTTTGGCTCTATTATTGGTGCAACCGGAACGGCAAAAATCTAAAGATTCCAAATCCTCAAACGCTTCTTCGCAAAAGCGACTCCAAATTGAGTTGGTGAAGAAGAAAAAAAACGTACCAAGAAGAGTCTGAGCGAAAGAAAAAAAAAAACACAGGAGTATAAAGGAAGATGCTTTTTTCTCTAGAGAATATGTTAACAGCTGGTTAGACGATCCGCGGAACATGACATATAAGTGTCCTCATTCGACAAAAGTTACAAGCGTTCCGAAGTTACCTCCGCAACCGCCTAGCAAATGTTTATCGGAGGGAAATTTAAAATACGTGGCCGGTGCCCAAAGAGGTTTCCGCATTTCACAAAACACGCCGTCAAATCAAAATTACATGATGGTTCTGCACTACACTCAGCTGTCGAAGTTCAATTTCAAAGACTACATGAAAAAAGACTACATCTATTTGATCAACCGCCTCCATCATCGAATCAAAATCTTCGACAGCCGTCAGTGTTTTTCAGCGAGAGTGTACAGAGCTATTAAATCAGCAAAATCAATTACTCCCTTTAACTTCATCGCAAATTCAGCAACCTAGAAATTTATTGAATGCGAGCATTGATCGATTAAGCAGAAGTCAAATAAGTTCACCAAGCTTCTTCACGCGAACAACAAAGGTTTGTAGGAGATCCAGAAGAATGGCCACTATTTATTGCCACGTTCCAAAGAAAAATAACCATATGTGCGTTTTCAGAAAAAGAGAATGTTCTCCGTCTGCAAAAAGCCTTAAAAGGAAGAGCATTACAAGTCGTGACGAGTTTGCTCATTCAATCTAATTGGCAAAACAGAAAATATAATTAGCTTAGAATTCACGTGACGCCATCTCCCAGAGCTGACAAGCTGGATAGTTTGATAGACTATGTAGTTCAGGTACCGAATCTCTGCGCTACTTTGGAAGCAACTGGATTGAACTTTCACTTTTTTAATCCTACACTGTTGCAAGAATTAATAAATTATTAATTAACTGCCGCAATTGGTTATCTGTAACAAGATGCTCAAATTTTATTGAATCAACTAGACTTGAAATGGGCTGCAGTTAGGGAACACAAACTTTGTCGCTGATGTCTCTCCAAATATGAGACCAACAAATGTAAGTCAACTTCAGTCTGTAAACAGCACATTTAAGCACCATAAACTACTTTATAACGATTAAAAAGATATTGAAGAGACAAGGCTGGCAGTTCAGGGTTTTTTTTTCGGCGCATCACATCTGCAATACCCACATTAATGATGCGAGTCTATTCTGTTCCGCATAATTCCTATAGTATTATACACCAAAGACGAAATTCATACCTTCGCCTTTCTTGGCGAAGGATCTCCTGTCATTCTTATGGACAAAGAATCCACATCTATTGTGTCTAAAATGGACCGGAAACACTCACAGGTATGAGAATGATTTTTAAGTTGTAAACCTTTATATTTTAAGCACAGGTATGCCGCAAAAAAAATATTTACTGGAAAACGTTCATACCGTGAATAGTCCTTCTGACCCGACATAGTCTATAAATGTAATGAGCTTCAACATAAATATGAATATCTGAAGGGATTGCCAATTAATTCTTATAAGCACGTAAGGCCGCAGCTGCTGATTGGGCTTAACGATGCAGAGTTCGGTTTACCACCAAAATTCAGGGAAGGTTTATTTGTACAGCCTATTGCCGTTAAGACACGTTAAGGGTGGACAATACATTATTATAAAGGTCAGTCTAACATTCCTAGGATAAGCAACATTCTACATAGCTTTCATACATGCGATTGCGGAAATAAAAACAATTACTTCAATCTTAAGAATTTGGTAAAATTGTTTATATGTATTGATAACTTCGAAATTACGAGCCCTACAGATAAGTTAATGTCTAATGTTGATAAACGTGGGCTAGATTTGTTAAATATTCACACTCACCGAAAGAATTGCCGTTTTGTGTCTGCATTACTCTGGAAGTTTGACAGCATTAATCTCTCAGATAGCCTTCCTATGGCCAGAAGACGACATTCATGCCTGTTTAAACAATTGAACAAACACCAAGCGCTTGCCATGGTCCTCGATAATAAAATTAAGGAGAAAGGGTACATAAAAAAGCTTTTGCCAGAAGAGCTAGAAGGTAGGCAACAACCCTCGTCATATTTTCGTTTATTTCCTGTGAATAACGCAAACAAGCCAGGAAAGGTTCGAATTGTGTGGTCTTTTGCAAAGGCCTGACTTAAATGTGTCATTAAGGTCAATACTGTTTAAGTTTAGAGAAAACCGAGTCGCTATTAGCGACTTAAAGAGCTTAAAGCAAAAAAGGTAGAAGGGTACTGATATTATTTTTGGTAAAGTTCGTCCAACAAATCGCCAAGTCTTAAGAATGTTGATGGCCATATTCGATCCTCTTGGTCTCCTGGCTAATTACTTGATGCATCTAATACTGCAAGAGATATTGTGAACTGGAATTGAGTGGGACGAAGACATAAAAGTGAGCAAAATGAAAAATGACTGAATTTTATACGCTTTCTCCCAGAAGTGGAAAAACTGCAAATACACAGATGTTACAATACCAATAGCTTTATTGATTTGTCAAAGAGATAGCTGCATATATTCGTGGATGCGAGTGAAAAGGGTTATGCTGCGATGGAATATGTCAGAACAAATTGTAAAGATTTGATAGAATTGATTGCGTCTAAGACTAGACTAGTGCCTCTGAAACTTCTCTCGATTCCAAGATTTGAGTTCCAAGCAGCTGTGTTTGGTGTCCGACTAGCATGCACTATTGCACAAAACATTCAACATACAAAAAGATTTGTTTGGTCCGATTCTAAAAAGTCCGGCAAAGAACTTTTTCGCACAAACCATAGAGAGAATCGGCAACTCGACAATTTCTCAACCCGCTCGTTAGGTACAATAACTTGCTTATTCGGCCTATTAGATTGGAGAGAAAATAAGGGATGGAATAGCATAAATCCCTCTTTTAGCACCCAGACGTCAAGTCACTCCACTTAAGACAAAAGCAACCAAAAAAGGTAACTATGTACGATACTTAAGATTGAGCTGTGAGGAATTGTGCTCGGCTTAGGCGCAAGCTTCACTCTTTTAATATCACTGTTACTGCGTTAACAGACAGGAAGGTTGTTCTCACTTGGGTAAAATAATAAAGGGATTGACAACAATTTTTTAAAATCAAATTCAGGAAGTCATCAGCCCTATGGAGCTTTACTAGTACTATGTTAAATCTGCTGAAACCTCGGCAGATACAGCTTCAAGCGGACTTATACTAGATCACTTAGCCAACTGAAAAACTTGGTTCACAGGCCAAACTTGGTTAATAAACGATCAGTTACCGCTCACACCGTTCAAAGACATTGAGTTTACTATCAACAATGCTTCCAAAAATGAGCTGACTGACAACAACTTCAACGTTCAACAACAACAGTGTTCCAACAGTTATTATCCACGCTTTATTGTTAACTAGGGCAGCTTTGCACAGCAAAGTACGGTTAGTTCAGACAATAAATATTATCATGTACAATGTGATCTTGCAGTCATCTTTAGATCATGGTCCAATGACGTTAATTTGGTGTATAACGATTAACCCCACTCATAACAAAAGTAGATCTGGTATTTTCCCAGCCTGGCTGAAGTCAGCAAGAGGACCGGTAGGGGTAGGTTAGAGTGCGTGTTGTAAAATCTATTTCTATTTATTTACGACCGCGTTTTACGAATTTTGAAGCAGTAGTTGGCGCAACAACTTACAAGTTTCTTTTATTGGATTTGCCATTATAAAATGGAAATGATAATAATAGCCATTTTCATGTACAGGCGTCCACAATCATATTGCTGAAGAAGATTGGTTGTGCTCCAATCTTGAAAAAGCCGAATCAACATCTCCTAGCAGCGACTTTTGGCTCTATTATTGGTGCAACCGGAACGGCAAAAATCTAAAGATTCCAAATCCTCAAACGCTTCTTCGCAAAAGCGACTCCAAATTGAGTTGGTGAAGAAGAAAAAAAACGTACCAAGAAGAGTCTGAGCGAAAGAAAAAAAAAAACACAGGAGTATAAAGGAAGATGCTTTTTTCTCTAGAGAATATGTTAACAGCTGGTTAGACGATCCGCGGAACATGACATATAAGTGTCCTCATTCGACAAAAGTTACAAGCGTTCCGAAATTACCTCCGCAACCGCCTAGCAAATGTTTATCGGAGGGAAATTTAAAATACGTGGCCGGTGCCCAAAGAGGTTTCCGCATTCCACAAAACACGCCGTCAAATCAAAATTACATGATGGTTCTGCACTACACTCAGCTGTCGAAGTTCAATTTCAAAGACTACATGAAAAAAGACTACATCTATTTGATCAACCGCCTCCATCATCGAATCAAAATCTTCGACAGCCGTCAGTGTTTTTCAGCGAGAGTGTACAGAGCTATTAAATCAGCAAAATCAATTACTCCCTTTAACTTCATCGCAAATTCAGCAACCTAGAAATTTATTGAATGCGAGCATTGATCGATTAAGCAGAAGTCAAATAAGTTCACCAAGCTTCTTCACGCGAACAACAAAGGTTTGTAGGAGATCCAGAAGAATGGCCACTATTTATTGCCACGTTCCAAAGAAAAATAACCATATGTGCGTTTTCAGAAAAAGAGAATGTTCTCCGTCTGCAAAAAGCCTTAAAAGGAAGAGCATTACAAGTCGTGACGAGTTTGCTCATTCAATCTAATTGGCAAAACAGAAAATATAATTAGCTTAGAATTCACGTGACGCCATCTCCCAGAGCTGACAAGCTTGATAGTTTGATAGACTATGTAGTTCAGGTACCGAATCTCTGCGCTACTTTGGAAGCAACTGGATTGAACTTTCACTTTTTTAATCCTACACTGCTGCAAGAATTAATAAATTATTAATTAACTGCCGCAATTGGTTATCTGTAACAAGATGCTCAAATTTTATTGAATCAACTAGACTTAGAAATGGGCTGCAGTTAGGGAACACAAACTTAGTCGCTGATGTCTCTCCAAATATGAGACCAACAAATGTAAGTCACTTCAGTCTGTAAACTGCACATTTAAGCACCATAAACTACTTTATAACGATTAAAAAGATATTGAAGAGACAAGGCTGGCAGTTCAGGGTTTTTTTTCGGCACATCACATCTGCAATACCCACATTAATGATGCGAGTCTATTCTGTTCCGCATAATTCCTATAGTATTATACACCAAAGACGAAATTCATACCTTCGCCTTTCTTGACGAAGGATCTCCTGTCATTCTTATGGACAAAGAATCGACATCTATTGTGTCTAAAATGGACCGGAAACACTCACAGGTATGAGAATGATTTTTAAGTTGTAAACCTTTATATTTTAAGCACAGGTATGCCGCAAAAAAAATATTTACTGGAAAACGTTCATACCGTGAATAGTCTTTAACTTCTGACCCGACATAGTCTATAAATGTAATGAGCTTCAACATAAATATGAATATCTGAAGGGATTGCCAATTAATTCTTATAAGCACGTAAGGCCGCAGCTGCTGATTGGGCTTAACGATGCAGAGTTCGGTTTACCACCAAAATTCAGGGAAGGTTTATTTGTACAGCCTATTGCCGTTAAGACACGTTAAGGGTGGACAATACATTATTATAAAGGTCAGTCTAACATTCCTAGGATAAGCAACATTCTACATAGCTTTCATACATGCGACTGCGGAAATAAAAACAATTACTTCAATCTTAAGAATTTGGTAAAATTGTTTATATGTATTGATAACTTCGAAATTACGAGCCCTACAGATAAGTTAATGTCTAATGTTGATAAACGTGGGCTAGATTTGTTAAATATTCACACTCACCGAAAGAATTGCCGTTTTGTGTCTGCATTACTCTGGAAGTTTGACAGCATTAATCTCTCAGATAGCCTTCCTATGGCCAGAAGACGACATTCATGCCTGTTTAAACAATTGAACAAACACCAAGCGCTTGCCATGGTCCTCGATAATAAAATTAAGGAGAAAGGGTACATAAAAAAGCTTTTGCCAGAAGAGCTAGAAGGTAGGCAACAACCCTCGTCATATTTTCGTTTATTTCCTGTGAATAACGCAAACAAGCCAGGAAAGGTTCGAATTGTGTGGTCTTTTGCAAAGGCCTGACTTAAATGTGTCATTAAGGTCAATACTGTTTAAGTTTAGAGAAAACCGAGTCGCTATTAGCGACTTAAAGAGCTTAAAGCAAAAAAGGTAGAAGGGTACTGATATTATTTTTGGTAAAGTTCGTCCAACAAATCGCCAAGTCTTAAGAATGTTGATGGCCATATTCGATCCTCTTGGTCTCCTGGCTAATTACTTGATGCAAGAGATATTGTGAACTGGAATTGAGTGGGACGAAGACATAAAAGTGAGCAAAATGACTGAATTTTATACGCTTTCTCCCAGAAGTGGAAAAACTGCAAATACACAGATGTTACAATACCAATAGCTTTATTGATTTGTCAAAGAGATAGCTGCATATATTCGTGGATGCGAGTGAAAAGGGTTATGCTGCGATGGAATATGTCAGAACAAATTGTAAAGATTTGATAGAATTGATTGCGTCTAAGACTAGAGTAGTGCCTCTGAAACTTCTCTCGATTCCAAGATTTGAGTTCCAAGCAGCTGTGTTTGGTGCCCGACTAGCATGCACTATTGCACAAAACATTCAACATACAAAAAGATTTGTTTGGTCCGATTCTAAAAAGTCCGGCAAAGAACTTTTTCGCACAAACCATAGAGAGAATCGGCAACTCGACAATTTCTCAACCCGATCGTTAGGTACAATAACTTGCTTATTCGGCCTATTAGATTGGAGAGAAAATAAGGGATGGAATAGCATAAATCCCTCTTTTAGCACCCAGACGTCAAGTCACTCCACTTAAGACAAAAGCAACTAAAAAAGGTAACTATGTACGATACTTAAGATTGAGCTGTGAGGAATTGTGCTCGGCTTAGGCGCAAGCTTCACTCTTTTAATATCACTGTTACTGCGTTAACAGACAGGAAGGTTGTTCTCACTTGGGTAAAATAATAAAGGGATTGACAACAATTTTTTAAAATCAAATTCAGGAAGTCATCAGCCCTATGGAGCTTTACTAGTACTATGTTAAATCTGCTGAAACCTCGGCAGATACAGCTTCAAGCGGACTTATACTAGATCACTTAGCCAACTGAAAAACTTGGTTCACAGGCCAAACTGGGTTAATAAACGATCAGTTACCGCTCACACCGTTCAAAGACATTGAGTTTACTATCAACAATGCTTCCAAAAATGAGCTGACTGACAACAACTTCAACGTTCAACAACAACAGTGTTCCAACAGTTATTATCCACGCTTTATTGTTAACTAGGGCAGCTTTGCACAGCAAAGTACGGTTAGTTCAGACAATAAATATTATCATGTACAATGTGATCTTGCAGTCATCTTTAGATCATGGTCCAATGACGTTAATTTGGTGTATAACGATTAACCCCACTCATAACAAAAGTAGATCTGGTATTTTCCCAGCCTGGCTGAAGTCAGCAAGAGGACCGGTAGGGGTAGGTTAGAGTGCGTGTTGTAAAATCTATTTCTATTTATTTACGACCGCGTTTTACGAATTTTGAAGCAGTAGTTGGCGCAACAACTTACAAGTTTCTTTTATTGGATTTGCCATTATAAAATGGAAATGATAATAATAGCCATTTTCATGTACAGGCGTCCACAATCATATTGCTGAAGAAGATTGGTTGTGCTCCAATCTTGAAAAAGCCGAATCAACATCTCCTAGCAGCGACTTTTGGCTCTATTATTGGTGCAACCGGAACGGCAAAAATCTAAAGATTCCAAATCCTCAAACGCTTCTTCGCAAAAGCGACTCCAAATTGAGTTGGTGAAGAAGAAAAAAAACGTACCAAGAAGAGTCTGAGCGAAAGAAAAAAAAAAACACAGGAGTATAAAGGAAGATGCTTTTTTCTTTAGAGAATATGTTAACAGCTGGTTAGACGATCCGCGGAACATGACATATAAGTGTCCTCATTCGACAAAAGTTACAAGCGTTCCGAAATTACCTCCGCAACCGCCTAGCAAATGTTTATCGGAGGGAAATTTAAAATACGTGGCCGGTGCCCAAAGAGGTTTCCGCATTCCACAAAACACGCCGTCAAATCAAAATTACATGATGGTTCTGCACTACACTCAGCTGTCGAAGTTCAATTTCAAAGACTACATGAAAAAAGACTACATCTATTTGATCAACCGCCTCCATCATCGAATCAAAATCTTCGACAGCCGTCAGTGTTTTTCAGCGAGAGTGTACAGAGCTATTAAATCAGCAAAATCAATTACTCCCTTTAACTTCATCGCAAATTCAGCAACCTAGAAATTTATTGAATGCGAGCATTGATCGATTAAGCAGAAGTCAAATAAGTTCACCAAGCTTCTTCACGCGAACAACAAAGGTTTGTAGGAGATCCAGAAGAATGGCCACTATTTATTGCCACGTTCCAAAGAAAAATAACCATATGTGCGTTTTCAGAAAAAGAGAATGTTCTCCGTCTGCAAAAAGCCTTAAAAGGAAGAGCATTACAAGTCGTGACGAGTTTGCTCATTCAATCTAATTGGCAAAACAGAAAATATAATTAGCTTAGAATTCACGTGACGCCATCTCCCAGAGCTGACAAGCTTGATAGTTTGATAGACTATGTAGTTCAGGTACCGAATCTCTGCGCTACTTTGGAAGCAACTGGATTGAACTTTCACTTTTTTAATCCTACACTTCTGCAAGAATTAATAAATTATTAATTAACTGCCGCAATTGGTTATCTGTAACAAGATGCTCAAATTTTATTGAATCAACTAGACTTAGAAATGGGCTGCAGTTAGGGAACACAAACTTAGTCGCTGATGTCTCTCCAAATATGAGACCAACAAATGTAAGTCACTTCAGTCTGTAAACTGCACATTTAAGCACCATAAACTACTTTATAACGATTAAAAAGATATTGAAGAGACAAGGCTGGCAGTTCAGGGTTTTTTTTCGGCACATCACATCTGCAATACCCACATTAATGATGCGAGTCTATTCTGTTCCGCATAATTCCTATAGTATTATACACCAAAGACGAAATTCATACCTTCGCCTTTCTTGACGAAGGATCTCCTGTCATTCTTATGGACAAAGAATCCACATCTATTGTGTCTAAAATGGACCGGAAACACTCACAGGTATGAGAATGATTTTTAAGTTGTAAACCTTTATATTTTAAGCACAGGTATGCCGCAAAAAAAATATTTACTGGAAAACGTTCATACCGTGAATAGTCTTTAACTTCTGACCCGACATAGTCTATAAATGTAATGAGCTTCAACATAAATATGAATTTTTGAAGGGATTGCCAATTAATTCTTATAAGCACGTAAGGCCGCAGCTGCTGATTGGGCTTAACGATGCAGAGTTCGGTTTACCACCAAAATTCAGGGAAAAGTTTTATTTGTACAGCCTATTGCCGTTAAGACACGTTGAGGGTGGACAATACATTATTATAAAGGTCAGTCTAACATTCCTAGGATAAGCAACATTCTACATAGCTTTCATACATGCGATTGCGGAAATAAAAACAATTACTTCAATCTTAAGAATTTGGTAAAATTGTTTATATGTATTGATAACTTCGAAATTACGAGCCCTACAGATAAGTTAATGTCTAATGTTGATAAACGTGGGCTAGATTTGTTAAATATTCACACTCACCGAAAGAATTGCCGTTTTGTGTCTGCATTACTCTGGAAGTTTGACAGCATTAATCTCTCAGATAGCCTTCCTATGGCCAGAAGACGACATTCATGCCTGTTTAAACAATTGAACAAACACCAAGCGCTTGCCATGGTCCTCGATAATAAAATTAAGGAGAAAGGGTACATAAAAAAGCTTTTGCCAGAAGAGCTAGAAGGTTCGTCCAACAAATCGCCAAGTCTTAAGAATGTTGATGGCCATATTCGATCCTCTTGGTCTCCTGGCTAATTACTTGATGCATCTAATACTGCAAGAGATATTGTGAACTGGAATTGAGTGGGACGAAGACATAAAAGTGAGCAAAATGAAAAATGACTGAATTTTATACGCTTTCTCCCAGAAGTGGAAAAACTGCAAATACACAGATGTTACAATACCAATAGCTTTATTGATTTGTCAAAGAGATAGCTGCATATATTCGTGGATGCGAGTGAAAAGGGTTATGCTGCGATGGAATATGTCAGAACAAATTGTAAAGATTTGATAGAATTGATTGCGTCTAAGACTAGAGTAGTGCCTCTGAAACTTCTCTCGATTCCAAGATTTGAGTTCCAAGCAGCTGTGTTTGGTGCCCGACTAGCATGCACTATTGCACAAAACATTCAACATACAAAAAGATTTGTTTGGTCCGATTCTAAAAAGTCCGGCAAAGAACTTTTTCGCACAAACCATAGAGAGAATCGGCAACTCGACAATTTCTCAACCCGATCGTTAGGTACAATAACTTGCTTATTCGGCCTATTAGATTGGAGAGAAAATAAGGGATGGAATAGCATAAATCCCTCTTTTAGCACCCAGACGTCAAGTCACTCCACTTAAGACAAAAGCAACCAAAAAAGGTAACTATGTACGATACTTAAGATTGAGCTGTGAGGAATTGTGCTCGGCTTAGGCGCAAGCTTCACTCTTTTAATATCACTGTTACTGCGTTAACAGACAGGAAGGTTGTTCTCACTTGGGTAAAATAATAAAGGGATTGACAACAATTTTTTAAAATCAAATTCAGGAAGTCATCAGCCCTATGGAGCTTTACTAGTACTATGTTAAATCTGCTGAAACCTCGGCAGATACAGCTTCAAGCGGACTTATACTAGATCACTTAGCCAACTGAAAAACTTGGTTCACAGGCCAAACTTGGTTAATAAACGATCAGTTACCGCTCACACCGTTCAAAGACATTGAGTTTACTATCAACAATGCTTCCAAAAATGAGCTGACTGCCAACAACTTCAACGTTCAACAACAACAGTGTTCCAACAGTTATTATCCACGCTTTATTGTTAACTAGGGCAGCTTTGCACAGCAAAGTACGGTTAGTTCAGACAATAAATATTATCATGTACAATGTGATCTTGCAGTCATCTTTAGATCATGGTCCAATGACGTTAATTTGGTGTATAACGATTAACCCCACTCATAACAAAAGTAGATCTGGTATTTTCCCAGCCTGGCTGAAGTCAGCAAGAGGACCGGTAGGGGTAGGTTAGAGTGCGTGTTGTAAAATCAACCCATCACTAAGTTACAGAGAAGGGCTGAGAGGACACAGACTTGCAGCATACCTGTGCTGACACTTTTTTTTTGAAAGAGGGCCTACCCAGTTTAGAGTTGATTATCCTGCTCTTTAGCATAAGAGCATTTTCAGAGCTGACATCGCTTTCGTGTTTGCGGATGTGTTGACGTTATAAAAGGCGCCTTCTGTGTCCAGAAAAGCGACCATTGTATATTGTCTATAATGTAGAGATAGTTCGATGTGGCTAGTTAATGAATACAGAGCCGTTTCGGCAGACTTTCCCTTGCAGAAGGCATGTTGTGCCGTGGATTAAAGTCTGGGATTAAGTCTAGATCGCATATGGATATCAATCACTCGTGCTAGAGTTTTAAGAAGGAAAGACGATAGACGAATAGCGCTTAGGTCCTTTGGGGCAACATGAGAACATTTTTCATTCCATTATTTCTCTCCATGCCAGAGAAATGTGAGTTAGTTCTACGCCGTACCTTGTTATATTCTCAAGCGATGGCAGGGTTATTCAGAGGACCTTTGTATTGTAGCTGGGCAGGAATTATACCGTTCGGTCCAGCAGACTTGAAGCCATGCAGTGCCCAAAGAGTTTGTCTCTTGTGATAAGACCATAAATTTTGTCGCGGCTACAGAGTCCCAACTCCCTTGCTATATAACCACTGCCTTAGAGTTTTAAAGAAGGCAAATTTAAGCACCTGTTAGAAAGCACAATTTTATCATCTAGAAAGCCCAGTTAGGGCAAAAAACACTCCACAATCTAACATTAGGTTGAAATACGAGTAACAACATCTATTTTTGTTAAAATATTTTATTTTGTAACATTTATTATTTTTGGTACTATTGTTTGAAGATTAGCCTGCACGACACCACCTCCCATAACGGGTTCAGGCTAATCGACTTTGCGGCGGGACGAAACATTGTCGTAGCTAGCACGCGGTGCCCCCATCTCGGCCCCTTCACAAGGGGACTTGGAGAACTCCTATTCAATCAGCCGCCAACAAGACGGACCACATTGCGATCGAAGCGCGACACTCCTCCAGTATTATGGATGTCTGAACGTTCCCAGGAGCCAACATCGACTTGGACCATTATCTTCTTGTATCCAAGGTATGGTCAGTCGTTCGCAGATCTAGACTGAGAATAGACGTGTTCGTGTTTCGGCTTTTCGTAAAACAGGAAAATTGTGTTTTCGTGTTCTCTCAAAGACAATTAATTGCACTTTCATTAACTGTGTCGGTAGTCAAGCAAATAGGGGCGCCGATCATCAGAGTCGTTCATTGATCTCCACGGATAACAGACGTGTTTCGGCTTCTTGTGCGGAAGAGTGAATTTAGTGTAAACATTTAGTGTAAAAATTACAGACAATTTTTCGAGTGGCACTGAACTGACAAAGCAAGGGTCGTGGGTTCGATTCCCGGAAAACCCAAGTTCATTTTTATTTTTAAAAGTGTTTAAAAAGACAAATTATTATAGTAAACAAGGTTCAATCGAACGATGAGTGGCAGTGAGCGGTCCGCTATGCCAATAGCGGGATCAGAAGGTGGCACGATGTCATCTGATGATGAGGCCATTAAACCAGCCCACCAGAAACCAACAACAGCAGCAACATTAGAAATAAGAATAAAAAGGAGGAGGAAGCTTAAGCCAACTCCGAACCTGGTAAAGCGCCCTTATCTTTCAACCTCAACCGAAAAGCTGCCGGTTGGAGCAAGGGAAGAGGCGCCAACAACGTCAAAAAGGGCGGTAGCTGAATCTGACCATGACAATTACCCATACGTGTCTGATGGTGGAGAAGGCCACTATATGGGTACCAATACCTTCGCATCTCTGGCGGCTTCAGAGTCAGAGGACGAAGACGAGGAGGTTGCAGCTCTAAATAACAGCATCAAAGAGCTGCAAAACAAAGTACTGAGCATTAAAGTTAAGCAAATGGCAAGTAGGGAGAAGGAGCAACAACAACTTCTGACCTCTCAGCAACAGTTGAACAGTACTCCACAACAACAAAAAATACAGAAACCGGTACAAGCTCTGGAGAAAAAGCAACCACAGGCAAAACAAAAAATCCAAGAACATCAAAACAAACAACAACAACAGCAGCAGCAAAAACAACCCCAAAAAAAGCAACAGCAAAAGAAACAGCAACAACAACAGCAGAAACATAAACAGTCACAGCAGCAGCATCAGCAACAGCAGCAGCAGCAACAACAGCAGCAGCAGCAACAACAACAGCAGAAGCAGAAACAAAGGGTTCCACCTATCAACACATTCAAGATGGAACTTAAGGACACAATCGAACTGTGTAAGTCGGCCATAGGCTGTAATTTTTATGTTAAAAGACTTAGCGTAGAACATTAAAACATTTTGCAATGTGTTCGTTGCCAAAGGTTCGGGCACGCCGCGTCGAACTGCGAAATGCAGCCTCGATGCGTTAAGTGCGGTAAGAAACACAAGTCTGAAGAATGCGCTCTAGGTAGGGATGGAGCGTCAGAAAAAAGCCAGCTCTCTTGTGTTTTATGTATGAACACGGGACACACCGCAAACTATCGGGGTTGTCCTAAGTTCCAATACATAAAAAGAGTAAATCTGGCTCGACAGCAAAAGGTGGAAGTTAAGCGTCCACCTGTTCTACCACAAACACCAGCCGTTACTCCCCAGGTTAACTACGCCCAAATGGCGGCAGGTAGGGGAAATACGGCACAGCAAGCGAAGGTTGCTTCTCAGGCCCCAGCGCCGAGAGCACCGGAACCGGCAAATGACATGCTAGCTATCTTGCTCTCTATCCAGGGGCAAATGGCTCAGCTGCAACGTCAAATTACCGAGCAAGCTACGCGGGTAGATCAAATATACGCGCTGCTGCCGAGCCTAACGCACCTTCAGTCGTAATGGGTACGTACATGGCGGAGCAAACCCTGAAGGTCCTTGCAGTGACTGTTAATTCACTGATTAGGATTGAGCGAAGAGACACACTGTTTAAGTTGCTTAAAGACCAAGCCCCTGATATGCTTTTGGTTAGCGAAACTTAGCTAACCAAAAGACACGAAATGAGGCACAGAAGGTACAAAATCATGCGAAGAAATCGACCCAACTCCATACAAGGAGGAGGCGTTGAAAAAGGTATACGTTTTAAAAGAATATACAGTCGTGTAGTACGTAGGTTTCAGGTGCTAGAAGCATGCATCATGTATATCCCTCTCCGTAGTGGAAAGCGGTTATACATGGTGTCAGTTTATGCATCTAAGGCTACTCAATCCACCCTATTCATCTCAGAGCTCGAGAAACTTTTTCGATTTCTGAGACTGGAATTGGATGGAACTGGAACTGGAACATAACGATTGGGGAAATAATACACCAAACACTAGAGGGAACCTGCTATTCAATTGGTGGGCCTTAATGCGAAATTGGATCGAAAATGCAGAATTGGATGAGTATGTCCAAAGGCATTCCTACAATTATAGTAGAGTGAGTTGGACACACTTCTCCAGGACACTGACTAGAACACTCTCCTCGAATTCGCTCTACCCACCGTCCAACAGAAATCTGTCAAACGAGGAGATTGACAGGTATCTAAAACTAATGGACGAGACAATTAAACGAACAATGGACAAAACGATACCTCGGTATCAATACACTGACAACGAAGACTTGTTCCGCAATTCAACTATAGACGCACTGCACCGACATAAAAGTAGACTACTCTCAAGACTGAAGACCTTGTACAGACAGTTTACTGACAGACACAACCCGGAGATTTTGACATTAAAGTCGTCGATCAAAAACCTCCAAACATTAATAAAAGAAAATTACAGAGCTTCTGTAAGTTTGTATTGGAACAACAAAATTCAGGCCGTAAACACCAGCAACCCGAATATGTTCCCGCAAATAAATAAAATATTTCGGAGGAAAGATCAAAACGACCTTTCATGTCTAAAAATCGCCCGAACGACTGACAACGAACGCATACTCTCAACAGCAGGCATAGATCCAAATGAAGCTGTTGATGATGACAACTTCTTTGTAATCGAAGATCCGCAGGAGAAGGTCGAGGCTATAGGAGCGACTTTCCAGAAAGTGTACGAGACAAATGACATCATTGGTCCCAACCACGACCTGGAAAATCGAGTCCTTGTGCACAATTTCTACCTTCGAAATGAAATAGTGAACTGGCGAATCAAGAACTCGGGTTTCACCCAGTTCAGTGACGAGAACATGGCAAATAATGTCATCGCCAATGAAAGGGAACAACCCCCGTTCATTTCGAGGGAAGAGCTTCAAACGATCTTCGACACAATAAGAAGTAAGAAATCAGTGGGAACCGATGGCATACCGAACATTGTGCTTCGACATCTCCCACTAGAAGCGGTGGACATTTATACCACCCTGTTTAACAATGCAATGAATAATGCACATTATCCAGCGCATTGGAAAACTGCGGTGGTACATCCCATCCCCAAAAGGGATAAAGACACCTCCAATCCGGCGAATCTCCGGTCGATCAGTCTCCTTCCAAATATCAGTAAGGTTTTCGAAAAAGTTATCAATAGAGTCCTGAAAAAGTGGGTTGAGGACAAAAATATAGTTCCGGATAATCAGTTCGGTTTCAAGGCGGGCATGATGTTATTCATGCCGCGTCTAAACTGGTTTCTGATGTCCAATGGAACAAAGCCAAGAAACAGTGCACGGGTGCCTGCCTGATTGACTTGGAGAAGGCTTTCGATACCGTATGGTTAGAGGGACTCTTCTACAAGTTGGACAGACTGGGCATTAGTAAACCACTGCTGTATATTCTTTTCAATATGCTCACAGATAGACAGTTCATCGTGAAAAATGGAGATGTGACTTCTATTGGCACATTTAACATTAAAAAGGTGCGGTCAATTCGCCAATCCTTTTCAACATTTACACAAGTGATCTGATAGGTTCTCTTCACCATGCCATAGCGTACGCAGACGATCGCGTACAGATCAGGTCCAAAGATTGAGGTTATAAACATTCTTTTGCAACGTGACTTCGATAAAATTAAACAATATTGCGACGACTGGAAGTTGAAGATCAACTTTCAGAAGTCGGAAACCATTCTGTTTAGGACGCCGTTGTCTGGGGCCTCTGCGGATACCAGAAAGAATTGGCGAAAGTTTCAGATCGTGGGACAACACGGGCAGCCACTTGTTTGTCGTAATGTAGTCAGATACCTTGGGATCTGGCTAGATCAATATCTGTATTTAAACAAACATATAGATGTTGCTGCTTTTGCCTTTACAAAGGACTGTTTTATAGCAGGCAACTCGATGCGAGGGTAAAGGTGATCTGCTACATGGCCCTTATTCGGCCTATGCTTACATTTGGTTGTCCCGTGTGGTTCAACGTGAGAGCCAGTCTTTTGGAAAAGATTCGGGTGTTTGAGAGGGCTTGCCTTATGGCTTGTCTTCGCTTATACAGAACACCAGAGTCGGAGTACATAAAATTCTATCCGAATGAGGTCTTGTACAATAGGGCGAACCTAATACGAGTGGACAATTTTGTTATTAAGTTAATTCGAAGGCACATTGCAAGAGCAATGACCTCGTCGAACAACCTGATCTCTGGGGCTTACTACCCCAATTATATGTATCACGAGAGAGTTCGCTTTGACGGCTTTATTCCTCCAGAAGCGTTCCTCTACCTCGACAAACAAGGTCTGATCCAGGATAGATTAGCGGTGCCGTTAATCTTCCACGTCGCTCGAACAGCTGCGGACAGGCGACTCAACTACGACAGAGACGTTGCACACGGCAGTGCGGAGCGTCTCCGTTTTAGTAGGGCGGTAGGGGGTCGTGACATGAGGGATGTTGCTCGGCAGCACCAACAATTTTGGTGGCTTGCCGAAGAAGGGGAAGCTCCATTGTCGAATCTCTCCAATACTAGATAGCTTCGTTAGGAAGCAGAGCGGGTCTGCCTTTTATTTAGTCATGGCCGGCTTACATAGATTTAGGTAGGATTAAGGTAGATTTAAGAACAATAATTATAAAAAAAAATAAAAAATAAAAAAACAAAAAAAGAAAAAAATAATAATAAAAAAATTATAAAAACTGAAAAAAAAAAAAAAAACAAAAAAAAAATTAAAAAACAACAGAGATGGGTAACATCTTCTAATAAAAGTGGTAATCCACACAAAAAAAAAAGAAATGGTACTTAAATAATACATTAAGTTAGCTTAAGTAGGTTAAGTAGATTAAGATTTATTTTAGGTAGTTTTTAGAGTTTAGTCTTAAGTTTTATGTTATAACAAAAAAAAATGTGAATTCACTAAGTTTTTTTTAAATTAACAAATATGTTTTCTTAGTTTTAATTATATCCAATGTAAAAAATAAAAAATAAAATTCTGAACGATAAGTCGAAAGACAAAATTTAATTGTTAGGTTTAACTTAGAGTGTCCGCATGGGGCCAGTAAGTTAGAATAAGATAGTTTTCTAAGTTATTTAAGCTAATTTTTAAGCGTTTTTTGTCTAGCATGTAAGAATCAATGAATTAATAAAATAAAAATGCATTTAAAATGAAAAAAAAAATGAAATGCGGCGCCGATCATCAGATCGTGGGAAACGGGTTCAAACCCAGGCAAACCTTGAACTTTTTTTTTTTTTTTTCAAATTGTTTGAAGTGTAAAGTGAAGAAAGTGCAAAGACATCACAAATCACGCGATGGATGGTGGAGAGCGTTCCGCTCTTCCCATAACGGGAGGTGCCGTGGCGAAAGCCATCAGAAGGAGGAGGAGGTTAGGAACCACTGCTAACCTAACTAAAGTAAAAATAAGTGCTGCTTTAACAGCTGAAACAGCAACAGCGACACAACAAAACAAAAAACAAGATGATGCGTTAATGCACATCTCTGATGAGGTCCATTATAAGGGGGGCAACAACGACTTTGCCTCTCTAGCGGCATCTGAGTCGGAAGATGAGGATGAGGAAATAAAAGAGATACACTGCAGCATGGAAAAGCTGAGAGAAAAAGTACTTGCTATTAAGAAAAAACAAACTGCACGTAGACAGAGGGAGCAATCCGAAGTAGAGAGCTCCCAACAAGAAAAGCAACAAGAGCAGAAACAACAACTGCAACAAACACAAAACCAACAGCAGCAGAAACACCAACTGCAGCAAACAAAACAGCAGCTGCAGAAACAGCAACAGCTACAAAAACAACAACAGCTGAAGCCACAGCAGCTGAAAAAACAGCAGCAACAACAACAGCAGCAGCAGCAACAACAACAACAGCGGAAGCAACAACAACAGCGGAAGCAACAACAACAACAGCAGCAACAGCAAAAGAAGAAGGAGAAGGTTCCTCCTATCAACACCTTTAAATCAGAGGTAAATGCAACCAAGGACCTGTGTAAGTTGGTCATTGGTAATAATTTCAACATTAAGAGATTGGGGAACGATCGCCATGCCATCCACTGTAATACAGTGGAGGGTTATGCGAAAGTGAAAGAGCTCCTAAAAGAAACGACGACGGAGCACTACTCATTCACACCGAAGTGTGAAAAGCGGCAATCAATGCTGCTGAAGGGGTTGGAACCGTCTTCTGATCCTGAGGAGATCCTGGCACTGCTTAAAGAGAAGGAGTGCGAAGGACTCAACTTTGTGGGGGTAAAACCATTTACCACAGCTAGAGCCAGGCGGGAGAAACGGGATCTGCCGTTCTTCCTGGTGCAGCTCAGTCCCGAAAGCCGTCTGGATAGTCTAAGGAGTATCAATGTCCTAGACTACCAGGTGGTTCACTGGGAAAAATTAAAAAGGAGCGAAGGCGTTATACAATGCGTTCGCTGCCAGAGGTTCGGGCACGCCACGTCGAACTGCCATATGTAGCCTCGATGCGTGAAGTGCGCAAAGAACCACAGTTCCGAGGAGTGTGCTCTGGGTAGGGACGGAGCATCCGATAGGACGCAGCTCTCGTGCGTGTTATGTGGAAACGTGGGACACACCGCAAACTATCGGGGTTGTCCTAAGTTCGCTGACATTAAAAAAAACAAAACTGGCTCGGCAACAGAAGGTGGAGGTCAAACGTTCACCTGTTAGGTTTCAAACACCAGCCGTCACGTCCCAAATCTCCTACGCCCAAATGGTGTCTGGTAGGGGGGCTACGGCACAGTAAGCGGCTGTTGCTTCTCCGGCGCCAATGCTGAGAACAACAGAAGCTGCACCTAACATGCTGGCCATCTTGCTCGCAATCCAAGGGCAGATGGCACAGCTGCAACAGCAGGTGCAAGAACAGGTCAAGCGGGTGGACCAGATCTACGCGATGCTGCCGGGCCTAACGCAACACATGTCGTAATGGGTACGCACATGGTGGAGCAAACCTTGAAGGTCCTTGCGGTGAATGGTAATTCACTGATTAGGATCGAACGAAGAGCCGCGATGTTTAAATTGCTACAAGACCAAACTCCTGATGTGCTTTTCGCTAGCGAAACCAAGCTAACCGATAAGCACAAACTGGAGTACAATAATTATATTGTTAGAAGAAGAAACCGGCCCAGATCCAAACGTGGAGGCGGTGTCGCGATCTTCATTAAAGAAGGTATAAAATTTCACAGAGTGTACAAGAGAGTGTTGCGCAGGTTCCGGGTGTTGGAGGCAGTCGTCATTTACATCCCGCTCCGCAGTGGAAAGCGACTGTACTTGGCCTCTGTTTATGTACCTGAGGCCTCACAATCCACTTTATTTATAACAGAGCTCGACACGCTTTTTCGACTTCTGAGGCTGGAATCAGGGGAGAATTATTTTATAATCGGCGGGGACTTCAACGCTAGACACAGAGATTTGGGAAATAATTTGCCAAATACTAGAGGGAACCTACTACTCGATTGGTGGGGTCAGCACGATGCCATGTATAGACTCGGTCTTAAAGCGACGGATAACCCGTCGTTTCCCAGAGGCGGGTCTTATTTGGATCTATTACTGTACGACGAACGTATACGACTGACAGGTACGAATTTACAAACGCTTAACTGTCTGTGCACATTTGTGCACAGCGACCATTGCGGTTTTAGCACCGAAATCACAGTTCCCAACGAAATTGCGGAATTGGAGGAGTTCGTCCAAAGATACTATTACAACTACAGTAAGACTCGATGGACACGCTTCTCCGCAACCTTGACAAGAGCACTCTCCTCGAACACGCTCCACCCACCGTCCAATAGGAATTTATCAAACGAGGAGATCGATAAGTACGAGTACCTTAAACGAATGGACCAGACAATAAAACAAACTATGGACACTACAATACCGCGGTATAAACAAACGACTAACGAAGATCTGTTCCGTAATCCTACTATTGACGCACTGCACCGACAGAAAAGCAGACTTCTGACAAGACTTAAAAACTTATACAGACAGTTTACAGACAGACAAGACCCAGAAATTAGGACACTGAAGTCGTCGATTAAAAATATTCAAATGCTAATCAAAGAGAATTACAGAATTGCTGTAAGTTTATATTGGAACAACAAGGTTCGGGCTGTAAACACCAGCAACCCGAATATGTTCCCGCAAATAAATAAACTATTTCGGAGAAAAAATCAAAACGACCTTCAGTGTCTTAAAATAGCCCGGACAACAGACAACGAACGATTACTAACAATAGCACGCATTGATACAAATGAGGCCGCTGATGTTGACGACTTCTTTGTGATCGAGGATCCACAGGAGAAGGTTGAGGCCATAGGGGCGACTTTCCAGGAAGTATACAAGGCCAATGATATCATTGGCACTAATTATGACCTGGATAATCGCGTCTTGGTGCATAACTTCTATATTCGAAATGAAGTAGAGAATTGGCGATCCGAGGGCTCTGGATTCACCCGGTTCAGCGACGAAAATATGGCAAATAATGTCATTGCCAGAGAAGGTGAGCTACCCCCGTTCATTTTGAAGGAAGAACTCGACACAATCAGAAGTAAGAAATCAGTGGGGATCGATGGTATTCCGAACATCGTGCTTCGACATCTTCCTCTAGAAGCGGTGGACATTTATACCACCCTGTTTAATAATGCAATGAATAATGCACATTATCCAGCGCATTGGAAAACGGCGGTGGTTCAACCTATCCCCAAAAAGGGAAAGGATATATCCAATCCGGCGAATCTCCGGTCGATAAGTCTCCTTCCGAATATCAGTAAGGTGTTCGAAAAAGTAATCAATAGAGCTCTGACTAGGTGGGTTGACGGCAAACATATAGTTCCGGATAATCAATTCGGTTTTAAGGCAGGACATGCTTTCTCACATGCCGCGTCTAAACTGGTGTCCGATATCCAATGGAATAAAGGCAAAAAACAGTGTACTTGTGCCTGCCTAGTTGACTTGGAGAAGGCTTTCGACACTGTATGGTTAGAAGGTCTTTTCTATAAGCTGGCAAGTTTGGGGATCAGTAAACCACTCTTGTACATTCTTTATAATATGCTAACCAACAGACAGTTCATCGTGAAAAATGGTGATGTGACTTCTGTTGGAATATTTCAAATTAAAAATGGTCTTCAGCAAGGCGCGGTCAATTCACCGATCCTATTCAATATTTATACAAGCGACTTGATAGGTTCACTTCCCCATACTATTGCGTACGCAGATGACTTGATAGCGTACAGAACAGGTCCAAAAATCGAGGTCATTAATAGTCTCTTACAGCGTGACTTCGATAAGATAAGACGATTTTGCCATGACTGGAAGTTGAAAATCAACTTTCAGAAGTCGGAAACCATTTTTTTTTAGGACGCCGTTGTCTGGAGCCTCAAGGGATACCAGAAAAAATTGGCAAAAGTTCTCGATCATTGGACAACACGGACAGCCTATTGCCTTTCGAAATGTAGTCAGATACCTTGGGATCTGGCTAGATCAGTTTCTGTATTTTAACAAAAAATGTAGATGCTGCTCTAGCCAGAGCCAAAGGCACTTTTGCCCTCAAAAAGAGACTGTTTTATAGCAGCCAACTCGATGCGAGGGTAAAGATAATCTGCTACATAGCCCTTATCAGGCCCATGCTGGTATTTGGGTGTCCCGTGTGGTTCAATGTACGAGCAAGCTTAATAGAAAAGATTCGGGTGTTTGAGAGGGCTTGCCTTAGGGCTTGTCTTCGCTTGTACAGAACACCAGAGTCGGAGTACAAATTTTTTTATCCTAATGAAGTCCTTTACAACAGGGCGAACCTAATACGAGTGGACAACTTCGTAATTAAGCTGACTCGAAGGCACATTGCAAGGGCAATGGCCGCAACGAATAACCGATATCTGGGGCTTACTACCCCAATTACCTTTATCATGAGAGTGTGCGCTCTAACGGCTTCGTTCCACCGGAAGCATTCTTCTACCTTGATCAAATAGGGTTGATCCAGGATAGATCAGTGGTCCCGTTAATCTTCCATGTCGCTCAGACAGCTGGGGACAGGCGACTCAACTACAACAGAGACGTCGCACACGGCAGGGTGGATCGTCTCAGGTTCAGTAGGGCGGTGGGGAATCGCGATAAGAGGGATGTCGTTCGGCAGCACCAGCATTTCTGGTGGTTGAATGATGGGGAAGAAGTTTCGTCGTCGTTTCCGTCAATTACGGACCAGCCTCACTAATGAGGCAGAGCTGACCAATCTATTTGCTCTGTAAATAGCGATGGCCAGCTTACATAGGTTTAGGTTAGCATTTAAGTAATATATATATATATTAGTATATACGAAGGTATATACTAATGTATGTATATAATTGTGTATAATGTCTATGTGTGTGTATGTACGTATTGTATGTAGGTTAGGTAGATTAAGGTTTATTTTAAGTTAGATATTAAGCTCTTATAAAAAAAAAAAATAATGTCCATATGCTAAGTTTTTTGTTAATAATTTTTTTCTTAGCCTAAGTACAAAAAATAAATATATATTAATAAAACGCAAATAAAGTCGAAAGACATAGATATAAGAATTTAGAGTAGCTTAGAGTGCCTGTGTAGGGCCAGTAAGTTAATATAAGATTGTTTAGTAATTTTAAGCTAGCATTTAAGCATTTTTTGTTAGTATGTAAGAATTAATGATTAAGGAAATAAAATGCATTTAAAACTAAACTAAACTCCAAGGTATGGTTGCGGATATTCCAACCAACGCCAGGACAAGCTAATACTGTGAGGAATTTTGACGTCAGACGGCTACAATCGCAAGAGATTGGCAAATCCTTTTCCGATCAAGTGTTTCTTAATCTCTTAAGAGGTTCCTTGCAACCAGCATCTAGCATCGAAGATCAGTGGCAACACTACCAAAAGCCATAAGAGATGCCACCACTGATGTGCTGGGTTTCACTCGATCACCACAAGGAAACCCCTGGTTTGATGACGAATACCGGCACGCACATGCAACTAAGCAAGATGCATTAAAGCGGCGCTGCATAGGAGGACTAAATCTGGTCGCATACAAGATATTATCTACTGTTTTGAGTGAACGCCTGAAGCCGGGAAATCTTGAAGATAGCGGACGTGTTTTCTCTAAGTTTCGTGGGGTGTAAACTATTTGATTAATTACGTTTAGTTCTTTTCATATAAGTTCTTAAAATGCAGTGCTAAATTTGCAATAAAAAAAATAGATCGCGCTGACGAGACCAAAATCACTTGCTTTGACTGTAAAATCTGTTTCCATTGTCCGTGTGCAAAATTGACTCTGTCGGATATTGAGTACATGAATACTCGCAATGTCCCATATCGTTGTGACAAATGTACCGCTTTTTGTCGCGAGTCTCTGCTGCAAGAAAGTGTTTCGTTCCCATCGGTATCGGCAGCAACAACAGTGGCTGGTGCAAAAGCGGAATCAGCAAACAGTCGCTAATCTGCAGAGGACCACTGAGACGACGGATGAACGGCAAGCAACAGCATATGTTCTACCACGACAGCCCTTATATGTTTAAAGGAAATCAACTGTGACTTTCTCAGCACAATTGGTCAGCTGAAAGAGGAGAATGAGAAGCTTATTTCGAGAGCTGCATCGCTGGAGAGCAGACTGAACTGGAGAGAGCAGAAATGCGTTGAAAATATGATCGAGATTACTGGTGTGCCTGGAGTCAGCAATAACAATGCAGAAGAATGTGTTCAGGTAATTTTTAACAAGGCGTTGGATGTCTCCCTGTCTACTTCAGATATCCAGAAATGCTACATAAAACGTGTATGGAAGAAAAACAACAACAACGAGCATAGTGATAGGATTTGTGTTCAATTTTCTTGTTTAGAGGCAAAAGAAAGAGTGCTGAAAGCGAAAAAAAGTGCACTGAACAAATTAAATTCGTCTTTATTTGTCGCAGGCACTAAGAACAATGTTAACATAAATAATTGCTTTACAAAATATACTAGAGCCTTATTTACGGAAGCCAAAAAAGTTAAAGCTGAAAAAAATTATAAATATCTTTGGTTTCAAAATTCGCAAATCCTAATGCGTAAAGCCGAAAAGAGTAGTGTTGTTGCTATTAGATCATTTCTTGATTTCTCAGCATTGAGAGACTAACAATTGTCTTTCATTTTATTTAATTATTTCTTTTTTAAATATCAATAATAATCTGCTAAGCAACAACCCAACCCCTAATACCATTGTAAACTTTAATGATGAAAAATTTGTTTGTAATTCAATTAAGGGCAAAGCTTTTTTTGTTGTGCATCAGAACATACGTAGTTTACGTCAGAATTTTGATCTGTTAGTGTGTAATCTAGAAGCGCTTGTGTTCTTACCCGATTTGTTTTTGTAAGTGAGATATGGATTTTTGACTGCGAAAAAGATGATTATCATATTCCGGGTTATACTTTCTATGTTAACATTAATGAAACGTATGCTGCAGGTGGAGTAGGAGTTTTTGTCAGTGATTCCCTGAATTCTGATGACTATAAAGTAAATTGTCCTAATTAATTGAGCGCTGACGTAATTGAATTGTCTTGCAAGATATGCGATGATGTTTTTAAATTTGTTTGTGTATACAGGTTACACCTTTATGATATTCAAGTGTTTTTGAAAGAATTTTCAGTGCTCCTTAGAAACGAAAAAGTGGCTAATCTTATTTTCCTGGGTGATTTTAATATTGACTTTTTAACTACCAGTACTAAGTCTGATCTTTATCTTACTATAATTGCTGAGCATGGTCTATCTTCTTTCATAAACTAAGTAACTAGACCAATTTTAAGTACTTGCTTAGATCATGTTTTGGATCGTTTTGCTAAAATACCCATAAACGAATGTGCTGGTATTAATTTTGATCTCCGGATTACCGATCACTGCATGAATGGTATTCTGCTCAGTGCTTTAAAAAATAAAAAATCTGCTAAGCATATTTCGTCGCCTAAAGTTACGAAAGTAAATTTCGACCTGCTAAATATTGAACTATGTTCTGAAACATGGGAGAAAATTTATGAGTATGACCTGTTTTTAGCATTTCTTAAAAATTACATAAACAGTTTTACATATACTATTGTGTGAAAAAAATCGGATGAAATGTTAAAACCATGGATTACTTATTCTCTCTTAAAAAGAATTAAGCTTAAATAAATTAGGAAAAAAATGCTTCAAACATCCCCTTAATACAGCGCCGAAAACTCGCTTTACGTTATTGAGTAAGGAAGTTAACAACAGTATACGGTTATCTCACGATAGATACTTCTACTCAAAAGTACGTAATGCACTTGGTAATCCTAGAAAGGAATGGAGAGCTATAAATAGTAAAATTGATGGCAACTCTCTTAATCCCTCTAAATCTATAGGTCTATCCGATGATGGCGTTACTATTGATGATCCTACTTTGGTTTTAGGGACGGCCTTGCTACAGAAGATGCCCTCTTGGAGTTTTCCTGTTTTATTAATAAAGCTCTGGATGATAAAAAGTTTTGCGCTGGGCTGTTTGTAGACATAACCCAAGTTTTTGACATGGTCTCCCACAGCATTCTTCTAAATAAATTAAACCATGTAGGATTTCGTGGTTTTATTTATAGCTGGTTAGAACTCAAAAAGTCATAGTATGTAACTCTGTCAGCAGTTCAAAAACTATGAACTTAGGTGTGCCACAGGGATCGGTCCTTGGTCCCATGTTGTTCCTAATTTATATCAACTCTTTATTTATCCAACCGTTCAAAGGAAAAGTGACAGCTTTCGCAGATGATCTTGGCATTGCATATCTCTAGGATAGTGCTCTGAACTTAAGTGCGAATATAAATCATGATGTTTACCTCTTGAGACTGTGGTTTTCGGAACATAAACTGATTGTCAGCAGCTAAACTAAATTAATGCACTTCAGTCTAAATTAATGCAAGAATCCCTTAGCTTTGAAATTGTCTTTCATTCAAACAATTGCGAAAGGTCCAATGTGTCAAATTGTGTTTGTACTGAGGAAGTCACTAGGACAATGTTGATTGATCAGGCATCTTGTAACTCACGCTGTTTTTGAATTGAAACAGTAAATGAGTTTAAATATCTAGGCATAACTTTTGACAAAAACATGGGTTGGTCCAATCATATTTCGATTCTAAAACAATATTTGCAATCTACAGAACGTAGCTTGTATCGTCTTAAAAAAATTTCTGACAAAAAAACTTTAAAAACAGTATTTTATGGAATTTTTCGATCAAAACTACAGTATGGTATAAGTTGTTGGGGTTGGGCTTACCAAACAAGGCTTGAACCATTGATAATTTTGCAGAAGTGCGCTATAAGAAAAGTATGTGGGGTCAATTGGTTAGCTCCTTCCATAGTCTTGTTCAGGCCATTAAAAATTCTGCCACTAAAACATTTGTACTATTTTAAAGTTTTAAAATTTTTTTTCATGAGAGCTGGTTATTTACATTTTTACATACATTTCGTATTTATAACACTCGCAATTTGCGTAGCAATTTAATTAATGTTGTCGTTATTCCTCCTTTCCGAACTACTCTACTCAAAAACTTTTACTCCGTCGTATCGTGTAAATTATTCAATACACTTCCTATTAATATTTGGCGAATAAGATCCTTGTCTCAATTCTTAAATCGTGTAAAAATGTGGCTTTTTTGACTTTGATCACAAAGAAATTAAGGTTTTGTTGCCGTAAATATGTACATCACTTTGTTCTTATGCTAATGTATCAATATTCATTTATATGCTATCTCTTTAAGTTATTTTTTTTTCTTTCTCTCTCTTTTATTGTTTATGTATTGTAAATTTCAGTATAAATAAATTAAATTTATCTTTTTGTATTGTACAGTCACCCCACACTTTAAAGTATTTTTTTTTATATAAAGTGGCATTACCACTATTTATTATTATATAAATACTATTGTCACTACTTATTCTTAGTTGTAATACTATTATAATAAATTAGGTCAATGGAAAGTTTGTTAACTAAAGAACAATGAATAAAGAATAAAGAAAGAATAATAAAGAACCTGATAGGTCCATATCAGTGTAGTTTCAGACCAGGAAAGTCCACCGTCGACGAAATATTCACACTATGGCAGATCTTAGCGAAAATCCGTGAGCTTCAGATCGATACAACAACAAAAACACTGTGGCGCTGGCAGCCCGGTATGGGCCATGGCCTAGCTTCTTGACACTCATTTGTGTTGCTCATGTTGTCATTTTTGTCACATTTGAGCGGGGCCTACGGTTTATCGCCGAGTCCGAACGGCACTCCTTTGAACGTTTTTCGTAGGCAATTTTACTTTCGGGAGTTTGCCATTGCCCGCCGAAAGAGTGATGGCGATTTGAAAAATTGTTGGTGACTCAGTCAAGAATCGAACCCAGACTATCTGCGTGATAATCCAATGAGCTAACTATTGTGCCATCGCCATCGCCAGATCGATACACAACACTTATTTATCGATTTTAAGGCCGCGTATGATAGCATCTATAGAGATGAACTTTACAGAACAATGTCTATTTTTGGCATCCCTGCCAAAGTCGTATATCGGTACAGGATGACGATGGAGAATGCACGCTGCCCCATCAAGGTCGGTAAACATCGCACCGAGACTTTGATGTCAAAAAAGGATTAAGATAAGGCGATGCGCTGTCATGCGATTTTTTCAACATCATACTTGAAAAAATAGTGCAGAACTCATGAGCAAACACAAGAGGCACAATCTTTCGAAAGTCTGTCCGATAACTCGCATAGGCCAACGATATTGACATAATCGGAAGAAAGCAGCGTGGTGTCAGTGGCGTTTTCGCGAGTATTGAGATGGAAGCTGCGAAAATGGGTCTAGCGGTCAACGAGGGCAAGACCAAGTATATGTTGTCAAGCAATACGGACACTAAACACCGACATCCCGGACAGAACGTCACCTTTTACAAATATAACTTTAAGGTAGTTCACCACTTTGTTTACCTGGGTTCCGCTATAAATCCAGACAACACCAGCGCTGAAAACAAACGAAGAATAACTCTTGCGAATCGCTGCTAAGAAGGCAATTGACTAGCAAAGCCCTCTCTCAAGGAACGAAAGTTACCCTATATAAGACCTTAATAACCCCATTGCTGCTCTATGGCGCAGTCGCATGGACATTATCAAAAATGGATGAGGGTGCTCCTTCGAGAGGAAAATTCTTCGAGTGATTTTTGGTTCCGTTTGCATTGGCGGTGAGTGGAGGAGGAGATACAACGACGAACTGTATGGACTATACAGTGACATCGACCTAGCCGTAAGAGTGAAGATCCAACGACTAAGATGGCTGGGTCATGTAGAGCGGTGACACTAATGCTCCGGTCCGAAAAGTCTTTGAATCCACCCCCGAGGGACAGCGCTGAAGAGAAAGACTGAGATTCTTGTGGCGCGGCCAAGTGGCAGTCAATTTAGCGTGCAAAACTGGAAGCAGCTAGCAAAAGATCGAGCTAGCTAGAGATGCTTGCTGATTGAGGCCCGGGTCCACCCCGGACTGTAGCGCCACCGTAAGTAAGTAAGTATTTATTATTTAAGAAATTATTTTTAGTATTGTAAACAATTAATATTTTATAATGAAATATTTACAGTTAAAAAGAAATATCTTCAAATAAATTCTTAAATTTAATCAATGATCATTTGTTGTTTAAATAATAACATACACATAACGTTTAACAATTTTGTTGACTGATTTTCTAAAAATAAATAAATGAAAAATAGTAATTAACAAAGACAACTCCCAATTAGAGTATCGTGGTATATACGTGATTAAATCAAGAATCCAGTGTTGCATAACTTTAGGATCATACAAACTCTCCATCATACAAACTCTCCACGTTGGAGAGTTCAGTTTTTTCCCCAGTTTCAAACCAGAAGTTACCAGAAAGAACTAGAACCCGACAAATGTGGTATAAATACAAAATGAGAAACTGCGGACAATAAGTTGATTTTTGGAAAGCGATAGAAAAGGAGCAAAGTCTTAATAAGTGAAAGATAAGAGATTTGAATTGTGAAATATTGTAGTAGTGAAATTATTTGTGAATTAATTGAAAGTTGTATTTAAATAATATAAATAGAGTGTTTTGAAACCGAATAACGTTTTATCATTTCGAACCCAAACTGAAATATTACAGTATTATTAAACGTTAAATAAACAAACTAACACGTACTTTCGCTTAGTTTTAACAACACCATCTAATTATCACCAAAATTACTTCCAGTATGATCTTGTACCGATGGAATGTTAATCAAAATGGAAAAACGAACTTATTATAAAAGCGAATTACAATGCAATCAGGAGAAAACTTTGATTCTAACGCATGCAATCATACGAGGGCGGGTCAATAAGTCCGTGACTTTTTGAATTTCTGACTGCTCCTGTCAACAGGCATCTGTCAGTTGACTCCTGTCAAAATTTAAACTTGCTGCGTCAGTTAGTTTGTGTTTGACAGCTATTTTTATCAGAAAAAAACCATTACCGAGACCAAGGCTAAGCTTGATAAATACTATGGGGACTCTGCACCATCGATTTCAATGGTAAAAAAGTGGTTTACTGAATTTCGTTGTGGCCGTACAAGCACTGAAGATGCCGAACGTCCTGGACGCCCAGTTGAGGTCTCTACACCCGAAACAATCGAAAAAATTCACGATATGGTGTTGGCCGACCGAAGATTGAAAGTGCGAGAGATTGTGGAAGCCGTAGGGATCTCGCATGGCTCAGTGGTTTCAATTTTGAATGATCACTTGGGCATGAGAAAGCTTTCCGCAAGATGGGTGCCGCGTTTGCTCACAGTCGACCACAAACGCAATCGTGTAACAACTTCACAGGAAGGTTTGGCGTTGTTTAATCGCAATATGGAGGAGTTTTTGCGCCGTTTTGTAACCGTGGACGAAACATGGATCCATCACAACACACCAGAGAACAAACAACAGTCAAAACAGTGGGTTTCTAAGGGTGAATCGGCGCCAAAGAAGGCCAAGGTGGGTTTGTCAGCCAATAAAGTTATGGCGACTGTTTTTTGGGATGCACGTGGGATAATCCACATTGACTACCTTCAAAAGGGAAGAACAATCAATGGGGAATATTATGCCAACTTTTGGATTGGACCGATTCAATGACGATTTGAAAAAAAACGACCTCATTTGGCCAAGAAAAAAGTTCTTTTCCACCAAGACAATGCAAGGGTGCACACATGTGCAGTTTCCATGGCAAAAATCCATGAATTGGGCTATGAATTGCTCCCTCATCCACCCTATTCTCCAGATTTGGCTCCGAGCGACTACTTCTTGTTCCCAAACCTGAAGAAATGGCTTGGTGGAAAAAGATTTGACTCCAATGATGAAGTCATCTCGCAAACAAAGGCCTATTTTGAGGACCTCGACAAATCATTTTTTTTGGAAGGGATAAAAAAATTGGAGAAGCGTTGGACAAAGTATATAGAGCTCAAGGGAGACTACGTTGAAAAATAAAATTATTTTTTTATCAAAAAATCTGTGTTTTAATCCAAAAGTCACGGACTTATTGACCCGCCCTCGTATATATAAGAACACATGTAATTCAAATTATACAAGGTTAAGTAAATAAAATCAGATCATCGTCTAAAACTTACGCAATTCTTTTGAAGAGATATTAAAAGTTGTTTCGACCGTAAGGGGAACACAGAAAACACGTGCGTCATCAAAGCAGCGTTAAATGCATCAATGCTTTAAAGAACAAATGAAGGGAGGGGCTCACCGTGATATTGGTCTACCGATGAAATAAAGACACTTGGGGCAAGCGACCAGACTTTCAACAACGGGGTGATACTCTTAGACGTAACATTACCAGAGCCACCAAAGAAGGCAGAACCCCATACTTCCAAAATATCTGTCACTTATCATACTTATCACTTTATAGAAACAACGCAAAAGTGACTAGAAAGGAACCTTTCCGAAAGATGGAAACACAGTATTTGGTTCTGCTATCAAAAGGACAGAAGCATCCTAGTTAGCTACCTGTCTATCGCCAAAAATACTTCTTGGATACTATCAGAAAGATTTTCGAGAGGCTTATTTAAAATAAACTGCTTGCGGTGAAATAAGAGACGAGACCTCTCAGACAACTAATTTGGCCTTAGAGAATGGCGAACAACTGTTGATGCCATGCGAGCGGTAGTCGATCAAGGGTGCATTCGAGGGAGAAAGATGTCTTTGCGACACAAAATAGTACTGTGCAATAGTAACGATGAACTTTAAAAACATTTTCAATTATGCGAACTGGTTATTGATTAGAAGGGAACTTGCTGGGATGAACCCACCGTGCTGTTTTCTGGAAATTGTATCAGCTATTGATAGTGGCAGGAAGCTAAAGTACTATTCAAATAAAGGCGTAAACTTCTTAAAAGTCACTACGAGAGTCCCATAGGTATTGGGACAATATCATGACAGAACGAGTACTTAAAGAAACAAGATCTTGATTCCTAGCTTAAAGCAATGATTTATTTTGGGAGGTTAAGGTTAAGTGGCTCAGTCTCGTTTTGGCACTTGCGCAGTGTGTAGGCATCATGCTTCCCTTCTCCCAAAAAAAAAGAAAAGCTAAAATTGGCAATTGAATAATAGGGTCTCGTCAATAAACACTCGAGAAACTACATTATATCTCCTAATCTTCCTATTTCTGGTATATGACTCGGAAAAATAGATGCTAGCCAAGGCGAATTTTTTATCCCGTTTGCCTTGACTGGTTTTGGAGAAAGAGATATACGAGTAATTGTGAACGAGCACCAACACTTGAGTGGTGGTGACATGAGTGAAAGTGCACTTTAGCATTAATGAAGTATATGACAGGTAGCCAGTTAGCTGAAGACCGTGCCAATTGGAAAGTTTTATTGGATGGTGCCATTACAGACTGGAACCTAATTTAACGCAATGTAATATTAGGATGTTTTTAAAACAATTTAAATGAAAATTCATATTCAGTTTCAATTATTTAAAAAAAAGATTAGTTGCAAGCTTCACAATAACGAGTTACTATAGATTAGCAAGCATATGTTTGTATAAAAACCAAGCTTATCCGCCACTAATATTGTTATGCCGAAATCGAATGTTTCCCAAAGGCTCAAGATTAGTAAGTAAACACCAAACTTAGTGAACTCGCGAGTCTCATTAAAATACCAGTTACTACAATATAAGGTGTTAACATTATTTCTCTGGCAAACTATAATCATTCAGTTCTTTGGCGAAAGAGCTTATCTTTATCACCGAAATATTATGGCATTATGGTGAGCACCACTTTTGGGAATTTCGGCGCAATTTTAAATTGTACATATTGTAAACATACTTCGTTAAAGTGGAAAACTAATTCCAACTTTTATACGCTGCATTATACTGACAAAAGTTATCTCGATACTGTAGAATAAAATGTCCTCGTTGGTCATTTCATTTCATTTTAAATTCATTTTTTATTAATTTAAATTCAGAAATTCTTACAAGCTATACAAAAAAACGCTTAAAAATTAGCTTAAATAACTTAGAAAACTATCTTATTCTAACCTACTGGCCCCATGCGGGCACTCTAAGTTAAACCTAGCAATTAAATTTTGTCTTTCGACGTACCGAACAGATATTTATTATTATTGTATTTTTTTTTACATTAAGTATAGTTAAGACTAAGAAAATAAATTTTTGAAATTTAAAAACTTAGTAAATTTAAATTTTTTTTTTGTTTTATTATATTATTAAAACTTAAGACTAAAAAACTAAGAACTACCTAAAATAAATCTTAATCTACTTAGCCGCCTTAAGCTATCTTATTGTATAAGTATTATTTCTAAAATATTTTTTTTTTTGGTGTGGTGTGGATAACCACTTTTTTAAGAGAGAGTTACCCATCTCTGTTGTTTTTTTTTATTTTATTTTATTTTATTTTTTTTTTTTGTTATTTTTATATATTTTTTATTTTTTATTATTTTTTTTTGTTTTTATAATTTTTGTTCTTAAAGCTACCTTAACCCTACCTAAACCTATGTAAGTCGGCCATGACTAAATATTAGACAGACCCACTCTGCTCCCTAACGAAGCTACCCTGCACTAGAGGAATTCGACGATGGAGCTTCCCCTTCCCCTTCATTGTCCTCGTTGGTATAAGGCAGTTCTTTCATTCAACAGTTTTAGATAAATCCAATAATCCCAAAAAGCTTATCTGCCTCAATCTACACTACCACGGGTGGCCGTGGTGTAGTGGTACTAGCCATCGCTTCTCACTCGGAGGGTCAAGGTTCGAATCCTACTCATGACAAGTTTTTCATTTGTGTAATTGGAACTCAGTCAGAAAAATCTGCGTGTGAAGGCATAACACTGACATGTAGATTTGGCTGTTGTAGAGTTTCGAGCACAAAATCAACCGTAAAAATTTACAACCTGAATCATTCCAAGTGAAGAAAAACTCTCCGTCCTATTCGGACTCCCACCCCTGGAGAGTCAATATCGAAACCAAATATACCTGAGTTTCAAACCACTACATCACAACAATGATTTCCTTTCTCCTCCTTCTATCTTTCTGCCCGCGCCCTGGCAACAGTATAAGAGTATCATAAACCGCTTGAGACGCGCGTAAAAAAAAAATCATCAAAACATCCTGTATGAACATCAACTATCTAGAAATATTTTAAAAATATTTTAAAATATCTTTATATTTCGCCACTTTCAGACCGCAGCGCACATCAGATCGTATAGGAATTAAGAATATTTTGTCGACACACATTTTAATCTAGACTATTCTAAATCTGAATGCATGATCAAATCCTATACTTGCAAACGAAAACGAATAATATATATTATATATTATTGCGCAATGGATCAGAAAAGAATAGGGTTGCTTTCATTGTGGCACCTTAAGTACAAAATAATATAGAAAGTTTATAATAAATCAGTGACCAATTGGTGACCACAAACAGGTAAATACAAAATGTTGGCCGAAGGCAAGGGAAATCATTTCCAAGAGTGGCAATTTAAAAAGGTCCGTTAAACTACGAAAACGAAGACGTAGTAGCGGAAAAAATTTTGAAATAATGAACAAATCACATAGATCCAAAATATTAGTAATTATTCAGCAGAGCGGCATTTAATCTGCAGTGTTAGAAGTTAGGGTATGGAATAATTGCGCCGAACACTTGCAGTGTAGTAATCGTTATGAAATATAATACAAACATTGAAAAAAAGAACAAAAATTCTATCACATCTCATCACAAAAAGTACAAAATACACAATAGCACCTGGAATTTGTTATTTAAAAGGGCCTCGTTAATTAAAATTAAGAAAACTTAATCAAAACTAAGATGCCGCCAATAAAAAATGCAGCCAAGTACTGTAGAGTAAAATCGGGTATTGTGGTATAGTCGGGTAATGTGGTACAGTGGCGTATCTCTATTCCCTTGCAAAACTGAACACGTTCATATCTGTGCAACCGGAAGAAAGAAGTATGATTTGTTTTGACGTGTTAAAATTCCTTTAATTTTTCGCTCAGTTGTGTGAAAGGTGTCAAGTCAACAGGCTGACTTTTTTTTATGAATACAAAAATTTGATTTTTTTTATGTGAAAAATAAAAGCGATTGTAAAACTATTGAATAATATTGCCATTTGAAGAGTTCAAATTTTTGTAACAAAAGTTAATCGTTGGGTAACTTTTGTTTTTTAATATTTTTGCCCAAAAAGAGACAATCGGCTAATGTGGTATAGTATACCACATTTACCGATACTATTTAATTGGGGAATATTTTGAAATTGGTATTAATGCTTATCCTAGATCACCATGCCTAAAAGAGGAGAAATCAGGAAATGGGACAAAGCTGATATGGAGAAGGCCATTAAAGCAGTCTGAGACGGACAAATGGGTATACTGCTTGCATCTAAAACCTTTTTATTTCCACATACGACGCTGCAGAAAATGGCAAGAAGTGAAAAACCCATTGACCATCTGCTTTTGTATAAATTGGGTCGAAAGCCAGTATTTAATAAAGCTATTGAAAATCAACTTGTGGACTATGCATTGAATATGGAAGCTCGTTTCTGGGGCCTTACAAGACGCGACATAAGATCACTGGCATTTCAAATAGCGAAGGTAAATACAATACACAATATGTTCTCAATTTTGAAGAAGTGTACTGGGAAAAACTGGTTTTATGGATTTTGCCGAAGACATAAGGGGAGGCTAAGCTTGCGAACGCCAACAGGTACGTTTTTTAATCGAGCTAAAGGGTTTAGTCGCAAAACGTGGAAATATTTCATAACTTTCTCGAACAGGAATATGAAAAATATAACTGTCCGGCTAGTCGCATTTGGAACCCCGATGAAACTGGGCTATGCATTGTCCAACGAAACAACCAAAAGCGTTAGCGCGAAACAGAAAGCGACAGATAGGTGTCATGACATCGGCTGAGCGAGGATCGCTTATCACGGTAGTAAATTGCATGAGCGCAGGTGGAAGTTTTATCGCACCATATATTATCTTTCCGAGAAAAAAATCAACAGCCTCTTCTGGAAAAAAGCAACTCCTGGCGCGAAGTCTTCATGTCACATATCTAGATGGATTCAAGTCCCAATATTTACAGAATGGTTTTAACCCTTTTTGTCTCAGGCGAAACCCTCAAAAGAGGACCCAGTTCTCCTAATATTAAATGCTCACTTTAGTCACACAAGAAATATTGAGTCGTTGGATTTTGCACGCGTAAACAGAGTGGTTATAATATCATTGCCACCGCACGCAACCCATAAAATGGAGCCGCTGGATAAAACATTTATGGGACCTTTAAAAGTTTTTTTATAACGACGAAATTAGACTTTACTCGTGAAATGGGGCGAAAAGTAACCCAATATGATTTGGTGTGACTTTTCTCAAAAGCGTACTTGAAGGTACAAACTGGTCAAATTGCTTTCAACAGCTTTAAGTGCACTGGAATTTATCCATTTGACTGAAACATTTTTTTGGAAGCAGACTTCATTGCTGCCGAAATTGAAGGAGAAGAAGCAGCTGCAAAGAAAGAATCTTCACAGAGCACTGAACTCTTGGCCCAATTTGAAATAGAGCCCATGTCCAATGTTCAGATACCTAAAGTTTTACCTCAACTGATTGCTAGCACTAGTAAAGGCCTATCTCCTTATCAGCATCTCAATACTGAACCTCAACGCTTTGAATCTTCCGTGCAACTTAATCGGCAACCCACTGCCTCCACTAGGTTAAATAATGTGACACTTTGAGAAATATCTCCACCACCAAAAATTAGCACCTCTAAATAGCCTCAAAGGGTGAAAAATGACGGCGATAATTTTGACCACTTCGCCAAATAAAAATCAAATGATGGAAAGTTTTGCAGCAATAAAGAAGCGAAAAGAGACTGGTGAGAAGAAACTAAAACCATTTAAACCAGAATTACCAAAACTAGTCCGTGTACCAAAAAAAGCTAATCGTTCAGTTATTCAAAAAAAAGTATCCAGTCACCCAATAGTGACTCCAATCAAAGCCTAATTTTCCAAGAAACCGACGATGATATGTAAAATTTTGATGATGTCCCACCAACAGACAATACAATGTGTTATTTTTGTAATAATCGTCTGATTGATGACAAATTATTAAAAAAATGGACCACATGTCTACAATGTGACATGGTTTGGGCTCACGAGTCTTGCCTGGCAGAAAGGAAAGCTATATTTTTTTGCCAATCGTGTAATAAATAAGATAAGCAAAATTAAATATTAAACATAGTGTCCTTAGTTTTTTACGACTTACGCCTAGGAGGCATTTTTTTCTTATGATTTTGTTTTGTTATGTAATAAGAAAAAAAAAAATAATATTTGTTATGCTACATAATATAAAAGTATGTTGTTTGATTTAATGATTTAAAGATTTTAGTTCAAAAGGGATGTACTTGAAAAAACACACAAACTATTTTCTGAATGCTTTTTATTTTCGGGTAAAGTTAATGAGCAAACCAATTACCCATATCAGCATTTCCTGCATATTTCATACCCCAGCACGATCACCCCAAGATACTTACGAGTATCTTTAATCCCTCAGCTTTTCCTCTATACCCCAGTACTATCAACCCAAGTGCACGCATTCATCTTAAATTCTCATAGTCATAATTTACGCTGTACCTCAGCACAGTCACCTCAAGTGCATTTAGATCAATAAGCAAAATTATTGTTAAGGTAGGTTACGTTCAGATTTAAGAAGAGAAAATAAAGTCAGTCGTGAGCAGACTGGAAAAAAAGATACAAGTCTTTTAACTTGTATACCACATTACTCATCCTCTTATGAAGATGGTACTTTTCAGGTCGTTCTACTTTTATAGCAATATATCTTGTATACAAAACTTTAATGTTAAAACTTAACCAGGATAAGGTGAGAAATACTTAATTCCTAAAGCATGCACACTTTCTTTGAAATCAAAAGAAAAGTTTGCTCGTTATAGTCATGAAAGTAACAGGTATACCACAATACCCGATTCTATTCTATTGAAGCATTTGCGGGAGAAAATCTGTCAGATGCGGCCAAATTTGTTGGAGAAAAATTTGTGGATTTTATTACAATAGCGAGCATACAGCGATAATTGTGAATAAATAAAGAAGAGCGGATTCCATTGAAATCGTTGGTGAACATATAATTTTTGCACTATACTCTACACCTTTACTTTTGCGTCCTTGGTAACCGCACACGTTATGTACTTTTGCATCAATTCCCGAAATCTTGTTTACCACTTAGCTAATAGAAACGTTCTCTTTCCTGCTCCAACGTCTTGTTAATTCCGAAATGACCTCCTGAGGTTCCGTTCATATATTTCATGGGGTACTTCGCTGATTTTGTACTTTTTCCTTCTCTCTTCAGCAATTTATCATGCACACAAAGAACTTGATATTTTATTCTCGAATGGAACAAGGTACATTTTTCTAGATTCAGCTTCAAATGAGCGTTTCACAGCCTCTCAAACATTTTTTTTTTATATTTTCGCGATGATCCACGAACGTCTCGCCTATGAGGATAACGTTGATAATTACTAGGGATTGCAACCGTGCACCGATGCCTATGGTTGCCATTCATTTTTGCTTACTGCTTACTATTTCTAGCAGAATGCTTTCATTGTATCGTTTTTCCAGTGAGACTTCGGTGGTAGTTTCGGGGCCGTCGACTCATGTTTCCAACTTCTGCTTCACGAAGTACATGTTTAAGCACTGATGTTGTGCCTGTTTTTACACTGCCATTTTTCCTAATTTCCAGTAGTGCAGTCCAGCAGTGCAGTCTAGAGAGAAGGCAAGCTCTTCAGTAAGGGTTTCTTTTCCTGGCCTTCTTTTTTACCGACTGTAGCTTTAAATCTGCGATTCCCCTGATAAATGGGCCCCTTGCCATTTCGTTTATTATACGAGTATCTACCGTTGCGTGTGACAAATGTGTTAGTATTCTCACTTCTGTTTAGAGCTGTTGTAGTGTTTTATCTGTTTCTGCATTTGGCTTCGCAAATGGATCCTAGAAACATCCTGCATATGACCATCCCCAAACCATATATTGATGTACTAAAGCTATATACTCGTTATGCTATTCTAAGTCAATAGTTCTGCTCCAAGCCTGTGAAACACTTTTGTTAAGGTTTAGAACTTCCCCTCGATGTCACAGTTCTTCACACAAGTACCCATTTCAAACTGCTTCTTATAAGTAGACCATGAGGCCAGACCTTCGAATTGGGGAGATTTCAACTCTCTTCTCCTTGGACTGCTTAGGAACTCTTTTGCAGTTTCTGCTTTCGCACTGCGTTGGGCTCTTTTGCTAAATGCTCAACTTTGTTGTTCGAATTTTTCGTCATCATTCTTCTTTATTTTTTAAAATTTGTCATCAATATCTTCGAAGTTTTGCTGCAAAATGTTCTTTTGCTTTCCCAGATTATTCTTTTGTTCATCATTGAAGTGGAACCGCAAACAGTTCATCTATGATAGAAATTTATTTTTCTTGGCTGAGCGAAATCAGAATTTCTCAATGGCCTACTTAAGTAGTAGTGACAGTGGCAATAAATAGTATTGGCAGAATTTCTCCTACATTTATTTGTCTCAAGGGCTGATGAAAAGGTTCAGTACTTACCATTAAGTTGAGTTGCCAAATATTTAAAAATCTTTCAAGTCAGAAAAATGGCAAACTTCAACTTTGTGGTATTTAAAGTGTTTAAAGCTATTGACATCAGCATAAATGTCATGCGACGAAATGCATTGCCAATCTGATTCTTTGGACTAAGAAAGCAACTCTCGCTGAGAACAAAGAAAGCGCTGTATAAGACCTTTATTATCCTAGTCATACTATGTATAACTGTTGTCAGCCAGAATGAACCTTTCAACTTGAACGATGTAGACCAACAAGTTCGTCCACCCGACCTGGATGAAGTGAGGGTAGCAGTATCTAAGCTGAAGTCCAACAAAGCTGCTGGAGCTCACAGCCGAGCTCTTCAAAACGGCAGGCGATGACTTGGTAAGGAGCATATACCAGCTCATCTCTAAAATTTGGTCGGACGAAAGTATGCCCGATGAATGGAACCTCAGCATTGTTTGTTCGACCCTCAAGAAAGAAGACCCTCTGAACTACGCTAACTACAGAGGCATCAGTCTTGTTATCATCGCATATAAGATCTTATCTGCCATATTCAGTGAATGATAGGTCCAAATCAGTGTGGCTTCAGATCAGGAAAGTCCACCATCGATCAAATATTCACAATACGGCAGATCTTGTAGAAAACCCATGAGCTTCAGATCGATACACACCATCTATTATCGATTTTTATGCCGCGTATGACAGCATCTATAGAGACGAGCTATACATAACCTTGTCTAGTTTTGGCATCCCTACCAAAGTCATCCGTCTGTGTAGGATGATGATGGAGAATGCACGCTACCCCATTAAAGTCGGTAAGGGTCTCACCGAGACCTTTGATTTAGACAAGGCGATGTGCTGATATACGATTTATTCAACGTCATACTTGAAAGAATAGTGCAAAACTCACGCCCAAACACAAGAGGTACAATTTTTCAAAAGTCCGTCCAATTACTCGCATACGCCGATAATATTGACACAATCAAAAGAAAGCAGCATGCTGTCAGTGACGCCTCTGCAAGTATTGACGCGGAAGCGGCAAAAATGGGTTCTGCGATCAATTATATGCTGTCAAGCAAAAAGAACATTCGTATTAAACATTCATTAAGTTCGGGCGTGCTTAAATTTCGCTCCCCTAATTTATTTCCTGCCTAATTTGCAATAATTCGCACAAGCTATTTCTCGCCCATCTCCTTTTGTTGTGTTTTGGCTGACTCGATTTGTTTACTGCCTTCGATTAAAAGTGCAAGTTAACACGCGTAAGCAGTCACCAATCTGACGGAAATACGAGAAGGCTCAAGTATCCAGTCAGACGCATCGTATGCATTTTTGACTTGCATGCGCGAACTTGCATGAGCTTTCGAGGTTAGATTTTAAGTATGAGTTTAATTGTTAGTTAGTTCAAACGAGCATTTGGTTGAATAAACAACACTTATTTTGGAAAACTCCTCACGAAGGACTTTTACTGGCGCCCGAGCAGGGACAGCCCAAAAACTCGTGTGTGAATCTTAAATAAGTAAAATGAGTGAAACCCAAATCACTTAAAATTCCAAAAAATCATTTCTGTTAAATCTGATAAGTGAAGTGAACGAACCCCAAAGTACCTTCAATTCCAAAAAAGTTATCCTACAAAAAGGAAGTAAGTAAGTAAGGAAAAAATAAGGAGAATCGACCATCCTATATTTCTAGGATTATAGTAAGATAATTTCAAGGAAATAATTGTAAGACAAAATATGCCAAATTAATTATATATCTGATAAGACTAACATAGTTTCTTAAACCAAGAAAAAAAGAAGAAACTCGAGTAGAGTTTATTAAACATAGCTCAAAACTATGCCTAGGGGCCAATTCTCATGAAAAAAGGGGCCGGCTTACTTAAGAAATAATTAATTGTAATCACTAGTGGTGAGGAACTTCATACCCGATTAGGTGGCTGCGATTTTTTACGCATTAACGACTAAAGAGTATCCATATGAGCCTTTCGAACTAAAGTAGCTACCCCGAAAGTTAATGGAGAGCGCTTAGCAGGCTTCAAGGGAACTTTAACTCAACGTCATTCTTTTGACAAAACGATTTAAAATAGTTTAAAAATTAATTAATCAAAAAAAATAATAAAAAAAATATAATATTAAGAAAAAGCTCCCACGTCTGGAGACTACCGGTGGGGTAAAAGAACAGTCAATCAATTCGAAATGAGCATACAAGTGTCAAACCACTCAAACTTTAGATACACTTCATGGAAATGATCGCAATTAATAGCACTACCCCGCTGGGCACCACGATTGCAACGCACTCGGGTGATCCCAGAGCAAGCAGAAGTGCTTGTGTCAGAGCCCGACGGATTCCGGGGGCGGGCAAAATGAAGTTTCCAAAATATTTTCATAAACTTCGGTTTGCAAGTTGGAACGTCGGATCGATGACCTCAAAAAGTTTAGAACTGGAAGCGATTATGCGTCGCAGAACTCTACAAATCCTGTGCGTACAGGAAACGAAGTGGTGTAATACAGGAAATAAAGCGCGTTTTCTAGATTTAAAAACTAAGGCATTTAAGATGTTCTACTATGGAACGGTCAATGGACGAAACGGTGTTGGAATCGTTGTTGCAGCGGATCTTCTAAGCAACATCGTTGGTATCTTGAAAATAAGCGACCGCTTGATGAGTGTTAAACTCGTCATACGCAATGAAACGTGGAACATTGTTAGCGCGTACGCTCCACAAAATGGATGCGACCAATCGGAAAAAGATACATTTTGGTCAGAGTTCGGTAATTTGCTTAGAAATATACCTATCGATGAGATGCTCTTCGTAGGCGGAGATTTAAATGGCCACGTCGGAGAAACAAATGTTGATTATGAGGACTGCCACGGCGGTAAAGGCTTTGGAACCAGAAATTCAGCTGGCGAAGACATCCTTGTAGCGTGTAGGGCTTACGGCTTCACCGTCTTAAATACAATGTTTATTAAACATCAACGACATCTTATCACGTATAGCAGCGGAGGCCACGAAACGATCGGAGCGACGATATCGAAAAAGCTCGACTGGCTCTTGAATACGAGCGTCTTAAAAAGATCGCAAAGAAAGTCCTGGCTCAAACTCGAGCGGCAGAAGCGGAAAACCTGTACCAGGAGTTGGAACAAATATCCTCACGATCGGCGGATAGAAGACAAGCTATCCAAGAAGTTCAAACGTCGTACAGTACGAGTACTAAAATGCCAAATATTTTTAAGCTCGCTGCACAGAGGAGAAAAAATTCAATGGAAATAACCTCGCCGAAATACATCAAAAACGCAGAAGGTCGCTTATTAACAAATGAAAAGGAAATTTGTGACCGGTGGCTTGAATACTGCAAGGAGTTGCTTAACAAACAGTTTCCACGTGATATCGTGCCGACAGCTGGTCTATTCGAGGAGGAAGTTTCGGACTTTTCAATCGAAGAAATAAGTATAGCAGTTGGAAAAATGAAGCGGGGGAAAGCGGCGGGACCAGACAGCATTCCATCAGAGTTTTGGTCGAAGTTGGAAGGAATCGGCAACGAATGGCTATCGAAACTTTTAAATAAATTAAAATGTGGTACAACCTATGCCGAATCAATGGAGAAGTAGCTTCTTCAATGAAAATCGTCGAAAGAGTCTTAAACGAACGTCTTCGGCAAATAATAAAGCTCGATAATAGCCAGTGTGGATTTGTTGAAGAAAGATCGACGGTTTATAAAATGCGCCACTTGTATTGAAAGTAAAATGTCGAATCTACGATTCAAAAATATGAGATCTAAGACAGGTGAGATTTTAGAAATTATACATACAGACTTAAATGGACCTCATTCAATAACAGGAAATAGTGGGGAACAAAATTTTTTACTTTTATAGGTGATGATGGCGATGGCGATGGCGCGATAGTTAGCTAATTGGACTATCACGCAAACAGTCTGGGTTCGATTCCTGGCTGGGTCACCAACAATTTTTCAAATCGTCATCACCCTTTCGGCGGGCAATGGCAAACTCCCGAAAGTAAAATTGCCTACGAAAAACCTTCTAAGGAGTGCCGTTCGGACTCGGCGATACACCGTAGGCCCCGCTCAGATGTGACTAAAATGACATCATGAGCAACGCAAATGACTGTCAAGAAGCTAGGCCAAGGCCCATACCGGTCTGCCAGCGCCACAGAGTTTTTCTTTTAGTTTTTTTTTAGATAGGGAATTAGTAGACAAACCTCTTAAACAAGATATTATTAACGTTAAATGGGTTTATAAAAAGAAAGATGGAAATACTTACAAGGCTAGGTTAGTAGTTAGGGAATTTCAACAGAAAGAGCATTTAGACAACGTTTATTCACCGGTAGTTTAAATGCAGTCATTGAAGTTACTATTAGCGTATTGTTGTCAGAATAATTTATTTATAGACCACATGGACGTTGAAATGGCATTTTTGAATGGAAAAATTACCCCTGAAGTGTATGTACTCGTAAATCAGCCTGAAGGTTATGAGATGGATGAAAGCAAAGTTTGTAAATTGAAGACATCTTTATATGGCTTAAGAGAAATTCCAAGGTCATGGTATAATTGCTTGAATGAATTTATAACGCAATGAGGTTTTTAAAAGAAGTAAATATGACAACTGTCTATATGTAAAAATTGAAAATAATGAACTAATTTATCTCTTAATATTTGTTGATGATTTACCTATATGTTGTAAAATAAGAAATTTAGTGAATAATGTAAAGAAAAAATTGTTGAATAGATTTTAAATGAAAGATTTAGGCGAATTGAAAAATTATATCGGGATTGAAATAGATCATGATTTAAAAACGGGTAAAATGAATTTACGTCAAACAAACTACTCGTATATAGAATCTTTAGCAGATAAATACAATGTAAAGAGGGCTAAATTATTTGATACGCCTATGGAGTTTGGATTGAAACTAGAACCTGCGGAAGAAATTGAGTTTGATATAAAATATAGAAATTTAATAGGAGAATTATTGTATATTAGAATTGGCACGAGACCAGACATTTCTTATTTGAGTAGATTTCAGAGTTGCTACAACAAAACTCATTTTGAATACGCTTTAAGAGTCTTAAAATATTTGTATAAAACTAAGGATTTGAAATTATATTTTGTTGGAAACAATAACTTTGACATATTATATTGTATGGTAGACTCTAATTGGGCAGGAGATAAAATTGATAGAAAGAGTACAAAAGGGTACATAATACGATTATACGGTAATGTTATATATTGGAAAACTCATAAACAGAGTTCAGTAACTAAATCGTCAACTTCTGCTGAATACGTGGCATTGTCAGAGGCTGTGACTGATATGATTTCCTTTAAAAATATGTTAAATGAAATTTTTGAATTGAATATTAAAGAACCGGTAAAGATATACGAGGATAACTCAGGGGCTCTGACAATCGCTAAGTATGGAAATTTTACAAAAAACTCTAAATATATAGAACTATCAGTATCATTATGTAAACGAAAATTATGAAAGAGGGACTATAGACTTAATTAAAATCGATTTTGGAAGCAACCTTGCTGATATATTTACGAAAAGTACATACAAAAATACCTTTTTTAAAACAAGACATTTATTGAATTTAATTTTAATATTATAATATACTGTAACTTAGTAAAAACATTATAAATTAGCATAATTTAAGGAAGCGCGTTATAATATTGTGAATTATGCTTTAAATATTAAGTGACCTATGTACAATATTATTGTGAATTGTCTTTGAAATGTCATCAATAAAAAGTTTGATTTGTTTAAGTCGCCAAATACTAAACAACCCCAACACACAGAAACGAGGTAAATGGTCAAATAGAAAGGGGACATTCCACTATACTAGAAATTTATCGGTGCCTTAAGGCAGAGAATCCGGACTTAAAGGTTAGGGAGCTTGTCTACGTAGCCGTGGATCGTTATAACAATACAATACATTCGGTCATCAAACGAAAGCCAACAGACATATTCTTTAATAGGTCCCAAAGAGTAAGTTATCAGAACCTTTTGAACATCCGCTTAAAAATCAATAGGGATCTAAGGGGCATTATTAAGCGAAATATGGAAGCTTTAAGAGTCTTAAAATATTTGTATAAAACTAAGGATTTGAAATTATATTTTGTTGGAAACAATAACTTTGACATATTATATTGTATGGTAGACTCTGATTGGGCAGGAGATAAAATTGATAGAAAGAGTACAAAAGGGTACATAATACGATTATACGGTAATGTTATATATTGGAAAACTCATAAACAGAGTTCAGTAACTAAATCGTCAACTTCTGCTGAATACGTGGCATTGTCAGAGGCTGTGACTGATATGATTTCCTTTAAAAATATGTTAAATGAAATTTTTGAATTGAATATTAAAGAACCGGTAAAGATAAACGAGGATAACTCAGGGGCTCTGACAATCGCTAAGTATGGAAATTTTACAAAAAACTCTAAATATATAGAACTATCAGTATCATTATGTAAACGAAAATTATGAAAGAGGGACTATAGACTTAATTAAAATCGATTTTGGAAGCAACCTTGCTGATATATTTACGAAAAGTACATACAAAAATACCTTTTTTAAAACAAGACATTTATTGAATTTAATTTTAATATTATAATATACTGTAACTTAGTAAAAACATTATAAATTAGCATAATTTAAGGAAGCGCGTTATAATATTGTGAATTATGCTTTAAATATTAAGTTATATAAGGTTAAATCTAAAGAGAGGAAAGCCCAGTGAGTATCGCAAGGGGGGCCTGATATACACTGCAATTAAAAAAATCAAAGGAAAAAAAAAGTCCTTGTTTAAAAAAGAAATTGTGGCAAAGAATAATCGCGTTACTACAGTAACAACAGATAGTGGTAGGAAAATTCACAAAACCCATCTAAAAAATGTTAATGTCCAAAAATAGAATTAAAGCGTTTGAGACTCAAAAAAAAAGGGAATGTTTCCCTATATTAAAAAAAATTGTAAATATTTTAACCATTTCTGCACTTGTATATACCATATGTAACACACATACGTAACTAGAGTTAAGCTTTTATATTTGTAATAATGATCTTATCTTTAAATAAAATAACAAATTTGTATTACAGTTTAGTTTTGTTGGTTCTCTCGGAAACCTTGCATATTTTTTCATATAAATCGCCAATCGTAACGGTTAGAGAAGGTGACGCCTGGATGACGAATGGATACTTCAGGCTTATCCATGTTATTGACTTAAAACTTTACGACGGACTTGTACAACAAACTGAACAACTTGTTACGAAGCATGTATGGGATGAAGAAACCCATCTGGTCTTAAACTATCATCTAAACCAGACCAAGGATCGCTTAAGAGAACTCCGTGCAAGAAGAGCTAGATCCATAAATTGGATTGGGACTGCTTGGAAATGGCTAGTGGGTTCCCCTGATGCAACTGACAGAGAAAAACTCTTACAAACACAGACTGACTTAGCAAAGAACAAGACCATCAGTACAAAATTAACGAGAAGTTGTTTGATGCAATGTATGAGATTATGAACGAGGTTAACAAAATGATCGACCGCTACAATAACGCATTACAGAAGGGGGAATCTGAGAAACTTAGACATGACTTACTTGACAAAATACTTATACTAAAAGAGGGAGTAAATGAAATTTTTAGGTCCTGACAAATGGCTAAGACAGGGATAGTGAATAGCAACATATTAGACTCTGAAGAATTTAACACTATAATAAACGAGCTAGAAATCCTACTTCACCAAAACTTCGTAGAAGCTCTAGAGTACGGCCGACCCTCCGTTTTTTACAAACGGAACTTTATTGCTGTACGTCCTATCAATTCCGAAGGTCGGACCCAAAATTTTTCATCTAGTGAACGCTCGCGCTGCAATTAATGACGCAAAACAACTTGACTTAAACTTTAAGAAACTACTGATAAACTACGACGAAACTTTCGGACTAGAGGGTGACTGCCTTCATATTGGAAATACTTCCGTATGTGAGGAAAGGGTGGTAAAGAAATTACCAGAAGATACTTGTCTACCAAGGATCCTCAAGGGTGGTACAGCAGCTTGCGACTTTAGGAAGAATGATGCAGAGATCATTGAATTGATAGGAGAAAACACTATCTTTATTACTAACTTTAACGGCTCTATTTTAGATAGGAACTGCTCAATTTCTTTAGAAGGATCGAACATACTCTAGTACAATTTCCAAGGGTCTACAAGCACTCCCTCTTGTCCTGGTCAACGTAACTAACAGAAGGGTGAAAATTGATATAGATCATTTACATGACATCAGTGTTAAAAACATAGAACACATTAAATCCTTAGAAGAAAGTTTTAGTTCTTCTTTAAGTACAGAAACTTGTATCATCATAGTAATCTTCATTTCAATCTGTTTGCTGTGAGGAAAGATCTACGGGACAGCCAACATTCCAGAACTTCGTGCATCCTTTCGGCGCAAACAAGTCCCTTGCTCAGCCCAGCGTGTTACCAAGGGGGTTCAACAACCCGATGGACACCTAAACTGATATTTAAAAGGGCGGCAGTTAACACGCTTAAGCAGTCACCTATCTGACGGAAATACGAGAAGGCTCAAGTATCCAGTCAGACGCATCGTATGCATTTTTCACTTGCATGCGCGAACTTGCATGAGCTTTCTCGTGGGAACCAAGGCCATTGAAGTTTAGTTGTTAGTTAGTTCAAACGAGCACCTGGTTGAATAAACAACACTTATAACGTAAAATTCGTGTTTCATTTTAATCCAAGTTGCGCGGCTTGTTCGCGCGGATATAATTTTTTTTGGAAAACTCATCACGAAGGACTTTTACTTGCATAATAATCTCAAAGTGAAATTGACAACTAACCCAATTCTAATTCACCGTCTTTCGTGTTTTTCTTCATTCAACACATTAAACTTTTCAACTGACTTTCCTTAAATAATTTATCACCATCATGTCAGAAGTATGTGGAAATGCGAATTGCTTTCTTACAAATTATCCAAATGCTGATATGGTGATCTGCAGTGGTATTTGCTGCAAGTTGTTCCATGCTCTTTGCATTGGCTTGAGTAAGAAATAAATCGTGGATCTGAGATTTTAAAAACAACTTTTTGTTTCATTGTGATGAGCGCAAGGATATCACTCCGTCCCACATTTTACTGGCAATTAAGTGTCTCAGCGATTCGGTCAATAACTTTGCGGAAGAAAACAACCATACTTTGAAATCAATTCAAAGTCAATTTACAAAATAGGATGACATTTTAAAATCTTTTGAAGACTTATCAACTTCCCCAGAGCAATCTGCGATATACAATAAGAGTCAATTTAGAAACTTATCTTTGCAGTTGGCTCAAAATAGTGTTTAATAAAACGAAATGATAAACACGACATAAGTGAAGATTCAAAAAACTTCCTATCCAATAGTTTTAAATCAGCAATAAAATCGTACATCCCCAAAATATATTCTCTAAGGTCTTCCCTTGATTTTAATCTTCAAGGTACATTCAAGAGTAGCGTTCTCTCTCCGCCAAACAATGATCAATTGTTTATAACCATCATGTGCCAAATGAGTGATTTAAGCAACGAGATAATTGAATCACGCCCACTGTTAAATTGCTGATCACACCCGGATAACTTCCAGTAAAATCGATGATATACCGATGCAATTCCAGCCCCTACCGACTACATCATACAACACCTCGATTCTTACTGAGATGCAATTATGGAACTGCCAAAAACTCCTCCACCACAAACCTCTCCGGAAATTTATGCTACTACACCAACTCCTGAACCCACAATCTCACGATTCGGGTTCTTATGAACACATTCGGAGTGGAACAAAAGAATAAAGAAGTTGAACACAGCTGAATCAGTCGACCGAACCAGGCTAACTAGTCTCTTCAAATCAAAATTCAAAATTGATGTTAAAAAAAAATCTTTTCATCGACAGCCTAACTGACCCTGGTCTGTATCAATCCGTAGCTTGTTTACCCAAAAAGAATCCCTCAGCGCCACCACCCTGGTATAATGAAGAGCTGCGATCTCTTCGTATACTTACGAAAAACCGCATTCCAACACCGATTTCTTCTTCTACCACTCTGACAAAAATAAATTTTTCTGTACTTTGCCAAACTCTCTATCACAACTATATGTATAATCCGAATGGACCAGTCATTCATCTCCAATTTTTTCAGTTCATCAAAATTAAAAGTAAATCGAATAACTATCCATTATATCTGAATTTTCTTGATAAGTCCTCGAGTGATCCCCAAATTATCGCAAATCTCTTCGCAATTTTTTTTAGCCAGGCGTTCGCCATCAATTCTTACTCTTACTTTTCCTACTTATGGTAGCCGCCCTTTTGATTTGAAGAGACTATAGCTGCCCACTAACATCTTTGGGATGTGTGTCTATAACTTTAGAACAAGTTAAAGATAAAATAGTTAACCTCAAAGATGATCTGTGCGCCATCGGATAAAGAATAGTGCCGCAGTGCAGTCGTTCATAGACCTCCGAGGTAGTAATATGTGATTCGGCTTTTCTCTAAGTGAATAAAAAAATAAATAAAAAAAACATAAAAGACAATCAAATTTAATTCTGGCAAGTGCTTCGGTAGCCCAGTGGAAGTGGTGGTGAGCCGACAAACTTGGGGTCGTGGGTTCGATTCCCCAAAAAAATAAGTGTCTTTTTATTATTTTTAAATACTCGTAAAAACAAAACAATACAATAAACAAAAAGTGCGATGAGTGGAAGCGAGCGGTCCGCTATCCGATCAGCGGGATCCGCAGATGGCATGTTGTCATCTGACGATCAGGCCGTGAGATCAGACCACAAAACAACAACAAAGACACCAGAAATAACAACAAAGAGGAGGAGAAGGCAGAGGCCAACTCTGAATGTAATAAAGTGCCCTTCCCTATCAGCTTCAGCAGAAATGCTGCCTGGTGGAGCAAGGGAGGTGGCGCCAACGACGTCAAAGGCAGCATTAAACCTAAATGGGCAGGAGTCTGGGAACGACGACTACCCGTACGTTTCAGACGGTGGGGAAGGCCACTACATGGGAGGAGACAACAGCTTCGCATCCCTAGCTGCCTCTGAGTCAGACGACGAAGAGGAAGAGGTGCAAACTCTTAACAGCAGCATAAAAGAGCTGCAACAAAAGGTATTGGCTATTAAAGCCAAACAAGCCACAAGAAGAGAGAGGGAGCAAAAGCAGCTCCAGAGTCCACATCAACAACAAGGCACAGCTGCGAAATCACCACAGCAACAAACACAACAGCAATCAGCAAAACAACAAACAGTGGAAAAACCGGCGCAGCAATTAACAAAACAAAAATCACAACCACAATCACAACAAAAACATAAACAGCAAAAACAGCAACAGAACGTACAACAGAATAAACAACAACAGCAACAGAAACAGCAGCAAAACCAGCAGCAGAAGAGAATTCGTGGGGGTTAAGCCATTTGTAACAGCCAGAGCCAAAAGGGAGAAACGGAAGCTACCGTTCTTCCTAGTGCAGCTCAGTCCCGAAAGCCGTCTGGATAGTCTAAGGAGTATCAATGTCCTAGACTACCAGGTGGTTCACTGGGAAAAAGTAAAAAGGCACGAAAACATTTTGCAATGCGTTCGTTGCCAAAGGTTCGGGCACGCCGCATCGAACTGCGAAATGCAGCCTCGATGCGTTAAGTGCGGTAAGAACCACAAGTCTGAAGAATGTGCTCTAGGTAGGGATGGAGCGTCAGAAAAAAGCCAACTCTCTTGTGTTTTATGTAAGAACACGGGACACACCGCAAACTATCGGGGTTGTCCTAAGTTCCAATACATAAAAAGAGTAAATCTGGCTCGACAGCAAAAGGTGGAAGTTAAGCGTCCACTTGTTCTACCACAAACACCAGCCGTTTCTCCCCAGGTTACCTACGCCCAAATGGCGGCAGGTAGGGGAAATACGGCACAGCAAGCGAAGGTTGCTTCTCAGGCCCCAGCGCCTAGAGCACCGGAACCGGCAAATGACATGCTAGCTATCTTGCTCTCTATCCAGGGGCAGATGGCTCAGCTGCAACGTCAAATTACCGAGCAAGCTACGCGGGTAGATCAAATATACGCGCTGCTGCCGAGCCTAACGCACCTTCAGTCGTAATGGATACGTACATGGCGGAGCAAACCCTGAAGGTCCTTGCAGTGAATATTAATTCACTGATTAGGATTGAGCGAAGAGACACATTGTTTAAGTTGCTTAAAGACCAAGCCCCTGATGTGCTTTTGGTAAGCGAAACTAAGCTAACCAAAAGACACAAAATGAGGCACAGAAGGTACAAAATCATGCGAAGAAATCGACCCAACTCCATACAAGGAGGAGGCGTTGCAATCTTCGTAAGAAAAGGTATACGTTTTAAAAGAATATACAGTCGTGTAGTACGTAGGTTTCAGGTGCTAGAAGCATGCATTATGTATATCCCTCTCCGTAGTGGAAAGCGGTTATACATGGTGTCAGTTTATGCATCTAAGGCTACTCAATCCACCCTATTCATCTCAGAGCTCGAGACACTTTTTCGATTTCTGAGACTGGAATTGGAGGAAAACTATTTTATTATCGGCGGAGATTTCAACGCCAAACATAACGATTGGGGAAATAATACACCAAACACTAGAGGGAACCTGCTATTCAATTGGTGGGGTCAGCACAGTGTGATGTACCGACTCGGCCTTAAGGCGACGGATAGTCCTTCGTTTCCTAGGCACGGCTCCTATTTGGATCTCCTGCTGTTTGACACACGAATACTACTGACAGGTACGAACCAACAAACTGTAAACTGTCTTCGCACTTTTGCGTATGACAGTGACCATTGCGGTCTTAGTACCGAAATAACCGTTCCGAACGAAAATGCGGAATTGGATGAGTATGTTCAAAGGCATTCCTACAACTATAGTAGAATGCGTTGGACACACTTCTCCAGGACACTGACTAGAGCACTCTCCTCGAATTCGCTCTATCCACCGTCCAACAGAAATCTGTCAAACGAGGAGATTGACAGGTATCTAAAACTAATGGACGAGACAATTAAACGAACAATGGACAAGACGATACCTCGGTATCAATACACTGACAACGAAGACTTGTTCCGCAATTCAACTATAGACGCACTGCACCGACATAAAAGTAGACTACTTTCAAGACTGAAGACCTGGTACAGACAGTTTACTGACAGACACAACCCGGAGATTTTGACATTAAAGTCGTCGATCAAAAACCTCCAAACATTAATAAAAGAAAATTACAGGCATTCTGTAAGTTTGTATTGGAACAATAAAATTCGGGCTGTAAACACCAGCAACCCGAATATGTTCCCGCAAATAAATAAAATATTTCGGAGGAAAGATCAAGACGACCTTTCATGTCTTAAAATCGCCCGAACGACAGACAATGAACGCATACTTTCAACAGCAGGCATAGATCCAAATGAGGCTGTTGATGATGACTTCTTTGTGATCGAAGATCCGCAGGAGAAGGTCGAGGCTATAGGAGCGACTTTCCAGGAAGTGTACAAGACAAATGACATCATTGGTCCGAACCACGACCTGGAAAATCGAGTCCTTATGCACAATTTCTACCTTCGAAATGAAATAGTGAACTGGCGAATCGAGAACACGGGTTTCACCCAGTTCAGTGACGAGAACATGGCAAATAATGTCATCGCCAATGAAAGGGAACAACCCCCGTTCATTTCGAAGGAAGAGCTTCAAACGATCTTCGACACAATAAGAAGTAAGAAATCAGTGGGAAAAGATGGAATACCGAACATTGTGCTTCGACATCTCCCACTAGAAGCGGTGGACATTTACACCACCCTGTTTAACAATGCAATGAATAATGCACATTATCCAGCGCATTGGAAAACTGCGGTGGTACATCCCATCCCCAAAAGGGATAAAGACACCTCCAATCCGGCGAATCTCCGGTCGATCAGTCTCCTTCCAAACATCAGTAAGGTTTTCGAAAAAGTCATCAATAGAGTCCTGACAAAGTGGGTTGAGGACAGAAATATAGTTCCGGATAATCAATTCGGTTTCAAGGCGGGGCATGATGTTATTCATGTCGCGTCTAAACTGGTTTCTGATGTCCAATGGAACAAAGCCAAGAAACAGTGCACGGGCGCCTGCCTGATTGACTTGGAGAAGGCTTTCGATACCGTATGGTTAGAGGGACTCTTCTACAAGTTGGACAGACTGGGCATTAGTAAACCACTGCTGTATATTCTTTTCAATATGCTCACAGATAGACAGTTCATCGTGAAAAATGGCGATGTGACTTCTACTGGTACATTCAACATTAAAAACGGTTTGCAACAAGGTGCGGTCAACTCGCCAATCCTTTTCAACATTTACACAAGCGACCTGATAGGTTCACTTCACCATGCCATAGCGTACGCAGACGACTTAATCGCGTACAGATCAGGTCCAAAGATTGAGGTTATAAACATTCTTTTGCAACGTGACTTCGATAAAATTAAACAATACTGCGAAGTCGGAAACCATTCTGTTTAGGACGCCTTTGTCTGGGGCCTCTGCGGATACCAGAAAGAATTGGCGAAAGTTTCAGATCGTGGGACAACATGGGCAGCCACTTGTTTGTCGAAATGTAGTCAGATACCTTGGGATCTGGCTAGATCAATATCTGTATTTTAACAAACATATAGATGTTGCTCTGGCCAGAGCCAGAGGTGCTTTTACCCTTACAAAGAGACTATTTTATAGCAGACAACTCGATGCGAGGGTAAAGGTGATCTGCTACATGGCCCTTATTCGGCCTATGCTTACATTTGGTTGTCCCGTGTGGTTCAACGTGAGAGCAAGTCTTTTGGAAAAGATTCGGGTGTTTGAGAGGGCTTGCCTTAGGGCTTGTCTTCGCTTGTACAGAACACCAGAGTCTGAGTACATAAAATTCTATCCTAATGAGGTCTTGTACAATAGGGCGAACCTAATACGAGTGGACAATTTTGTTATTAAGTTGATTCGAAGGCACATTGCAAGAGCAATGACCTCGTCGAATAACCTGATCTCTGGGGCTTACTACCCCAATTATATGTATCACGAGAGAGTTCGCTTTGACGGCTTTATTCCTCCAGAAGCGTTCCTCTACCTCGATAAACAAGGTCTGATCCAGGATAGATTAGCGGTGCCGTTAATCTTCCACGTCGCTCGAACAGCTGCGGACAGGCGACTCAACTACGACAGAGACGTCGCACACGGCAGTGCGGAGCGTCTCCGGTTTAGTAGGGCGGTAGGGAGTCGCGACATGAGGGATGTTGCTCGGCAGCACCAACAATTTTGGTGGCTTGCAGAAGAAGGGGAAGCTCCATCATCGAACTCCTCCAGTGCAGGGTAGCTCCATTAGGGAGCAGAGTTGGTCAGCCTAATCTTTTTTAGCCGTGGCCGGCTTACATAGGTGTAGGTAGGGTTAAGGTAGTTTTAAGAGTAAAAATTATAAAAAAAAAAAAAATAGATAAATAAAAAATAAAAAAATAAAAAAAAAATTAAAAAAAAAAAAAAAAAATTATAAAAACTAAAAAAAAAAAAAAACAAAACAGAGATGGGTAACCTTTTCTAAAAAAAAGTGGTAATCCAAGCCACACCAAAAAAAAGAAATAATACTTTAACAATAAGTTAGCTTAAGTACTTTAAGTAGGCTTAGGATTTATTTTAAGTAGTCTTTAAGTTTTATACTAAGTACAACAAAAAAAAAAATGTCCATTTACTAAGTTTTTATTTAATAAAATTATTTTCTTAGTTTTAGGCTTAAATTAATGTAATGAAAAAAAGTACTGTACGGAACGTCGAAAGACATGTAGATTAAGAATTATGTTTAACCTAGAGTGTCCGCATGGGGCCAGTAAGTTAGAATAAGATAGTTTTCTAAGTTATTTAAGCTAATTTTTAAGCGTTTTTTTGTATAGCTTGTAAGAATTTCTGAATTTAAATTTAATAAAAATGCATTGAAAATGAAATGAAATGAGTGCCGCAGTGCGTCCCAGCTTGTCGTAAGAGGCGAATAAATTGGACACCAATCATATAGAGGTAACTATGACACCGAAAATGAGCCTGTGACACTTTAACACCTTAAAACTTTTCCACAAACTTGTATGCAATCAGTTGGTTGCCGCGTCTAGAGCTACCGGTGGGGTAAAAGAACAGTCAATCAATTTGATATGAGCATACAAGTGTCCAACCACTCAAACTTAAGATACACTTCATGGCAATGATCGAAATCAATAGCACTACCCCGCTGGGCACCACGCTTGCAACGCAATCGGGTGATCCCAGAGCAAGCAGAAGTGCTTGTTTCAGAGGCCAACGGATTCCGGGGGCGGGAAAAATGAAGTTTCCAAAATATTTTCCTAAACTTTGGTTTGCAAGTTGGAAACTCGGATCGATGACCTTAAAAAGTTTAGAACTGGAAGCGATTATGCGTCGCAGAACTCTTCAAATCCTGTGCGTACAGGAAACGAAGTGGTGTAATACAGGAAATAAAGCGCGTTTTCTTGATTTAAAAACTAAGGCAAAACGTGGAACGTTCCACAAAATGGATGCGATCAATCGGAAAGAGATAGATTTTGGTCAGAGTTCGGTAATTTGCTTAGAAATATACCTATCGATGAGATGCTCTTCGTAGGTGGAGATCTAAATGCCCACGTCGGAGAATGCACGAGGAATGTATAGCACTCTCAAAGTTCCATCTGGGGACTATATCGAAATACCATCACGTCGGCAAAGAAACATGGTGGTGGAATGACGAGGAATGTATAACACTCTCAAAGTTCCATCTGGGGACTATATCGAAATACCATCACGTCGGCAAAGAAACATGGTGGTGGAATGACGAAACTAAACAAGCTGGGGCTGACAAAAAATATGCATTTCAAGCGTGGACAAAATGCGATCGGAGCGACGATATCGAAAAAGCTCGACTGGCTCTTGAATACGAGCGTCTTAAAAAGATTGCAAAGAAAGTCCTGGCTCGAACTCGAGCGGCAGCAGCGGAAAACCTGTACAGGGAGTTTGAAAAAATATCCTCACGATCGGCAGATAGAAGACAAGCTATACAAGAAGTTCAAACGTCGTACAATACTAAAGTGCCAAATATTTGTAAGCTCGCTGCACGGAGGCGAAAAAATTCGATGGAAATAACCTCGCCGAAGTACATTAAAAATGTAGACCAAGCGACCGCCTACAACAAATGAAAACGAAATTTGTGACCGGTGGCTTGAATACTGCAAGGAGTTGCTTAACAAACAGTTTCCACGTGATATCGTGCCGACAGGTAGTCTATTCGAGGAGGAAGTTTCAGACTTTTCAATCGAAGAAATAAGTAAAGCAACCGGAAAAATGAAGCGGGGGAAAGCGGCGAGAACAGACAGCATTCCATCAGAGCTTTGGTCGAAGATGGAGGGAATCGGCAGCGAATCGACCTCGAGAAAGCATTCGATCAAGTGCCTAGGGATCTCATATCTCGTATGTTAGAATAATACAAGACATGTACGGAAACGTGAGAACTGCGGAAAAGCTCTGCTAGACTAACAAGAGAATTTCCAGTTAAAGTCGGAGTGCATCAAGGAAGCGTACTTAGCCCTTTCCTCTTTAACGTAGTATTCGACTATCTTTGAAAAGACTGCATGTGCGAAGCAAATGTAACCCCAATTCTCTTCGCTGACGACGCAGTTATACTTAGCGATAACGTCGAAGATTTACAGAACGCCTTAGATTCATGGAGAAATGCGCTAGAGAGAAACGGGTTTAAAATAAGTCGTTCAAAGACGAAGCATTTGGCGTGCCCATTTGTGCATCCGTTGCGACCTGTTCCGGATATAATGTTAGGCGGAATAGTTCTTCCGAAAAGCACTATCTTTAAGTACTTAGGATCCATCGTTAACATGGAAGCGAAATGTGACGAAGACGTAAACCACAGAGTGAGTGTGGGATGGATGAAATGGCGGGAAAATTTGGGAATCTTTTGCGACCGAAAATTTCGGCTTAAATTAAAGGGGAAACCCTACACCACGGTTGTTAGACCAGCTCTTATATACGGTCCACAGTGTTGGACAATGTACGAAGCGTTTAAAAACAAAATGACGGAAGCAGAAATGAAAATGTTAAGGATGTCTAGTGGAGTCACTAAACGCGATTGCCTTAGATCTACGCGTATAAGAGGAAGTCTACATATAAAGAATTCGGTAACCGAACAGCTTTTGGCGAATAGAATAAGCTGGTATTGCCACGTTTAAAGAAAGTCTGCAGAAAATTCTGTTAAAAAGGCACTATCATCTACGGTTACTCCAACTGTAAGAACACGAGGTCGGAAAAAGATTTTCTGGATTTCTCAGATGGCAAAGGCATAACAACGCCTGGGGCTAGCCACTGAAGCCATCCAGGACCGAGCAGTATGTAGATGCGTTCTGCGGTCTGCGAAATTAGCCAACCCCATAAAAATGGGAAACTCGTTACGGATAAGAAGAAGATACATATATGCATATGCATATATCATATGTATATGATACCTACTATCTCTTTTCGGATTGTAATGTTATCTCGAAACAACTTATAATATAGGTACTTTCTGTCAATTATATACCTCTTACACAAACCCAATTTTTATATTCCTAGTGCAGAATTTCTTACATTCACTTCGAATATCGAAAATGAAGATTTTGTTACTTCTTTTAGTTTTTGTGCGATTTTTTGTTTTTCAACACATTTAGGATGACACACACCAGAACGAACATAACGTATTTTGTTGCCGAATGCAACAAACATGCTGCGAACCAGTGTCGTTGTCGATTATTGCACACTTTCTTATGAAAGGACATAACAGAAAGACATTTGTCGTTACCAATATCTGTCAGGTTTCAGAGACAATATTTCGTTGTTGTTGTTTTTTTGCAGTGGCGTTTATTTAGTTGAGAGTTTAGGTAGAGAATGTGTGGCGAACTCATGTTTTGTTTTTTCTAACACACATAGGTGGTGCAAAATTGATCATCCTATCGGAAGATGTCTGGGTTCGATTCCTGGCTGGGTCATCAACAATTTTTCAAATCGCCATCACCCTTTCGGCGGGCAATGCCAAACTCCCGAAAGTAAAAAATTGCCTACGAAAAAGCTTCTAATGAGTGCCGTTCGGACTCGGCGATAAACCGTAGGCCCCGCTCAGAACAGTGTTGCCAGCCGCTTTTAGTGAAATTCCCCATCACAGACCTTAAAATTCCCCTTTTCCCCCATTTTTTGTGGTGACATTCCCCCACAATAATTTTTCAAAAGGGAGTATAGGTAGTTCGAATTATTATAATTAGAAATGAAAAAGAAAACGTTTTTCTATTGTTTTTTTTTTATTAAAAACAAGTAGGTACGTCGGTTACTACAGAAAATAAGCGCTCAGCGTCGGTATTTGAATGTGGAAATGTTAATGCATATCTAGCAAGTAGACTTAAATTCGGAAATAAGAAATTTCCTTCAAAATACTTCATTTCTGTTACTTCCGTCCAAAAACGTTCCACACTCCATTGCTGCATTCTATCTTTCTCTATTCCAATTATGGATATAGGAAATTCCCTCCATTCTAAAATTAATTTACTTTCGTCACAGTTTGGAATTTTTATGGAGCGGAAAGAAAGTTCCTTGCAGCTTACCCTTCTGGGTATATTTAATGCAACTTCTGGAGAAAGGAACTCCATAACTTGAAGGTAATGACTTCTTATTGGGAATCGTTTTAAAATCTGTTCTATCGTTCGAATATAGAAGTTTTTGCAGCGTAACCTAATTTCTAAATTTTGCTCCTTAGTAAAATTTTGTAGGAGCTGTTCACACTCTGGCCCAACCTTAATGTCTTTGAGGTCAATTATACTTTTTCCGTACACTGAAGTGAAATCACTATACTGTTGAGAAGCCAGTATTTTATCGAAATCTTCTTCGCTGATGACATTTTGGGTTAGTTTGAGTAAGATCTTTTTCGACTCACTGTAGAGGAGGTGCAACAAAACTTGATTACTCTGAAAAAGTTTATTAAAATGATTAAAGCACTTTAAAACAAACTTCAAGAGGTAGAAATATGCTTTAACTTTCAAGTCTGCCAAACTTTCATATATATTTGTGGCCTTTGATCTCTTTGTTTCTATAGAATCTAATAAGAATAAATGCTGAAGAACTGTCCAATTTTCCAATAACCTCACTACGTAGGAGTGAAGTACAAGCCACCTTTTCTTAAATGGACTTAATATTTTTCTTTTTTCACCGTTGAAATAATCTTGGAACTGCTCCAGTATAGCACAGCTTTTTGGACTCTCCGACATATACGTAGCTACCATTGATAAAAAATGTTCACACTGATCTGGAAGTTCTGCACATCCGTACAAGTGCAGAAGAGTGTCATGTGCATCTAAAAAGAGATACACTTGGTACGTCTGCTTGATGTCTCGAAAAAAAAGAGTTGTTCCTTCCAACCATAACTGAAGCGTTATCGCATGCTAAACCAATAACATTTGTTACAGAAATTTCGTTTTTTCGGAGATATTGTTTAAAGGCTCTATACAACGCTTCAGCTGTACCTACAATCAGTAGCATTTAATTTAATTAGTTCCAGCAATTTAGTGTGAATGTTTAATGTTGTAGGGTCTGTGTTTCGAGCCAGGCAATACAAACTTTTTTGATTTGAAATGTCGGTACCTTCATCAACTAATATTCAGTAAACTGGCCAAAGTGAATACTTCTTACAAATTGAGTTTTTCCCCCACCCAGTTCCAATGCAAAAACCCAAATACAGTTAGAATGAACATCTGCATATGGTCCATTTTCCAATCAAGCATATGTATAGAAGTGCGCACGAAGAATGCATGCGCGTGAGTTACGTTTACGCATACCTATTAACACGTCATTCTCTTTTTTTATTGCTTTGTTTGGATTTGTAACTCAGATTCTTTTAGTATTTTCCCCTCATTTTGTTCTAAAAGAGAGAAGATTCCCCTTTTCCCCTTTCATCAAATTTTGGACCGAAATTCCCCACGAAAAGGGGAATTCCCCACAAACTGGCAACACTGGCTCAGATGTGCCAAAAATGAAAACATGAGCAACACAAACGAGTGCCAAGAAGCTAGGCCATGGCCCATACCGGGCTACCAGCGCCAGAGTGTTTTTTTTTATCGGAAGATCTTATAATTTTTACAAATAGCGTCGTACGTCCATCATATATGACATTTGTGAACTAGACAGTTGCAGTTTACAAACAGACAAGCAATGGAGCGCTATACTCCGCAAGAGCGTGGAATAATTGTTTGTCGATTTTTTAACCAATAAAAGGTCGGTGGTATTAGCGCAACGTGAATTTCAATGTCAATTTGCTAATCGTGTCGCGCCAACTGGACAAACATTCCGGCGCTTAGCTACCCGACTCAATCAGACTGGAACCACAGGAGACCATGCAGGACGTGGCCGCCACTGGACTGGTCGTCCGGCTGAGAATATCGCGGCTGTGGCTGCCGATGTCGCCGAGAAAGAAGAAACATCAACCAGACGACGAGCCACGCGATTGGGCATCACCCGACGGACCCTACAGCGAGTTTTAGTGTTTCCGTACGAAGTGCAAACAGTGCATCAGTCAATGGCTCCTGACGGTCAGTCGCGTGTGAATTACTGTAAAGCCATCCTCAATCTCAACAACAAAGAGGAAGATCATCTTGAGCACTTAACGGTTACATCAATAAGTCACTGTGTGGTGTTGCGTTCACGGGCGAGGAATGATTGGGCCGTATTTTTTTGAGGAAGCCATCGGCAATACGGTCACTGTTACTGGCGAACGCTACAGGGCCATGATAAATGACTTCTTACTGCCGGAATTGGAGGAGCGGGGCTTGGTGAACATGTGGTTCACAAAGGATATTGTGAAGGAATCGTTTCCTGGTCGCGTAATCTCCCTTTTGGGCGATTTAGCATGGCCAGCAAGATCCCTCGATTTAACTATCCCAGACTTCTTTCTTTGGGGCTACTTGAAGTCGCGGGCTTATGCCAACAAGCCTCAGACAATCGCAGCCCTTAAGGAGAATATTCGACAGGAATGCGAACAGTTATCACCGGAAATCTTGCGAAAAGTAATGGAGAAAGCCATAAAACGGGCACAAATATGTATCAACACTTGGCGGATATCATCTTTTCCACTTAACAGAAAAAAATTGTAAGGTTCAAATAAAGATTTCCATCACTCAGTCTTTTTTTTTTTATTTAGTAAAAAAGTAATTCAAAAACAAAATTGGATGATTAATTTTGCGCCACCTTGTATAAAATAGAAATATAGTATATTTGCATTGACATGTAATTATGTTCATATCAATATGATTTTAGCTGTAAAAATATGAACACAAGAACATGAAATCGATTGATACATGCATCTATGTATGTATGTATCATGCAATATACGTACATGCATTTGTGCATTTCTAGTATTTATATAACAAGTGCATCATCACTTTTGTCGGCTAAATTACACTGACATAGGTACATAAGCTTAAAGAAAAATAGTGAACGGAATGAGCAGGTTACATACATACAAACATATTTAGGTATGGAAGTATAAACTGAATGGTAAAATTTACCTGAATGACACGATCTCGACACCAAAAACATGAAAAAATGGAAAGATAAAACCCAAATACGAACCCCTGTCTGTGAACACCAGAATAAGATAAGGTACGGTGGCTGCGATTCAAAACATAGACCGAACAAACAGAAGGCAATAGAAAACAACAACATTTAATAAAAGATATTGTTGTATGTTGAGCGTGATGAAGGTTAAGAAACAAAACGTCAGTAAATATGCCCAATCTCACCATTTGACATGGCGCCAGCGTTTAAGATGCGGTCTCTTGTGAAAAGCTGATAGCTAAATTCGTTTCACGGTGCGGCAGGTTATTTCTTCTTGTTATTTGAGATTTCTTTTTATCAATTGAGATTTATGTTTTTTTTTGTATTGTTATGTACTGCTTCTAACACGAAATTGTTCACATTAGTAGCAACATAAAATAGGGTGATATTACGAAAATGTTAATAAAAAGCATTTTAATGAACATAATGTATTAAAGGTATTTACATATACTTATATGTGTACATGTACATGAATTCACCACTATATCTTATATTGCAGGATAATTAAAGGAATGCATACATATTGTTATTTGTCTTACATTAACTTCTTAACTCAACATAAGAAGATGATATACCATTATTAAGGTTAATTTAGATGCTTTACTTTGTTATTTGTTGCCGTTATATTAATAAATAACATTCCAACGATTACATATTTCGATGATATTTTAAGGACTTTTGTTTATTTTTCAAATAACAACAATAAATAGTTTGAATCAAAAATCTTTTCATTTCATTTTTTATAAAGGTATAATATAATATACTCGTATTTTTTTTATAAATTCATTACAATGTAAGTGCCTTACATCTAAATACCTAAATAATAAAGGAAATATATATGTCAATATATACATATAAATCTATATATTTTATTTTGTGCATTTTAAGTGGAAAAATGATTCATGAAATTTTGTTTTGAGTAGAACAATCTCCATTTTATTGAATGTTTTTGATACAAAACTTTTTAGAGTATCTATATTTATTCAAATTTAGGTACACAACAAAATAATTTTTATTAAATGTGATTTTTAAGCTTACTTTGTTTCTGAAGACAACACGCGATTAAATAGCCATTTATTTGTTTTCAACCGAGGGAATACATAATAGCACAAACACACATGTGTTCAGCAAATGTTTCGTTTGCTGCGTGCCACATATCTACTACAACCACATCTCTTCCAAATTCGTGTCATTCAATCAAGGAAACAAAAAGTCATTAACATGGCTCTATAACGAATATCCCTGACAGAACACGATGATTACCTTCTTTTTGAAATATATGGTGTAATAACTTCATCAACCCATAGACCGTTTCGAGAATCTCATGTCAATTATCTTCGCTCCAAATATGACAATTTTGCTTATTAACATACCATTTGAGACGAAATTGGGCTTCATCTCTCTGAACACAATTTTTTTTTACAAAATAGCGGATCCATTGCCATTTGTTTTTGGGCTAATGTACCGAAATTTCGACGCAAACGATGGTCATTGGGATTCAATCCTTGCATTAGCTAGCCTTCAAACCAAACCAAGACAAGCCAATGTCATCACGATAAAATTCCAAAGACTACTCTACATCGGGTGAGATCAGCAGTTGCAATCTCCATGAGGTTGAAATTACAGTCTTAAAGTCCATTCCGGGACTTTTGACTCCCATGGTACCGCGTTTTTGGCATTAAAAAAAAAACACTTTATATTCAGTAATATGCACTTTTCAAGTCAAGCGGGTGGTTCCTATAATACCAAATACTGGACGGTCTAGACAGTTTCTTTTGATCTGAAGCAATCCAATAACAAACCATTTAAACACATTTTTGACATCAGTCAACCTCTAATATCATGACAAAAATAGAATTTAATAGGAAAACTAGGAAATGGATGTACGAGCTAAGTGCATTTATAGCTTCTTGACTATATGTGACTATATGGATGTTTGCGCCTTTGATACCAGAGTTGTAGATAAAGTTGGCGCATTCTTGATTGACGCGTAATTCAGCATGGAATACACTAGCACCTTTTCTATAGCAATTTATATGCTTGTTTGTTCTGTGTATACCTGTTTCCCGTTTCCATTTAAAACCACCCATTCCTTTTTGCTGGGAATCCCGGTGGATAATCCTTTGTCGAAGCATAATGTCTTTCGAAAGCGGTCTGTTACTGCGCAGATCATGTCAAGGGTTGGTATTTCAGAGATCAAGATTTTTAGGTCCGGGTGGTCACTGCGATCTAGCTCTTTGCTTTGTATCATACTTGCTGAGCTTCGTAAAGCCACTTTGTTGATAGGATGTGGGGCAGGTCCGAAAGGCTCCGAAAATGGCCAGGCATGCATGACACTGTACTCTTTTGAGCTTTGAAATGGCGTTCTTTTGCATGGTTTTAGTCCACTATACTACAGAAGCATATATTATGATGGGCTTGGGCATCATTGTATAGATCCAGTGAGCGATCTACGGAGAGATCCCACGTGCACTCACATACATGCGACGGCAGGCTCAAACAGCGTTGGTTGCTTTAGTCATTTTATTGTTTGAGTGGGAGTTCCAATTTAGCCTTTTATCAAGGATTACTCCCAAATATTTTACCTCGTTAGAGTACTCAACGATCTTGTCGTTAAGTGCCTCTTAACCTAGGTTTTAATTTTCTTCTTCTGGTAAAGGGAGCTATTATAGCCTTGTTTGGATTAATGGAGAGATTCTTCCTAGTCCACCAGTCTGATTTTTTGTTAATCTAATTGTATCCAATCGTACGCTTCTTCTGGATTTACCTCACTCCAAAAATGGAAGGTTTTTGAGTTATATGTTAGGTGAGCTTAGTGAATATGAAAACAGGGCTCGACTTAAAATACATCTGACCACGTAGTTGATGGACAAAGGCCTAAATGCATCGATCGAGGCTGAATTTTGGATTCTATACCGTACTTTCACTTACAGCGGTTTTTCTACGCATACAACATTGACGCATTTTTAAATGCATGAATAGCGAGCTTAGATTTCCTAATATGAGGACTAGATATGGAATCGCTTTTCTGGTATAACTCATTTTATGTTGATTCTTCAAATAATATTGGACATAAATAACACATAGTGGCTTGAAGGATACTTCAATAGGTAAGTCTATCGGTAACAAAAAACATCCTTTAGGTGTGAAAATACATACCCATCATATTTCTCTTATACGAGTAAGCATAACTACAATATTGCTTCTAAAGTGTGGGACATCTGTTTAATCATATGTAATTTTGACACTAACAGCTCCTATGCGCTTTAAAAATTTACAAAAACGCCTGCTTCATTATAGGATTTTAGATAGGGGTTAGAAATTGGGTCGACAGGATGGCCGATTGCCAAAGCAGTTATTGGAATGAAATAATATTCCATAATTAAAGAAGGTTTACTGTGTTTAATAAAGCAACAGAAAAAAATTTAACAGTGTTTTTCGTATAGCTTCTTTGACCCTAGATGGTTATCCTTCGTCGTATCGACGGTCACCTCTTTAATTTTTGATGATTTCTATTTAACTATTCATCTCTTATGACTCTCTTCTCCTACAACATTCTGTTAATTCTGGTGTTATTTATTATTTTTTGATCATTGAATAATAAAAAAAAGTTCCATATGGCCTATGTGTCAATCTTACGGCATATTCATCATGGAATTCATTAACGGTTACATAGTCTAAATCCGTAATATGTTTGAGAGGTAAACAGAAACCGTTAAACCGGTGAGAGTGTATGAAAAAATTACATGATGTGATGACTTGAATATGGCACGAAGTCTGGAGACGCGTACTCTAACCACTACAATGGAAAACTTAAAATATGTTGGCTAGAGTTCAAGGAAAACAGCGAGAACATATAACAGAAAAGAAAAATTATGGATTTTGTTTATGTTCAAAGGGACGAATGATAATGTCTTCCTGCTACAAGTGCCGAAGAATCATCTCTGATGAACACCAAATTAAAGCTTGTGACTCTTGTATTTAAAATGCATTTTATTTTCTTTTATGGATCAAAACTTTTCACTTTTGCATTTATTTTTTAAGGTGCTATTATTTTATTATTTTTTTTATTGGTTTAAACCAATGACTGTTCGTGTAACAGAATGAACTGATAAATTTTATTTTTATTTTAAGTTGAGAAGAAATGTCGTTACTTTAAATAAATCTTACTGATTTTTTAAAAAATATATCTTAAAGTGCAACTTAAATATTTCAGGCTCAAGGCTACTATGGTTTATGCAGAAGTTAGGTTTTAAAATCAGCTTCGTCGATTGTCTGTGTTAAATGTGCATAGCCATGCAGAGATAAAAAGTTCCTAACAGATGTCCACGCTTTATGATTGACTCAAATCGCCACGTTTACATGATAATGAATTTTTTATTTTTTTTTATCACCATCAGTTTTCCGCAGTGTAGTCTTGTATTAAAGAATTTTTTTCAACTAAAGTGTCATTATTCAGACATATGCCACGGAATACTTGCAGAATACTTTTACCACCCAAACGAACTCATTGAACACGACCGAAATCTATATTCCCGGATAATTTAACATTTTTTTAATGTCGTTGTTTCTTGAATTAATGTAAAAACCAGGCAAACAATAATTTCCACAGGAAATGAAATAAAAGGTTTTCCCGCTTAAATGCGTTAGCCCGTTATTTTCACCGAAGGAAGTTAATCTTCTTGCAAACTTCCATATAAACATTTCGGTTAATTGTTACAAGATTTTTAAAACCCTTATACAAAAACCAAGTTCTACAAATCATTCTTTGGTATCTGGTAATGGGAATGTTTTTTCATTCTTGTATTGATCCCAAGCAAATTTTTGAATTCTGTATTTTGTTAGTTCAGGAAAAAACTGTGAAAGGGAATGATGACACCTTTTAGCACCACATGTCTGGTGCTAAAATTCTTGTCCTGTTCTCTAATAGAGAACACCCCCAATTTCCGGGGAGTTAAACAATTGTATGTGAATTATCATACATTGATTACGTCTAGGGCTGCTTTCATAACAGACAATCAATCAGCATATTTCGAGAAACAGTAACTACAAATTTGAAAGCGTTAAGTAAATAGTCAAACAACATGCACAATAACAGTAGAGAGAAGATGCCTTTCTTGTTCTTATTATGCCATAATAACTGCAGTCGGCACATACAAAACTAACTTTCTCTACAATCTTTTACTCCTCTGACGCTTTTCCTAATATCTTTTCAAATAAAAAAAAATGTAATAATAAAACATTCACACAACAAAATATTTAGGTTTAGAAATGAGAAAAACATTTAGCCTTCTCTTGCTTCTCTACTTTCGACTGTTCTCGTATGCTCTGACTGAACCCAATCTGACCTGAGATACAAATAATCACCAATTTCACCTCGCTATTGTCGACGGATAACAAACTTCGGATATGCACGTGGAATGTTAGGTGCTTTAACAGGCCATGAGCAGCCGTAAAACTAGAGGAGGCCCGCCATCCAAGAAATGCGATGGAATGGGCCGTATAAAAGAGTATGAAAAACTACGAAATTTACTACGACAATTGTCATCGAGGGCAAATTCAGCGCCTATTTGCATGCGGATTTGTTGTTGGAGGCAGTCTTACGAAAGAAGCCTTGAGTTTCCGGCATGTGAACGAGCGCCTCGTAGCAATTGGGATCAAGGCTAAATTTACCGTCTTAAGCCTGATATGCACGCATGCCACCGCAGAGGAGAAAGATGACGACACCAAAGATGCCTTCTATGAGCTCTTGAACAAGACCTACTAGCAATGCCCTAACTATGACATTAAAATTGTCCTTGGCGATTTTAGTACAAGCTAGGAAGTGAGGGCATCTTCGGTAGCACTGTCGAAAAATATAGCCTGCACGACATCCCCTCCGATAACGGATTCAGGCTGATTGACTTTGCGGCGGAACGAAATAGTGCCGTAGCTAGAACGCGATTCCCCATCTCGATATATTCACAAGGGGACTTAGAGAACTCCTGATCAATCAACCGTCAATCAGATTGACCTAATGTGATCGACGCAAGACACTTCTTCAGTATTGTGGATGTCCGAATGTTTCAAGGAGCCAACATCGGCTCGGACTCCTACTTTGTTGTAGCCAAGGTAAGCTAATATTCGACGTCAGACAGCTACAATCGCAAGATATCGCCATGCCCTTTTCCGATCCAGTCTCCCTTAATCTCTTAAGAGGTCCCTTGCCCCCAGCATCAAGCATCGCAGACCAGTGGCAACACTGCCAGAAGGCCATCAGAGATGTCGCTTCTGATGCGCTGGGTTTCACTCGACCACCATAACGAAATCCCTGGTTTGATGAGGAATGCAGGCAAACACATGCATATTTATTCCATATCTTGGAAGTAGTAGCAATAAAGTACAGGTAACGGCGGACCAGACTTGATAGCCAAACCCTAAGGTGTGAGTGCAGAGTATATATGCTTCATTGTCAAAAGAGAGATGCATGATAGATCAAATCAAATCAAATACTTTTATTTAGTTCTTAAATATTACAATGGTATGCCCCCGCACAATTTACTGTTCAGAGATGTTATATGTACTAAATATATCTTTCAACTGGAATAAATTTATTTATAAATTAAAAGGTTGAACAATCAAACAATTTTTTCGAAGGGAAACAACAACAAAACCCTTCATTTATGTACAAAGTGATAAGTAAAATAAATAAAGGATAAATAAACTTGGAATAAATAAGCAACAAATTAATAAGTAAATTCATAAATAACAGACAAATAAACAAGCTCTCATTGTATAGAGATGATTTCATCTGATTCCATCAATTTGGCACCAACTTAAAATGCAACTTCGGGTTGGAATATCACCACCTTGTTTTCGAAAATTTATTTTTAAAATGATAAATGCAAGTTTAAATCGATACTGTTGCTGTGGATAGTAGTAATATTGTTGAAATATGCACACAGCCTCAGTTGGCTGTCGATGATCTACCAAAACGGTAATCACCCTCAACGGCTTAGCGATCACATCCTATACAACATTTTCAATTTCTATGTAGTTAATTTTATTTGTTAATATTATATTTAATTTGATCATCGTCCTGTGTAGCTAAGATTAAGTGGGAATGTTAAGGACAGCTGTACCGGCATAACATAAACAAAAGACTAATTCGAACCTTTCAAACGAAAATACCATAGTGTATTATTATTATTGCAAGTATTTCTGAACGGGATAGCAGCTAGTACACAGTTTCCTCCCCATCCTTGTGATGGTCATAAGACAGACCTGTAGTATTATAAATATCTGGATAGTTCGTGCGAACAAAATAAACTCCGACCGCTACCGCGTATCTCAACCATAAAAACGGAGAATACTTATAATCGAACGGCTTCAACCGCAAGGAACTGCCAAAACTTTTGCCGATTACGTATATCTTAACAGCACCAGGTGCTGAATCAGCGGATGCTCATGCCGCTGATATTCTGTGTTCCACAAGGTCCAGTTCCAATCTTGCCTTGACGAAGAGTGTATATAAGCACACGTAAATACACAATTTGTCTACAAAGCGTGCTACTTACTCGTAAAATGACGAGTACGGCAGAAACGTCTTACAACCAAAGTAGGGGGAAAGATTTTCCCTTCCGGAAAAGAAAGAACGAGCATGAGAGGCAATCAATCGATAAAATTGAAAGTTGCTATCACACGAACAACGAATTTTGCGGGAAGATAAAAATTAAATGTCAACCCAACCCAACTAGTGTTTGGGAGCTCTTGAGCTGAATTACACGTAGATGCACTAGGGAATGACAGATCTTAAACCTTACATATACCATACATGTTTTCAGCGTTTGGTTTGGTACGCTTGTTTCAATTTAGCAGGAGTGTAGGAACAGTCTGGTTCATTCAAAATTATATGTTACTCTATACAGTAAATAAATCTGCAATACAGGCCGTGTAGATAGGGAAGGTTTACGAGTGACTGTCGCTTTTTATTTTGAATGGATTTTTTTTAAGTATTAAAATATACAAATAAAAATAAAGATATTAAATATTTTTAATTTTTTTTGACCAACTACGAATAATTTAATTTAGCGTTCCTGCATAGATTTCAACTCTGTACCTGAGTACACGATTACATCCCGTTACTCCTCCAGTCAAGTAATAACACTATGTTTGCATATGTATGTATGTATGTATGAATTAATAAAAGAAAACAGTAAACAGGAATATAAAATATCTGGCTAAGAGCACTACTGGACAATTGCTTCAACGTGACGGCCATATTTTCACTGCTGTTTGAAACAAATTTTTTTGATTATGCATAACCCTTGGTAAATTTTGGCTCGAAAATCGAGGTTTGGAATAGTTCAACCATTAAACTAAGAATATAGAAGGCTTTATTAACCTTTTTATTTTTAACACGATATATTGGAGTTATTGAGGATTTCAAACAAAGCTAGAATGTGTGTATGTCTTTGTTCGCATGTAGAAACATATTCAATAGCACTTAGAGTTTCAAATTATGGCTCACTTACCGCAAATAGCTGACAACTCTCTATTCTCATTAAAATGTATAAAATGCCCTGTATCGGGTATTTAAAAAACAAAAAAAAACACTGTTGCGCTGGCAGCCCGGTGTGGGCCATGGCCTAGCTTCTTGACACTTATTTGTGTTGCTCATTTTTGGCACATCTGAGCGGGGCCTACGGTTTATCGCCGAGTCCGAACGGCAATCCTCAGAAGCTTTTTCGTAGGCAATTTTTTACTTTCGGGAGTTTGCCATTGCCCGCCGAAAGGGTGATGGAGATTTGAAAAATTGTTGATGATCCAGCCAGGAATTGAACCCAGACTCTCTGCGTGATAGTTCAATGAGCTAACTATTGCGCCATCGCCATCGCCATCGTGTCGGGTATTTAGGGCCACTAAAAACAAAAATAACAGCGAATTTAATCTATGTCTTATAGTTATGCTAAAACTGGATTCACACCGAGGAGAGAGAACTTGTGGTCACTAGGTCCTAACAGGGCTAAAAGTCAAAACGTTATCAATTTGGGGGAATTAGTTTTCCATAGCAATGGATTCAAATAAGGCGCCACATGACGACTGGACTTAGGTTAATTATTATTATTTGAGGATTCTGAATTTCGTTGCAGTACAGGTAGCTATAAAAGGGGAGGTGAGAAGCGTTGTACTTCAACAAGGGCGTTATTAGGGCCTTTAAAAACCGAGCTCTGCTGTGCGTACAAAGTAATGGTTTAAACTTTGAACAATTGATATGATTGAAGTCTGGCGAAAGAAAAGTTAAAATGCAATTAATATTTGTATTTTTTCCCCTTTAATTTTTATTTTATTTATTTATTTATTTATTTATTTAAGCTTGCTAACACAGTAAGAATTCACTTATAAATCTGTGAAAGGTAAACATTGTTGCGCTTAAGATTTAATTTAGAATTTATATTTTAACTCTAGTGAAACTATTTTTTAAGATTAGAAGTAAGTTAAATTTTATATTAATGAAACTTTGTCAATTTAATATTTTATCCTTCAAATCAAAAAGTAAGATTTTGATTAAAATTGCCTGAGAAGGGGAAAGGGTTGGGTGAACCTAGTTGCTCTGATTTTCAAGGAAATGTTCAAGTTTGTGTTTAAATCGTCGCGCGTCGTTTAGCTCTCGTATAGTACGTGGGAGTGTTTTCAAAAGACTTATAGTAGCAATATAAAACTGTCTCTCAGATGTTAAACATGAAAATCGCGGAAGTAGTAAACAGGCAGATCTGCTAAACACCGGAAACTGGATTTTTTCGTATAGATATGTCGGCTGCCTCCTTTTAATAATGCTGAAGAGAAATAAAAGCGCACGAAATTTTATATAATTTTGAAATGACATCTTTACCAAGTTTTTGGCTAGGTGTGAAACGTGGTCATATCTTTTGAGACAATATACATATCGAATGGTGGTGTTAAATGCTACTTGTAGTTTTCTTTTGCTCTCGGCATCACATTCATGAAAAATTTCGCATCCATAAACCAACAGAGGTATAACTAAGGCTTTGGCAAGTAGCAGCCTGGTTTTAGTTGGTGTACACTTTTGGGCAGTCCATAGTGTTCGAAGAACGCCATATGTTTTTCCCACTATAGAATTTATATGGTTGTTCCACGTTAGTGTTCTATTGGAGACAACGCCTAGATTTTTCGAAGAGTCAACGAATTCAATTTTTGAGCCGTTTAGCATTAAATGTGGGAAATAGGAAAGATCAAGAATAGTTTTAGAGATAACTAAACACTTACATTTTCCTGGATTTAGTACTAAACTACTTTTTGACGACCAATTTGAAATTCGTTGAAGCTCTTCATTAAATCACTAGCGCAATTCTCAATGAGGCCTGAGGGACAGCTTTGAAATATTTGAACGTCATCAGCGTAAATGTGTTTCGATGAATTCAATATTACAGAAGCTATATCATTAATATACACTGAAAATAAGAGAGGCCCTAAGATTGATATTGGCCTGAATTCATCACCTATAGAATTTTTAGGAATAGGAATTATTTTTGCTAATTTCCATTGGTAAAAAAAAATGCCAGTCATAAAAACTGTATGAATGACGTGCGTAATAAATGGAAGCAATGATGGTAAAATTGCTTTAACAAAAATCGGATGAATCTCATCAACCCCTATAGCATTTGATTTAACAGACAGGAAACTTTCTACTATGTTCGTATCATACACCCTTTTGAAAGCAAAAGACGTTGCAGTTGGTAGAACAGTACCATCAAACACACAATTATCAACAGAGGCACTTGAATTAGGATTTGATAAGAACTTGCGATTTAGGTCATAACGACCGATATTAGTAGTACAACTTAACTTTTGTTTACCAACTCCTAGTTCACGAATATTGTTCCATATTTTACGACCGTCGGATGTAGAACTGAAGCGGTTGGAATAAAATTGCATCTTACCAGTTCTTATTTCACGGATAACACTATTACGCAAGTTTTTATAGATTTGATGAAGCTCTTCCACCCGAAAACGTTTCCACCTTCGATACGCCTGTCACGTTGCAACATCAACTCTCGAATATCATTCGTGAACCACGCTTTTGTTCTGCCTCTTACAATCCCTCTTCTGATTGGAATGTATGTATCAAAAAGAAGGTTGATGTTTTTATTGATGAAATCGATTTGTTCATCTGGTGAGGGCATACAATAAATGAGGTTCCATGGAATAGAATTAACATGCTGTTCAAGAGAAGGCCTATCAAAATTTTTAAAATCCCTATACATATAATTTGATGTGTCTACGCAATCACCAATATCAAAATCGTATGTAAGAAACAATAAGTCGTGTTTAGAAAAGACTGGTGCAGCAACTTGATCGTAAAGTAATACTTTGTCGGTATTATTTACAAAAAGACACATCTAATAGAGTGCTGGAGAAGCTGGTGAAATGAGTAGGAAGATCATTATTTACCGGTTGTAGATCAAATGATTGCATGTTTTCGATTAAGAGACTTTCACACAACAAGTTACTATTAAAATCACCGCAAATAATTATATTGGTTGAGCATGTCGACACCTCTTCAAATACTTCATAAATGGGTGTCAAATCAATATTTCGATTTGGCCCATACACAATACCTAAGCAAATACTTCTTTCGGCACGTATAATTTGTGCAAAAAAATACTGAACAAGTGACCCATTTGAAGAGCGACATTTCTGTTTACAAAACACACCATTTTTAACATAAATCGCCACTCCGCCACCAATACGATCAGATCTAATAGCTCGAAATAGTTTGTATCCGCTCAAAACACACATCATCTTACAGACCTTCAACAAACCAAGTTTCCGTCACGCAGATGGCATCAACATTTGAATCTACAAAAATATCTCTATTTAATTTAGGATTTAAGCTTTGTGCATTTAAATGACAAACCTTAAAACCTTCTCTATGATACTCTTATCATAGGTCGCAATACTCCATCACTACCACCATCAATGGAACCCACTCCACTCTCATTCAAATCCATTTTTAAGTAATGAAATAGTATGAGAACCTAACGACGCATTCTGAAAACAAGAAACCTCTTCCCTAGAGCAACAACATTTCATTAAAAGGGGTATATGAAATAACATCAGGCAGATTTCAAGAGAAAAAATAAATAAATAAAAAGGAAAAAAAGGAAAAAGTGCAAAGAAAAAAGAAAAAAGTGAAAAAAATAAAAATTTAAAAGAAAAAGAAAACTAGCAAAACAAAAATAAAAAAAAAACAAAATCTACTGGTGCTTGTTGATAGATTACGATTTCGATGAGCTGTTGTTCTTTGCGTCTTCTTCTTAAGTCTTCCTCGTTTGACATCTCGTGGCAATAGCATCCATTACTCTCTCATTCTCTACCAGTATCGCTTCAGCTTCTGCATTCTCTTTCACATATAAAAAAAAAAAAAACACTGGCGCTGGCATCCCGGTATGGGCCATGGCCTAGCTTCTTGTCACTCATTTGTGTTGCTCATGTTGTCATTTTTGTCACATCTGAGCGGGGCCTACGGTTTATCGCCGAATCCGAACGGCACTCCTTAGAAGCTTTTTCGTAGGCAATTGTACTTTCGGGAGTTTGCCATTGCCCGCCGAAAGGGTGATGGCGATTTGAAAAAATGTTGGTGACCCAGCCGGGAATCGAACCCAGACTCTCTGCGTGATAGTCCAATGAGCTAACTATCACGCCATCCCCATCGACCCTCTTTCACATATACGGAACCAAAATGTGTGTAAACAGAAAACAGCTGTTTACTGCGCTTGAGACGCACAGCTTGTTGATAAAGGTAGCGGTTCTTCCTAGTTAGGCTACCGTACATGTAGATGTTGCTGTTGTTTTCTGTTTTGATATCCACATCTTGGAGACATAACTGTCTATGATTTTTGCAGTAAAGAGCAACTGCATGCAGGACGGTGTTTCTTTCGGCTGGAGAGCTGAATTTGACTACAATGGGAGAGTCTTTTTTCATTGTATTTGAATACGTTCGTCGCTTTTGCTGATAGCGAAAAATGCCTTTCAAAGGTGGAGGCATATTGTGGCATATGTGATGGAAAATTGTTTTCAAGTTTTCATTTGGTAGCTAGGACACCAAAAATAATGGCTTCGGCTGCAATTTCCCGTCGTTCGAAAGCTTCATATCTTTTTTGGAGATCAGTCACTTCCTCTTCAAGGGTCTGCGATTCAGCTGACCGCGTTTTCATCTCGTCTTCCTGCGTTTGGAGAGTATGAATGGACCTTTCAAATTCGTCAATACGAGTCTTAACTTTCGCTTGTCATTCTTTTAGGTTACTAAGAGAAAGCTCAACCTCTTTAACGTGCGAAGACTGCCTTTCTTCAATGGAAGAAATACGCAGTGTAATACCATTTCACAAATGATGCATTTCCACGGAGATACGGTTTACGATTTCATCGGTTAGCTTTGCGAGTCGTTCCTCCAAGTCAAACATAGTTACGGCCGATGCAGGTTTGTTGGCAGTTGGCGTAGATTTGTTAACAGCGCCTTTTCTCTCAGCTGGGATGGTGTTAAGCTTCAGTGTTTGTACAGACTCTTTAGATGGTGTTGGCGTCGACTGTTTCTCTTTTTCAAGAGTTGTTGATCGCGTTTTACCCGCCATTATGTTTGTGAGAGTACGATAAGTGAAATAAAAAACGAGAGCTCCCTTGCTAGTTGCAATTAAAATTATAAAATAAAACTAAACTTATTAATTCACTTTTATTTGTGGACACAATTTAAAACTATTCAAAGACTTGAAACAGGACGCTCTTTACTTTTAATATGGAGAAGTGAAAGATATTGAAAAAGTTTTACCGGACGAGACTGTCGATACGTCCACTAACTTTCACTGAACATTACATTTTTCAGTTTTAATTTACTGTTTTGGTAAAAGTTGCGCCGTAAATTTAAAACCACTGACTTAAGATGAAAAAATCCGACCTGGTTTTTTGCTGAAAAATACTACGTTAAAATTTTACGAGTATGTTTAAAAATTCTAAAAAAAAACCATTTTGCTCTAAAATAATTTTTCGACACATTTTTTTTTGCGCAAAATTGACTTTGTATTTAACCATTCCCCACTTTTTACCATACTCACAGAAATTTCAAATTAGAAAAGGGCATTGCTTAAAACAAAACTCATCCAATTTTTCTGTAAAATATGTTAAGGAATCTCCACTGACAAACGTAATTAACATCCAGTGTGGAAGTTTAGAAAATTAAAAAAAAAAATTATTTTGACATTGCCAGATCAAAAAAATACTTCTATTAAATGATTATGTTGTGACATTTCTACATACCTTATGTACGCTTTATTTGATTTATTAATTTCTAATGTAGAGAATCTGAAGAAACCATTGGTAAATAAAAGAACATGCTTTTGGAATATTGAGGAATTTTATTATCATATTTTCGGACAATATTGTATACTTGACATTAATATATGATTGTAAGGCTTATGTAAGTAATATAAACATAATCAACTCAATAAGTAACTTCTTAAAAATAGATTTAAATAGAGATTATGTTATTTAAAAATAATAGTCTTTTTGAAAAACTGTATAAGTTTTTAACTTTTACTCCCTAATATAGCAGAAATAGAAAATTTATTGGATCTTAATGCTTTACTCTCATCGACTACTTCTGGATTTCTTACCATTGGTCTTGTATTACAATCAATTTCAGTCGATGCTAAACACTTTATAGGGAGTTCATGTAGATTTAGGTATAACGATGGATTGTCAGAAAATTGTTGTGGTCTTTCAAAATAAGGACAGTTGATAAATGAAGGACTTATAAGCGATTCCGCATTATGGTCAATAGCCCTGTTCGATACAATAAGGCTTGACGAACTCGGTTCAATGTCGGTACTACTTGGCGAATTTCTCCCACTCGAATTATTACTGCTTACTGATAATGAGAACCCAACTTCATCAATTGACAAAACGGAGCATGAGGACCCATTCGATCTCATGCGCTTTGCACAAGAATAATTACTATTGCCTTCATTTTGTTGATTTTCGCTACCATTGTTTTGAATGGATAAAGAATCAACAAGTTTTTGATTAACTTGTATCTCTATTGAACACATCTTCCTTTTACACCTCGATTGACCAGTTTCTCGAAATCCTTTGGCAAACGGGTTATTATCGATCTTTAGTTTTGTGATCCGATCATTCTGAAAAGTAATAATACTAAGCTATAAGTAAAGTTAAGCAGTTAGAAGCAAAAAGTAATGTGTTAAAGGTTAACTATATTTAAAAAAATAAAAATTTAATATTATCCACCCAAACAGATGAATTGTAGTTACATTTTTTAAATTCATCGACATATTATAAGCAAACAATTGAACATATCAACATTTTGATGAATTTCGAAATAATATAGAAAAAAAGAAATCGTCAAATTTCCATCCGTCATTCTGTCATTTCTATATTCTGCACTGGCAATCGCAGTTATTTTTTTGTTTTTTTATTTTTTTATTGTTAGCTCTAGTTCTTAGAATTGTTAAAAGTAATGCTTTTTATCACAAGCAACTTTAATGATTTAGAAGAGGTTATAAAGTTATAAAATTGACTTTGCTTAACAAAAATTTCATATTCCACCGAATTTAGGCAACGGCTATTGGGCATGGATAAAATTCGCAGGCCATAACATAAAGAAATCTTTAGGGATAGGACAAGGAGATAATTATTGTTTCCAATATCCTCAGATAGTAAAATTAGCGTTAACAATCAAAAAAATCATTCAAATCAAAAAATGTTTCGGTTGGCAAGCGGCGATGAGGCAGACGAGAATCTTACCTTTCCGTCGTAGCAAAATGTTTTCCTTTTCATTATTCTCTGCAGTTTGAAATTCTGACACTCTTGAATAATTCTTTGAAATTTTTAGTATCCCCGCTATTGATTCGATTTTACGGGCTGCAGCCGTAGAATTTGATAAACCTTTGATATTCTGTATTCGCTCTTTCTGTATGTCCCTTATTTTTCTCAGTTTTTTTAAACGCTGTTTTTCCGTTTTTTTAACATTTCCTTCTTTAGAATATTTTGTTTGCTCTAGCCGTGGTCTCCAAAGCAACAGCGAAATGTTTGCGAAACGAGAGTGTAAAACAATTTAACATAAAGCTAAAAACCCAAGTGACAGAAGTCAAAGTTTATTTATGTAGGTAAATATAATATTCTTTATAATAATACTTTATATTTTAATTTAAAAAAAAAATTAATAAAGGAAGCGCAATGTACGATTTTTGCACACATTTAATATCCCAACAAATAAATTCCGTGCAAAAAAAATACTGCCTAGTATTTTAGTATGATTATCCTCTTTAACATAATTTTATTGTGAAACAGCGTATTGCAAAACGGAGATCTAAAAGAAATTTCTTGTTTACTATGCCGTGTCAGTTTTGAATGGGATTTTTCGTTTCGCATAAGGTTTCGGACATCTTCTGTAGTAATTGTCCTAATCCGTAATTTTTAAATTATACTACTTACTTGGTATAAAACAGTCAAGAAATTTTAAAGCTTGAGAGATGGACCCATTATATTTATAAGTCCATAATAAATTTGTGCGGGTTAAACAAAAAAATGGGAAAGTTCAATAATTTAATTTTGTCTCCTCGTAATTTCCTTGTATAATTACTAAAAATTCATGAAAAAGTAACCAAGAGAGTATGTTGCGTATATATGCATATGAATGTATATACATACATATATATGAGCAAGAAAAAACACGAACATTTAACAAAAAGAACCAAACATATTATAATATGATAATTATTCGCAACATATCTGGCATTAAAATATTGTGTTTTGAGAATTTGATTAAATTTAGCTAATTGTTTGTTTTTTTTTACAAAAAATAAAAAGTTTTTTTTATTTTACCTGATATGCTGTTACCGCAACAAATTCAGTTTCCGAGAAAAAAAAAGCTTTTTGAGGAGACCAAGGTATCTGTGTGGGGTCAGATGTTCGTATTATATGAATTCTTGGTTGATATTTATGCATGCTTGCCAATACAATCTAAAAAGAAGTTATGAAACAGTAAATAATTATTTTAAATTAAGAAATAAAATTGTCTTTACATATACTCGTATATGTAAGTGCTTAAGGCAATTGAAATTAAAAAAAAAAAAGTTCAACTAGTTCATATTTGAATATCGTGGAAAGTCTTCGATAATTTATTTTCATCAAAGTGTTCAAAATGTTAAAACATGTTCAATTGTTAGTACCTTCAAGAAGACAGTTGCGTGAAAGGGTAAATAAACATTTTTAAAGTTTACGTAGATGTGGGAGATGTGGCACCGATGTGGCCAAACCGAAAATCTATAAATACATCAAAAATTCCTTGCACAGGAATTGGAGATACTCGTATACTTATCACTTTTTTTCTAAATTTTCAGGAGGAATTTTTTTTTTAATTTATTTGGTTTAATTATTTTATTTAATTACCATAAATGGCTGCTGGATTAACTGCTTGGTTTTTTTTTGGGTTTTTCAAAAAAAAAAAAAAAATATTATCGCCAAGGTATAGTTTTACCTGTCATTATTAATAAATAGAATATAGTATTTCTCGTCAGGACACTTAAAGCTCTCGGATTATATAATAATGAATTTGATACACTTATTGAGCTACATTTCTTTGAGGAAATTGAAATAACATTTTTTAATAACTTCAACAAACTGTTACGATTTTAGACGCTCTTTAATAAATTTGTGGTGGACCACTCCTTACAGCTACTATTATAAATATAACGGACAAAAAAGAAACCTAAACAAAATCAGCCCAAAACATAATGTTTGGAATCAATCAATAAATAGTGGAAAATAAAATTAACCTTAATCAAACAGTTTTTAACAAATTACATTCATTTTAATTAATATTAAATAAATTGCTTACATGACCACTACTGTCCAGGGTATTATTTGTCAATTTTACTTTGTTAAAAAGAATTGGCTGTGCTTGCCAATGTGCACCTGATGCAGGGCTATCTGCATGCAGGTACATTCTTTGAGTGCTCTGAGGTTCTGCACCACCAGCTGGAATCCATTGTGAACCGGAAAATTTATAGCGACAATCACCAATTGGTACCATTTCCAAGACTACACAGTAATTAGACTCATCCTCCAGGCCGGATATTGATAATCGCATTGATGGAAACATTCTTCTAATGAAAATAAAAATAATAAAAGTATTTTCTCAAAATAATTTTTCAAAAATTGCTGTGGAGTTTTTATCGTAAATGTATCTTTTAACTAATTAAAATGAATTCGATATCATTCTCGGTTACAAAAACAAACAAAGCACCATCACATATCTACACAAGATTCTCAGCAAATTTAAAGAGGTGTTGCTCAAGGGACGAAATGTCTAATATAAGTTGACTCAGGTTTGTTTCCCATAGTTAGCAAGCCAGCAGGTGGTATTTTGTGGCGCCGACGTTTTTGTTTGTCTGACAGTTGGGCAGGCTTGCAGGGCTCCTATCAACAGAATGATTAATTGTATTTACATAAATATGTGTATGGATTTGAAATTTCATTGTCTTTGCATGATGATTGATTTTTGTTGAAAATGATTTAGAATCCCTTAACTTAAAATGATTTTGATTAGAAAATGATAACAAACTTTGGTATTTACATTAGTATGAATTAAGTCGCTCACACATTCTTAATAGAATAAAATAAAAACGAATACATATACACTTATTTAAACTTTGGTGTATCGTATATGAGTGAGTCGATTCCGATTGCAAAGTGTTAGAGTTAAAATATAAGGGCATTCTTTGTTCCCTAAAACGTTCTTTCGAATTAAAATCTGTTTTGTTTTCTTTACATCCATATATAACACATTTACATTAGTATTACACATATATGCGTATTTTTTCCTAGATGATTTTATGTCGAACATTAATCCACATTAATTTGTTTATTCTAATTGTATACCTGTAAGCTTTGAGTATTATTAGTATTTTTGTCGATAATGGTTCATTTAAAATGTTGCACATTTTTAAGTCTGATTTGGTTTTATGCAGTGAACTGAGTCCAATGCATAATTGTTTTCGGTTTTAATGGATTACCTATTATAGTTTGTTATAAAATGCTAATATATGTTAATCTGTTATTGTTATTTTAAGAAAACGAGTGGCATAAATAGGCATTAATGCATCTAGTATGGACTAGTCACAGACGCTGGTCTAAGCATTTTACTGCTGAGTTTAGTACTGCGTAAACTGGAGACAAATATGATATTAATCCTATGCAGACAAATTAGAGAAGTAAGCGAATACCTACTCATGTTAGATGTACATCTTGTGTTATATATAACATATTTTGACACAAACCCGTGGAATAATTTAGTGCACAATAAGTTATTCAAGGTTTAGTGAAAAAGTGATATGTCCAGATTCTTTATTATTATTATTAAAAGCATCAATTTCTACTTGATGGCCGAAATTTTATGCGGCTAGTACTAAGACGGATGCCCGCTTAGAAGCAGTGCGTGCGGTTTGCTTTAGGAATGTATGAAATTACAATAGTAAACTATTGTCGCCAGGGAAAACTTTGTATTTAATAATATACAAAAAAAAGTATCCGTTTGATAATTAGCTGTGAAGGAAAAACTTTTCAGAATCGTATACAATCACGCATGGTTTTAAATAGTAAAACTAAAAAAGATGAAGTTGTTGAATTGAAGGAGGTATTTACTATTGCTACTAAAATAATACAGCATCAAAAATTAAATTATCAAGTTGTCAGCAATTGACACGAAGGACTGTTTAATGTTACTTCATAATAATCTCATGCTACGGTTTTTAATTATAATTGTAAATTAAATAAATAAGAACGTATTTTTTTATTGTGGAATAAAATATATATACTCATATATATGCAACTATGCGGCATTTCACGTGAAGTCAAATAATTTTTTTGTAATTTATAATGGACTATTCTATTTTTTTGTATTGTAATTAAGAAATAGTTGATACGTTTTCATTTCTCATTTCCGTTCTACGAGATACTAATATATATTATTTTGGTTCGTGTTAATGCTGAGAATTGTGGTTGTCAATGCATAAATCATCCAAAAGTTTAAAAATCTGCTTCGAAATACTAACAATAAATGTTGCAATTGATAGCATAATTCGGAATGTCTTTTTACTTCAAATATCAAAACTATTCTAAATACTTTACAAATTTAAAGGATAAATTTTTCATACTTTTATGTAAATAAATACATAGGAGATCTAGCCTTACCTTCCACTCTTTGTTATTATCATTTCTGTCCCAACTTCATGAAATTGTTTCCATAAGTCATCATTTTGAAGTTTAGCTTCAGCCGCAGGTAAATTTGCCCGAGGAGGCAATGCTATATGCCTGGGAATAGGAAAAGGCAAAATTGGCGGAAAAGGGTCTGAAAAAAAAAAACGATAGCTCTTGTTGTAACACTTAGTTGTATTTAATTTTTTAATTATTTTATTATTTTATTTGCGTTAACATATGTAAATGTATCAATTTAAGATCAGTTGAAAATGTAAAAATACACAGAACATTATTTTATATTCACAAATCGATCTTCGCCTGTAAACTGATTTTAGTATTTGTTTTTAACTAATGTTTGTATACAATATTTTTAAGGCTTTAGTCTCACTCCCTATGACACGTTTGTTGTCTTCAATACTACATATGTAGTTATAAACTTATTTATTTTAGACTTTCACATAAAACGTATTATTTCACTTTTTATGTACACATGTACATACATACTTATGTAGATCCATTTAAAAATTTCCGTCGGATAATATATATGTGAGTTTCACAATAACCGCTGGGATTTTGTAAACTTTTGATTGCTTACCAGGAATCCGTTGCATGATCTGATGCCGATAAATTTCATGTGCAATATGTTGTTGCATTCTTATATCCATGAATTCATTTATTGTTATCATTTTTTTTCTTAAGTTTTTGGTAAAAAGTAAACAAAAACTTTAGCAAGTTGAATACGTCTTTTTAACCAAAAAAGTAGTTTTATCCAAGAATTTCTGATGGCAAGCTTAAGAAACAATGATGAACTACGAAACAATAAAATACTTTTGAGCTGCTCTCACGGCAGCAACACTTTATACAAACTTTACCCGACGCCTTCGCCACACGAGATCAGTTCTTCAACTGACTTAACAATGCTTCCACATCTTCAATTCCAAATTCACTATTTTCTCTGACATGATCCATGGTTTAAAAAAGTAAACACAGAAAGCAATGCGTGCAGCTACCTGTTTGTTTTATTTATTTTATGAATTAACCAATGAGAGAGAATTTGTACTAGCAAAGGTACCAGCAGGTTTTATCAGTATCACATTAAATTCTTACACGTTCATTCATTGGCTCCCTCAGCTCGATGGCTGATTATAAATACTGGAAACAAAACGTGTCGCTCCATTTTGAATTTTGTCTACTCTTTCCTACAAAGGTAGTTCAGTTTTAGCTCCACCCTCGTTGTTTTTTTTTTTGGTCTTTAATTCACATAGAATAAACCTGATTTTATTTATTGTTTAGCGATTGTGTTAGCGCACTTCTGTAGAGCAATAACATATTTCGTTCTTTAAGGTGGTCTCAATTTGTGACATAGGAAACAACTGAATTTATTGTCAAGATCTTTAGAACGCTTCGTTCCAAAAAAAGACAACGAAAACTGAATAAAGCAATTGATTTGACTTATATTTTAACAGGTGTCTACACTTATATGAAATTTAAAACTGAATGCTCTGGCATATGCATATTATAATTTTTTGAAATAATAATAATAAATATGATATTTTCAATATTGGATGTTAAACACCTACTGTTGGTTATATTTAAATAATTTTAAATAAAAACGTGGTTTTCTTAACACTTGGTCACCATTCATAATTATAAGATACATATATGATATTTATTAAAGTTACTTTACCTTTTTACTGACTTGTCATCAAATGGAAAATAACGAACAAAGTGGTGCCTATATTGCAATCCTGGATTTCTCAGATGGCAAATGCGCTACAACGCCTGGGACTAACCACTGAAGCGATCCAGGACCGAGCATTATGTAGACGCGTTCTGCGGTGTGCGACATTAGCCAACCCCATAAGCGGAGCAGCAGCGATGCAGTAAAGATGGGAAACTCGTTACGCATAAGTTCGTATAACGAGGAAAGGGTTAATAAAAGGATAAGAAGAAGAAGCACAACATCGTTTTGATATAATTTTGCAATTGCAAAGAAGGCCATTTAGCAATACGAAGGCGAAATGTATGTTCTAGCCAATAGAATTGCCTATTACCAAAACACTTTTGTGAATGTTGCAAATTTGTTCTACAGAAATGATCTCTTTTTCTACTATATTGATGTCAGCTAGGCAGCATTGCCATTAAGGCCATGGGAAAAGAACAAGTACTATATACCTAATACATGAATTTCTGCAAATTTAAAACATAAACTTTTACGGATCATCGAAGTCAATAAATATTTTTTTAACAACTCAATTTCAAAATATGTAAAGGTAATAATTGCACCATTTACATTTTTTTTATAATCTGATATGCGTCCGACAAAGTACTGGGAACTAAGTAACACATCATCAGATAGATACTCTTAATACCACTTAATACGGTTTGAGCGAAGAAAAGGAAAATAGGAAAAGCGGGTGCAGCCATTATGCAAGTTAAGAAAACACATCCAACTAATATGAAGTAGATACGAGGGCGGGTCAATAAGTCCGTGACTTTTTGAATTTCTGACCTCTTTACTGAAACAGCAACACTGCTCCTGTCAACAGGCATCTGTCAGTTGACTCCTGTCAAAATTTAAACTTGCTGAGTCAGTTAGTTTGTGTTTGACAGCTATTTTTATCAGACTACTCACTAATTTGAGGAGAAAATGGAAAAAAGTGAATTTCGTGTGCTTATTAAGCATTATTTCTTGCGAAAAAAAACCATTACCGAGACCAAGGCTAAGCTTGATAAATACTATGGGGACTCTGCACCATCGATTTCAATGGTAAAAAAGTGGTTTACTGAATTTCGTTGTGGCCGTACAAGCACTGAAGATGCCGAACGTCCTGGACGCCCAGTTGAGGTCTCTACACCCGAAACAATCGAAAAAATTCACGATATGGTGTTGGCCGACCGAAGATTGAAAGTGCGAGAGATTGTGGAAGCCGTAGGGATCTCGCATGGCTCAGTGGTTTCAATTTTGAATGATCACTTGGGCATGAGAAAGCTTTCCGCAAGATGGGTGCCGCGTTTGCTCACAGTCGACCACAAACGCAATCGTGTAAGAACTTCACAGGAAGGTTTGGCGTTGTTTAATCGCAATATGGAGGAGTTTTTGCGCCGTTTTGTAACCGTGGACGAAACATGGATCCATCACAACACACCAGAGAACAAACAACAGTCAAAACAGTGGGTTTCTAAGGGTGAATCGGCGCCAAAGAAGGCCAAGGTGGGTTTGTCAGCCAATAAAGTTATGGCGACTGTTTTTTGGGATGCACGCGGGATAATCCACATTGACTACCTTCAAAAGGGAAGAACAATCAATGGGGAATATTATGCCAACTTTTGGATTGGACCGATTCAATGACGATTTGAAAAAAAACGACCTCATTTGGCCAAGAAAAAAGTTCTTTTCCACCAAGACAATGCAAGGGTGCACACATGTGCAGTTGCCATGGCAAAAATCCATGAATTGGGCTATGAGTTGCTCCCTCATCCACCCTATTCTCCAGATTTGGCTCCGAGCGACTACTTCTTGTTCCCAAACCTGAAGAAATGGCTTGGTGGAAAAAGATTTGACTCCTATGATGAAGTCATCTCGCAAACAAAGGCCTATTTTGAGGACCTCGACAAATCATTTTTTTTGGAAGGGATAAAAAAATTGGAGAAGCGTTGGACAAAGTGTATAGAGCTCAAGGGAGACTACGTTGAAAAATAAAATTATTTTTTTATCAAAAAATCTGTGTTTTAATCCAAAAGTCACGGACTTATTGACCCGCCCTCGTAGGTACTTTGAATAAAGGAACAGAAGGCATGGATGATGAAGGTTTTGTTGTTCAATTTTTCAAATTAACTTTAAAATATAAAAATAATAATTAAATAAATAAATAGAATACAGGAATACCTCGATTTATGTCGCTAGTTCGTTCCGAGAAAACGCGTCGGAAGCCGAAATCGACTTAAGTCGAAGCAAAAACAAAAAGCAAAACGAACATACAGTTTGTACACACTACGTACATATATTTATTATAAATCAATAGAAGAATAATAAAAACCATAACAGCGAAATAAGAAATAAAACTACATAAGGAATTCAACATTAAGGATTTAAAATAATACGTATTATGTATTTACATATATCATATTTCCATATTTCGTCGCTTAGAACCTGTAGTTCAGCCTGAGCTTCTTGCTCTGGCTCTGCAGTATTAGTAGAAGACGGGTTGAAAAATTGCGTCAGTGTGGTTTGAGCAGCTTCTAAATTCATTTATTTTGTACAGATCCTTGTAGCATGATAAAGCATTTCCACCTAACAAAAGAGTCAACCTATCTTTTGTTGTCTTATAACCAGGAACTGCGCTTACATCTCTGGAAATAAAAGTTTTTGTCGGTAATCGTTTGCAGTACAAACCTATTTCGTCCACATTAAAAACTTGCCTAGGACTATATTGACCTTCTTCAATTAATGCTTTTATTTTAATTGGAAACAAAGTTACTGCTTCAATGTCTGCACTTCCGGATCCCCCAGTTAACTTAATATTATGAAGTTTTTACCTACTATTAAATTTGTCAACCCATCCTCGACTAGCTTTATAAGTAAAATGTTCATCCGGCCCTTTGATGAAATCCACTATACTCTGCGCTTTTGTCTAAATAACACTAGACTACCGGTGGGGTAAAAGAACAGTCAATCAATTCAAAATGAGCATACAAGTGTCAAGCAATTAATACCTGCATTTGTACTAAATAAAATAAATTGAACATGCAACTTACCAGAATTGCTTATCAAATTAAAAAAAAAACAAATCAAAAGAAAATACGACACAATAGCACACTTCTTACGTTGTCCTAGAAAATATCAATAGCAAACTAAAAAATGGACAGTTTTTTCGAATGTCAAATTAGAAATTTTGCTCGGCATACTAACGCATTTACTGTCGTAACTCGAAGCAAAAAAAATCGTATATCGAGGAATGCTTCCTAAATTTTGCCGACTTCGTAAGTCGAAATGACTTATGTCGAAGCGTCGTAACTCGAGAATGAATGAATTTGTTCCTTTCATGCAAAAAGTCAAAAGCTTGTCGGAAAGTCTACCTAGATGTCTTACAGACATACTATAATACTTACCCAAAGTTTCATTGAACATTTTTGAAGGAAGATGTGAAAGTCGCTTTTAATGAATTCTTCCGAAGAACAAGAATTTCTCCTGAATATAATAAACTAGAAATTACTAACTTAATGTACATGTTTTATGTATTGAGTTAATGAGCTGTTTTATTATTGGATAATTACACTGGTCTGCAACAAAATCCTCCTTCAAATAAAACAACGGTTAAAAGGTATGAATTGTTTAATTTGCTAAATATACATCTGCTCTTACATACATATATACTTTGTTTTTTTTTGGGGAGAGTACGATAGCTTTCGCGCCAAAAATTGATAACGGTTTTTTTTATAGAGGGGTCAAAAACAAGAATTTTTTACTATGGGAGGGGGAGTCTATCTCGCCCCGTTTAGGAGGTAGGGGCAATTTTGTTACAAAAATTACTTAAAATGGAAAAAAATTATTAAAAAACAACGGCAACACTTACAAAAAAAAGTACTGTCAGAAAACTATTCTTTAACCCTAAGTTCCATCTATATTATTTGTATCAATGGTTTTTAAGAAATTCGCATGCAAACCCAAAATTTTGATAAAAAATATTTAAAAAATTAAGTTTGGCCCAATTTTTTTTTAAAATTGTGAAATGAAGTGCTGAATTGGACTCCTGGATTCAATTTTGAATCAAACACAAAAAACCTAAACTACTTTTTTATGAGATTTTTTTTTTATTTATTATTTACGGTGATCTCACTTTGAGGAATAATGTTGATGAACCTATCTTTGTAAGTAAAGTATTGCAAATCATTTAGCGTTACCCAGAATGCACCACGAGGATGTAGAATTGCATTGCACTCCGCGTCTCAGTCAGTCAGTTTGTCAGTAGTTCAGTAATAGGTTAAAAATAGTCAAGTCGATTTTGAATGAACATATTAAAAAGGTATGTAGGTCTCGTCAATAAAATCATCGTCCATACTGGTGTTACTGTCAAGTTCGTTGAGCTCATCATTGATGGCGAGGAGCCGAGGTATTTTCGTCGGTAAAATACCTTCTAAGTGCTCACTATGAACGGTGGGAGGGCCGAAGTCCTTTAATTGGAAACCTACTTTTCTTACCATCGATAAAACATTTTTTTTTTTTTTTTTTTCCGGCGAGGGCAGGTGAAAATCTTCCATCAGACACTATGAGGATCAGAAGCGCGTGCTCATAGTAGTGTGAGATTCTTACTCACTAAAAACACCTCCCTTCATTGTTGATTTTAATACCGCAACTAAGTAGAACTTATCAAGCAGTTTTTATTTCATAAGTTAGTCACGATTGGTAGGACACTTTCCAATGGAAGACCCTACATATTCCGCTTTCTTAATGCGGTTTCAATTTATCGCGCAAGGTCCAACGGTTTAGTTCGTTGAAGACGGCGTAGTATGTTTCGTTCGTCCAAGACTTCTAGGACTGTATTGTTGATATGGCCGCTTAACCGGACTTTATGTTTTCGTGCGCAGTTCCTGACTTCATCTTCCACGAAAGGAACTCCGAGGTCTCGATGCAGGTCATTATTTCTTATAAACCATGGGGCACGCACAGATTGTCGTAGCACTTTATTTTTAAAAGTTTGTATTATATTTACATTTGATTTCTTAGTACAACCCCAGAGTTGTATACCATAGGTCCATAGTAGCCAGTACATTTCTCTGTATTTGGCCTCTAGTTCTTTTCGTTTCTTTCTAACATGCGTTTTCCATTTAAGCTTCGCGTCAAGTGTTATTCCCAAATACTTAGCCTCGTTTGCAAAGGGGATACACACCGAGTTTATAGAAATGGGCAAGTGATTTATCTTTCTGTAGGTGAAGTCAACATGTACAGATTTTGTCTCATTAAGGGTAATTCGCCAGATCTTTGTCCACTCGTAGACTTTATTTAAAGCAGTCTGGAGTTTCGCCGTTGAGTCTTCTATTGATTCTCCAACCGCTAAGATAGCGGTGTCGTCAGCAAAAGTAGCGAGAACAGTATCCTCGACGTGTGGTATATCTCTTGTATATAAAAGGTACAAAAGTGGGCCCAGTACGCTTCCCTGCGGTACTCCGGCTAGGATATCTTTAAATTTCGAAACATCATTTCCGTATCGAACGCGAAAAATTCTATTTTCAAAATAGCTTGTCAATATATTATAAAGCTTTAATGGCAAAATTCGTCGCAGTTTGAACTTCAAACCTTCATGCCATACTTTGTCAAAAGCTTGTGAGACGTCAAGAAATACGCTCGAACAAATCTTTTTTTCTTCCAGGGATCTTTCAATTACATCAGTAATTCTATGCACCTGATCAATTGTTGAATGCTTAGTCCGAAATCCAAATTGATGGCTGGGAAAAAGATTTTGGTTTTCGATAATTGGGAGAAGACGTTTTAGCAAAATCCTCTCAAAGATTTTCGACAGGATCGGTAGAAGAGAAATGGGTCTGTATGATTTTTTATCGTTTGGAGGTTTTCCTGGTTTTAGTACCATAATGACTTCTGCAACTTTCCACTGGCTTGGCACGTATTCAAGCCTCAGAGCCGCGTTAATAATGTGTAAGAGCTTTATAAGTGCTATTTGGGGTAGCATTTTCAGAACTTCTCCGGTAATAAGGTCATACCCCGGAGCCTTCTTTGGTTTTAATTTCCTTATTACAGTTTTGATTTCAGCAAGAGTTGCATTTGTCATTACAAAATTACTATATGCTATTTCTAAAGAATTGGTGCCGGATGCCAGTGTCGGGCCGTCGGAGGGCTTGAAAATTTCTTCAAGATAGTCGGCAAAAACCTTCCTTATCCCCCTTAGCCCATTCGTTATTGCCGACCTTGATTGGTGGCGCGGGGATTTTGGGCCTTTTTAAGCATTTTAAAGCTTTCCAAAGCGAGTAATTTGTTTCTTTTCCTGCCGTCAGGTTTTGAACATATGTATTTACTTCGGAATTTCTGTAACTTTTAAGAGTCTCCTTGAGCAGATTACCGAGCCTGTTTAAGCGTGTTTTATCCTGCCGCGGTCGAGTTGTTTGCCATCTTTTGCGAGCTTTTCTTTTTTCTCTTATCATATCTTTTACCTCAGGCGGGTAGTTTAAGTTACGTTTAGCCGTGTTTTTTCGTTGACAAGGTGTATTGTTCCACGCAGCACATTGGACTATTTCAACGAAAGAATCCACTTCGATTTCGAGTTCAAGTGCTGCTTTAAGTGAAACGTCTAGTTCTAGGTTATTATTAATCTCATTTCTGAATCCTTCCCAATTAGTATTTCGTCCAGTTAGTCTTAATGGTCCTTGTTTTTTAATAAACGTGTCGTTCATTGTCAGTATGACTGGAGAATGATCGGAGGAAAGATCGAAGCTTTCATCAACGTTTATATCCGAGTTACGAATTCCTTTAACAACGAAGAAATCGACAAGATCGGGTATTTTCGTTGTGTCTGTTGGCCAATAAGTCGGCTTGCCCGTTGAATAGAAGTCACAATTGTGTTCCATACATGCTTTATAGAGTTTTTTACCCTTTTGGGAGACACATCTTGATCCCCAAAAAGTGTGTTTGGCATTGAAATCACCGCCAATCATAAAAGCCGATCCAAGAGAATTGAATATATTTTTAAATATATGTTTTGAAGGCGTAAATCGTGGAGGACAGTAGATGGCTGAGATAGTAAAGGAGTTCCGTACCAATTTTATGCGCACCGCAATTAGTTGTACAGACTCGAGCTCTACTTTTATATCTTCGTTGTGCTCAAGGGACTCTTTAATGTATACAGAGGATCCGCCTCTCGCGTTTCCCGAAGGGTGATACGCGTAGTAGTCTTTAAAACCTCTAATTTTTGCAGATGACCCATTTTTCAAGTGGGTTTCGGAAACCAAACAAACGTCAATGTCGTTTTTCCTTAGGAATAACTCAAGTTCATAAAGTTTTTCTAAGATTCCGTTTGCATTCCAGGTGAGTACGTTTAATTTTTCCCTTTTCATTTTTTAGGCGAAGGACGTTTCTTATTGAACCTATTTTCAAACTTCTTTAGCTTATCTAAAATAAGTTCATTGATTTTGTTTTACTGCTCAAGCTGCGCGAGAACAACGGAAAATACTTGGGAAGCAGGATCTCCGGAATCTTTTGCCTTTAGCTTGGTAGCTTCAGCGTATGTAAGTTTTTCCGATGCTTTCTTTTCAACACTGGAATCAATCACTTTCGCCTTGGCGTTTTTAACGATATTTTGAGCAGATCCCGATGTTTTTTCTTTAGTTTTGGGATTCTCTTTTTGTGGCTTAAACAACTTGTCACGTCTGTTTTGCAACTCCTTTGCTACTTCACAACCACGGAAATTTGCTACGTGTTTACCCCTGCAGTTGACACAAGTCGGAGGGGTTTGTTTGCTTACGTTGCATTCTTTGGACAGGTGTTTACCTGCGCATTTTACGCACCGAGGCTCTTTTTGGCAGTACGCTTGCGTATGGTTAAATTCCTGGCATCGCTTACACTGCGGGATCAGTTTCGAGTTTTTGCGTCGAGGTTCAATTTTAACAATAATGTTGAGGATTGACTTAATATCGTATATTTTTTGGGTATGTTCAGTGTTCTCAAAGGTTAGCATAAAGAGGGGAAGGCTACGTTTAACTGTCATATCCTTTCCTTCAATTTTTTGTTTCTCTCGCTTTCGATGTTGACGACATCAATGATTTTAAAACCCTTGTTTTTTAAATCACTTACGATATCTTCTTTTGGGCAAGACGGATGCAGTCCTCTGGCGACGACACGAATAGGTCTTTCGCACTTGTTCTCGTATGTGAACCATTGGATTTTTTCGACGCTTAACTTGCGAGAAAGAATGCGATAGTTGTCAGCGTCCTTGACGTTGAGTTTTCATACATTATTATTGCGCGATGTTACTATATAGTCCGATCTCGGCAGGGTCATCAATATGTTTTGGAGTTTCTTGTAATCTGAAACTCCAGTGACATTGATTGGCGGGGGTGTTCGTTGTTTTTCCGCTTTGATTTTTTCAGGACTCATGTTATTGTTGACATTTTTCTTCGATTCATCTCCCTTTGTTTCACGTTGAGAGACGATTTTGGAAGAAGACGCAGCTTTACGCTTTTTTCCGGGGCGTTTCTGCAAGATCCAGTCGGTTTCTCGACCTAGCTCTTCTTCATCTGTTTCGTAGATATTTTTAACAGATTCAATAGACATAACGTCGCTGTTTGACTTTTCCTTGGTTTTCAGTTTTTCCAGTTCTTTTTTAAGATCTTCGCATGTCGCTTCCATTTTGGTTAGCCTAGTACGAAGTTCGGTATTTTCGTCTTTCAGGCTATTTATTTTCGCTGAGGTCCATTCTTCACAAGACGACGTTTTTGATGTCGTTGGACTTCTGTTGTTATCTTCTTGTTTTGGAGATCTAGGTGGTGGAGATCTCGAAACCCGTGAACTTTTTCCGAACGGGTTGATAAGATGCAATAATTGGCTCGCCCCAGAATCCATCGAGCCGACATCCGTAGAGGGTGGATTTTCCAGCATAGCTGGTCTGCCACCTGGGGTAATAATTCCATTTGTTTTACTCATTGCATAATTAGTATACACTTCGCGCTCGGTATACGGAGGGTGCATTTTAGTCGCCTCTTACGACAGGCATGCATACCTCGGGTATATTCTAACCCCTACCCGAAGGGGTCGATAAAACATGGGTATACTTTTTTTACGTCCAGCAAAAATTCCATAATTTGGCAGCCTAAGGCGTCCTTATATTTTTTTTCAAAGCAGCATTTTCGTTAAAAAAGAAAAGCTATATATTGATGAAGGTGGTCTGTTGTTTTTTGGCATAAAATTGTTTTTTTCAGAAGCTTGCTCTGATTCTCTAGATCATTAATTGTGTTGGTTGCATTGGTCTTGTTAACATATTCGCCTTTGCTGTGGTTCGTAATTTCATGTGTTGTGGAACTAGAGAATATTTTTTCAACACCTATATATTGACGCGCGCTGACGGTACAAATACGACAGGTGTTGGGGTCAACGTATTTATGGATATAAGGCCACAAATCTTCCTTACATTTGGAGTTTACTTTAAAGAACCGTCCGACCTTATCTTCTTTGCAAAACAACCGCAATACTACGATTGTCATTTGTTCAGTTAAACGCCGCTATGCCTTTTCCTTTCCGTAAGAAAAGTTTCGTCGATTTGTACAGTTTATTCTTTGCCGCCAATGTTAACATCAACGTGAGACGATATAATTTCGGCTATTTCACGACAAAAGTTAAACTAATCTATTATAGTAGATTTGCTTAGTAAATTTTTATTGTCATGATGGCACCAAGCGATTAAATGCTAGTTTAAAAGAATGATATACAGCAATATTTTAAAAAAACATAAAGTTGTAACTTAGGATTTAATTAATTTATCTGAAAAGCCGTGTTCACAGGCATTTTGGTCTAGCCGACATTGAGGCCCATGGAAAAATGTGCCGATAGATGGGTTAATTGTATTCCTACAATTTCTGTCACCTCTTTTATTTATAGTTTTTTTTTTTTAGCATCGCCACATCCAACCGAACTTTATATTTTTGCATTTTTCCACCTTCATCCGTAAATTGCAGCAAAGTGGGGGAGGTGATGTTTTAGTGGGAATTAGACCAATTTCTTCCAAAAAAGCAATGCTGTTTTTGTTTGTCGACACCAAATCCGCAATCCGTATGAAAAAAAAAACAAGAGTACAAAAGTCACCCGTTTGTTCGGTTATATTTTGCATTATTATCGAGTGCATTATACTCGTACTATATAGTAAATTATGCAAAGTACAAGCATACATACTACGCAAAGTGAATAATAATAATAACATTTGAACTTGCGTGAGCGGGACCTGCCGCCTGGAGAAAGAGAGTTGAAATCCCTTAATCCCGCGAGGGGGCCACCCGTGTACTTTTAATTAAGAAAACTATTGATACAGGCGCCTGCCAGACGTTTAATTTATTATATTCATTTACTTACCTTAAGGGTAGACCATGTAAATGCCAAAAGAAACATAAATAGTAATTTTCAATTTTCTCAAAAACTAGACGACATAAATCCATTCGGTTTTTTTGTGTTGGATTCAAAATTGATATAGGCATCGACCACAGGAATCCAATTCAGCACTTCATTTCACAATTTTGAAAAAAAATTGGTCCAAACTTAATTTTTAAAACTTTTTTTATCAGAATGCTGGGTTTGCATGCGAATTTCTTAAGAACTACTGATACAAATAATATAGTTGGAACTTAGGGTTAAAGAATAGGTTCCTGACTTTCGAAACTGGTACAGTACTTTATTGTAAGTGTTGCCGTTGTTTTTTAATAATTGTTTTCCATTTTAAGTCATTTGATAAAAATGCCCCTACCTCCTAAACGGGGCGAAATAAACCCCCCCTCGTAACTTTAACTTTTCCACAAAGGGAAAAGTGTAGAGGTGTGATGTCACATGATATAGGCGGCCAATTTAACAGTAAATAACATGAAAATAACTGTTCCCAAAGTCGTTTCCGAAATAAAGTCAAGGTTTCATGGCCTATGTGACAATAGGGATCAGCTTGTTGGAACTAAATATCAAGGAGTCCAGGAAATAAACTGTTTTCATAACGATAAAGGGCGCAATACACAGTTACGTTCCGATCGGCTTCGGTTTTGAAGAAATATGGACGAGTGATTACACCAGCACATAAGCCATGCCAAAACGTTGTTTTGTCTGGTTGTAATGGCAGTGCTAGAATCTCTTCTGATTTTCCTGCACTTTGGCTATTTTACTTATTGATGCAGTTTTTAAGCCAGGGCTCTCACTCTGTATTGCTACCCTAATATGAAATCGTTCTAATTCACAAAATCGGCACTATGTAGTTTGAATGGCAAAGTAGAATTCGAAAGTCGAATAGTTTTAAATGTCAGAATACGTAGTATCAAATTTGAAATTAGCATTTTTTTATGGGCAGTAGGCCCAAGTAGAATCGGACATCATTTTCGCACAATTTTAAGATTCGAGTAGCAAAACAGAGTGAGGTCCCAGGGACGCTTTTCAAGAGCCCAACAACGGAAACAGAGACGATCCGGAAAGCACGAATCGAATGCTTTTTAAGCCAAGTTGTTGCATACGGCAAGCTAAGCTGTTAAGTCGAATCAACTCATCATCATCATTATATACACTCATCACCACCACCGCTATTTTAATTTCAAACTTCTCGATGGTATAGCGAATTGTAAGTTCGGTAGCCGATTTTGTGGACAACGAATATAATTTGTTTAAACCGTACAAAAAACATTATTCTTTGAACGCCGTTTAGGTAATATGCGGAATGTCAAAAACTCAATATTAGTTTGACACGACGCATATGTCACTTAAAATAGTACCTCTGAAAGAACCACCCTTTAGAGTATTATATAAGTTCAAAATGTGCAAAACTAAGTAATGTGCTGGAATAAAAAACCGTATGCCAAGTATAACAGAAATTTGTTCGCACACATCATGGGTACTCTGTCAGCTGTTCTGCTGACATGCTGAACGTTTAAAAAGATTTGTCTGCTTTATCAAACTCATAATTATAGATTCTAGATTTCATCAAAAACTAATTTTGATAAGAAATTTGCAAGTCTAAAAAAAGGATGATGTTTTCGATAGAGATTCTGAGATTTCGCGAAATCTCGATTTTCGATGCGGTGTGAATGCCGTATTACATTCAATGTACATTTAGTGCGGTCTGTCGGCTGGTGGAGTCATTTTGCCAAAAATAAAGTAAATCAGCGTGTTACGGTCAATGGCATTCGCCTTGTAACCATGATTGATGACTTCTTTTTTTCCCGATTACATGATATGCATGTGGAAGCAATGTACGAGTAGTTCCAGATGTACAATAGTTCCAGCAGGACATATGGCAACAAATGATTGAAAAAGCGGGTCGAAAACTTTTTTCCTCGGAGTTGTGTTTAAAAATTAATTGCAGAATGCATTCTTTTAACTGAACACAATAAATGAAATACTTAATGAAATTTCATGTGCTTTGCTCAAAATCACATTTAGTACCGGCTTAAAAAAAACACCCTTAAGAAAATAAGCAGTAAAGTAACAAATATCTATCATGTGGAGAGCGGTTACCTTTTTATGTTAAAATATCTGTAAGAGGAGATCTTTATATCGTATTCTAACTTACTGGCCCTTTGTGGGTGCTCTAAGCTACACTTAATATGAATATTAAATACGTCTTTTAATGAAAACTAAGAAACCAAAACAAAAAACAGATGAGCTGAAAGCTGGTGTAAGCATAATATTAATAACAAAAGTTTTGCAGGAAATGGTCACGGCATCAGTGAGTAATAGTGTGCTGAAAACTCATGTTATTTCCAAAATTGAGATAATTGATATAACCAGTGAACGCTAATTTAATTGTATAGTGCATTTATATCTGATCGCAGAAATGTTGGTCCAAGACATATCGAGAGTGGCAAAGCTGTTCTCAGACCATTTTAAAATTAAAAAACAAAACAAGTATTAATTGCTACTTAAGGTAGAAAAGCAATGCTTCATAAAAAAATGTGAAAGTCCAAGACCATTTGAACTCGGCCAGACTGTTTCGAAATTCTAAAAAAAATCAATTTTCGAAATAATTGTTATAACCAAAATTGGAGTACACCATAACGTTAATAATACTCTCCTGATTACAAATTGGTGGGTCCAAGACCATTTCAAGGTGGATTACGTTCTGCCAGACAAAATTCTAAACACAATTAATTTTCGAAATAATTGTTATAACCAAAATTGGAGTACACCATAACGTTAGTAATGCTCCCCTGATTACAAATTGGTGGATCCAAGACCATTTAAAGGTGGATTACGCTCTCCCAGATCGTTTTAAAATTCTGAAAACAATTGTTTTTGAAGTACGTACAACCAATCTTTATACTATCATTTTTCAAATAACGCGCCCATATAACCAATCAAAATAGAGGCCAATGACACCTAAATGCGTATCTGTAAGTCAAAGCCGGAAGTGACTTTTCCAACTACAGAGCAGACTGAAAGTTAAATTCTGGTCAATAATGACGATTGCCTTGTTGAAAGAGAGGAAGAACTGCTCACTTGTGAATCTTGTGATTCTTCTGATGAAAGTCATAACTTCTACTAACATGCCTACAGTTATAGTATACACACATATTTGAATAAATATTTGAATACAAATTCCAATTTTAAAAAACATATATATCATGTACATATATATGTACAACAATTATTTTCCTTTTTTTTGGGGTTGAAAACTTTTAGTTTGCTCTGTTGTTGGAAAAGCACAATACACAATCAAATTAGCGTTCACTGGTTACATCAACAATTGTTGAAAAAATTAGTTTTCAGCACACTATTACCCACTAAAGTCACGACCATTTCCTCTTTTGTTTTTAACATAATGCTTAGAGCAGCTTTCAACTCATCTGGTTTATTTTTTGGTTACCTCTCACACCCAAAAATTGCTGCGGGCTCTTAGTCTATCATTCATAAACGATAATCTTCGTAACTATAAAAACATAACTGTTTCCAATAATCTCCCTTAAAAACGAAACCCCTGGTTTAATAACGAGTGCCGGCAAGCATATGCAGCTAAGCAAAAAGCACGCAATGCGGCGCTGCGAAGAAAGACTAGAGCTCCCCACGAGTTCTATGAACAGAAGAGGACCGACGAACCCGGCTTCTCAAAAGGAAAATAAGAGCACGAGAATCGCGAGGTCAAGGAAATTGAGAAATGCTTCTCCACGAATGAGATTCAGAATTTTTACCAAAATGTAAAAAATCGTAGTAGAGTCGCAGTCGATGCTGAGAGTCTGGAACATTTCAACCTGGACGATGTAGATGAACAATTCCGCCCGCCCGAATTGGATGAAGTGAAAATAGCAATATCTAAACTGAAGTCCAACAAAGCTGCTGGAGCGGACGGTCTGACCGCCGAGCTTTTTAAAGCGGGAGGTGATGACTTGGTAAGGAGCATACACCAACTAAAATATGGTCGTGCGAAAGTATGCCCGATGAATGGAACCTTAACTTTGTTTGTCTGATCTTCAAGAAAGGAGACCCTCTGAACTGCGTCAACTACAGAGTCATCAGTCTTCCTAACATCCCATACAAGACCTTATCTGCCGTTTTGTGTGAACGTCTGAAGCCTTCGTCGATAACCTGATAGGTCCATATCAGTGTGCCTTCAGGCCAGGAAAGTCCACTATCTATCAAATATTCACCCTACGGCAGATCTTGGAGAAAACTTATGAGCTTTAGATCGAAACACACCGTCTATTCATCGATTTTAAGGCCGCTTATGACAGCATCTATAGAGACAAACTTTACAGAGGAATGTCTAGTTTGGCATCCCCGCCAAACTCATCCGTCAGGATAGCGATGGAGAATGCACGCTGCTCCATGAAGTTCGGTAAACATCTCACCGATACCTTTGATTTCAAAAAAGGATTTAGACAAGGCTATACGCTGTCATGCGATTTCTTTAACATCATACTTGAAAGAACAGTGGAAAACTCACGCGCAAACACAAGAGCCACAATCTTTCCTGCTAATTTCTGCTTTTTGGGCTAAGAAAGCAATTGACTAGTAAAGCCTTCTCTGAGGATGAGGATGCTCTTGGTCAGTTTGAGGAAAAAATTCTTCGAGTGATCTTCGGTCCCGTCTGCATTGACGGTGAGTGAAGGAAGAGGAGATACGAGTACATCGACGAAGTGTAGGGACTGTACAGTGACATCCAACTAGCCAGAAGATCCAACGACTGAGGTGACTGGATCATGTAGAGCGGATGGACACCAACGCTCCGATCAGAAAAGTCTTCGAATCCGCCCCCGAGGGAGAGCGCATAGAGGAAGACCGAGACTCAGGTGGCTCACGCAAATGAAACGGGACCTCAATCAACTTAGCGTGCGAAACTGGAGGCAGGTAGAAAAAGGTCGAGCTAGCTGAATATGCTTGTTGATTGAGGCCCAGGTCTACCCCGGACTGAACCGCCACCTAAAGTAAGTAAGTAAATTTCCAACAATTAAACAATTTTTGTTATTAATTCGTTATGCAAAATAAAAAGAAAAATTGAACAATACAGAAAAGTGCGATTGCATAATAAGCTTCAAGTGAGTATCGTCGGAGTACATTTTGTTTATTGCAATGAATGGAAACATGTTGCATTTGTTGATAAAAATGTTTAATGTTAACGGAGCTTATGGTTGTAGCTTTTATTTCCGCGTTTAAAGAAAAGAGGAACTGAATTTGATAACAAGACAATCAGTCAATCAATCTACTTTTTCAAGGTAACTGAAATTAAACATCATTCAGAACTTTGGACATATATACGTATTTCAACCACTTTATAAGACCAATAAACAACTTGAAGAGAACAATGAATTATCAAAACTATTTATGATACTTGTGACAAGATTTCGCAATTGCGCCTTGTAATTTCTTTTATCAACACCAAAGTATCTTCTTTCATATTCTACCTAAACAACATTTGGATATATTTTTTAGAAGATGTGTTGCAGATTTCAATGCTGCTTTCCATAACCTGCAAAAATGAGGCATACGTAAATTTTAGATGATTTTGGTTTATAATTTTTAGATTGTAGAAAGTCTCATTACGACTCTTGAGATGCCTACATCATCTTTTAACGGGTTGAGTGATTTATGCCCTTTAATTTTGTTCTCTTTTTCTTCGATTATAAACATCTCCCGTTGATCCAAATGAATAATTCGCCCCAACTCCTGAGGTGATAAAATGCCAAAGTGTCGTTTACCATATTTACTATTTCAAACCGACTCCAAAAAAAACGGAAGTTCTCAATTCGGCAGTATTTTCTTCTTTAATGTTTGTTACCTCATAACTCAGTCATTTATATACCGATTTGAAAAAATATTCATTTGAATATACTTATTTATTTTTATTTTTTATTTTTTTAAACTTTTTAGTTATGTTTGCAATTGTAGGATAATTTTTGGAGTCGGTTTGTTTTTTTGTTAAAATTTGTATTGTCTTAATCACAAACAGCATGCAACTACTTTCAATATCTAACATATTGTCGAAATTTCGATAAAATCTCATTAATCGGGTTGCTATTTGTTTTTTAACCAGTGATGCACGAGATTCTTAACATGTCTCCAAACAAGATGGTTGCTCTAGTTGAACTGCATCCCATTCATGCGTATTGCGTGCTACACGATTTAATTAAATCTTTGCGCTTTTTACAAACTTTATTCCTTGTTGCTACTTTTGTACCTGGCTTAAGCGAAACTCCCGAGTTTTTGTTTTTTGTATTGTTGCTTTTGAGGGTAACTGTTGCTTAACGGCTTCTAAAGTTCAAAATCTACGCTGCTGCAATTTCAAAATTTGGTTTTTTGCAAAAGTTTTTGATGGTGTTCCCTGGGGCTCTCTTTATTAACACACCCTCTTCTAAAGTGTTCCAACATCGTTCTCGTTAGGGTTTCTGGTAAAGTATAGATATTTTCGCTGCAAAACTACATGATTTACATACTATTACATGGTGAAATTTTAGTTTCTCTTTCAAATTGTTGATTTTTTTATTTCAATACAGCTCGTAATCCTAATTATCTATTAACGCTGCTTTTGTATAATTTCGACTCGAACCTGACGTTTTTCTGTTATGTGCAGCCATTTTTTGTAACTCTCGCATCGAGAAACCTTGGGAATTAAACTAAAATATACTTTCTTTCATTCATCATTTTCTGTAACTCTCTACACCCAAAAGCTTTTTGCATGATACGGCTTAAAAAGAAATTACTAAAAAGGTGCGAGAAAACTGTTTTTATCTTTTAGATGCGAAAAGTTGTTCGCTCTTGCTATCAAAATTTCTAATTTCAATTCTAACGAGTTTTTGCTCCCTGTCGTAATCTTAGACAAAACACGAAATTTTTAAAACACACCTGCGACCAAGAACGAGACAGTTGACTTTTCCTAGTGAATTGAAGCCGAAGAAGACCAAGGGGCGTCTGTCGGCCAACAAGGTTTTGGTTTCAGTTTTTTGGGATTTATTTGAGAGTTTCCAACTCTGCCATCCTTCATACAATTTGATTAATGTAAAGGGTGTTTTATTCAGAGAAGAAGAACTTTAAATTGGAAAAAAACTGTTTTCTGTGATCACGATTTCGCAGTTCTTGGTTGTTTTAGTTGGGCAATTCATCATGAATACTCACGCTGGAAAAACGTCTGCAAATTGGTCAAATTTATTTTGAAAAACATGGTTCAATTTGAGAACCTCATCGAGTATTAAGTGTATTTTATGGTGCTCATAACTGTCCATCATAGCGATTAATTCGAGAAACTATGGATCGATGCAATACGTTTACTCTTAATGATAATACGCATCCCGTTAAACGTCGTACAGTGTTCACACGATAAGCTATTGATGGTGTGCAGATGTGTTAATAAGTTATCGCGGTTAAAAACTAAATTTTCCATTCACTTTAGCCAAAATTTTGCAAAAAAAAAAAAAATCAACTTGTACAGTAATTTAACCCACAAGATCATCGTTTAGTGAATGGGCCGAAGGAAACATTGCTATCGATCTACAATTTAATTTAAAAAATTATTCATTGATAAAGAAAAGTTAAATTGATGTGTCAATAAACAGAATTGCCACATTTGAAGCGATGATAATCCACCAGCAATTGTCGAAATACATACTTATATCCAGAAAAAGTTACCATTTGGTGTCCTTTATGGCCCGATGGAATCATTGGTCTATATGTCCTCAAAAACAGGTATGGTCAGTCAACGGTGAATGAAACAGAGGCATGATTAAAAACTTAATCGTACCTCAATAGGAAGGTTTGTGGTTTCACATGCCACGCAGCGCGAGTACAATTAATTTACTGAAAGAAACCTTTGACCAACGATTAATTCCACGAAATGAACCTATTAATTAGCTACCTCATTTATGCGATCTGACGCCATTAGATTATTTTCTTTGGAGGTATATAAAGTCGCATGTCTACGCCGATAAACCAGAAACAATTGAACACTTGGAAGTCAACATTCGAGGCGTTATTACAGAAATACACCTTGATTTACTGCGAAGAGTGTGTGAAGATTTGACCGCATGTATGAAATCATATTCAAACATTATTGCCATCTGTCAAATAAAGCTAATTTCATGGATATTAAAAACATTTTTCTGTTTTTTATTTTAAATTAAATTTCTTCGCTCCTTAAAAATTTTGGTCGAGCAGTAAAAAAACAGAGTGGTTTGTTTTGAAACTAAGTTCTTTCTTAAAAAGGCGCGAAATAACGCTTATCATTATATCCGTATCAACAGTGAAAAAGTTGATGAGTCGAGTTATCATGAAAACTCAATTCCACTAACGCATCAATGCAAACGAGACTATTTTGGAGCAGATAAATTAGTCGCAGATTTGAAAATCGCTGCCCTGAAAAATAATGCGTTATCAGATTCTTCACGGTTGGAACGGATATACTAACAGAAGCTTATTCCATCCAATATAAAAACATTCAAATACCCCTATGGTCCAATACAAACGAGTGAAAAAATCATATAATCAAATGTAATTACAATACATTTGAACATTATCTCCAACCGAACTGATACTCCAATCAAGTGAAAAAATTATTCATTCAAATGATTTTTCCTCGATAGTCCAGACTTTAACATGACAAAGGACCTTGTTAAAATGCTTATTCTTGAATGCATGGGGTATGTATTTATAAACTGTAGGGCTCACTCCTTCATTAATTTGTAAAATTTGTGGGGATAAGTAAATTGAAATACTTCTGTATCGGACAAAGATAGATACTCATTATTATCCTCGAATTACACCACTCAACGATCGAACCTATAATGATAGAATGGGATAAGGACAGAACATCCCGAGTGGGGATAAAACGGAATAGAGACATAACATCTCGGGTGTGGGACGTGACTTTTCTCAATTTTTTTTTTATTTTCTACGTGACTGTCCCCCTTTCTTCATACCTGTATGTTCACAGCAATGTTTTTTCAACATAGTAGAGTTATCCAGTCGTCAATAGACCTCTGTGAAGCAAACAAGTGTTCTTACCAAGTTTATTCTGAATTTTAAAAGTGTGGTCAAATTTTTGTTACATATTAGGACTAAATTTGTACAAAAGCTAAGTGGCCTAGTAGAAGTAGTGCTGGGTTACAGTCGTTCATTGATCTCCACGGAGAACAGACGTGTTTCGGCTTCTTGTGCGGAAGAGTGAATTTAGTGTAAACATTTAGTGTAAAAATTAGAGACAATTTTTCGAGTTATTCGGTAGCCTGGTGTAAGTGGCACTGAACTGACAAAGCAAGGGTCGTGGGTTCGATTCCCGGAAAACCCAAGTTCATTTTTATTTTTAAAAGTGTTTAAAAAGACTAATTATTATAGTAAACAAGGTTCAATCGAACGATGAGTGGCAGTGAGAGGTCCGCTATGCCAATAGCGGGATCAGAAGGTGGCATGATGTCATCTGATGATAAGGCCGTTAAACCAGCCCACCAGAAACCAACAACAGCAACAACAGCAGCAACATTAGAAATAAGAATAAAAAGGAGGAGGAAGCTTAAGCCAACTCCGAACCTGGTAAAGCGCCCTTCTCTTTCAACCTCAACCGAAAAGCTGCCGGGTGGAGCAAGGGAAGAGGCGCCAACAACGTCAAAAAGGGCGGTAGCTGAATCTGACCATGACAATTACCCATACGTGTCTGATGGTGGAGAAGGCCACTATATGGGTAACAAAACCTTCGCATCTCTGGCGGCTTCAGAGTCAGAGGACGAAGACGAGGAGGTTGCAGCTCTAAATAACAGCATCAAAGAGCTGCAAAACAAAGTACTGAGCATTAAAGCTAAGCAAATGGCAAGGAGGGAGAAGGAGCAACAACAACTTCTGACCTCTCAGCAACAGTTGAACAGTACTCCACAACAACAAAAAATACATAAACCGGTACAAGCTCTGGAGAAAAAGCAACCACAGGCAAAACAAAAAATCCAAGAACACCAAAACAAACAACAACAACAGCAGCAAAAACAACCCCAAAAAAAGCAACAGCAAAAGAAACAGCAACAAAACAGCAGAAACATAAACAGTCACAGCAGCAGCATCAACAACAGCAGCAGCAGCAACAACAGCAGCAGCAGCAACAACAACAGCAGAAGCAGAAACAAAGGGTTCCACCTATCAACACATTCAAGATGGAACTTAAAGACACAATCGAGCTGTGTTAGTCGGAAAAAGGCTGTAATTTTTATGTTAAAAGACTTAGCGTAGATAGGCATGCGATCCACTGCAACACAGTGGAGCGCTACCACAAAATAAAGAATTTGTTAAGGGATTCGACGACGGAGTTCTTCTCCTTCACCCCGAAGGGGGAAAAGCTGCAAACTATGCTGCTGAGGGGGTTAGAACCGTCTACTAGTCCGGAGGAGCTCCTCGCACTGCTCAAAGAGAAAGAGTGCGACGGTCTCAAATTCGTGGGGGTTAAGCCATTTGTAACAGCCAGAGCTAAAAGGGAGAAACGGAAGCTACCGTTCTTCCTGGTGCAGCTCAGTCCCGAAAGCCGTCTGGATAGTCTAAGGAGTATCAATGTCCTAGACTACCAGGTGGTTCACTGGGAAAAAGTAAAAAGGCACGAAAACATTTTGCAATGTGTTCGTTGCCAAAGGTTCGGGCACGCCGCGTCGAACTGCGAAATGCAGCCTCGATGCGTTAAGTGCGGTAAGAACCACAAGTCGGAAGAATGCGCTCTAGGTAGGGATGGAGCGTCAGAAAAAAGCCAACTCTCTTGTGTTTTATGTAAGAACACGGGACACACCGCAAACTATCGGGGTTGTCCTAAGTTCCAATACATAAAAAGAGTAAATCTGGCTCGACAGCAAAAGGTGGAAGTTAAGCGTCCACCTGTTCTACCACAAACACCAGCCGTTACTCCCCAGGTTACCTACGCCCAAATGGCGGCAGGTAGGGGAAATACGGCACAGCAAGCGAAGGTTGCTTCTCAGGCCCCAGCGCCTAGAGCACCGGAACCGGCAAATGACATGCTAGCTATCTTGCTCTCTATCCAGGGGCAAATGGCTCAGCTGCAACGTCAAATTACCGAGCAAGCTACGCGGGTAGATCAAATATACGCGCTGCTGCCGAGCCTAACGCACCTTCAGTCGTAATGGGTACGTACATGGCGGAGCAAACCCTGAAGGTCCTTGCAGTGAATGTTAATTCACTGATTAGGATTGAGCGAAGAGCCACACTGTTTAAGTTGCTTAAAGACCAAACCCCTGATGTGCTTTTGGTAAGCGAAACTAAGCTAACCAAAAGACACAAAATGAGGCACAGAAGGTACAAAATCATGCGAAGAAATCGACCCAACTCCATACAAGGAGGAGGCGTTGCAATCTTCGTAAGAAAAGGTATACGTTTTAAAAGAATATACAGTCGTGTAGTACGTAGGTTTCAGGTGCTAGAAGCATGCATTATGTATATCCCTCTCCGTAGTGGAAAGCGATTATACATGGTGTCAGTTTATGCATCTAAGGCTACTCAATCCACCCTATTCATCTCAGAGCTCGAGACACTTTTTCGATTTCTGAGACTGGAATTGGAGGAAAACTATTTTATTATCGGCGGAGATTTCAACGCCAAACATAACGATTGGGGAAATAATACACCAAACACTAGAGGGAACCTGCTATTCAATTGGTGGGGTCAGCGCAGTGTGATGTACCGACTCGGCCTAAAGGCGACGGATAGTCCGTCGTTTCCTAGACACGGCTCCTATTTGGATCTCCTGCTGTTTGACACACGAATACAACTGACAGGTACGAACCAACAAACTGTAAACTGTCTTCGCACCTTTGTGTATGACAGTGACCATTGCGGTCTTAGTACCGAAATAACCGTTCCGAACGAAAATGCGGAATTGGATGAGTATGTTCAAAGGCATTCCTACAACTATAGTAGAGTGCGCTAGACACACTTCTCCAGGACATTGACTAGAGCACTCTCCTCGAATTCGCTCTACCCACCGTCCAACAGAAATCTGTCAAACGGGGAGATTGACAGGTATCTAAAACTAATGGATAAGACAATTAAACGGACTATGGACAAAACGATACCTCGGTATCAATACACTGACAACGAAGACATGTTCCGCAATTCAACTATAGACGCACTGCACCGACATAAAAGTAGACTACTCTCAAGACTGAAGACCTTGTACAGACAGTTTACTGACAGACACAACTCGGAGATTTTGACATTAAAGTCGTCGATCAAAAACCTCCAAACATTAATAAAAGAAAATTACAGGGCTTCTGTAAGTTTGTATTGGAACAACAAAATTCAGGCTGTAAACACCAGCAACCCGAATATGTTCCCGCAAATAAATAAAATATTTCGGAGGAAAGATCAAAACGACCTTTCATGTCTAAAAATCGCCCGAACGACTGACAACGAACGCATACTCTCAACAGCAGGCATAGATCCGAATGAAGCTGTTGATGATGACAACTTCTTTGTGATCGAAGATCCGCAGGAGAAGGTCGAGGCTATAGGAGCGACTTTCCAGGAAGTGTACAAGACAAATGACATCATTGGTCCCAACCACGACCTGGAAAATCGAGTCCTTGTGCACAATTTCTACCTTCGAAATGAAATAGTGAACTGGCGAATCGAGAACTCGGGTTTCACCCAGTTCAGTGACGAGAACATGGCAAATAATGTCATCGCCAATGAAAGGGAACAACCCCCGTTCATTTCGAGGGAAGAGCTTCAAACGATCTTCGACACAATAAGAAGTAAGAAATCAGTGGGAACCGATGGAATACCGAACATTGTGCTTCGACATCTCCCACTAGAAGCGGTGGACATTTATACCACCCTGTTTAACAATGCAATGAATAATGCACATTATCCAGCGCATTGGAAAACTGCGGTGGTACATCCCATCCCCAAAAGGGATAAAGACACCTCCAATCCGGCGAATCTCCGGTCGATCAGTCTCCTTCCAAATATCAGTAAGGTTTTCGAAAAAGTTATCAATAGAGTCCTGACAAAGTGGGTTGAGGACAAAAATATAGTTCCGGATAATCAGTTCGGTTTCAAGGCGGGCATGATGTTATTCATGCCGCGTCTAAACTGGTTTCTGATGTCCAATGGAACAAAGCCAAGAAACAGTGCACGGGCGCCTGCCTGATTGACTTGGAGAAGGCTTTCGATACCGTATGGTTAGAGGGACTCTTCTACAAGTTGGACAGACTGGGCATTAGTAAACCACTGCTGTATATTCTTTTCAATAAGCTCACAGATAGACAGTTCATCGTGAAAAATGGCGATGTGACTTCTACTGGTACATTCAACATTAAAAACGGTCTGCAACAAGGTGCGGTCAACTCGCCAATCCTTTTCAACATTTACACAAGCGATCTGATAGGTTCACTTCACCATGCCATAGCGTACGCAGACGACTTAATCGCGTACAGATCAGGTCCAAAGATTGAGGTTATAAACATTCTTTTGCAACGTGACTTCGATAAAATTAAACAATATTGCAACTACTGGAAGTTGAAGATCAACTTTCAGAAGTCGGAAACCATTCTGTTTAGGACGCCTTTGTCTGGGGCCTCTGCGGATACCAGAAAGAATTGGCGAAAGTTTCAGATCGTGGGACAACACGGGCTTGTCGAAATGTAGTCAGATACCTTGGGATCTGGCTAGATCAATATCTGTATTTTAACAAACATATAGATGTTGCTCTGGCCAGAGCCAAAGGTGCTTTTGCCCTTACAAAGAGACTGTTTTATAGCAGGCAACTCGATGCGATGGTAAAGGTGATCTGCTACATGGCCCTTATTCGGCCTATGCTTACATTTGGTTGTCCCGTGTGGTTCAACGTGAGAGCAAGTCTTTTGGAAAAGTTTCGGGTGTTTGAGAGGGCTTGCCTTAGGGCTTGTCTTCGCCTATACAGAACACCAGAGTCTCAGTACATAAAATTCTATCCTAACGAGGTCTTGTACAATAGGGCAAACCTAATACGAGTGGACAATTTTGTTATTAAGTTAATTCGAAGGCACATTGCAAGAGCAATGGCCTCGTCGAACAACCTGATCTTTGGGGCTTACTACCCCAATTATATGTATCACGAGTGAGTTCGCTTTGACGGCCTTATTCCTCCAGAAGCGTTCCTCTACCTCGACAAACAAGGTCTGATCCAGGATAGATTAGCGGTGCCGTTAATCTTCCACGTCGCTCGAACAGCTGCGGACAGGCGACTCAACTACGACAGAGACGTCGCACACGGCAGTGCGGAGCGTCTCCGGTTTAGTAGGGCGGTAGGGAGTCGCGACATGAGGGATGTTGCTCGGCAGCACCAACAATTTTGGTGGCTTGCAGAAGAAGGGGAAGCTCCATCGTCGAATTCCTTTAGTGCAGGGAAGCTTCGTTAGGGAGCAGAGTGGGTCTGTCTAATATTTAGTCATGGCCGACTTACATAAGTTTAGGTAGGGTTAAGGTAGCTTTAAGAACAAAAATTATAAAAACAAAAAAAATAATAAAAAATATATAAAAATAGCAAAAAAATAAAAACCAAAAAAATTAAAAAAAAAATAAATAAAAAAACAACAGAGATGGGTAACTCTCTCTTAAAAAGTGGTTATACACTCCACACCAAAAAAAAAATATTTTAGAAATAATACTTATACAATAAGATAGCTTAAGGCGGTTAAGTAGATTAAGATTTATTTTAGGTAGTTCTTAGTTTTTTAGTCTTAAGTTTTAATAATATAGTAAAACAAAAAAAAAATGTAAATTTACTAAGTTTTTAAATTTCAAAAATATATTTTCTTAGTCTTAGCTATACTTAATGTAAAAAAAAATATCTGTTCGGTACTTCGAAAGACAAAATTTAATTGCTATGTTTAACTTAGAGTGCCCGCATGGGGCCAGTAGGTTAGAATAAGATAGTTTTCTAAGTTATATAAGCTAATTTTTAAGCGTTTTTTGTCTAGCATGTAAGAATCAATGAATTAATTAAATAAAAATGCATTTAAAATGAAAAAAAATGAAAAAATAGTGCTGGGTTACTGAACCAGGGATACGGGTTCGAATCCCAAGTCCGGAAAGAAAGAGTTATCTTTTTCTTTTTTTTTAAATTCATTCTAAAAACTGAAAAGAAGGAAGAGTCATCCATTAAAGTGAAAACAGAATCACGTGATGGAAAACAAAGAGCAATCCGCTCGTCCAAAAGGGGGACAAGCGGATGGCGGTGAAATATCAGCCGATGAGGCTGGTAAATCAGGCCACCCAGCATCTGTGGCCGAAGAAGGAAACTATAAAAGGAGGAGAAAACCAAGGTCAACTCCTAGCGTAGTAAAGCGCTTCTCTCTATCAGCTTCAACCAATAAGCTGCCAGTTGAAGTAAGGGGAGAGGCGCTAATCAAATCAGCAGCGCAAAGAAAACCTCGCAATCAGTCAGACCGTGTCGATTACCCATATGTCTCAAATGGGGGCGAGGGGCACTAAATGGGAGACAACAATAGCTTCGCCTCACTCGTAGCATCGGAGTCAGATGACGAAGAAGAGAAGGTAGAAGCCTTAAATAATAACATCAAACAGGTCCAGCAAAAAGTGCTTGCTATTAAGGCTTAACAAATAGCAAGAAGAGAAAAGGAACAGCTTATCCACTCCGGCTTCCAACAGCCACAACAACAACAAACAGAAAACCAAAAGAACAGCCCAAGTCCACACAGGCGCAAATAAATTGTCAAAAACCAAAACAACAACAAAATGCCCAGAAAAGCCAGCAACAACCAAAGCAGCAGCAACAACAGCATCGGCGATAATAACAGCAGCAGCATCAACAGCAGCAGTAACAGCCGAAGCAACATCAGCAGCAACAACAACAACAAATTAAACAAAGAATACTTCCAATCAACACCTACAAAATGGAGTTAAAGGAAACCATCGATCTATGAAAGTCAGCCATAAGTAATAACTTTTTTATCAAAAGATTAAATATTGATAGGCATGCGATCCACTGTAACACGTTGGAACGCTATCACAAAATTAAAAATCTGTTAAAGGATTCGACGACGGAGTTCTTCTCCTTCACCCCGAAGGGGGAAAAGCTGCAAACAATGCTGCTGAGGGGGTTAGAACCGTCTACTAATCCGGAGGAGCTCCTCGCACTGCTCAAAGAGAAAGAGTGCGCTGGTCTCAAATTCGTGGGGGTTAAGCCATTTTTTACAGCCAGAGCCAAACGGGAGAAATGAAAACTACCGTTCTTCCTGGTTCAGCTGACTCCCGATAGCAAAGTGGATGGTCTAAGTAGCATTAAAGTCCTAGACTACCAGATTGTGTCATGGGAAAAGTAAAATGGAGCGAAAACATTTTACAATGCGTTCGCTGCCAGAAGTTCGGGCACGCCGCGTCGAACTGCGAAATGCAGCCACGATGCGTCAAGTGCGGTAAGAACCACAAGTCAGAAGAATGCGCTCTGGGTAGGGATGGAGCCTCAGAAAAAAGCCAACTCTCTTGCGTTTTATGTAAGAACACGGGCCACACTGCAAACTATCGGGGTTGCCCCAAGTTTCAATACATAAAAAGAGTAAATCTGGCTTGGCAGCTAAAGGTGGAAGTTAACCGTCTACCTGTTCTATCACAAACACCAGCTGTTACTCCCCAAGTTACCTACCTCCAAATGGCGGCAGGTAGGGGAAATAGGGCACAGCAAGCGAAGGTTGCTTCTCAGGCCCCAGAGCTTAGAGCACCGGAACCGGAAACTGACATGCTAGCTATTTTGCTCTCTATCCAGGGGCAGATGGCTAGGCTTCAACGTCAGATTACTGAGCAAGCTACACGGGTAGATCAAATATACGCGCTGCTGCCAAGCCTAACGCACCTCCAGTCGTAATGGGTACGATGGCGGAGCAAACCCTGAAGGTCCTTGCAGTAAATGTTAATTCACTGATTAGGATTGAGCGGAGAGCCGCACTTTTCAAGTTGCTTAGAGACCAAGCCCCTGATGTGCTTTTGGTTAGCGAAACTAAGCTAACGAAAATTCACAAAATGAGGCACAGTATAAAATTATGCGAAGTAATTGACCCAACTCCATTCAAGGAGGAGGCGTTGCGATCTTCGTTAGAAAAGGTATACGTTTAAAAAAGAATATACAGTCTTGTAGTGCGTAGGTTTCAGGTGCTAGAAGCATGCATCATGTATATCCCTCTCCACAGTGGTTATACATGGTGTCTGTTTATGCACCTAAGGCAACTCAATCCACCCAATGCGATTTCTGAGACTGGAATTGGATGAAAACTACTTCATTATCGGCGGAGATTTCAACGCCAAACATAGCGATTGGGGAAATAATACACCAAACACTAGAGGGAACCAGCTATTCAATTGGTGGGGTCAGCACAGTGTGATGTACCGACTCGGCCTAAAGGCGACGGATGGTCCGTCGTTTCCTGGACACGGCTCCTATTTGGGTTTCCTGTTGTTCGACACAAGAATACAACTGACAGGTACGAACCAACAAACTGTAAACTGTTTTTTCATTCATTTTGAATGCATTTTTATTTCAAATATTCAATGACTCTTACATGCTAGACAAAAAAATGCTTAAAAATTAGCTTAAATAACTTAAAATAAAACAATCTTATTCTAACTTACTGGCCCAATGCGGGCACTCTAAGTTCAACATTACACTTAATCTATGTCTTTCAACGTACAGAAGTTTGCTTACTATTATGTATTAAATATAATTAAAACTAAGAAAACAACTTTTTATTCAAAAAACTTAGTGAATGGACTTTTTTTTATTAAATTATGATAAAACTTACAACTAAATTTAAAAACTCATTTAAAAACTACCTATATATTACTTTTAAACCTACTTAACCTACTTATACTAACTTATTATTGTAAATATTATACAATTATTTTTTTTTTGTATGGATCACCATAATTGTTACCCATTTCGTTTTTTGTTGTTTTATAATTTTTTTTTATTATAATTTTTTTTTTATATTTTTTATTTATTTTTTTTTTTTTTATTTTTTTTCTTTTTTAAAATTAACTTAACCCTACCTAAACCTATATAAGCCGGCCACGGCTAAAAGAAGTAAAAATTAGGCTGATCGACTCTGCTCCCTAATGGAGCTACCCTGCACTAGAGGAATTCGACGATGGAGCTTCCCCTTCTTCTGCAAGCCACCAAAATTGTTGGTGCTGCCGAGCAACATCCCTCATGTCGCGACTCCCTACCGCCCTACTAAACTGGAGACGCTCCGCACTGCCGTGTGCGACGTCTCTGTCGTAGTTGAGTCGCCTGTCCGCAGCTGTTCGAGCGACGTGGAAGATTAACGGCACCGCTAATCTATCCTGGATCAGTCCTATTTTGTCGAGGTAGAGGAACGCTTCTGGAGGAATAAAGCCGTCAAAGCGAACTCTCTCGTGATACATATTATTGGGGTAGTAAGCCCCAGAGATCAGGTTATTCGATGAGGTCATTGCTCTTGCAATGTGCCTTCGAATCAACTTAATAACAAAATTGTCCACTCTTATTAGGTTTGCCCTATTGTACAAGACCTCGTTAGGATAGAATTTTATGTACTGAGACTCTGGTGTTCTGTATAGGCGAAGACAAGCCCTAAGGCAAGCCCTCTCAAACACCCGAAACTTTTCCAAAAGACTTGCTCTCACGTTGAACCACACGGGACAACCAAATGTAAGCATAGGCCGAATAAGGGCCATATAGCAGATCACCTTTACCCTCGCATCGAGTTGCCTGCTATAAAACAGTCTCTTTGTAAGGGCAAAAGCACCTTTGGCTCTGGCCAGAGCAACATCTATATGTTTGTTAAAATACAGATATTGATCTAGCCAGATCCCAAGGTATCTGACTACATTTCGACAAGCCCGTGTTGTCCAACGATCTCAAACTTACGCCAATTCTTTCTGGTATCCGCAGAGGCCTCAGGCAAAGGCGTCCTAAACAGAATGGTTTCCGACTTCTGAAAGTTAATCTTCAACTTCCAGTCGTCGCAATATTGTTTAATTTTATCGAAGTCACGCTGCAAAAGGATGTTTATAACCTCAATCTTTGGACCTGATCTGTACGCGATTAAGTCGTCTGCGTACGCTATGGCATGGTGAAGTGAACCTATCAGATCACTTGTGTAAATGTTGAAAAGGATTGGCGAATTGACCGCACCTTGTTGCAAACCGTTTTTAATGTTGAATGTACCAGTAGAAGTCACATCGCCATTTTTCACGATGAACTGTCTATCTGTGAGCATATTGAAAAGAATATACAGCAGTGGTTTACTAATGCCCAGTCTGTTCAACTTGTAGAAGAGTCCCTCTAACCATACGGTATCGAAAGCCTTCTCCAAATCAACCAGGCAGGCACCCGTGCACTGTTTCTTGGCTTTGTTCCATTGGATATCAGAAACCAGTTTAGACGCGGCATGAATAACGTCATGCCCCGCCTTGAAACCGAATTGGTTATCCGGAACTATATTTCTGCCCTCAACCCACTTAGTCAGGACTCTATTAATGACTTTTACGAAAACCTTACTGATGTTTGGGAGGAGACTGATCGACCGGAGATTCGCCGGATTGGAGGTGTCTTTATCCCTTTTGGGGATGGGATGTATCACCGCAGTTCTCCAATGCGCTTGATAATGTGCATTATTCATTGCATTGTTAAACAGGGTAGTATAAATGTCCACCGCTTCTAGTGGGAAATGTCGAAGCACAATGTTCGGTATTCCATCGGTTCCCACTGATTTCTTACTTCTTATTGTGTCGAAGATCGTTTGAAGCTCTTCCTTCGAAATGAATGGGGGTTGTGCCCTTTCATTGGCGATGACATTATTTGCCATGTTCTCGTCCCTGGACTGGGTGAAACCCGAGTTCTCGATTCGCCAATTCACTATTTCATTTCGAAGGTAGAAATTGTGCACAAGGACTCGATTTTCCAGGTCGTGATTCGGACCAATGATGTCATTTGTCTTGTACACTTCCTGGAAAGTCGCTCCTATAGCCTCGACCTTCTCCTGCGGATCTTCGATCACAAAGAAATTGTCATCATCAACAGCCTCATTTGGATCTATGCCTGCTGTTGAAAGTATGCGTTCATTGTCTGTCGTTCGGGCGATTTTAAGACATGAAAGGTCGTTTTGATCTTTCCTCCGAAATATTTTATTTATTTGCGGGAACATATTCGGGTTGCTGGTGTTTACAGCCCGAATTTTGTTGTTCCAATACAAGCTTACAGAAGACCCGTAATTTTCTTTTATTAATGTTTGGAGGTTTTTGATCGACGACTTTAATGTCATAATCTCCGGGTTATGTTTGTCAGTAAACTGTCTGTACAAGGTCTTCAGTCTTGAGAGTAGTCTACTTTTATGTCGGTGAAGTGCGTCAATAGTTGCGTTGCGGAATAAGTCTTCGTTGTCAGTGTATTGATACCGAGGTATCGTTTTGTCCATAGTCCGTTTAATTGTCTCGTCCATTAGTTTTAGATACCTGTCAATCTCCTCGTTTGACAGATTTCTGTTGGACGGTGGGTAGAGCGAATTCAAGGAGAGTGCTCTAGTCAGTGTCCTGGAGAAGTGTGTCCAACGCACTCTACTATAGTTGTAGGAATGCCTTTGAACATACTCATCCAATTACGCATTTTCGTTCGGAACGGTTATTTCGGTACTAAGACCGCAATGGTCACTGTCATACACAAAAGTGCGAAGACAGTTTACAGTTTGTTGGTTCGTACCTGTCAGTTGTATTCGTTTGTCAAACAGTAGGAGATCCAAATAGGAGCCGTGTCTAGGAAACGACGGACTATCCGTCCCCTTTAGGCCGAGTCGGTACATCACACTGCGCTGACCCCACCAATTGAATAGCAGGTTCCCTCTAGTGTTTGGTGTATTATTTCCCCAATCGGCGTTGAAATCTCCGCCGATAATGAAGTAGTTTTCCTCCAATTCCAGTCTCAGAAATCGAAAAAGTGTTTCGAGCTCTGAGATGAATTGGGTGGATTGAGTAGCCTTAGATGCATAAGCTGACACCATGTATAACCGCTTTCCACTACGGAGAGGGATATACATGATGCATGCTTCTAGCACCTGAAACCTACGTACTACACGACTGTACATTCTTTTAAAACGTATACCTTTTCTTACGAAGATTGCAACGCGTCCTCCTTGTAAGGAGTTAAGTCGATTTCTTCGCATGATTTTATACCTTCTGTGCCTTAACCAAAAGCACATCAGGGGCTTGGTTTTTAAGCAACTTAAGCAGTGTGTCTCTTCGCTCAATTATAATCAGTGAATTAACATTCACTGCAGGGACCTTCAGGGTTTGCTCCGCCATGTACGTACCCATTACGACTGAAGGTGCGTTAGGCTCGGCAGCAGCGCGTATATTTGATCTACCCACGTAGCTTGCTCGGTAATTTGACGTTGCAGCTGAGCCATTTGCCCCTGGATAGAGAGCAAGATAGCTAGCATGTCATTTGCCGGTTCCGGTGCTCTAGGCGCTGGGGCCTGAGAAGCAACCTTCGCTTGCTGTGCCGTATTTCCCCTACCTGCCGCCATTTGGGCGTAGGTAACCTGGGGAGTAACGGCTGGTGTTTGTGGTAGAACAGGTAGACGCTTAACTTCCACCTTTTGCTGCCAAGCCAGATTTACTCTTTTTATGTATTGAAACTTGGGACAACCCCAATAGTTTGCGGTGTGTCCCGTGTTCTTACATAAAATACAAGAGAGTTGGCTTTTTTCTGACGCTCCATCCCTATCTAGAGCGCATTCTTCAGACTTGTGGTTCTTACCGCACTTAACGCATCGAGGCTGCATTTCGCAGTTCGACGCGGCGTGCCCGAGCCTTTGGCAGCGAACACATTGCAAAATGTTTTCGTGTCTTCCAGTGAACCACCTGGTAGTCTAGGACATTGATACTCCTAAGACTATCCAGACGGCTTTCGGGACTGAGCTGCATCAGGAAGAACGGTAGCTTCCGTTTCTCCCTTTTGGCTCTGGCTGTGACGAACGGCTTAACCCCCACGAATTTAAGACCGTCGCACTCTTTCTCTTTGAGCAGTGCAAGGAGCTCCTCCGGATTAGTAGACGGTTCTAACTCCCTCAGCAGCATAGTTTGCAGCTTTTCCCCCTTCGGGGTGAAGGAGAAGAACTCCGTCGTCGAATCCTTTAACAGGTTTATAATTTTATGATAGCGTTCCAACGTGTTACAGTTGATCGCATGCCTATCGTTACTTAATCTTTTAATAAAAAATTGATTGCTTATATCCGACTTACATAGATCAATTGTTTCTTTAAGTTCCATTTTATAGGTGTTGATTGGTGGCACCCTTTGCTTGATCTCTCTGTGGCGTTGTTGTTGCTGTTGTTGTTGTTGTTTCTGCTGCTGCTGCTGCTGTTGCTGATGCTTCTGCTGACATTGTTGTATATTCTGTTGTTGTTTCTGCTGTTTGTGTTTTTGTTGTGATTGTAGTTGTGAATTTGTTTTTGTTATTTGCTGCACCGGTTTCAGCATTATTTGTTGTTTTGATGACTGCTGTTTTATTTGTTGTTGTGGTGACTTTTCACTTGTGTTTTGTTGTTGTTGTGGGCTCTGGAGTTGTTGCTTTGCCTCCTTCTCTCTTCTTGCCATTTGTTTGGCTTTGATTTCGAGCACTCGTTGCTGTAGCAGTTGTATGCTGCTATTTAAGGTTTCGACCTGATCTTCCTCGTCTTCAGATTCTGTGGCTGCAAGAGAAGCGAAACTGTTGCTTCCTCCCTTATAATGTCCCTCTCCCTCGTCTGATACATATGGGTATTCTTCATCCGACCCCTGTTGGTGTTTAGATGCTGCAGATGTTGTTGCCCCTTCCGTTTCTTCAACCGGCAGCTTTTCGGTTGAGCCAGATAGGGAGAGGCGCTTATCGGCTTTAGAAGTGTTTTTTACCTTCCCTCTTCTCTTTGCCGCAGTTTGTTTTTCTACTGACTTGCCATCAGGAGGTTCCCCTCATGGGAGAGCGTATCGCTCTCTCTCATCCATCACCTGACTAGTGATATTTTTTTAAAACTTTTTATTTTAATTTCACTTCTAGGAAAGAAAAAAACAAAAAAAGTCTTTATTGTCCGCCGAGATTTGAACTCGGGCTGCACGCACTTGATTTCGTACACCACTCCTACTAGGCTGACTTGAACCTTAAAAGGGAACTGTCTTAATTGGAATTCAAAAAAAAAATCACTTATTTTATTTCACTAAAAAAACTGAGACACATCTGTACACTTTGAAAGTCAATGAACGACTAAAAACTGTAAACTGTCTTCTCACCTTTGTGCATGACAGTGACCATTGCGGTCTTAGTGCCGAAATAACCGTTCCGAATGAAAATGCGGAATTGGATGAGTGTGTTCAAAGGCATTCCTACAACTATAGTAGAGTGCGTTGGGCACACTTCTCCAGAACACTGACTAGAGCACTCTCCTCGAATTCACTTTACCCACCGTCCAACAGAAATCTGTCAAACGAGGAGATTGACAGGTATCTAAAACTAATGGACGAGACAATTAAACGACTAAAGACTAAAAACCTTGTAGAGGCCATAGGAGCGACTTTCCAGGAAGTGTACAAGACAAATAACATCATTGGTCCCAACCACGACCTGGAAAATCGAGTCCTTGTCCACAATTTCTACCGTCGAAATGAAATAGTGAACTGGCGAATCGAGAACTCGGGTTTCATCCAGTTCAGTGACGAGAATATGGCATATAATGTCATCGCCAATGAAAGGGAACAACCCTCGTTCATTTCGAAGGAAGAGCTTCAAACGATCTTCGACACAATTAGAAGTAAGAAGTCAGTTAGAACCGATGGAATACCGAACATTGTGCTTCGACATCTCCCACCAGAAGCGGTGGACTTTCATACCACCCTATTTAACAATGCAATGAATAATGTAAATTTTTTTTTTTTCAGTTTATTTTATTTGGCAAAGTACAAGTAAGAACAAAAGTCTTTTATAGTACATTATGCCGCATCTAAACTAGTTTCTGATGTCCAATGGAACAAAGCCAAGAAACAGTGCACGGGTGCCTGCCTGATTGACTTGGAGAAGGCCTTCGATACCGTATGGTTAGAGGGACTCTTCTACAAGATAAACAGACTAGGTATTAGTAAACCACTGCTGTATATTCTTTTCAATATGCTCACCGATAGACAGTTCATCGTGAAGAATGGCGATGTGACTTCTACTGGTATATTCAACATTAAAAATGGTCTGCAAAAAGGTGCGGCTAATTCGCCAATTCTTTTCAACATTTACACAAGTGACCTGATAGGTTCGCTTCACCATGCCATAGCGTACGCAGACGACTTAATCGCGTACAAATCAGGTCCAAATATTGAGGTTATAAACATTCTTTTGCAACGTCACTTCGTTAAATTAAACAATATTGCGACGACTGGAGGTTGAAGATCAACTTCCAGAAGTAGGAAACCATTTTGTTTAGGACGCCTTTGTCTGGGGCCTCTGCGGATACCAGAAAGAATTGGCGAAAGTTTCAGATCGTGGGATAACACGAGCAGCCACTTGTTTGTCGAAATGTAGTCAGATACCTTGGGATCTGGCTAAATCAATATCTATATTTTAACAAACATATAGATGCTGCTCTGGCCAGAGCCAGAGGTGCTGTTGCCCTTACAAAGAGATTGTTTTATAACAGGCAACCCGATGCGAGGATAAAGGTGATCTGCTACATGGCCATTATCCGGCCTATGCTTGTATTTGGTTGTCCCGTGTGGTTTAACGTGAGAGCAAGTCTTTTGGAAAAGATTCGGGTGTTTGAGAGGGCTTGCCTTAGGGCTTGTCTTCGCCTATACAGAACACCAGAGTCTGATTACATAAAATATCCTAACGAGGTCTTGTACAATAGGGCTAACCTAATACGAGTGGCAATTTTGTTATTAAGTTGATACGAAGGTACATTGCAAGAGCAATGACCTCGTCGAATACCCTGATCTCGGGGCCCCAATAATATGTATCACGAGAGAGTTCGCTTTGACGGCTTTATTCCTCCAGAAGCGTTCCTCTACCTCGACAGAAAAGGTCTGATCCTGGATAGATTAGCAGTGCCGTTAATCTTTCACGTAGCTCGAACAGCTGCGGACAGGCGACTCAATTTCGATAGAGACGTAGCACACGGCAGTGTGGAGCGTCTCCGGTTTAGTAGGGCCGAAGGGAGTCACGACATTTGCGATGTTTCTCGGCAGCACCAACAATTTTGGTGGCGTGCGAAAGGAGGGGAGGCTCCTTTGTCGAATTCTTTGAATACTAGTTAGCTTCGTTAGGGAGCAGAGTCGGTCTGCTTAATTTTAAGTCATGGCCGGCTTACATAGATTTAAGTAGGATAAGGATAGCTTTAAGAAAAAAAATAAAAAAAAAAATTACAAAAAAAAAATAAAAAATAAAAATAACAGAGATGGGTGACTGTCTTCTCTTGAATAAAAAATAATACTTGTACAATAGGAAAGTTTAAGTAGTTATAGATTTTAGGTTGTAGGTTGTTATGTATAAGTTTTAGTCTCTAAGTTTTATAATAAGATTACAAACAAGTCAATGTACTAAGTTTTTAAAATAAAATTCATTTTCTTAGTTTTAGTTTTAATTAATACAAAAAAATAAAAAAAGACTGTAAGAAACGTCGAATGACATAGATTAAGTGTAATGTTTAACCTAGAGTGCTCGCATGGGACCAGTAAGTTAGAATAAGACAATTTTAAATTAACTAAGCTAATTTTTATGCGTTTTTTTGTCTAGCTTGTAAGAATTCCTATATTGAATTAAATAAAAGTGCATTAAAAATGAAAAATGTTAGAGTTATGAGCACAGCATCCATTCCTTATCTTTTTGTGACCTTAGTGCAGTTATCCTTTGTGTGTATTGGTATTATGTTAGATGATAATAGCAACACCCGAAAATAAGTAAGAAACGGATACAAAACAGGGTACAACACATCTTGGAATGTAAAACATTGCAACAGGGTGTAATCATTACAATACAGTGCTAATAATTTACACGCATTTACTCACAGTAAAAAGTTTTGGGGTTAGCCAATCACGAACGCATAAACAAAAGGAGAAAAACTGGTCTGTTTCCACTCTGTCCGTATGCATTACACAGCGTTTTGTAGTGTGGGGAGGGAGAAAAATTACTCACAAAAACGTTTCAGGGTGTATTTAAATTTACATGAGGAAAAAATGACGGAGAAGACTATCGTATGCATTCTTACTCAGGCAAAATTATAGGGGATTTGGAATTTGAAACAAAGCAATAGATCTGTGCTATTTGATCTAATGAGACGTTGTCGTTGGTTTTTTGTACAACCGCAGGACTTTTTCTATGGGTTAGCATCTAAGCAGGGTCTTTTGAGTAACCGTGACCCATGAAAAGCGGAACAATCGAATCGAAGCATTTACACGCCCTTCACACATCAGCGATTAAAACTGCAATGAAACGTTTGAATTTTTATTTCATTCGATTGTTTTGAATGAATGATTTCTGAAAGATAAAAATTTAACGATTTGTCGATAACTAATGAATATCTGATCATTTTGCAACCATCGAATAAGTCGATGTTTTTATTCGACACAAGTTCAAAGTGTCTTCTTAAGACAAAGAAGAATGAGTCTTTCATCCTAGCCGAGTTTAGGTCGCAGTAATCAATGTAGAACATCATTGACTGTTTAAATACAGGAGACACCTATGTGTAACAGACCTCAATTATGCCTCTTTATTGTTTGGTTGTTGTAGAAGAATGAATCTTAATTCACCAAGTATGAAATTACTTATACTCATAGGCATATTTTGAGCATGCGACTATAAAAAAGTGAGAATATAGCGGGCAAGCCCAGTCTGTGGCCTTCAAGGACTTCGGACTTGCTTTAATGGATTTATTTACACAAAAAGATGAATGATATTGCCCAATCATCAGATATAGTAACGTTGGTAGGTTTAAACTAGACGATCTCTGGCGAATTTTTATTTTTGTTGTTGTTGTTATGTTATTTTAATTTATGTTAATTTCTTACATGGTGCTACAGTCGCCAACCAATGTGTTTGGTCTTTTTGCAACTTTTTTCGGACGTATGCTTTAAAACGCTTGAAGTCACCTTCCACTTGTGCTCACCATTATAATCTTATACTCTTCGTGTAGCAATGTACTTGTCAAGCAGCTGATGATGTTAAACACTGCCTGATTTTGCTGTGTATATTTCATATATGTGTTTGAAATTAATAAAGAGGAAGCGAATTTCGATGTAGATTTCTTATGTTTTCCCTCGAAACGTAGTTAAGAAATTCTATTTTCATCACAAAAGTTATTTGTTATCTTACTGCTATTGTAGTTACAGGTTACTTTTCAAGTATTTATAGTTTATTTTATTCACTTTTTCGCTAAATTTCCGAACTTGTCATGCTTGCTCATTTCCCCACTTTTTCCTATGGAGCGCACACCCCCTTGCCTTTTATTTGTGCAAACTACACTGGTATTTACAAAGACATCCTCTTTTCCAATTTACAAAGATTCTTACGGATGTAAGAATTGCTCGAAAATTTTGTCTGTTTGTTAGCATCGTATATTTTGCCTATTGCATCGTGAGCGCATTTTAGACTGATTTTGCCGAATAAAGCCTTGAGTGGGTTTCTACAATGCGTTCTTTATTTTTTTTGCAAATTTTGTTTATTACACAAGGCTTTAAGTCAAGAAAATCTTTGTCCAAGTTCTTGTTAATCAGGGTTGTTATCCATCCTTAACCGAGGATAGCCCGGCCAGGGTAGCCAGGCCGGTTCTGCCATCTTTGGAAGCATTGACCCATTTAAGAGTTCATCTGCAAGTATATCTATTTTGGCAACCTGACTAGGCCTGACGTTAAAGCTACGTGCATTTCCCGTAGGTTCTCCTTCCTAGTTTAAGCCATTTTTTAGTTTTGTTCCTTTCTCCTTCGCAACACTAGAAAGTGAGACCAGTATGTCCTGACTACAAGGAGAAAATTGCGTTTTATCTTTCCTAAAAAAATTGTATATCGGGCTTTCTATCCAGTGAAGTTAAATTATGATTAAATAATTAAAAAGGCATAAGTTTTAAAATGACACGATGTAGAATAGTTGGAAAAATGGTATTGATGCACGAGAATATCATTGTATATCATAATGATAAACAAAGTATTACTTCGCAACACAATTGGCACCGTTACAATACCTACATAAAATACAATCCAAATACCAATACAAAAAAAAACCATGTTCGCATAATGCAGCTATGCACTTGACAAGAAAAGCATATCTATAAATATATATGATTGTAGTTAATGTCTGATGTCAAGTACTTGGTCGCAACATGTGTATGGCTCGTCATAACGGCAAAGATAAGACAAGAGACGTCAGACATAGATATTGAGAATATTGGTTGTTAAGTGCCATATAATATAGTGTTTGAGTTAAAGCGTATACCTTTTTTGAAATGCGGTTTAAGAGTGTGAATTCCTAATTTTATAAGGCGAAAATCTGTCCAGATACCTGAACATTGTCGCCAGGAAATATTATGTCTTGCGAAGGGTACAACACATTAAAAGGTGGCGCCGAACATAGACCAATAATCTTAAGTTATTGCTTTCACACACTTTAAAATTAGTTTTCGGGTTTCTTTAAACAACAGCATATGTATAGATACTTGCATGCATTGTTCATTTATACATATACATATGCTTATAGGTATGTAACTAAAATATTATGTATGAATGCCTCAAAAACGGAAAAGGCAATTTTGCATTTACATACTTACGCGATTAGCATCGAACATAAAATTTACGAAGGGTTGTACTTTCTCCGAATTTGTAAGAGCATAAGAAATTGTCTCTCAATTTCACCGCAGTAAAACGCCTTTCAAGAAAGGATAAAAGTGCTTATATTTGCCAGTTAATTATGCATAAATTACATATTGTACATACCTACATACGTATGCATACAAATGTAGATCTAATTAAATTGTATTATTTGATATTGATATATTGAAGTTACATACATGTAGTCCTTCAAAATTACTCGTATGATGAGGATCGTTTTAAGGAAACTGTATTTACTACGAGTACTATGCCGAGCATGAAGCAAATCGTTCAATTATGTCGCGAATGAATTTTCGTGTTGGTACTGACTTGCTTAAATTTTAGAAAAGGGTTATGGAGTATCAGTTATATAAAGGACACGTGCTTATAATAAGATAAAAATATCGAAAAAGTAAAAGGAATTTTGTTTGATAATCGCGATTCCAGCTTAACGGAAATAGCTCGCGATATAAATACCTTTTAAGGCTGTGGTTACAAGAGCAAGCTTAAGCTTTAAAGTGCTCGATTGAAATTGTCGCCGTTTTTAGACGAATAACTTTTATTAACAGAAAGGGTGTTTTTGAGATAAGCATTTATAAAAAAAGAAAACAAAAAACATCCTTCCCATAAACAAGTTACAGTCTCAATTAAGTAAATATCATCACTTGCCCCAAATGCTTAAGGACGATGAAGAACGATTTTTGCAAAATTACCAAGAGACTCCTTCAATATTAAATACGTACTAAATAAAATACGGTCAACTATACCTAAGGTAACACCAATTTTGTGGAAACCATACTTGCCGAGGAGAGACTTACTATTATGTTAATGACTACATCTGCTATAAAAAATTACTTTTAAATAATCTTTAATAATAAATAGTAGAAGAGGTCGCACAGACAAAGCCGGTTCCGAATTTCGATTATAAATTTTCCACCATACATCCTCACTTGGTATCAATTCTCGACTAAACTCGCGCTTGTAATTACATTTCATTTTCAACCCACTGCAAAAAATTTAAAAAAGGAAGCCCGCGCTTGCGCTTGTTCGCGCTTCTTAATAATCATCTGATAAAGTGCATTTAATTTTAAAGAGCAAGCTCGCGCTTGTATTATTCTCTTCCTATATATCCACAGTCTAAGAGTCTTAACGTTCGATTGTTTGATATTTTAGGCATGAGACGTATCACTGCACAGGCAATTGACCAAATTTAAGGTCAGAACTTAATAAACAATTCTCGGTATCTACATTTTTAACAAAGTTTTTATGTGTATTTTGTGTTAAAAAAAATTGATGTTTTCATTTATTCTATATAAATTTTTATTAACCTTCATTTCATCTTCATCAAACTGACGTTGTAGATATGCTTTTGTGTTTAAATTTCTACTCAAAACATAAGATTTAAGGGCATTTTGTTCGAAAATTTAATTTCAATGGGAATAACAATGTATACATTTGTAATTCTGTCAAAAAAAAAAACAGTGAATTAAAAATTATCCAAATTAGTTTTTATTGAATGTATTTTATAGAAAAATGTCGCATAAAAATATTCACTATTTTTAGTTTTAGACGTGACATCTTGCTCTGCCTTTTAGTTTTAGTGCACGGCGTCTTGGTCATTTTGGTGGAATTGATGATTCTGATTCTGGTTTATCAATTCTATCTGCGACCTGAATAAAAATTAGCCATTGTAACATTGTGAACTTTTAAACTTTCATCATACAAAATAGCACATTCATTCTGTCTCCTTAATCATGAATTGGCACCAATGGATTTTAAAAATTTACATAGGATGTAACATACTCGTATAACATATAAAAACATACCATATATTTTACTGGTTTCCCTGTCAAGAATTGATAAAATTTACATCGTCCACCGAACTCAATTGTTCGTATGTTGTAAAACACTCACTCACCCCAGGATTACACAGGACATCTTAAAAATCAGCATGTGTATCTGTACACGAGAGATCGAGTTACTTAACGTTCTCACATGCAATTGAAACTAGAAATATTTACATGAGTTGAGTACATGCACACGAGATGAAATTTGTAGTCTATTGTCGGCAGGGTTCGCACTTCTTATATAAAATATCGAAGTATGTACAGAAAAAAAGCGAAGTAAAATCAAAATCTGCGAAGTAAATACAGGAAGATTGTTTAAATTTTTTTATTTGCTATTTTTCATAAAAATTCAATTTTAACACATTTTATTATTTAAAAATATGATTGGTAACAAAAAAAAAAAAAAAAACTAAGTCACCGTAAAGTTTTTTTTCTACAGTAAGAGTAACGAACGTAGCAATAGCAACGTAGGTTAGGTGACAGGAGCGAGACAGTGACGCTTTGAGTTATCAGTTCAGTGTTGTCATCGTTATTTGGTTAAAAAATGACTGTTATCGAAAAATAGAAGTAGATCTTTGGCGAAGCAAAGCATGGGAGTATATTTTTTTTATTTCTTAAAGTAGAAGTAGATCTACTTCGATCGAAGTAAAGTCCGAACGCTGATTGTCGGTCACAGCCGAAATTTTTCCCGCAATGACGAGATTCTAAAATTTGGGAAATTTTGTGCAGGTGGATTTTGCTGTGCATTTAGGTTTTTTTTGTTCGATTTAAAGCGCCTACACACAGGGCAATTTACCAGTCCAATCTAGGATTTCGTACGAGTAGGTAGTCATGTCGCTGCTATCGAAAAATAAAAATGTGAATTACATGCATTAAAATTTTCTTTTCATTTTCAAAAATGTAATTCTACCGGCAACAAATCTTTATTTATTAAATTTTGAGGATGAAGATACCCAACACCCATCATCTTATAGCAGATTGCTAAAAATATTTTTTTACGCTTCAACTCTCGATGACGTTAATAAAAATGAATTTGTCCGCATATGTACCTATATCTCAATTTGTTTCGTCTGTCTTCTTTCTCAGCGTCTTTTTATGATTTTTTCCGCTGATGACGTTCAATTACAGAATAAACCATCTGGTTGTCGACAAAACGCAAATTGATTTTCTAACAACACACAAATTGAAAAAAAAAACCAACACAATGATAAATCCAGATTTTTAAGAAATTCTGTGTAACCCTGGGGTCATGTGTATTGCAATACTCTGCTAGCAAATGAGACCATTTCTCCAACGTTTTCAAATTGGTACAAATTTACCTGTTGATCTTTGTTTTCTTCCACTTATTGCTTCAGTCTAGAAACCAGAAAAGAACAATATAAAATTATTTGAATTCAAATAAGAAGCAAAGACGCAATAACCCCTTTCCTGCCAAAATCTGAAATGTGTGTGCATTAAAAATACATTTGTGAAGGGGGTACAAAATGTAACTGATATAACACTTGTTATCATCAGAAAATAACTTTAATCGAAAAATGTCGGTAGTTTACTTTTAGGAGTTTTCGAAAAAAAAATTAAAAAAAGGTCACCTCTGTTTAACAAATGCAATCACATTAAATCAAATTAATAACCTAACTAAACCAATTCTTAAATAAAGTTTTTAGATTGACCTAGCATTATTTTTTCTAATAAGTAAATTTAGTTATTTCAACAACTAAAAAAACAACTAATAATATTTAGTATTAAGAAATAGTTCTTAACCTACATATCTTAATGTACGTTACATATTTAATAACCAAATATTAACTAGCATGTATTGTATATGTACGATTGTACAATACGATTATGCGATTGTGTATTCATCTCAGACGCTTCACACTGCGGTATCTGATACCTTTGTAGTAGTTGAGTAGTCAATCGACAGCTGTTTAGACGACATGTAAAATTAGTGGCAGCGCTGATTTTTCCTGGATCCTTTACTATCTAAATGAAGGACGGTTTAAGGTCGTAATCTCGTGATATAAAAAGTTAAGGTAGTAGGCCCCCGGAGATCAGTTTAGTTGACGAGGTCTTTATTGCAATGTGTTTTCGATTCAAGAAGAGATCTGCTTGAATGCAAAAAAAAGTTATACATGAGACACCCATAGAAGTTAATGAACTCTACTCATTAAAAATCAATGAATTAGGAAAATAATAAATACTTATGAATGTGAATGCAACGAGTTCGCTTGACTCACAGCATTCATACAACCCACGATTCAGACTCATCATAAATTACTACTCATAGCATTCTTTATATTGGGTATGTGTGAATTCTGTACAAGAAAACGACGGTACAAATGGAAGGGCCATTCGAGTACTCGAGTAATTGCAGAGACGATTTTGGGATAAATCCCTATTGCAGGTTTGATTCTGTTCACCCGTGCGGCATCGGATAAAGAATAGTGCCGCAGTGCGTCCCAGCTTGTATATACAGGCAACTATGACACCAAAAATGAGCCTGTGACACTTTAACACCTTAAAACTTTCCCATAAGTTTGTATGCAATCAGTGGGTTCCCACGTCTGGAGACTACCGGTGGGGTAAAAGAACAGTCAATCAATTCGAAATGAGCATACAAGTGTCAAACCACTCAAACTTTAGATACACTTCATGGAAATGATCGCAATTAATAGCACTACCCCGCTGGGCACCACGATTGCAACGCACTCGGGTTATCCCAGAGCAAGCAGAAGTGCTTGTGTCAGAGCTCGACGGATTCCGGGGGCGGGCAAAATGAAGTTTCCAAAATATTTTCCTAAATTTCGGTTTGCAAGTTGGAACGTCGGATCGATGACCTCAAAAAGTTTAGAACTGGAAGCGATTATGCGTCGCAGAACTCTACAAATCCTGTGCGTACAGGAAACGAAGTGGTGTAATACAGGAAATAAAGCGCGTTTTCTAGATTTAAAAACTAAGGCATTTAAGATGTTCTACCATGGAACGGTCAATGGACGAAACGGTGTTGGAATCGTTGTTGCAGCGGATCTTCTAAACAACATCGTTGGTATCTTCAAAATAAGCGACCGCTTGATGAGTGTTAAACTCGTCATACACAATGAAACGTGGAACATTGTTGGCGCGTACGCTCCACAAAATGGATGCGACCAATCGGAAAAAGATACATTTTGGTCAGAGTTCGGTAATTTGCTTAGAAATATACCTATCGATGAGATGCTCTTCGTAGGCGGAGATTTAAATGGCCACGTCGGAGAAACAAATGTTGATTATGAGGACTGCCACGGCGGTAAAGGCTTTGCACGAGGAATGCATAACACTCGCAAAGTCCCATCTGGGGACTATATCGAAATACCATCACGTCGGCAAAGAAACATGGTGGTGGAATGACGAAACCAAACGAGCTGTGGCCGACAAGAAGAGTGCATTCCAAGCGTGGACAAAATGCGATCGGAGCGACGATATCGAAAAAGCTCGACTGGCTCTTGAATACGAGCGTTTTAAAAAGATCGCAAAGAAAGTCCTGGCTCGAACTCGAGCGGCAGAAGAGAAAAACCTGTACCAGGAACAAATATCCTCACGATCGGCAGATAGAAGACAAGCTATTCAAGAAGTTCAAATGTCGTACAGTACTAAAATGCCAAATATTTTTAAGCTCGCTGCACAGAGGAGAAAAATTCAATGGAAATAACCTCGCCGAAATACATCACAAACGCAGACGGTCGTTTACTAACAAATGAAATGGAAATTTGTGACCGGTGGCTTGAATACTGCAAGGAGTTGCTTAACAAACAGTTTCCACGTGATATCGTGCCGACAGCTGGTCTATTCGAGGAGGAAGTTTCGGACTTTTCAATCGAAGAAATAAGTATAGCAATTGGAAAAATGAAGCGGGGGAAAGCGGCGGGACCAGATAGCATTCCATCAGAGTTTTGGTCGAAGATGGAGGGGATCGGCAGCGAATGGTTATCGAAACTTTTAAATAAATTAAAATGTGGACAACCGATGCCGAATCAATGGAGAAGTAGCTTCTTGGTTCCATTATACAAAGGAAAAGGCGACACTCGAGAATGCAACAACTACCGTTCAATCAAGCTTATGTCACACACAATGAAAATCGTCGAAAGAGTCTTAAACGAACGTCTTCGGCAAATAATAAAGCTCGATAATAGCCAGTGTGGATTTGTCGAAGAAGATCGATGGTGGACGCTATCCAAAGCCTACGAATAATAATGGAAAAGCACCGAGATTCGTCTAAGGATTTACATATGGTATTTATCGACCTCGAGAAAGCATTCGATCGAGTGCCTAGGGATCTCATATGGACCGCGCTGAGGTCTCAAAATGTACCGGAAACGTATGTTAGAATAATACAAGACATGTACGGAAACGTGAAAACTACGGTTAAAAGCTCTGCTGGACTAACGAGAGAATTTCCAGTTAATGTCGGAGTGCATCAAGGAAGCGTACTTAGCCCTTTCCTCTTTAACGTAGTATTCGACTATCTTATAAAAGACTGCATGCGCGAAGCAAATGTAACGCCAATTCTCTTCTTTGACGACGCAGTTATACTTAGCGATAACGTCGAAGATTTACAGAACGCCTTAGATTCATGGAGAAATGCGCTATAGAGAAACGGGTTTAAAATAAGTCGTTCAAAGACGGAGCATTTGACGTGCCCATTTGCGCATCCGTTGCGACCTGTTCCGGATATAATGTTAGACGGAATAGTTCTTCCGAAAAGCACTATCTTTAAGTACTTAGGATCAATCGTTAACATGGAAATGTGACGACGACGTAAACCACAGAGTGAGTGTGGGGTGGATGAAATGGCGCGAAAATTCGGGAATCTTTTGCGACCGGAAATTTCCACTTAAATTAAAGGGGAAACTCTACACCACGGTTGTTAGACCAGCTCTTATATACGGTTCACAGTGCTGGACAATGTACGAAGCGTTTAAAAATAAAATGACGGCAGCGGAAATGAAAATGTTAAGGATGTCTAAACGCGATTGCATTAGATCTACGCGTATAAGAGGAAGTCTACATATAAAGAATTCAGTAACCGAACAGCTTGAGGCGAATAGAATAAGCTGGTATTGCCACGTTCAAAGAAGATCTGCGGAAAATCCGGTTAAATAGGCACTATTAACTACGGTCACTACAACTCTAAGAAAACGAGGTCGGAAAAAGAATTCCTGGATTTCTCAGATGGCAAATGCGCAACAACGCCTGGGGCTAACCACTGAAGCGATCCAGGACCGAGCATTATGTAGACGCGTTCTCCGGTCTGCGACATAAGCCAACCCCATAAGCGGAGCAGCAGCGATGCAGTAAAAATGGGAAACTCGTTACGCATAAGTTCGTATAACGAGGAAAGGGTTAATAAAAGGATAAGAAGAAGAACAAGAAGAAGAAGCAGGTTTGATTCTGTTGTGCGTTTTGTTTTTTTTTTTCAATTAACCGGCAAACGTGTAATTTCGTGGAAATACTCGCACAAGCATTCACAGTTCTCATTACTTGGAAATACAATTCCTTGTTATATTCAACCCTTGTGAATGGTGTGAATGTGAGTAAACCTAATCATGAGATGAATTAGTATGAATTTCGACGGTCGAAAGCACAACTACGCACAACACAACTTTAATACGCGTACTTATTCAGACTCATTCACAAGTTACATTGTACAATGAGTAATAAGAAGTATCCATGAATTAAATTGTGTATTCATTGCGCGAATGTATCCATACAGATGTTTCAAGGTAGTTACGAAATTGTTCACTCTCTCTCACTTTGAATCATATGGAACAACCAAGTACAAATATAAACCAAGAACATAAAAATGACCTCAGGCTTGAATAGGACTTGCTTATGGCTTTTTGAAATTGGATGTACCGCTGCTGTCTTCTAAAGCGCGGAAAAAGTGCATTATTCATACCAATGTTAACAGTGTCACAATGAAGTTAGAGCGTTGACATTATTCGCTATATCTCCGTCAATGAACTCTAAGGTTTCGAATCACAAGTTTTCTATATGGCATAGAATGTAGAAATAATTCAAAGAACCACATTTTTCAGAACACGGTTCGGAAAAATGACACTACTCACCTTGTCTTATCTGTGTCTCTACGATTAAAAGCTATTATCCCCAACAGATGGTGGGTTTGATCCACACGCGTAGCCGGTTTCTGTTAATAACGTAGCTGATCCATCAAAAATAATTCAAGAGCAGGATAGCTAGCATGTTAGATGTAGCATAAGGTGGTTTAGCCACCGAAGCTTAAGAAGCAGACTGTTCTCAGTCGCTCCATCCTTACCTTAAGCTCATTTCCTTGATTTGAAGTCGTTTAACTTTTGGCATCGAACACATTGTAAAATGTTTTTGCTCCTTTTTGTCTTGCACTTTAATAATCCTTAGGCAATCCAGTTGAAGGTGAACGAAGAAAAATCGTTGTTATCTCTTCTTCCTATGTGCTCTAGCTGACGAAACAGTCAATGATAGTCAATGCACCATGGTATGTTTCCAATGACCACATTTACAAAGATTTTTCTTTTCTAAAGGTTAAGGTGAGAGGATACGTGGAGGCAAAATATGGTATTTTGCATCCTTGTAAACTCGATTAATTTAACTCGGTTTTCAGAGCTGATGTCGTGTCGGCTACTTTAACTATTGCAGTTTTAATCATTCTATATATCTAAATTGTTCAATATATGAGACTGTTTACACTGAGCCAATTAAAAATAACTCAGTAAAACACTTTTTCGTGGTATTGGTAAATGTCTGATATGCACCTCCGTCAAACCAATTGAAAATCATTATCATTTTTATTTAATCAACAGAGAAACATTTATTTATTTATCCTCCTGATATTTATATGACGGGCTGCACAGGTCTTAACAGATGGCTTTAAAACCAACGTACGGTGGGGGCTAAGCAAGACAAGGGCAGAAGACAGCTTTTCAGAACCTAGTAAGCACTATTTCCTGCTGTGATGCTGTTGAATTGCAACGAAAATCATAATGAATAAAAATCTGTTTTTTTTTTACACATATACACAACTATTTTTGAAATGTAAAATACAATATGGATAAAGAATGTAAAACTAAAAATTCTTAAAAAGGGTTTTGACTAATAAGTTTATTATATCTTTGAAAACATTTGTCAAGTATTTAATCAGACCTAAAAGTGAGAAAATGAATTGCCTTGTTAAGTGCAAAATACTTATGCCCAGTTTCACAGTGACAGTTTAAACTTTCGTCGTCGTTTAAAGTTCCGTTTAAAAATTTTTCGGTTTCACAGTGCTCGTTTAAACCAAAAGTTTAGTTTTACTCGTCATTTAAGTTAAATGACTGCACTCTGCAGTTTAAACTTTCGTTTGACGTGTAGTACACGGAGACACGAACATTTTAATTTTTTTTTTGTTAATTGTCATTTCATACGCTGTGAAACGAGTGAGCGTGCAACGAAGTTTATTTATTTATTAAAAGATTAACATTCGGCTTCGAAATCATTTGCAAACAAAATTTGTAGCATTGTTTCCCATCACATTGCCCTCTTAAAAGATAAATACACAAAATTTCCAACAACAGAAGAGGAAAAAGTACAGAATGTGAATGGATTCCATCAATTTGCATGATTTCCAAGAGTGATTGCTGCCTTTTTTTCAAACATAGCTTCCACAACGCACAGTTAACTAAAACTGAAGGTTTATTTTGCACTGTTAAACCGAAAGAGTTTAACTAAAAATGTAAACTTTCATAAAGGTTCAGTTAAACACCCGTTTAAACTGTCACTGTGAAACTGGGCATTAGAAATAAAATAAATAAGTTTCGCGATACATCTTGCCAACATCAGAATCAAATAAACTCTAAATCAAAAGAAGGTAGGAAAGTTTCAAATGCCATAAAGGAAAAACTTTTCTAATATTTTCAACACATGTATTTAAGACAATCCTCTTATTGTTCTCTGAAATTTGAAAAAACTTTGGAAAGAAACTATAGTTATCTGACCTACAAAAAAGAAAGTAACTTAAAGTTCTTAAACACACTGCTCCTTTTATTTAAATGAACGAAGAAACTTTAACAGCACCAATCTTCGATATTCCATTAAATTTGGTTTTCGATTTAAACATAGTTGTATAATAGAGTATCTTATCATAGCAAGTTGCTGGTCTTTCTTTTTTGAAAGTCGTGCCATTAATCATAAGCTCCTAAAAAGATAAAAAATATAATTCATTTTTTCTTCACACCTTTCTAAAAAGAAACAAGCATTTTTATGTAAGATAACGCTGCAGTTCAAGGTGAACGTGGGCCTCAACTAACAAGCCACTCCAGTTACCTTGGCCTTGCGATAACTTCCTTTTGTTACGCAATTTAGGTCGGTTTGGGTCCCCTTAGTATTCTCCTCCAAAGCCCGTCAACGCAAATGGTATCGAACAATTTTTCTCTAAAAAGGACTGACAATATCTTCATTCGCTTTTGATAGAGCCCATGCTTCAGCGCCATAAAGCAGACCTGGGATGACCAAGGTCTTATATAGACTTCTTAGTTTTTCGGGATAGTGCCTTAATACTCAGTTGTCAAAAGAAGAAGTGATTGGCAAGAGTGATTCTTCGTTTTATTTCATCTAAAATTTGGAGGGAGAATTTAAAGCAGACCCAAGGAAGGCAAAATCCTTTACTACATTAAAAATATAGCTGTCGACTTTGACGTTCTTATTAACAGCATATACTTAATTTTGCCCTCATTACAGCTAAACCCATTCTGGGACTTTTTATCTCAATATTTTCAAACGCACCGGTAACAGCGCGCTTTGTTTTTTCGTCAATTATGTCGATATCATCAACGTAAGTTATTAGTTGCACAAACTTTTAAAAGATTTTGTTTCCGGTGTTTGCTTGTGAGTTTCACACAATTCCTATAAGTATGATGTAGAAGAAGTTACACGACAGTGCATCAACCTGGTATATTCGGCATCAAAGGTCTCGGTTAAGCATTTATCTACTATGACGGAGCAACGAGCGTTTTGAATCATCATTCCCTGCAAACGTACGAGCTGTGAAGGGATCCCAAAACTTGACATAGCTCTACCTATATGCATATATTTCTATAAAGCTGTTATTTTAAATAAATTCTTGTTTTTGTAAATATAAGAACATATTTGCGGATGGCAACGATAAGTATAAGGCCTCCTAGAAGTAGCATTATCCGACAGGTGCTGGTTCCGTAAATGACGAGAATGAGCCTCTGCAGCCGAACATCTTGCAGCTCTGCTAATAAGTCCTACTTCACGCCTCCCCGTGGCGCCATCTGGGAATCTCACTAGAGATTGCGAAGTGAGGGGGGCAAATGGCGAGTTTCCTGCGCCATTAACCAGGATTAGTGTCGGAAAAACAAAATAAGACCTTATCAGGGCTACTCCGACATATTTGAAGCTCAGGCCGGAAAGGATTTCCAGGACTTAGACAGGGTCTTGGAAAAGAGATGGTGGCGAACGAGCCCTATAAGGGCCAACGGCAGCGCTCACATCCCGGAACGGGCTACTGGCTTCGGTGTAACCGACTCCTCGTCCTAGGGGCACTCAAAATGGAACTGGTCCTCCAGGTTGGGGGTTGTGCCGCCGGGGTAACTGCCCGGCCATTTAAAAAAATTATGTTACGAAGCATCAACAAGACTCGGATATGGACGGATCTACTGTTGACAACCCACGCAAACGATTTAAGGACAATGAGCTTCGGATATGCACGTGGACCACGTGCAGCCGAGCAACTAGCGGAGGCCCTAGACTGCTGCAATGCAGACATAACCGCCATTCAAGAAATGCGATGGGATGGGCCGGACAAAAGGAAGATGAAAAACTGCGACATCTACTACGGCAATTGATATCGACGGCAAAAGCAGCGATTATTTGGATGCGGATTTGTTGTCGGAGGCAGACTAAGACAAGAAGTCCTCAGCTTCCGGCATGTGAGCGAGCGCCTCGTAGCAATCCGCATCAAGGCTAAATTCGCCAACACTAGCCTCATGTGCGCGCATGCCCCCACAGAGGAGAAAGATGACGACACCAAGGATGCCTTCTACGAGCTCCTTAACAAGACCTACGAGCAATGCCCAAGCTATGGCATTAAAATTGTCCTCGGTGATTTTAATTTGTATTTACAGTATAATGTAAAGCTAGGAAGAGAGGGTATCTTTGGTGGAACAATCGGAAAATATAGCCTGCACAACACCACCTCCGATAACGGATTCAGGGTAATCGACTTTGCGGCGGGGCGAAACATTGTCGTGGCTAGCACGCGGTTCCCACATCTCGACATACACAAGGGGACTTGGAGAACTCCTGATCAATCAACAGTCCACCAGATTGATCACATTGCGATCGACGCAAGACACTCCTCCAGTATTATGGATGTCCGTACGTTCCGAGGGGCCAACATCGACTCGGACCATTACCTTGTTTTAGCCAAGGTGCGGTTGCGGATATCCCAAACTACGCCAAGACAAGTTAATGCTGTGAGAAAATTCGACGTCAGACGGAAGAGATCGCCAAGTCCTTTTCCGATCGAATGTCTCTTAATCTCTTAAGAGGTCCAATGCCGCCAGCATCAAGCATCAAAGACCATTGGAAATACTGCCAAAACGCCATCAGAGATGCCGCTTCTGATGTGCTGGGTTTCACTCGTCCACTACAACGAAACCCCTGGTTCGATGATGAATGCCGGCAAGCACATGCAGCTAAGCAAAAAGCACGCAATGCGGCGGTGCTTAGAAAGACCAGAGCTGCTCATGAGCTCTATGAGCGGAAGAGGAGAGACGAGCACCGGCTTCTCAGGAGAGAGAAGAAAGAGCATGAGAAGCGCGCGATCGAGGAAATTGAGAGATGCTACTCCAGGAATGAGGTTCGGAAGTTTTACCAAAAGGTAAAAATAACATGCCGCGGAAACAAACTCCGAACCGAAGCCTGTAGAGATGAACAAGGGAACATCGTAGTAGAATCGCAGTCGATGCTGAGGATTTGGAAAGATCATTTCTGCAGGCTGTATAACGGCGATGACGGACCAAATACCGCTGTCAGGCAGAATCAACCTTTCAACTTGGACGATGATGACCAACGATTCCGTCCAGGTCGGGTGGATGAAGTGAAGATAGCTATATCGAAGCCCAACAAAGCTTCTGGAGCGGATGGCCTGACTGCCGAGCTCAAGCGGCAGCCGATGACTTGGTAAGGAGCATACAGCAACTCATCTGTAAAATATGGTCGGACGAAAGTATGTCCGATGAATGGAACCTCAGCATTGTTTGTCCGATTTCCAAGAAAGGAGACCCTCTGAACTGCGCCAACTACATAGACATCAGTCTCCTTAACATCGCATATAAGATCTTATCCGCCGTATTGTATGAACGTCTGAAGCCGTTCGTCAACAACCTGATAGGTCCATATCAGTGTGGTTTCAGGCCAGGAAAGTCCACTATCGACCAGATATTCACACTTCGGCAGATCTTGGAGAAGACCCATGAGCTTCAGATCGATACACACCACCTATTCATCGATTTTAAGGCCGCGTATGACAGCATTTATAGAGACGAGCTATACAGAGCAATGTCTAGTTTTGGCATCCCTGCCAAACTCGTCCGTCTGTGCAGGATGACGATGGAGAATGCACGCTGCTCCATCAAGGTCGGTAAAGATCTCACCGAGACCTTTGATGTCCAGAAAGGATTTAGACAAGGCGATGCGCTGTCATACGATTTTTTCAATATCGTACTTGAAAGAATAGTGAAAAACTCACGAGCAAACACAAGAGGCACTATCTTTCAAAAGTCCGTCCAACTACTCGCATACGCCGACGATATTGACATAATCTTTCTCCCGCGTGATGTCAGTGGGGCTTTCGCGAGTATTGAGACGGAAGCGGCGACAATGGGCTTAGCGGTCAATGAGGGCCAGACCAAGTATATGCTGTCAAGCAAAAAGGACAACCAACACCGACGTCTCGGCAGATATAACTTTGAGGTAGTTTAGGACTTTGTTTACGTAGGCTCCGCTATAAATACAGACAACGACACCAGCGCTGAGATCAAGCGAAGAATAACTCTTGCCAACCGCTGTTTCTTTGGGCTAAGAAGGCAATTGACTAGCAAAGCCCTCTCTCGGACAACAAAAGTCACCCTTTATAAGACCTTAATAATCCCGGTCCTGCTCTATGGCGCAGAGGCATGGACATTATCAAAAATGGATGAGGGTGGATGAAGTTGAAGTCTCAGGTGGCGCACGCAAGTGGAAGAGGACCTCAGCCAACTTAGCGTGCGAAACTGGAGGCAGCTAGCCAGGGATCGAACTGGCTTGAGAAGCTTGTTGACTGAGGCCCAGGTATACCCCGGACTGTAGCGCCACCTAAAGTAAAGTAAAGTAAGTAAGTAAGTAAGAACATATTTGCAAATGCAAAGTACATACTACATGGTTCAATTTCAGGCCCATTATTATTCTCACTTATGCAAGATTGCCGCGTTCCACATTACTTATAGATCCACACTTGTACAATATAGTATAGCCTGTGGAAATTTTTTCTGGCCAGCTTAAGGAACATATATATAAAAATATTTTGGTTAGGCATACAGCCAATAACGAATATTAGAATTTTATTTTGTTGTATCCTGCTTTTACATAAACTGTGCTTTTAATAATTTGTTATTGAGTTTTTTTTTTTATGAATGTTTGATTTAATATGTTGTCAGTTTCTAACCTCAATATTTGATTGCATAATCTTATATAGAAATTGTAAGCTGAATGAATAAATAGTATACTAATGGTGGTGGCGATGGCGCGACGGTAAGCTCATTGGACTATTACGCAGAGGGTCCGTGGTTCGATCCTCGGCATCACCAACAATTTTTCGAATTGTCATCACTCTTTCGGCGGGCAATGGCAAACACTCGAAAGTAAAATTGCCTATGAAAAAGCTTCTAAGGAGAGCTGTTCGGATTCGGCGATAAACCGTAGGCCCCGTTCAGATGTGAAAAAATGGCAACATGAGCAACACAAATGAGTGTCAAGAAGCTGGGCCATGGCCCATACTGGGCTGCCAGCGCCACAGTGCTTTAAATAGCAGTAAATAATTGAGGCGTTTCATTAGGAACCATAATAACTTATAATTTATTTTGTTTTATGAGCCAAAAGACATGTGTTAATATATTTGTGTTTACACCACTACGTATTTATTACAGTAGTTTTATTTAGGTTTGGTTATTTTTTTTTAAATAAAAACTACGTAATTCAAAATATACACAAATTCGACCGTATTGGTACAAAAGTCTATTATAATTCAGACTGCTTAGAGTATGGTATAAGTATGCATATTTAAATGTACACATGTATACATACATGTGTATTTGTGTTCTTAACTTGTTAACAGGAAATCACTTTGGAGTAAACCATGCAAATGATGAGGCATTTACAGATACTTCGTATAATATCCAAGCAGCTACAACCTGTTGTATGGTTTTTTACTCAGTTATTCATTTTAACAAGTCCTAAGTGATTAAGGCGATGATGCACATTCTCTTTTACACATATAGTGTTTTTTTTTATTGACATATGGTAATTTGAGTGCAAACATTAAATAAGAAGTAATATACATATATAAAAACCCGATTAAACACCTCTCAATTATTTTCTTCACGATTCTCCTTCACAGAAGAAAGCACTCAAGTGATAGGATGGAGAGCTGCAAGCGCTGCTGGTCTTTTTTCTCGGAATTTCGTTCACTTCGAAAATCAACCAGTTTTGTTTATTCAGTAATTTTGTCACTTGTTAACACGACTTTGTTAGAAGTGGCTCACATTGAGCACTGCTTGTTGATTCCCATGCCGATTTTCTCTTAAGACGCTGTGCATAACAGCATATGCAAATATGGAATACAAGTAAGTTCAAAGTAATTGTGTCTTCTTGTTCAAGTTAAATTAATTTTTTGTGTTTTCAGCATTTCTGATAAGTAGACAAGAGGGTAGGTACGATTATTCGTATAAATTCACATCTTGTTGACAAATTGTTATGATTTTGATTTTGAGGAACCCTGGAAATTTAGTATTGTAATAATATATATGAAACATATATATATAGTATATATATACAATATATATATATATAATGAAATAAATATTTGTATAAATATAAATTAGCTATTAGGTAGTGTTTCTGAGACTCAGGTTCGTTTAAATACATGTAATGCATGTTTATACCAATATCTAGTATCTACCTTTCATGTTTCTATATATATATGTATAAATAAAGAAACCTAAACATATCGTAGCATTTTTGATGCCATAATATAGGTGGTAACTTTAACGAAGGTTGTCATTGAAACACATTCCTAGAAGCGGCATTCATGGACAACAGAGAGCATTGAGGTTTGGAAGCTTTAAATTCCACTCTGGTTCACCAATTATTTATGCTGTTAATATAGGAATCGAGCATTGCTGCTATTTCCGTTCTAAAGCTGAAAAGCAGAAATGTGGGTCCAGCGATGAATATGAAAAGCAGAGCAAAAATAGTAGACAATATATCATTAATGAAGTTAAAAAGAGCGTCGGCAACAGAACGGAGCGCTGAGGTACACTTCTATTTTTTGGTGGATAATAGACTTGAAACCGCCCATAACAACTTAAATTAAGCGTTCCGAAAGATAATTATAATTATATTAGTGAGAAATAAATTCCTTGCCCATATAATATACACATACATAGATTCAAGTACATTTACATATATACATAAAATATTATAACCATTCACGAATTAGTGTTCTATTAAAAACATGCAAGAAACTTTCTAAGAATTTGTTTTGTTTTCCTAAAAGAACTGCATTGCTATATGAGAAACGCAATTGAACTACATATAAACAGTATTATATTTGGAAAGAGGATAACGGATCTCTAATTGGATGAAAATTTTCAAGTGAAAGGAATGGTAATACAGTATATCTAGATCATGACAAGTAAAGAGGCTTTCACGGTTAGATATTAGTCCTTAGGGCTTTACAGAGTCGGCAAAAAAGCTCAAACAGGAAAGAAATGACTTTAACGCCTTTCTTTAATGTTTCAAATTCTTACACTACTAAACACTGGGTAAAAAATGCCACAATGTCATAGAAATTCCTGTACGACTTAACACTGCAGAGAAAATGTCTCCGCGATGTTTGGCTGCCCACGCGACTTCGTCGCTCCGCTAAGGGTGTGTCAACAACTGTGGGGCAGGCGCCTATAACTTGGATTTCTCTGAGTAATTTCTTAAAATTTGCCCTACATCTACATGGATCTAAAAAAAACTTTGAAAAATGTAAGTTCAAATCTTGTAATCATTTGCGGCAGAAGGAATAGGGCCACTTTTAGTCTAGTGACAGATTTCGGAACTTTACCTTTTGTCACATTTCTACTTAAATGTTTTACTTTCACCTTTGGAAGTGAAATAAAGCCAAATCAAAAAACAGCCGATTTGGCCTCATTTTGCTTCGAAACACGAAGCCTTGTTGGGCCTTGTTTCACGTCACAATAAAATATAGTATATCCTAAATGACCATCAGTATGATTTTGGTACCATTCGGTTCGTTGGTGAACTGATGGTGTGTCTTACTGAAAAGAAGAACTGAAATATAAAGCAACCTGGCGAATGTAAAATATTATATTCGTAGTTATATTTCATATTTCCTTGCTACGGTCGGCAACAGGCTTATTAAAAATTATAAGATTGGTTGCTTCTGAATACTCAATTATAATCTATTGTATAAGGTACTTAAGTGCAGTCCGAAGCGGACCTAAGAAGCACAACCGTAGAAGTAGTTTTATCACTTTCTCGACACAAGTACAGTAAAAACTCTTTTATTCGGAATGCTCGGGACCAACGGCTTTCCGGATAATTGATTTTTCCGGTTACTAGAGGTTTAAACAAAATTGAGCAAGAAATCATTTTTGTGCTCGCAAGAATAAAAATACGTCGAACCCCCCAAAGATGATGGAAGTGCTGCAGATAAACCTGCACCACAGTAAGGCAGCGATGGCCTGTCTGGTGGAGTATATCGTCAGACAGGACGTCACAGCCATACTCATACAAGAGCCCTGGATCAACGAGAACAATGTGATCCATTCTCTCAACCTAAAAAATTATGACTTGTTCTTCAGGGCAGAAGGTAAGATTAGGACTTGTATCCTTATCAAAAAGCAAATAAAGGCATTTCTTTTGAACAAGCTCAGGTGATCTGACGGAGTGTGGCAAACCACTTTGTCTGACCTCACCCTATCTACCCTACGACTCTGAGGTAGTCATCTCGGAGAAGTTAAGGGACTTGGCGAGGCAGAAAGGCCGGGTGCTGGTGGTGGGCTGTGACGCGAACACCCATCACACACAATGGGGAAGCGGTGACACCAACACAAGAGGTGAGTGTTTGTTTGATTTTGTTTTACTATCCAACCTCACTATTTGTAATAGAGGGAATTCATCCACTTTTGTGGTAAAAAACAGGCAGGAGGTGATAGATATTACTCTTGCCTCGGATACAGAAGGGTTAGGTATCGCTGATTGGAGAGTAGTCGACGAAGCGTCAATGTCTGATCACAGATGGATACGCTTCAAGGTGAACTTCCAAAATAGGGCATGTAGGGCAAAGGAATCCCAGGAAAAGTGCTTGGGTCGACTATACAGAAGTGATAAACACACATCTGGAAACCCAATCAACCACCTGCGATAACATTGATAACCTTGACAGGGCGGTAGGAAATCTAAATAGGGCACTAAAAATGGCGTTCGAGAAAGCTTGTCCAGCTAACCGAGCACCCAAAAGGGCCCAGCCGAGATGGTGGAATAGGGAAATATATATATATGTATATTTATATATATATATATATATATCTATAATAGGCCGAAGCTTTTCAAATGTGACACTACGTGGAATGAGTACTACGATTGCAATAGGCAATTCAAGTACCTAGTTAGGAAATCGAAAAGGGCGTCATGGCAGAGGTACTGCGAATCCATAATGGCAACAGACGAAGTTTCAAGGTTACCCAAAATGCTTTCAAAAGAAGCGAGCGTCCCTAGTTTCCTCAGGAAAAATGACGGAACATGGCCTGAAAGCAGCCAGGAAGTCCTGGTAACGTTGGTGGAAACCCATTTCCCTGGTTCCACATTGTCAGCTGACTCCGGCCTGCCACGGCACACTGATGACATCAATCCTTCCCTCTCTGAAGGAGAGATTGGTGTTCTTATAAACCAAGAAAAAATACGGGGGGCAATTCAATCCTTTAAACCGTATACGTCCCCCGGCCCGGATGGCATTCTACCTATTATGCTGCAGAAACACCGGAGATAGTCATCCAAAACATTATTGAAATTCTGAGACACAGTTTAAAAACGGGCTATTTTCCAAAAGCATGGAGAGAAGTTAAGGTAGTTTTTATACCTAAGGCCGGCAAGCAAGGGTCATCTTTTATGCTTAAAACCCTGGAGCGTTTACTGGAAATTCACATCAGGAACAGATGCGGTAACGGTATTTTGACCGGGTCACAGCATGCCTACATGAAGGGCAAATCCGTGGAAACCGCCCTACATGAGGTGGTGGGGAAAATCGATGGAAGTCTTAACTTTGGTGAGTTTGCGATGGCGGCCTTCCTAAATATAGAAGGGGCCTTCAATAACGTAAAGCTGAGCGCTATCAAAGGTGCTTTAGTAGACGCAAACATAGAACAAGGGATAACAAATTGGATCTGCGACATGCTTGCAGGTAGGGTAATAAACTGTTTGTAACAAAGTTTGTCCAAAGTGGACAAAGCTCGGCTAGAATGTCAATGACCAGGGGAACCCCTCAAGGGGGAGTTATATCTCCACTCCTTTGGGTACTGGTCATAAATGACACTCTCAAATAGCTTAATTCAATGGGTATCAGCGCCACGGCATACGCGGATGACGTGATGATAATAGTGCAGGGAAAATACTTAAACATTTTAAGTGAGATAATGGAGCTTGCCTTGAAGACGATCAGCACCTGGGCAGGCAGCTGAGGTCTCAATGTCAATCCCTCCAAAACGGAACTGGTTCTCTTTACCCGAAAGTACAAGATTCCGCAATTCACACTGCCAAAACTCGGCGGAATGGAGCTGTCCCTTTCGGATAGTGCGAAGTACCTTGGCGTGATTCTGGATAAGAAACTGAATTGGAATCTCAACTTAGCGGAAAGAATTAAAAAGCATTCATATGTAAAAGAACTTTGGGAAAAATTTGGGGCCTTAAACCTGCTTTGGTGTACTGGCTATATACGGTAGTGGTGAGACCCATACTGACATATGGCGCACTAGCATGGTGGAAAGCAGTAGGTAAGAAAATTACTTACGGATAATTAGCGGCGGTTCAGAGAACGGCTACCATAGCCATTACAGGAGAGCTCCGTACCACCCCTACGGCAGCATTGGACACCTTTCTACACATGACACCGCTTGATTTACAGATAAAAAAAACTTGCTAGCAACAGTGCGATTCGACTCACTAATCTGGGTCCTGGAAGAGCTACTACCAGGCAATACTATTAGAACGGATGAAATCCCTTCCTTAATCGATTTCGACATTCCGTATGATATACTATATCCGGAGAGGAAGGACTGGCAAGAAAATGCAGTGACAAGATCAAACGAAATTGCAGTTTTCACTGATGGCTCGAAGACAGAGGAAGGAACTGGTTCCGGAATCTTCTCGGACCCGCAACTAAGAGTCTCCATAAGGCTACCGGACACTAGCAGTGTCTTCCAATCCGGCAGAGATATCGCTATCTACACCGACAGCCAGGCCGATCTTAAGGCAATGGAGTCAAACAACGTTAACTCTGACACAGTCAGGGGCTGTCGCACAATGCTCAAAGCATTATGCGTTAAGAACAGGGTGAGAATGTGCTGGGTGCCAGGGCACTGCGGTATAGAAGAAAATGAACAAGCAGGCGAGCTTGCAAGAAGAGGAGGGCTGCTCGACAATAGTGAGGTTACGAATGCCGAACCACCCCTCTGCACAGTAAGGAGCACTATCGAGGAAAAAATCATAAAGACCGCCAGCATAAGGTGACTGAACCTGGAAGGACATAGGGCATCAAAGGCTCTATGGCCACTTCTCGACGGTAACAGATCTAGGAAGCTTGTTAAGCTAAATAGGGATAAATTTAGGACGCTAATAAAAATACTAACAGTACACTGCCTACTGCTGAAGCACGCAAGGAGATTAAAACTAACAAATACGGACACTTGTAGATTCTGCGGGGATCTACAAGCGGTTGAGGACATAACACACATATTATGTAAATGTGAGGCAATATCGCGCAGCCGAAGAAAAATTTTAGGCAAATATTTCTTTGAAAACTTAGAGGAAATAGACGCCTCCTTTGCTTCTGTAGAGAAATTTGGTGCTTTAACAGGGAAACAGTTTAGGTTTTCTGCTTTTTGGAGTTGGTTTTAACCCACAGGGGATCGCGATGTGCCCGTTCTGGTGCCTAGTGTCTGTGTCTTGTGGCACACCCTTTTTTACCTAACCTAACCTAAGCCATGTGTTTATCCTAAAGTGCAACAGATATGTTTCTGCTAATATTATGTTAAATTCGTTAAAGTGGTTGTCAGTAAAACAAAGAATTGTAATGAATGCCCTGGTATTTTTATATGAAATTAAGAATAATTGTATGCCCAAATATTTATTAAACTATGTGCAACACTATATAAGAGATGTACATCCATATGCTTTAAGAAACAGTAATGATTTTAGACTGCCGAATATGTTAAATATATGTACACAAAATTCGTTAACTTATAAGGGTTTCAGACTTTTTAATGATTTGCCGAATGACATAAATAACGAGACTAATTTTATATCTTTTAAAAAAAATGTATCGAATTCACTAAATTAAAGTACAATACTAAACTTTTATTGTAAATTGTAACTATTGTAATTATCTATTTCAAAAGCCCTCAAGGTGCAAGTAATAAAAAAAATACCACTACTACTACTACTATTTAGTTAAATAAATAATAATAGTAATAAAGTGGTAAACTGTGGCAGAAATATCATAATCCACGTCAGCGACCGCGACGTACACTGGGGCAAAGGAAGCTCCTCAGAAAAAACAAAGAGGTGAGAGCTTATTCGGTTACTATAAGGAGGATAGGCCACAAACCTTATTCTAATTGGCTAAACGTTTCCTAACAAGGCTCTCAACCCAAATATTGATAAAGTTCTGAGATTCTCCACTGTAATGTTGAGGGGTAGAGCTAACATAATGGAGCTAAGTGATGTGAGGTAAACAACAACAAAACAAAATTTGTGTTGCATAGAACAAGATTTTGAATATCTATTTATTTTCACTTCAGCTTTGTGAAAAACTTCCGTCTCTCCAAAGAAGCATTCAAATATCTATTGATTTAAAAACTCCCCCGCGGTCAACATCCATCCCAAATATGATAAAGTTAGGAGCAACTTTGAAGTTCTATGTTCTTCCGGAGTTTTTTCCTGGATGTAATTTTTGTAATCCGACCAAAACTTAAATTTTTGTTTTGTTTTCTATTTTAATCGTTCTCAGAGGTATTAAGCACTCCACTTAATTTTTTCCATCCATTTCCATCACGTATTGGTGGTCCTTCCGAATTTAATTCGGTCGCCAGCCGATTCCATAGGGCAGCTCAAGTTTTTTTGGCGTCCGGCATTTTTAAAAATCCTTTGGATAATTCCAGATGCTGGCCCATAAAATCAACTAGCAATCCGAACTGCCTTACTTCGGAATGCGATGCTTTGTTTGCTTCCCTGAAACAATAGGAATAAGTATTTTTGCTATCATCCGAAGTAAAAACTAACATTTTCGCCGACACTTGCACCATTTCTCAAACAAAACATCAATTGAATAAAAAATCCTAAACTCGAACGACTTTGACACAATAAATTCGATTGAAATTTTCCGATTTTCGAAAAAGAGAGAATTTGAAATTCGAATATCCAAATTCTCAATACTATTTTCGGATTACTAAGTGCCAGTTATTCGAATTCGAGTGATTTGATATTAGAATCAAAATACACAGTAACCCCCTGGACTTATTATTTGATCTATTGGCAGACCAATGCTCGCGTTGCTCTGCAAAATTTAAAGAAATTTATTGTATTTATAATTTATTTATTTGAAGTGGAAACCGATCCATCTCTGTGGTTGGTTTATGACTATTTGATAGATTATTTTTCAAGAAATGGTTTCAAACAAATCCTGACGAAGATTTTTCGAAATCTAAGCGAAGCTCTAATGGTCGGTATCGCATTTTAAACAAAAACTTGTTAGTTTCTAAAAACTACTTAATTTATTCTAAATCACTTGAGTTTGTATTTTGTGGACCATGTCGCCTTTTTGAAAGGGGAAAAGGTCAGGTGGAGCCAAGGCTTCAGTGATTGAAAACATCCAAATGAAAGACTACGTACACATGAAACAAGTTTGGGACATAAAAATTGTGTTCTCAAAATAAAAAAGCGTGGGCAAGCCGAAAATTGAATTGACTCCAAATTATTTAAGCAGTTAGAAGATGTTAGAAGATGAAAGACAATAGTGACGTTATGTGATGCTGAGAATCATTGTGACTGTAAAATCGTTTACTAGGCGTGGTGTTTCTTTCCGTGGCAAGACAGATAAATTTGGATCTATAAATAATGGAAATTTCATGATGATTTTAGGATCAATTTTCAAATTTGATTCGTTTCTTTCAAAATATATACAAAGTTTTGGCCATTCCGGAAAAGGAAACACGTCATACTTGACTTTACTACCTGAAAAAATTATAAAAATTATGTCATCTAAGGTCACAACAATAATAGTGGAACAACTTCAAAAGACTAAATACTTCTCAATTCCTTATATTGCTAATGTACGAGTAGATCAGGTTTCTTTAATTGTAAGATGTGTTCAAGACAATGCATAGCCTGGCGCGAGTAGGAGGACCTGTCAGACCATCCATCCGCAAGAGTTTCGAGGCCATCCGCATGGGTCTATCTGAGCTAACTAAATTTATTTTATTTATTATTAAATTAGCAATATTAGCTAGAGAGAGGGAACTGGATCTTAAGAATACTGTGAATCCCACATATACCGTGGCATCCAGAGAATGAGGGGGAGAAAAGTACATAAGAAAAGGCAGGAGGGCAAAGAAGTAAAACAGACGACAAAAGGAGGGAGTGAACGATTTTTCGGGCGTGATTTGCACGCCACACTGTGGTATGGTGGAGTCATCAGACCATAGTTTTCTAAAAATGGAGCTGATAAACGTAAACGGTCAAGTTTATTTATTATAGATCCATTAGTATATTCATACCCCGATTGAATGGCATGAATGGGGAAGGGATTTGGTGCCATCAGGATGACACTACGTACCAAACGAAACAATCAACTTATTGAAGGAAACATTCTATGAAATAATTTCGCTTAATGGATCTGTTAATTGGCCTGCAAAATCTTGTGACTTGACGCCGCCTATCCTTAGGGATAAGTTAAGTCTTTCGTGTACGCTGACACACCAACGACATGCCGCGCATTGAAAGTCAACATTATTTGTGCTATTGAATACATACGGCAATACTTGATTGAAAACATGGTCGAAACCTTTGTCTTTCCGATAACATTTATCAGATTCAGACGTGAAGGATAAATTCTCAAAGTGTATTCGCTGAATCGCAAATAATAAATAAATTTCTATTTTATAAAATTTCATTTGCTTTGTTCAAAATCAAAGTTAGTACAGGCTTTAAAAACACACTTTTTATAGTAACGAAATACACATACAGACGTACCATTAAAAAATAAAATAAAAATTTTATTTAATTGTTAGCCCAAGTTTCATATGATGAAATAATATTACAATATATTAATTTGCTTAAAACCTCTCATGCCTTATGAAAGTAATTAAGCCATATTTTCGAAGCTCATAGTACGAGTATTTGAATCAAAATTAGGGAGAAAGCAACCTTACCTTCACACCCCCGGACTGCGTCTCTCGGTAATGTTCTCAACTTTAATAGACCACTGGCAGATGAATATTAAGAGAAATTTAAAAATGTGGTATTTGTATTGGTAATTTCCGTACAGTGCGGATTCGGAAAGTCTTAGAAGTATTGAGTTTTTGCCATGTCAGCGAATGCCTCTAATCCAAATCTTCCTAGATAAGCCTTATATATGTACATACACCAACGATTTCACAGATCAGATAACAAATAAAATTCTGAGCCTGACGTTAAATCAAACATAAAATAATGAAAGATTAGCATATTCTGATGATCAGTTGACAATGACCTGTGTGTCACAAGCTCTTTAAAACGACCAAATGTGACCAGCTTAATGCACAGCTCCAAAAATAGGGAAAACATATCAAGGACTCAAATTTTGAGCATAAGTACATGATTGCAGCCAATTACGGAGGTATCAGTCTCGTTAACTTCACGCACAAGATTCTATCTTTCGTTTTGTAAGCTTCTGCATACCATGTCCAAAGTTTAAAAGTTTCTTGGCCTAGGTGTACAATCAAACTCAAATCGATATCCATCACGAAATTGTCCAGTATTGCATTCGTACTAATATTTGCAGCATGTCCAGGTAGATAATGCTTCCACCAGATGTCCATGATTTCTACTTAGAGAAGCACTGTTTTCTTACTTTTCATTATCATTCGTATAAAAATTATTATTCTAATTTCCCAAACTATTTTGGGCAAGAGACCCCTTTTCCAAAATGAACTCAAACCTTTGACCTCCATAACCAAATAACCTTAAAAATCCTATCTCTAGTTTTTTTCCTATTAATACAAAATTCTTACTAATTTGAACATTTTGCGGTTAGTTAAGTGAGTAAACTTGACATAATTTCCTCATCAAAATTTAACAAAATTAATAGTCATAAAATTCAGTTAGTATCAAGTGTACAAATTAAGTAAAAATACTAAAGTATGTAATTATTTTTTGAAAAATACATTAAAAAGTAAAGTAAAAGAAAAATATAAAAAATTCAGTGCGATGGACGAACCTGGTGACTTTCTGCCAATCTAGCTAAGTCCGGTTCAATATTGGTGAGTTGAAGCCTTAAATCTCCGCGTTCGTTGGTTTTCAAACGACGTCTAAATGTTGTAACCACACTGAAGACTTGTTCGACTAAGTATGATGATAGAAAAGCGATAATGTATTTTTATGCAATGTTCCACAATGCAGGATACTGTGTTTCAATGTAGCGTTGCAACCAGAACTTCTGAAGCTTTGGTTAAAATTCTGCTTAAGCTCCTCGTCTGTGCTGATGGTAATCAACTCTTCTTGGATAATCACATTGGCTTCTTCCATGGCTGTGATATTGTACTCATTTATTGTCCATTGAGGAATTTGTAATTTTAAGAGATCCTCAAACCTTTTAGTAAAATCCTTGTGTAATGCATCCAAGTGAGTGACATATAATAAAATACCTATAACATCGTCTTGAAGCATATCTGGTAATTTTGGCAAATGCGAAAACTGTATTCTTTTCTGCCTAAATTTTGTCTATAAAAGATGAGTTTACCCACAAATTATTGATTTTGTTTTAATCAAGTTGAGATCATCCCCCTGCAGCAACAAATTAACTTTGTTGAACATACCAAATATATTATTCAAGTTATATATATATGTTTTACAATTGTCCAGATTTTCTTTCAGATTCGAATCTTTTTCTTGTAAAAACTTCAACACAGATTCAAAAATAGGTGAAAATCTTGATAAGCAAGAGCCTCTTGATAGCCAGCGAACTTCAGTGTGCAGAAGTAACCGAGTGAAGACTTCGTCGTTTTCCTCACATACTATCTTCTTCTTCTTCTTCTTATCCTTTTATTAACCCTTTCCTCGTTATACGAACTTATGCATAACGAGTTTCCCATTTTTACTGCATCGCTGCTGCTCCACTTATGGGGTTGGCTAATGTCGCAGACCGGAGAACGCGTCTACATAAAGCTCGGTCCTGGATCGCTTCAGTGGTTAACCCCAGACGTTGTTGCGCATTTGCCATCTGAGAAATCCAGGAATTCTTTTTCCGACCTCGTTTTCTTACAGTTGGAGTGACCGTAGTTGATAGTGCCTTTTTAACCGGATTTTCCGCAGATCTTTGAACGTGGCAATACCAACTTATTCTATTCGCCTCAAGCTGTTCGGTTACCGAATTCTTTATATGTAGACTTCCTCTTATATGCGTAGATCTAATGCAATCGCGTTTAGTGACTCCACTAGACATCCTTAACATTTTCATTTCCGCTGCCGTCATTTTGTTTTTAAACGCTTCGTACATTGTCCAGCACTGTGAACCGTATATAAGAGCTGGTCTAACAACCGTGGTGTAGAGTTTCCCCTTTACTTTAAGTGGAAATTTTCGGTCGCAAAAGATTCCCGAATTTTCCCGCCATTTCATCCATCCCACACTCACTCTGTGGTTTACGTCGTCGTCACATTTCGCTTCCATGTTAACGATTGATCCTAAATACTTAAAGATAGTGCTTTTCGGAAGAACTATTCCGTCTAACATTATATCCGGAACAGGTCGCAACGGATGCGCAAATGGGCACGTCAAATGCTCCGTCTTTGAACGACTTATTTTTAACCCGTTTCTCTCTAGCGCATTTCTCCATGAATCTAAGGCGTTCTGTAAATCTTCGACGTTATCGCTAAGTATAACTGCGTCGTCAGCGAAGAGAATTGGCGTTACATTTGCTTCGCGCATGCAGTCTTTTAAAAGATAGTCGAATACTACGTTAAAGAGGAAAGGGCTAAGTACGCTTCCTTGATGCACTCCGACATTAACTGGAAATTCTCTCGTTAGTCCAGCAGAGCTTTTAACCGCAGTTTTCACGTTTCCGTACATGTCTTGTATTATTTTAACAACATATGAGATCCCTAGGCACTCGATCGAATGCTTTCTCGAGGTCGATAAATACCATGTGTAAATCCTTAGATGAATCTCGGTGCTTTTCCATTATTATTCGTAGGCTTTGGATAGCGTCCACCGTCGATCTTCCTTCAACAAATCCACACTGGCTATTATCGAGCTTTATTATTTGCCGAAGACGTTCGTTTAAGACTCTTTCGACGATTTTCATTGTGTGTGACATAAGCTTGATTGAACGGTAGTTGTTGCATTCTCGAGTGTCGCCTTTTCCTTTGTATAATGGAACCAAGAAGCTACTTCTCCATTGATTCGGCATAGGTTGTCCACATTTTAATTTATTTAAAAGTTTCGATAACCATTCGCTGCCGATCCCCTCCATCTTCGACCAAAACTCTGATGGAATGCTATCTGGTCCCGCCGCTTTCCCCCGCTTCATTTTTCCAATTGCTATACTTATTTCTTCGATTGAAAAGTCCGAAACTTCCTCCTCGAATAGACCAGCTGTCGGCACGATATCACGTGGAAACTGTTTGTTAAGCAACTCCTTGCAGTATTCAAGCCACCGGTCACAGATTTCCTGCGTTTTTGATGTATTTCGGCGAGGTTATTTCCATTGAATTTTTTCTCCTCTGTGCAGCGAGCTTAAAAATATTTGGCATTTTAGTACTATACGACGCTTGAACTTTTTGGATAGCTTGTCTTCTATCCGCCGATCGTGAGGATATTTGTTCCAACTCCTGGTACAGGTTTTCCGCTTCTGCCGCTCGAGTTCGAGCCAGGACTTTCTTTGCGATCTTTTTAAGACGCTCGTATTCAAGAGCCAGTCGAGCTTTTTCGATATCGTCGCTCCGATCGCATTTTGTCCACGCTTGGAATGCACTCTTCTTGTCGGCCACAGCTCGTTTGGTTTCGTCATTCCACCACCATGTTTCTTTGCCGACGTAATGGTATTTCGATATAGTCCCCAGATGGGACTTTGCGAGTGTTATGCATTCCTCGTGCATGCTGTTCCACATTTCTTGCGGGCTTAGTGAGTCTGCGATACCGTTTATATTGTGAAGTACTTCTTTAGCCAGTGCGATAAATCTTGCGCTTCGTTCCTTCGATAGATTATACCACCGGATTTTTGGCTTTCCAAACGATGCCCGTGTTTTCGGTGGTTCCGCTGTGAAAAATTCTGTAATGAGCAGACGGTGTTGGCTTACTAGCGATTCTCCAAGTATTACTTTACAGTCCTTAACACGGTTTCTCATCGACATTTTGCAGAGGTGATAATCTATTTGCGTTTCGTGGCCTCCGCTGCTATAGGTGATGAGATGTCGTTGATGTTTAATAAACATTGTATTTAAGACGGTTAAGCCGTACGCCCTACACGCTACAAGGATATCTTCGCCAGCTGAATTTCTGGTTCCAAAGCCTTTACCGCCGTGGCAGTCCTCATAATCAACATTTGTTTCTCCGACGTGGCCATTTAAATCTCCGCCTACGAAGAGCATCTCATCGATGGGTATATTTCTAAGCAAATTACCGAACTCTGACCAAAATGTATCTTTTTCCGATTGGTCGCATCCATTTTGTGGAGCGTACGCGCTAATAATGTTCCACGTTTCATTGTGTATGACGAGTTTAACACTCATCAAGCGGTCGCTTATTTTCAAGATATCAACGATGTTGTTTAGAAGATCCGCTGCAACAACGATTCCAACACCGTTTCGTCCATTGACCGTTCCATGGTAGAACATCTTAAATGCCTTAGTTTTTAAATCTAGAAAACGCGCTTTATTTTCTGTATTACGCCACTTCGTTTCCTGTTCGCACAGGATTTGTAGAGTTCTGCGACGCATAATCGCTTCCAGTTCTAAACTTTTTGAGGTCATCGATCCGACGTTCCAACTTGCAAACCGAAGTTTAGGAAAATATTTTGGAAACTTCATTTTGCCCGCCCCCGGAATCCGTCGGGCTCTGACACAAGCACTTCTGCTTGCTCTGGGATCACCCGAGTGCGTTGCAACCGTGGTGCCCAGCGGGGTAGTGCTATTAATTGCGATCATTTCCATGAAGTTTAAAGTTTGAGTGGTTTGACACTTGTATGCTCATTTCGAATTGATTGACTGTTATTTTACCCCACCGGTAGTCTCCAGACGTGGGAACCCACTGATTGCATACAAACTTGTGGGAAAGTTTTAAGGTGTTAAAGTGTCACAGGCTCATTTTTGGTGTCATAGTTGCCTGTATATGATTGGTGTCCCATTTAGTCGCCTCTTACGACAAGCTGGGACGCACTGCGGCACTATTCTTTATCCGATGCCGCACGGACTTGTTGATAGCATTTATAACATATTGTAAAGACTGATGCAATCTAAATTTGTTGCTACTTAATGCTGTCTGTGAATCAAGCAGTGAATGACCAGTACCTCAGGTAGTTGTCGCTTATAGTGGGCTATAAAACCACGATGACGACCAATCATATATGGTACACCATCAGTCGCAACAGAAACAATGTTCTTCCATGGAATGGCTTTGTCCATAAAAAAACGTTCCTCGGCCTATAAAGTCGATTTTCCTCTGGTATCGAAATATGTAACAAAAAAGCAGTTCTTAGCACATATTTTCATTTAATAAGGAATCGAACATATCCCAAAAACAGACTTCATTGCTGGGTAATGTAGACTCGTCAAACTGGAGAGAAAATCTATTGGTCTGTAGGAAATAGCATAAAATATTTTTCACGTACCGCAACCTATCTCGTCCTTTCGTCTCTAAACTGTGTTATTGCTTAAAGGAATTGTCTTAATAATATCATGTGCGGGCTTGTGCAACACATTGTTGAGGACCTCCGCAATGGATGGCAAAATAAGTTGCTCTCCAATTGTATGGGGTTTCCCCGACTTCGCTATTAGTGAAGATATACGAGTATTATAGGACGCTCGTAAACCATCGGCGTCTTACATAGACGATGACGCAAACATCGATCTCATGGAAGGCCTTTTCTTTAGGTTATCTTTAAGTGCTTAAAAGAAGGACAATACTTATTTTTTCAGCATGTACTCTTGATAAGTGGTCCTCCATTTTTGAAGGCTTCATGGCAACGATACTGAATAATTTTTCACATATGAGACACATCGGTGTGTCTGATAGAGATGAAATAAATCCAAATTTCAAGTAGTCTAACTGTATTTTCTGCATTCTTTTTTCGTGTCTTCCATCATAAAACTGAACATTTATAATTTTAGGTAACAATTTTCTAAGGTAATTTAAAAAAATACTTAGAAAAATATTAAAACGTTGTTTTGGTACTTACCCTGCTACTTTTTCATAAACTGCAGATACATATGTATGATTACGCTATTAACACTCGTAGGAAAGTGAGGATTTTGTAATTTTTTTTTTCAATCACTTTATTTAGCAATCTCTTGAAATAAATTAGTAGATGAGTGTATTATCATTGATATTCAAGTTCCAACGAAATTCAAAACGCAAATGAACTTTCAACCTAAATATATATAGTAAAATATGAGAAGCATGTTTGGACTTGAGCTTGACATGATTTCGTTCCTGTTAAATCGCGGTTATGCGCCAAATACAGAGCAAGTCAAGGCGTGTCTGAAAGACCGATTTTTTTATCTTGTTCGAACTTGTGCACGCTTATCGACTTTTTGAGTTTTTTAAAAGTACAACAATGATACTTCCTACTAAAATATTAGTCATTCTTATAGCAATTTGGTACACGTAACACAACTTATACAGTATCTCGAACGTTTCAAATAAGAACTTGTGTTAATTAATAGGGGTCAATTTTTAGAGGGGGTCGATATCGATCGCTTCAAGAGTCCCTGATCCAAACTTACAAATTGGGATCAGAGCAAAATATTTGTTGAAATCCTCAAATACATTGACCACCAGGAAAAAAAAATCAGCGAGCTGTCACTTTTACTTTTCTGGTGTATAAGACTTAATTAACTTATTTGTTTCTTCAGACTCAGGCCTACTCCAACTTATATCATCACGTGCAGTAAGTAAATAAATAAGAAACAAAAATAAAATAAAAAAAATACCATTGATTATATTGAGCCATTAGGAGGAGAAGAATGTCGCTACTCATTTTCAGATTTTCATATCAGTGGTTATTGGTTGTAACAAAGTAGCGGTACTCTTATAAATTGCGTTCGTCTAAGCATTTGTTTTTTTTTCTTAACAAAAAAACTGTGTGTAACAAAAACAACAGAATATCTAACTCTATTTATTTCATCGCATTTAACCTAAAACCAAAACGAAAAACTTATTCAATAGAAATAAAAACTTAGAAGTCTTCAAATACGTAGTTTTTTAAGACAAATACGTAGGTGATAAAAGAAATGCCGACAAGTAGCTACTCGCCGTTTGTCTTATTTAAAATGCCACACACATGGCTGGTAGATCCATAAATATTAATGTTAACGAATTTTTAAAGCAAAACATTAAAAATGTACATTTTTAATTAGAGTATATATTTGTATCTCTTTACTGAATTAACTGAATTTTCACTTCTGTACCATTGAATCGATTCCAACAATTTTTTGTGTGAACCAAACCATCATAACAAAAAATGGAAAAAAACATAAAATCTTATTCTATAAATGTATTATAGCTTATACACGTATTTAAACCTACATAAAAAAACACATAACAAATGTAAATATGTGTATAATACTTTTGTAATAATGATGTCTTTAATTTTTGATCTTGAATCACACTGGATTTTTTTTTTTACGTAGATAGGTGAAAAATATTCATAGACACTATATGCCATCTAGTGGTTAAGTACGACTTATTATCGTTATCAAGTAGTTTTAGTATCAAAAATACTTTCATTTGGAAGGTTACTATCCAGTAAAATCACCTGCTTAAGCCCGCAACTAAATGCGGCTGTTCCTTATTGCGCTAAATCAAACTCTTTTGTTCTTTGTAGTCTGTTTGGTCTGTCTCGTCCAGAATCTGGAGTATAAAGTTGTTGCAATGTCCATGAAGACGAATACGGAGTTTTCGGGCAAAGTCTGTTATTTCGTCATCGACGGTAATTACACTTATGTCTCTGTAGATATCACTTTTTCTGATATACCAAGGGGCACTTACTTTGGCTCTCAGCACTTCGTTTTTAAGTAGGATATCTCTATTACTTCGTATAGTGCAACCTCAAACTTGTATACCAAATGTCTAAACAGGTTTAAGCACTTGCTTGTAAAAATGGAATTTGTTATGCATACATGCTTAATTTGGAATGTCTTCCAAGTAGCCAATACACTTGATTGATTTTTTTTTCAAGCTTGTTGCATTGCTTCTTAACGTTTGATTTCCCTAGTGTCATTTCTAGATACATTGTCTCGTTTGCTTATGGTATTTGTACTGAGTTAATGAATATGGTTAGGTTGTGAATTTTTTGTAAACAAAGTCAACATGAGTTGATTTGGTCTCGTTGAGAGCGTTTCACTTAATCTTTGTCCTCTCCCTAAATTTGCCCAAAATTCGCTATTGCTAATATAACCGTATCGTCCGCTAAAGGAGTTACAAGAGCGCCTTCTTCTTATGGTATATCTCGAGTGAAGAGCAAGAACAAGACCTTGTAGTACTCTGGCAGTAATTTCCTTAAATTTGTAGTATTGCGATCCATGTTAAACACGGAATTGTAGATATTTTCCCTAAATCCTAAAATCTCATATACGAGTACTATAGAACCGGAAGAACCTACCTTCACTTAAACCCCAACCTTTCATGCCATACATTATCGAAGGCTTGAGAGATGTCCAGAAAAACTCATTTCTTTTTTTCCTCTAGGGTTTTCTCTATTTTATTTGTTATTCTATAAACCTGGTCAATTGTGGAATGCTTTGTTCTAAAGCCTAATTGATGGTCAGGATTTTTTTATGAGCAGCGATTGTATTTGAGGTTTTTTAGTACCGTAAGGGCGCAAAAATTTTACGAACCTGAAATTTAAATATTATATTGTAAAAAAAATAAAGATACAAATTTTATTTCTAGGTATGTCTAGTTCTATTTAGGGCTAAGTGAACACTACACGGTTCTTCTGTAAAAAATTACAGCTAGCAATACATACAGTTAATGCTTATCTTACATTATTTTTCTGTTAATAATTTTTTTTAAAATTGCTATAATTCTTCTTCTTCTGATTTCACATTTCACTTATTGGTTTTAATCAAATTTGTAATTTCTTCTAATTGAAAAACAAAAATATATACTATATATTTTTTAATTTTTGTACAGTTAAACTTACGAGTACATTAGAAAATAAAAGACAACTATTTTCCTATTATAGTTGAGTCTTAACCAATACACAATATACTCGGTATATGTTTTCCTTGTCCTTGGTGTGTGGGGGCTGAGGGTGGTCTTCCAACTCCAACTATACAGGCACCTGTTTATTAACTTTTTCAATACGTAGACGGCGTTTTTTTCCGACAAACGGTGACTTCGGGCTCCCAAGTTTCTTCTAGCTTTGTTTTTGGTTTACTGAGATTTTACTTCAATAATTGCCATGCTTGAGACGTAATAATTTTTGATTACGGCACTTTGGTTTTAGAGTACTTGTACTATAACCGACTTTTTCCTGAATTTGGGTATCAATAAATAACACAAAAAGTACTACTTTCTGCTCCCTGCTCGGGCGCCAGTTAATCAAAATGGAAAGGGTTTTTATTAACGAAACATTTTTTTATACTGGAGAATACCCGAACATTTATTCCACTAATTTCACTGAAGACTAAATGCCAATAATTACTTCACACTTACTTATTGTTTAATTTTGATTACTTAGCTAATTTCATTTCATGATAAGATAGATCGTTGAACATTCAATATTTCTCGGAATTATTTATGTACTCGAACTGGCGTGGAGATGAACTACCTGTGCAGGTGGATGGTGTCAAGTAAAGTTATATAATAGTTCGTTGCTATCAAAATTGTGTATATGTATCTTCGCTTGCGGGACGGACGCAGACTTCCTAACCAGCAGACGTGCTCTTTAGCATTGAGAAATTTTTCCATGGAACGCCGGCAATTGAACGAAAATACACTTTCTATCATTCATCTGTTTCTGTAGCTCCCGATGTTTAGACACTTTTCGCATGAAACGTTTTGAAAATAAATGCTTGGAAGGATGCAAAAACAAATTTAGTATTGAGACATGCGAAAAAAAGCAGAATCGCAGAGAATAATCCAGCAAAAAATTATTAAAACCACATTAATACATAAGAAGTAGGAAATTGAGAAAAAATGTTTCGTGTTGCAATAGTAATTGATTAAATGAAAAAAAAAAAATGTTTGCAGCCGCCTAAGGGGTTCAAATGAGAACATAATTCCTTCCATCTTAATTTATTCTCAATATCCAACATTGTGGCTTGTACGGAAAATTATCCTCGATAAATATATTTTCTGCCTTATAACTAACTGATTGACCCTTTCGAAACTCTAGATGATTTCTAAAACAATTAATTAAAACCATTTGCTATGTATTAATCTGGTGTTTGATTACTTTCTTGGATTAACCTACCCCACTCTTCTTTTCTCTAAGTTTCTTCAAAAAGTTTTTGACATTGGGAGTTACAGAACTAGATGAATGATATAATGTATATTTTCGTTCAATTCCTTGCGTTCTATTAAGAATTTTCTTTATGAGGGAGTTACAGAATATAGTTGTGCCAATGAGTACAAGTATCTAGGCGTTATTTTTAAAAAAAAACCTGTGTATGGTGAAGCATTTCAACGAAAAACTGGATAAGGCGAAAACTGCAAATAATACTCGTATTTTGTGAAAAAGATGTTTAATGAACCCAAACATAGCTCATAGCTACTCCTATAAAAGAGTATTAAAAAAACCTTTCACTGTTGATTTATTCATGAATTGGACAGAACCCTTGCAAAAATCATAAATAATGGACAAACAATCGTCATCATCCCAGTTTACATTAATTGCAGCTCTTGGTAGGAAGAATTTTCTTACCTGTACAACTCCTGGAACTGCTTGCAAGAGTGCGCAGAGGTGTGGGTAACAGTGCGCAAAAATTCAATTAATAGCTTGAAGTTGTAAATTTATATATAAATAAATTTGATTCCTTTGCAACCAACAAGGTACAAACAGGAAAGAAACTTTAAAAAGCCAGATCTTAAGCTTTGTTAAAATAAATAAGGCAAATAATTTTGCATAAAAAAATTTAAGTCGGTGTAAAAAAAATCAAAAACAAAAGTTTAATTCCATCTGTTTAAATTTCTGATTATTATTAATATTTTTTTTAATACAATAAAATAAAAAGAACTTCAAGATAAGTATAAAATAAAAAAAAAAAACAAAAAAGATAACAACAAATAATTCAACTCTTAAATATCTATTGAATGAAATCAGCCTTCAAATTCATAAAATGACATAGATATTTAGCTTTGCTTCTCAATATAAATTTACTTTCTGTTTCTCGATCAATGAAAATAAATAGATAAATTAGCTACGAGCTACCAACTACAACTATGATTTTTTGTTCGATGTTACACATCTTACGACAAAAAGTTATATAGTACAATAGTTACAAAATTGTTATCACCTTTAAAATAATTTATCAGCACATACAAAATTAAATGTAAGAATGCGCCATGCATGGGTAAGAGTGTAACATCAGTGTGCACCCTTACCTGCAAGACTCTTTCGCACTCTTTCCCTGTACGGTACTTTTTTTTTCATTGTATTAAAATCCTAAGAACGACCGATAGAAGCCACTTCAATTTTTCCTTATATAAAATTCATATGTACAGTGTTTATGTATGCCAACTACTTACGGTGCATCAAGTTGAAACGCTTTCCTCACACACTTTCAAAAATACCATTTAAAAAAGAAAAAAAAAATCTCGTTTTCTTCAAGCAGGCTCTTGCAAAAAATATTCCACTGTGGATAACATATTCGTGTTAACAAGCATAGTTAAGACATACTTTGATAATGAAAGGAAACTATACGCTTTCCTCGTGGATTTTAAGGCTGCTTTTCATTCTGAAAATAGAAATGCTCTCTTCCTTAAACTAAGCAACGTTGGAGTTTCAACGAGGTTCTTCAAAGTATTACAAAGTATGTATGCACAAAACCAAGCGGCAGTGTGGAATTTGAACCGATTGCCTTACAGGTTTGATACAAAGTGGGCGTCAAGCAAGGATGCATTTTCTACTGCAAGAAACGTCAAATATAGTGCAACTTATGGCCAACAAATAACAACAATATTGCAGCAAATGGAATTTAAAGCTTAACACCGATAAATCAAAAATGATGGCTTTTAGAAATGGTAGCGCATCTAGAGATGAGAAAAGGGCCTGGAAAGGTGAGGAACTGGAAAAGGTCAAAAAGTTCAAGTATCTAGGAGTAATCCTGACTTTGAAACTTTCTCTTGAAAATCATTTGAGATCCAAAATGGCCATCAACCGCAACTAGAAAAGACTCCTTGGCAAAAAACAACGCCGCAACAAGTGTGAAGCACAAACTGTTTGCAGCGGTAGTTAGAACCATAATGTGTTATGCTGTACAGTTCTGTGAAATTTTCCAGTATGATGGCGTTTGTCAACCAGAAAACACTCGAACGTATATGCTTCATTTGGAGATTAGACTTCCTCCTCTCTACTTATATACTCTAAATCTTCACTTCAGCTACATCAGAAAGAAAATGAAATACCACTCGCAAAGACTTCCTAAAGTAGTGGGATTCCATTTAGACCAGCGCAAATCTAAATTCTTGGGCGAGTGGTCAAGATTGTGTTTGGAATATTACGCGCAACTAGACAGCGATAACCGTGAAACATGGGAAAAACCCTTGGGAACCCTATGGAATATTATCAAAAAAACAAACATTGAACATAAAGATTTCTGAGGACCCTTGTTAGATTTTTACTGATTTAAATTTTCATTTGCTATTGCATTTAATTGTATTAAGTTTTTTTTTTTTTTAAATTTAACACTCAAGTGCGTATGAACGCACTTATAAGGACTCAGCATGTGTTCAGTTTTCTTGAAACATTGAACAGAGAGAGAAGAAAGATGTTTGGGCATGAGTGGCATCCATTATTTAATGGGGTGACTAAATTGTAAAAGAGAGCTTGCTTGTTGTTGTATCACACATCTAACTTGACTTTTATTGACCGAAAAAATGCCAGTATTTCGGGCGTGGCTGGGATTCGAAAATCGATTTGGAAGCCAGTTCACTACCACCTGAACCACGGCCACTCACGTAACAATTTAACCAACTAAACTAACTAAGTACTGGGTACCATATGAAATGTCCCTTAAAAAAGTCTAGCTACTAGAGTAAATATAATAAGATATCTAACATCCAAAAACGGAAGTTCACATACCAACACAATTATAAGAGTTATCAAGTCCATAGTTTCGTCCAAGATCAGCCCTTCAATTCCACACAGCGGTTTCGCTCAGTCGAAAATAAGAAGTTCTCGAGTGAACATCTGTGCTAGAACGTTAATTTCAAATTGGAACCGTCTTCCTTTACGAATTTAAAATGAGACATAATGCGTCATTGACAATGAAAAACATTGATGACGCATTGAGGATGTAGCGATAAACGAACGCCTTATACGACGTTGATTTGGAAAGTTCCGTTCGAGAGATTTCAGCCGCGAAAATGAAATACGTGAGAATCCGGAAATCTTAGTTGATGCGGACCCAATGAAATCTGACCGAGAGATTGCACAAAGCATGTGAGTATGCTTAATAACAATAAGTCAACACCTTTCCCCAAGTACGACGTCTGGAAATCTGCGCATCGCTTATATTAAGAAATCAAACTGAACCGTATTTGCACCGGATAGACACCTGTAATGAAAAGTGGATACTGTACGATAATCGTAAAAGATCTGCGCAGTGGTTGGATGCAGATGAAAAACAAAAGATACCCCAAGTCCGACCTTCACCCAAAAAAGGTTATGTCACAATTTGGGGGACATAAACAGAACCAATCCACTTTTCATTTCTTCAACCAGGAGAAACGATAAACGCTATCAAATATTGTGAGGAAATCGACATACCATCTTTTCCGCAATCTGGACTTATTTTGGCGGCAGAAGTTCACCATAACAAACAAGGTTCCAAGCGGAACCTCGTCCTCCGCCCGCAATAAACGTGGTTGTGATCGAGTACTGCGGAATTTTACGTTATCTTTTCCAAAATATATTGAAAAGGAGGTTCAAAATAGCTTCACTCTGAAACAATTTATAGAAGAAGTTTATAATTTCTTGGAAGCCAATCGGAGAGCTGAGTGGAACAACACTCCTTTCGAGCGAGAGGAATACGAAACAAGAAAAAAAAAACCCCGCTCGAAGTCGAAAAACATTTACTGGAAAAAAGTAAAGCACGTAAAAGATGGCACCGATTGCGTATGCCCCTGGATAAAATCTTTTTAAACCTCTTTTCAAATAAGCCATAACAAACACTGCAAGATTTTAATATTCGCGAGACTTATTTTGAAGGCGTTTCTGCCTACATAAGTTACAACTACTCGCTCTGGAAAGCCGTGTAGTCTACTAAAAATTCTGTATGTACTCGCTGGCAACACGAAAAGCCAACGGCGTATGGGCAAAAGACGACAAAGAGAAAACAAATTTTTTTGCCGAGCACTCGGGAGAAAAGCTTAAACCGTTCGATGGGTGACAGCTGGACGAAGAACTTTCTCTCGGTACAGATTTCGACAAGTATAGATTTAAATCTTAAAAAATAATATAGCTGCAGGATACGATATAATTACAGGTGGAATCCTAAAAAATTACCGAAAAAAGTTTAAGTCACACTTCTCTATATTATAAATGCTTGCATGAAACTTTAATACGATCCAACCCAATGGAAAGTCGCTGAAGTCATAATGGTTCCAAGACCAGGGTAAACTTTAGTTTAATTTTTAGAAAAAACTAATGAACAGTAGGATTGTGAGGTTTTTAGATAAAACTAGATTTTTCAATCCAGTACATTTTGGTTTTTCAAAAGACATATCGACGGAAGACGCGCTCTTACAGTTCTATTCCCAAATAATATCACACTTTGGTGGCTTATTTATTGACGTTAACTAACCATTCGACATGGTCAACCTCAATTTCTTACTGAAGAAAACTGGAAAAAGCGGAATTTCCTTGTCCCATACTCAATTGGTTTAGGTCGTATCCAGAATAGGTCGAAAGTGTGAAGATAGATGATACAAGGAGCGAAATATGATTATTTGACCTAGGTGTTTCTACAGGCTCTGTTTTAGATCTAATTCTATTTCTGGTTTACATCAATTCCCTCTACCTCTTAGTTTCAAAAGTTCACCCACCGATTTTGCAGATGACATTGGTTTTTTCTATGGATTAGTCAGGCCTTTGGAACTAATCTCTGATTTTAATTAAGATCCAAATTTGTTGAAGCACTGAATTGCTGAACATAATTAAGTGATAAGCTCTTAAACTAAGATAATGTACTTCAGCAAATAATTTGGGAGCAAATGTCTACTTCCGTGCACCTGAGTGGCGCAGATATAAACTGGCTACATGCTTTTGTTCGTCTAGTTTTTCATCTGCCTCTATGTTCCAATCAAACGCTGTGTAGTGATGACTTTTTCATAGTAGAAGAAGTATAATTTGGGGCTTCCTTTCGATTCACGGATGAGTTTTGCTGATACTTAAAAAAGTATTTTCGATGCACTCTACGTCATTTCTATTAATTGCGTAAAGTATGCTCTAATAGGGTTTTAAAGTACATCTATTTCAGTATTTGTTAGTTTAGGTTACAATATGTTATTGATTGTTGGGGTGGTGTTGTATTGTAACAAAATTCAACTACTGTTACAGTTTTACAGAAATACGTCCTAGGAAAAATTTGCCACAAATCTGGTAGGCACCCTAGCATTCCCTAGTAAAATGTTGCTTTTTAGCTTTGATTATGTTTTGTTAGAATCTCTTATTTCGGATGTTTTGGTATAATCTTTTTATTTATTCATTCTGTCTTTTTTTTACTTATTTTAAAATAATTTAATATTTTTAGCTAGTTTGAATAAAATTATTTTTGAATTATGTTCCTTGTAACGTTTAAAGTTTATGAATTATAAAAATTCCCAAAAAATTAACTTTGTTTTTTCTTCGCCAATTGAAGTGGCATTCTACACTATTTGTTATTTTAAATAAATACTGAATGTCAACAATCTTTTTTCATATATTTTCTTTTATTGAATTGTTTTAAATTTAATTTTTTATATGGTTGTTTTATGAAATTGAAAATAAAACGAAAAAAATTAACCGATAACTGCGGTGAGATCCCAGATCACAATCGATCAAGTCTACTAATAAAAAACGTAATTGAAAAAACCTTAGAAGAAAAAAGACATTTTCGGGCGTTTGCTTCCACGCATCGCAAGCTTTCGACAAGGTATGGCACGAAGGTCTAAGGTATAACCTACAAATAATTTTACCAGATAAAATGCATAGAATTTTGGAAATTTACCTTGAAAACAGACTGTTTCGGGTTAGATATAGGACTGAATACTCAGATTCCCCTGGCGAATTGTCGTAGACGAGACCAAGTCAACGCACGATTTTATACAATATATAGAAAGGTAAGCGATTAACCGCTATTCATCAACTCGGTAATAATACCGTACGCAAACAAAGCAAAGGAATTAATTTCCTTGAAAGACGATGTAACAAGCTTTGCCCGCAGTTCTCGAACTCGTCTTGTGGATAGTTGCAATCTGAAAATAAATCCGACATTAGACCAGAGAGCCTTGTGCGCCGAATTCAAAGATCAAGACCGTTTAGCATAAGGAAAAATCGCATACAATAAAGTTAATTGTAGGTGTCTTCGCTTTAAAGCTACCTACCATACGTGTTTAACTATGGAAGCTTAAACTGCTTGATAAGAAAACCTAATCGTAGTCTGATAGATGTTACGACGTAATAGTGCCTATCAAAAATGCACTATTCTTTGAAGACTGATGTTTACAAAATTCCATGACAATGCATCTCCTTGTGAGAACTCCACCGTCTTTGATGAAGTAGCGTGCATTCTCCATCCTCATCCTACATAGACGGACGAGTTTGGCAGGGATGTCAAATCTAGACATTGCTCTATGAATCTCATGGGTTTACTTCAAGATCTTCCGTAGCTTGAATATTTGGTCGGAAGTGGACTTTTCTGGCCTGTAAAAATATTGAACCACTGCCTAACTGAACTTCAGCAATTGTAGAGGGAGGATTTCAAAATTATAATCGTCGCTGACACCAATTAAATTATGAAACTGTGATAAAAGAGCTGCACCATTGAATTATTATATTAAAATTTCGAGGTGTTCTCCAAAGACTTAGAGAGTCATGCCAATATTGTATACATTCGTCTTCTCTACTCAAATCGATCCGACACCCGAGTTAATTACTTCTACAAGGAATGAGTCAAAAAATAAAATGTAATAATAAAAAAATAATATTTTATTTTTTACTACATTGAAATTTGTGCACTTTATTGAGATATATTTTAAAGACTAATTACAAAATGTTACTTATAAACTATTTATAGTAAATGCTTCTTTGTTTGAATATTCTACTACAATATTTTAGAGATAAGACTGACCTTTATTCTTTTTGGGTGAAAGGGTTGATAGGTGTTTGTTCTTTGTTTGCTGGTTAATGTTGATGATATTCGCCTTTTTTTTCTGTGGTTGATGTGTGGATGATGATTACATTGCTTTCCTTTGTTTGTAATATATTGGTAGTATGACTGTTCGTATTGATACATGTTATTATCTGTTAACTGTAATCATGTTACGTGCACATGACAGCCTTTTGAATGATAATGATATAATATAATTATATATCGAAATTGAAAATGCATGGGTATTAACTCCCGTCGGCCGAACTTTTACAAGGTATGCTGATGGAAGTTGAAAATGTCATTAATTTTCAACCATTGACATATGTCCCACTTAACAAACCACTTTCTTATGGGTTTATCGGATGAAGCGAAACCGCTTTTTGTTTCTTACGATTACACGATCCTTTTAAGAAAACAATGGATGACTGCTCAACACATTTCAGACCTGTTTTGCAAAAGATGAGTTAAGAAAAATAAATGCTTTTCCGAAGTAGCTAGAATAGACCCTCTCCTCTTGTGCTATGTCTCGTGTATATAGGAGATACAGAAATGGGGCGAGAACACTTCCTCGCAGTACGCCGACTAAGATCTCTTTGAACTGCGATGCTGACACAAATAATTCTTAATCAATATATTATAATAGGTTAGTGGCAAAACCTGTCGTAATTTGAACTTTATTCCATACGTATCAAACAGTTGCGAGGTATCAAGGAATGCGCTTGAACAAATCTTTTTTTCCTTCAAAGATTTCTCAATTATGTCGGTGACTCTATGCACTTGCTCAATAGTGGAATGCTTACTCCTGAACCCAAGCTGCTTGTTATGTAATAATTTTCTCAAGCTGCAATTTTGTCATACACACAATTAGTTTATAGTTCATGTTTCAAGCGTGAGACCAGATTCAGAACGTATGTCATGTAAGAATTTTCTCAAGCTAGAAATTTGTCATAGACACAATTAGTTTATAGTTCATGTTTCAAGCATGAGACCAGATTCAGAACTCGCAGTACACGGTAATCGCATTTCAATTTGCTTGCGTCTGATCACACGCCTGAAATATGTACCTGATTAAATTATTAGTTTTAAAGCAGTTCAGTTCCAACAGAACCACCAACCGACGAAGTCGTTCATTGTCAACAAATTAAACAAATTAAATTAATTAAATTAAATTAAACAAATTTAAAAGTGGTCTATTTTTATTTGTGTCACTATAAAGTTAACATAATTTTGGGGACCGTGACAGGAAAGTTATAGTGATAACTTGTTACATTTATAGTGAACAAATAAGTGAAATTCAATCAACAAACTAAAAAGTTTTTTTTTGTTCAATAAAATTCAGTGTAAAATCTTTAAATAAATAATGTCGCAGCTCGAAAGCACTAACCAAGGAGAGACTTTGGAGTACTTCGCCGATCAACGGGAACTTGTTGGAGAACAAATTGTGAGAATGGTTCGCAATTACAACAAGGACGGCGAGGTAAGAAAAACTCGCAAATACCTAGAAGACAGACTGGCAGAATTGACAAAAAACTGGGATCAATTTGATAACATCGACAACATAATTCGAGATGGTTTTTTCAAAAATTAGAACATCCATATTTCAAAAAGGACTACTTCGAAACCATTCGAATGATTGCAGAACAAATGCGCAATGACGTCGTGGGCCGATTGGAAGATTTAACAGCAGATAGCGGGCCCCAGAAGAAACAAGTCCCAAAAATGTTGAGCCAGCCGTAGAGATAAATACGAAGAAAGGGGCAATACCTAAAGTTACATCTGAGTGCGAGCCAAAGACGAGCCTGAGAAAGCCTATGGCAATGAATGTGAAAGATAGATTTTATTTACTGGTAGAAATTTTAAAAAAATCTATAGATAAGTACCAGTCTCCTAGCAATTCTGCCAGGTAAAGCTAAAAACAGTGCAGCAGAATTGGGATGAAATAACAACACTATATCATAGAATGGAGGACGATATAACAACTCAAGACATAGAAAGTTACTTTGAGATGCAGGAGGGCGTAGAAAAGGCTCTATTGCAAAGGTATGGTGATGCAATGGTTCCACAAACAAGGGCAGCAACTATTAATACCGCAATGAAGTTGCCAAAAATTAAGCTTCCAAAATTTGATGGGGATTACTTAAATTGGAGACAATTTTACGACTTGTATATACTTTTTGAGAGCCAACGTAACAGGAGAGGCTCATAACTTAATCAAGCTTTTTCAACCAACCGACATTAACTATGAGGTAGCGTTGAAAACCCTTGTTGATCGTTATGATAACAAGAGGTTGTTGTTGACAGCACAACTCACAAGAATCCTTACACACTCAAGCACGACAGGGACGGGAAACACTCTAAGGAAACTGCATGATACAACAAAGGAAGTTTTGCAGGCGATAGAGAACCTTGGCTTCGATACTCATGGTTGGGACCCTTTGATTGTCCATTTGATGCTGCAGAAATTGGACAAAGAAAGCAGGACATTGTTTGAACAATCACTTATGGATCCAAGAAGCAGTCCAAGCATGGATGAATTTTACAAGTTCGTGGGGCCAGGTTCCAGACCCTAGAGGCGATCAACAGTAAGGGAAGCAAATCGAAATCATCAGTGGAAGTAGCAGCAAGCACCCAAGAGTATCAGAATTGCACTTTGTGCAATTCAAAAACCCATAGAAATTTCAATTGCAATAAATTTATTTCCTTTTCAGATGTAGCACGAGAGCAAGCTGTACGGAACCTGAAGATCTGCAGAAACTGTTTGAAGGTTGGCCACTTCTCCCGGTCATACCAGTCCAGAGGATGTCAAAAATGAGATCAAAAGCATAATACGCATAGCATAGTAAAAAGCAAGTCAAACCAAATCAGAATGCAGAAGCAAGCCAGCCAGCGCACAGTAACAACTCACCTCGTTTCCTCGTACGGCACTAGAATTCCATGTCGGCTGTTACTAGATTCGGGATCACAGTTGCACTTCGTAACAAAAACATTCGCTCAACAAATTGGAGCAAAAAGATCAAGATTAAATATTCCAATTAGTGGAATTGGTTCCCAAGACAGCCAAGTACAGTATATTACGAGCATAACGTTGAAATCAAGATCTTCATCATTTTCCGCTTCGATTGATGCAGTAATTTTGCCAAAAATAACTGACTTTCAATCAAATATAGAGCTTGATGCTACAACTTTAAGTATACCCCCAAGAAATGGAACTGGCAGACACGAATTTCCATAAGAATGAACCGATCGACATGCTCATAGGAGCAGAAATTTTCTTTGACCTGCTTCTTCAGGGGGAGATACGATGCGGATATAATCTACTAGTTTTGAGAAACTCTAAATTAGGCTGGATAGTTACAGGAAGAACTTTATCGTAAATCACTTTTAGGAGATTCAATTAAAATGGCAAGAAGAAGGTTTTTATCGTTGGAGAAAAAACTAGAAAAAAAACCTAGAACTAAAGGATCAATACCATATGAACGTTATATCAGATAATGAAGTAACCGAAACGCAATACATGCTTCCTCATCATTGTATTTTGAAACCTGAAAGTTCATCAACAAAACTTCGTGTTGTGTTTGATGCATCAGCAAAGAGCAGCAGCGGCAAATCTCTCAACGATATTTTGATGGTCGGTCCAACTGTCCAACCTGATTTGGTTTCTATCATTATTAACTTCAGAATGCATAGATATGTTTTTACCTGTGATATAAGCAAAATGTACAGGCAGATTTTGGTGAAACAAGAGGATCGACCTTACCAATTAATCTTGTTTAGACCACAATCAAATATCCGCTAAAACGGTATCAATTGAACACTTTAATATATGGGACAGCCTCTGCACCATATTTAGCAACACGATGTCTTAATAAATTGGCAGAAGACAACATACAAAAATTCGAAAAAGCGTCATTTGTCATCCAAAATAATATCTACGTAGATGACTGTCTAACAGGTGCAGAAACAATAGCTGACGCTCGTGAGTTACTAAATGAAATTAAACAAGTGCTTCAAATGGGTAACTTTGAATTGCAGAAATTTTGTGCAAATGATACAATGATCTTAAAAGAAGTTCCAGAAGAGCACAAGGAGAACCAACTTACCTTTTATCAGTCAGAGGTAGTTAAGACTTTGGGACTAATCTGGGAACCATCACAAGATGTATTGAAATACAAATTCAAAACCGAACTAATAAGCAAAGCGAGTGAAAAAATATGTAAAAGAACAGTTCTCGCGGACCTCACAAGATTATTTGACCCGTTGGGATTGATCGGCCCTGTGATTGTGCTTGGTACGTTATTCCTGCAGGAGCTGTGGAAAACTAAACTATCGTGGGACGAAACATTATTACCTGAGCAGGCTCATAATTGGAGGATATACTTACTTACTTACTTACTTACTTTAGGTGGCGCTACAGTCCGGGGTGGACCTGGGCCTCAGTCAACAAGCTTCTCCAGCCAGCTCGATCCCTGGTTAGCTGCCTCCAGTTTCGCACGCTAAGTTGGCTGAAGTCCTCTTCCACTTGAGTGCGCCACCTGAGTCTTGGCCTCCCTCTATTGCGCTGTCCCTCGGGTGCGGATTCGAAGACTTTTCGGACCGGAGCATTGGTGTCCATGCGCTCTACATGGCCCAGCCATCTCAGTCTTTGGATCTTCAATTGGATCTTCTTTGGAGGATATATGTGCGGCAATTTTCAGCATTAAATGAACTCAGCATTCCACGTTATGTTCTTACACCCTCTGCAAAGGTTATCGAATTACATGCATTTTCGGATAGCAGTCTTAGCCCATATGGATCGTGTGTGTATATCAGATCTATTCACAAAAATTGCAAAATCCACTCCCAACTACTTTGCTCGAAGTCAAGAGTGGGGCCCCTTAAGACAATAAGTATAGCTAGGCTAGAATAACAAGGAGCTATTTTGATGGAAAAGTTGGTTATGTCAAGCCTTAAGTCGTCAAATTGACAACATATATTACTAAACAGACTCTACGGTGGTATTGGCTTGGATACTATCACCATCGCATACGTGGGAGAGTAGAGTAGCTAAAATCCAAGCATGTACAGATATTCAGCAATGTGGTTACATAAAAGGAGAACACAATCCAGCTGATCTGGTATCGAGAGGATCCACTATTTCGGAACTTATTAAATCAACGTTTTGGTTCAAGGGACCCAAGTTCCTCGAAACCGATGAAATATTTTGGACAAAAACTGAATATACCATCCCTGAAGTTATTCCCGGATATCGTACAATCAAATCAGTTCTAACAACTTCAATTATCCCAGATGCAGTAGAAAAGCTTAATCACAAAAATTCCTTTCACACTATAAAACGAATTTTCTCGTTTTGTTACCGATTTTATAGCAATTGCAGGAAACATAGAGAATTAAGAAGTCTTGGTCGTCTAACAGTTGAAGAATTATATCAGGGAAATCGTCTGCTTTTGATTCAAGTACAGAGGACAGCATTTCCCAATGAGTATGAGCTACTGAAAAAATTTGGAATGTTCAATAAAAGATCAAGTATATCGTCGTTAGATCCGTATTTCGATGACAAAATCAACTTAATAGGAGTCGGAGGCAGATTAAAACACTCGCATTTATTACCAGATGCCAAACACCAGACACTTTAACCAAAAAATAGTCTTGTTTCCAAGTTGCTACTGATTCAGCTACATGAAAAACATTTGCATGCATCACACAGAGCATTAATAGCCATTTCAAGACAACAATACTGGATTTTGAGCGTAGGCAGGATGGCTAGACATGTTATTTCTAAATGTGTTAAATGTTTCAGATCGAAACCAACAACGATTAATCAACTGATGGGAAATCTACCAACAGAGAGAGTCAATCCATCACGACCTTTTTATCATTCAGGAGTTGATTTGTGTGGTCCCATTAGAACGCATCACAAAGTAAGAGGTAAAACACCATCAAAATCCTATCTGGCAGTTTTAGTTTGTTTTTCAACTAAAGCTGTTCACATCGAAGTTGTTGGAGATTTATCTTCTGAAGCCTTTATAAATGCGCTTAAGAGATTTGTCGGCAGACGAGGTGTTTGTCAAACCATATTTTGCGACAATGCAACTAACTTTGTTGGCGCTAAGAACGAACTCGCAGAGTTTAGAAGGGCTTTTCATTCGGAACGCGTGCAATCAATCGAGGACACATGTTTGCAGGATGGAATTATTTGGAAATTCATTCCACCTCGATCACCGCATTTTGGAGGACTTTGGAAAGCTGCTGTTAAATCGGCAAAAACGCTACTAATTCGCTATCTTGGGGAAGCTTCGTTAACATACGAATAGTTATCAACAATAGTCATTCAAGTAGAGGCTATATTAAATTCAAGACCTTTGACTCCTACTTCGATCGATCCGAATGATTTGGAAGCTCTCACCCCTGGGCACTTTTTAATAGGCACATCGCTGACAGCGCTTCCTGAACCAGATGTTACAGACACTAAATTAAACCGCCTGGATAAATTTCGACAAATACAACACATACAGCAACACTTCTGGAGACGCTGGTCAATAGAATATTTGCATCTGTTGCAACAAAGGATGAAGTGGAAAACGGAACACAACATTCTAAGATCTGGGACAATGGTTGTAATAAAAGAAATGAATGCTCCACCTATGCGATGGAAACTAGGCCGAGTAACCGAAGTTGTTAAGGGAAGCGACAATCTAATCCGAGTGGCCACTGTTTAAACAGAAAATGGAACATACCAAAGAGCCATACACAATCTTTGCCCATTGCCAATAGAGGACTCGATTGCTGAAAATGTTTATCACGATACAAAACCAAAATCAAATGAAACCAGTGCGAGTAAAGAAAAAAATTCTGGTTTAAAAAAATGGTACTCAAGGAGCGTGCTTTCCTCAATATTGTGCGATTTCTTAGTACTACCGTTACGTCTTGCACAGACAAATGAACAAGTTTCAGTGACAAAATTAAACAACGGCATTGGTATTTACTTTGAAGACATTGGTAAGGTAAAAATAATAAATGCATTCTGGAACATTTATATTTATTACAATTTAACAACATATTGGTTTGAATTTAACGGAATAAAATCATATCTTAAGCTGCTAGATGGAATATGCACAGAAGATTTGGCTAACAAATCTTATTGCAGACCCATAATAGATAGCCTTCAACATCGAGTCACGGTGATAGAGCGCAACGATGAGCTGCTGCATAATTCCCGAGGATCAAATTATGAAAAAATAAGATCTCCGTTTGACATCGTAGGAACACTAGCACAGAGTTTGTTTGGAATTTTGGATCAGAAAGATGCTAATCGAATCGAAAAACAAATACCGTTAGTCAAAGAAAATGAACGCCATGCAGAATATCTTTTAAAAAGGCAGAATTCCATATCAGACTCTACAGTCAACGTTTTGAAAAGAGAGACCTTTGAAATCCAACAACAATTTAAGGCTCTTCACCACTATTTAATGAGAACGGTTGATCGAATTCAATCAAAGCAAACGCTGTTCGAGCAAAAACATGAGTTCATATTTAATATTGATTATTACGAATTTTGAACGGACTCAGGAAGTGTTATTGGACGTTATGTTAGACTTGAATCATGCTAAAATAAATCCAAAGTTGTTGACACCACGACAATTTAGTGAACAGTTGCAGCTGATTGGTAATTCACTTGCTCCAACACTACGATTGCCAAAGGGATCTATAGTAGATATGTACAGTATGACTTCAATCAAAGGCCGTAATTTAAACAACTCAATCATTTTCGAGATGCGACTACCCATAATAAATGCTGATGAATTTCAACTCTTTAATTTGGTCAAGGTTCCTATACTGCATGAAAATTTAAGTTATTTGGTCGATATATCTACTCCATATCTTGCAGTTTCAATGACCAGAGATAAGTTTTACCCACTAACAGCGATTGAGTTGGCATCATGCAAGTTAATATCACCCAAAAATTATCTATGTAATCAGCTCCATCCAACTCATACGCAGCTTAATAAGATGAACGGCTGTGAAATGGATCTTCTGAATCATGTTAAAGATGCTTTATCTCGATGTCAAGTTAATGAAGTTAATTTACAAGATCAATGGATAGCTCTCATCAAATCTAATAGATGGATTTTTTCGGTAGCATCTGGCGTAACAGGTCATCTTATTTGCAAAGGCAGGACTGCAAGAATACACATTCAGAGCAATGGTCTGCTGGAGTTCCGTAAGTCAGGTACACTCAAACTGCCATGTACGATTCTCAACGGTCAGCATGAGCACAACTATTCCATCAACAAATCATTCATTCCGAGCGCAATCATAAGCAACTGAAAATTTAAAAGAAATGGAAAAACGACTTCTACGACTTCAATGCCACCCGAGGCTTATGACATTGATAAGAAACAGCTTGTTGATCTCAGTACTAGAATTGAAGAGGTTATGAACCAAACAAATGCGTTTCCGATATCCCCGTCTTTGAGCGCGCATGACTATCATCACTATGGGTTGACACAGCTTTTAGCTGCTGGCATAATTGGGATGGGCATTGTATATTGGTTTCGTCATAGAAGACCAACACCAGCACCTAGACGCAGAGTTTCACGTTTTGAAGTGGAACCTTAGTTTAAGAACCTATGTAGCTAAAAATGTAAAATGTAGAAAATGTTAATGTTCTGATCGCATACATGTCAATGAAGGCAACTTAGTTTAAAATTAGAGAGTTAAGAACCCTCTAAAGGGGGGAGTATGTTATGTAATAATTTTATCAAGCTACAATTTTGTCATACACACAATTAGTTTATAGTTCATGTTTCAAGCATGAGACCAGATTCAGAACGTATGTCATGTAAGAATTTTCTCAAGCTAGAAATTTGTTATAGACAGAATTAGTTTATAGTTCATGTTTCAAGCATGAGACCAGGTTCAGAACTCGCAGTACACTGTAATCGCATTTCAATTTGCTTGCGTCTGATCACAAGCCTGAATTATGTACCTGATTAAATTATTAGTTTTAAAGCAGTACAGTTCCAACAGAACCACCAACAGACGAAGTCGTTCATTGTCAACAAATAAAACAAATTAAATTAAATTAAACAAATTTAAAAGTGGTCTATTTATATATGTGTCACTATAAAGTTAACACTGCCGATTAGGGATACATTTTTTTTCTTTCAATACAGTAAAGTAAAATCTCCTTATACTCGGGGTATACTATATGTTCCAAAGTTATACTGCGAATACGTAAACCGTGTAAACATAGAATGATGATTTGTATTGAAATATAGGGGTTGGGTTCCAAGGTAGGAAAATAAAATAAAATACATAAAAATACAATTTGTTTAATCATATATAACTGATAGAAACATTTTGTATTTAAAACAAAAAATAACTATTTAAAATATTTGTAATTTTTTCCTGTTTTGCCGCTTTCAAAAGGCCTTTTAATTCCGCTTGATATTCAGCTAAGCCATCATCAGTTTGCCTTTTAAAAACAAAAAAGGGTCAATTTCAATTAAGTGATCACAGAATTCACTTGCCATTTATAAAGCTTCGGTCAGATTTTTTAATGTCGTCTTATCATTGTTAGTAGTTCCTCTTCAATGGGATAGGGGTGTAACATTTCCTCCAAGTCGGATTGACCTTAATTTAAATCGTGTGATTGAACCAGATCTTGAGCATCATTCGAATCTATCTTTTCAAAACCATCCTGCCCTATGCCATTAGCAACTTGCACAATGATGTCAGTTTATGTTTCAATTTGTTCAGATCCCTCATTTTCACAGATAAGTAGATTACCCCATAATTTTTTCCAACATGATTGTAAAGTGTATTGCTTGAGTTCTTGCAATGATTCTTTTATGTTAACATTGCACTTTGCTATGTCAAATATTTTCCAGCAGTCCATAACACTCACATCAGAATCACATTCCATGGTATCCAGAATATTTTTAAAGGTTCAGTTAATGAGTTTGAAAGCTTGAAGTCTAAATTCTTTCCCTTTAAATAAGTTTCAACTGTCTCGTCAGCATTAAACACTTGATAATATTTGTATCTACCGTTAGTTTTCAACTTTAAAAAAATTGTCTGGGTATCTAGCTGCTGCTTCTGTATCTGCAGCTGCAGCTTCTTCAACAATTTGTATGCATTGCAGTGACTGCCGCATCTTCATGTTCTTATCTTATTGAACCATCCTTTCGATGCTGAAAATCCCCCTCCACCGCCAGGTTCCTTAAAATGTGCGTAAAGATGCTTTGCCTTCTCACGGATTTAAGAACCGAAGAGACACTCTTTTCTGATTACGGAATCCAATCAACAATAATAAAGCACTCTACATTTTCTCAATTGCTGGATCACGAACTCGGGCCGTGAGAAAGTTCGACGTCAGACGACTATAATCGCAAGAGATCGCCAAGTCCTTTTCCGATCGGGTGTCTCTCAATCTCTTAAGAGGTCCAATACCGGCATCAAGCATAAAACCCAACGAAACTCCTGGTTCGATAATAAATGCCGGCAAGCACATGCTTACCGCTGTCAGGCAGAATCAACCTTTCAACCTGGACGATGATGACCAACAACTCCGTCCAGCCTACCTGGATGAAGTGAAGATAGCTATATCTTAGCTTAGGTTCAACAAAGCTGATGGAGCAGACGGCCTGACTGCCGAGGTCTTCAAATCGGCAGGCGATGACTTGGTAAGGAGCATACACCAATTCATTTGTAAAATATGGCCGGATGAAAGTATGCCCGATGAATGGAATCTCGGCATTGTTTTTTCGATTCTAAAGAAAGGAGACCCTCTGAACTGCGCCAACTACAGAGGCATCAGTCTCCTTCATATCGCATACAAAATTTTATTTGCCTTATTGTCTGAACGCCTGAAGCCCTTCGTCAACAATTTGATAGGTTCATATCATTGTGGCTTCAGGCCAGTTAAGTTCACCATCGACCAAATATTCACACTACGGCAGATCTTGGAGAGGACCTATGAGCTTCAGATCGATACACACCACCTACCCATCGATTTTAAGGCCGTGTATGACAGCACTATAGGGACGAGCTATACAGAGCAATGTCTAGTTTTGGCATCCCTGCCAAGCTCGTCCATCTGTACAGGATGATAATGGAAAATGCATGCTGCTCCATCAAGGTCGGTAAAGATATCGGTGCGCTGTCATGCGATTTATTCAACATCATACTTGAAAGAATAGTGCAAGACTCACGAGAGTTATGTTTCGTGTTGAGAACCGAAAGAAAAAAAACAATTTATTTATTTCTTATCGGTCAACGGCGACCGTTCGTTTATTATTAAAACTAAAAAAACTTAATTTAATCTAGCCAATGATGACCCTCCGTCTTTAGCGTCGCTACGTTCAACAATGGCTATAAACGAAGTATTGGTCTCCTGCCCATAATTGGTTGATCGCTTTTATAGCCGTTTATTGTTGAGTCTGCAGTATTGCTTTTGGTGTCATTTGCTGATAAAAATAATAAATGTTTCAATGATAAAAATTATTACAATGCTTAAGGTTAAACCATGGTATTGGTGTTTATTCTCAATTCTTTTATTTCTTTAATAATTTGGAAATTACTAGACACAATATCATTTAAAGTCAAAATTTTTGGCAAAATTAGTATTAATGTTATTGTTTACTTTTAAGCAAATGTTTTTAATAATTAAATGATATTCAACTTGTGACTCTCATTGTAGTTTTAAGGTATTCAATAATGACCAGACTGTAACTAAATTCAATATTTGAAATAAATTCCTTTGTCAGCAATTAGTAACTTTGAACATAAATTTTGCCACATTTGTAGTCAATAAGATATCATGTTTCCATTGTGCATTTTGTCATTTATGTAGAATAAGCAATATTTTTTGTATAAATACCCAGTTTAATTTCGAATAAAATTATTATGCTTGTTACTCAGCTACTAAAGACTTATTTTTTCTTCACGTGAGTCTGCGTGAAGGGCTGATCCAATCATAGTCTTTTTAGTGTCTGGGTGTTCTAGTGTTCCACTAGCAATACTCCTGTCAGTCACGGTACAAGAACCGTGATCTGGCCAACAGACGATAAAAGAATCGTTACATTTTTGGTGACCCCGACGTGATACAAGCACAAATTTGATAAAAAACATAGCGTTTGCCAGGGCTTTCACTGGCAATATCGTCAATAATTATATAATAGCCACCGAACAACATTCGGACACAATAAGAGGCATCAAGGGGCCGAGATGGACCAAATAGAAGTTGCCGTCATCGTTGCTAGGCAAAAGGCCTTGGCAGATGAGCTAGCTAAGCTCAAGGTAAATATCTCAAAGGATAGCGCTTTAAGAAAAACAAGGCGTTATCAACAAGAGAGACTAGAACGAATTAGCGTCATTTCGAAGCAATTCAAGGATAACCATGAATCCATAAAAGACGTGGTTAAACATGACACTCCCTATATGGCAGGGGAGACTTTCAAGATGGTAGAACTATTGTACAAGGAAATCAAGCGGATAAAGGATCATTCAACTTCGTTGGCAACTCAAAGGAACTGTGTAAGTCAAGGGTATGTTTTTCTATCAACTGCCATCGTGAACCTTACAAATCATCACGGCAAAACCATTAAATGCAAGGCCATACTTGATTCCGGCTCACAGGAGAATATAATAACGGAAAGAAAATCTGCACATAGCCCAACGATGGTAAATGGTATTGGACAATCAAGGCGAAATTCACATCGTAGAGCTAACATCAAGGGAGCCTCTGAAGCAACACATTTCTCAACAAGAATATAGACAATCATTATGTCACAAATAGTGTGTCCTCAACCATCACAAATGTTTGACGTATCAACATAGGGAATACCAGAAAACATCAAATTAGCAGATCCACAATTCAACAAGCCAAGTCAAATTGACTTACTTATTGTAGCAGAATACTACCACCAGCTTCTGAGTATTGGGCAAATAAGGTTAGGAGAGAGCCTGCTATTACTGCAAAACACTGTTCTTGGATGGATTGTCACTGGAAGGATTAGTGGAACATCCTGCCCCGCGACATCTCTGTCAGCCGGAACGTTGTGCATCTACATGGAAGATGAGTCTCTTGAGCAATCCATGGAAAGGTTTTGGGAGGTAGAAAAGCTACCGGAAGTTCAGTCGAACCACACATTGGCAGAACAACGATGCGAAGAACTATTCAATTCTACCGTTGAACGAGATATGACCGGAAGATTCATTGTAAAATTACCGTTTACAGAAGATCCAGAAAGGTTAGGTGCGACTATGGACATTGCGTTAACTAGGTTCTACGCATTAGAACGGAAATTTATGAAAAATCCCGATTTGTGTAATCAATACGTCAAATTCATGAGCGAGTATATTGAGCTGGGACATATGAAGGAAGTCGATTACAACTCCGTTCCGACACCGCATTACTTTTTACCACATCATTGTATGATAAAGCCAGACAGTAGCAGCACAAAACTACGCGTAGCATCAACAAAATTATCATCCAACATCTCCTTGAATGACATCATGTACGCGGGGCCAACAATACAAGCCCATACCCGTCTTCTACAATTCAGGTTACCGAAATATGTTATCAAGGCCGACATTCAAAAAATGTATCGCCAGATAAACCTGAAGGAAGAGGATAGGCGATACTATTTAATTTGGTGGAGCTAAGAAAATGGTGCTCCAATCATCAACAGTTACTGACGAGTATCGCTTTAGAGGACCAAGAGATCCCACTTGAAGAAGGCAGCACGGAAAGATCTGTTAAAACCTTGGGTTTAACGTGGCTACCAAAATCAGATGTATTCTCCATAAAGACAAATTGTGCACCACAAAGAAGGTACATTAAAAGGTCGATAGCGTCCGAAATAGCAAAAATCTTCGACCCTCTCGAAATTGTGGCCCCGGTAGTAGTCGTTGCTAAATTATTCTTGCAAGAACTATGGGAACTGAAATATGATTGGGATGCGGCTTTGCCAATGGAAAGGTCTACAAGATGGAGCAAGTATCGCGAAGGTTTACAACATCTGGATAGAATTCGAATTCAACGTCATGTTTAGGCACAATGCGTACCAGTGTCAGTACAAATTCATACATTTGCGGACGCATCAGAAAAGGCTTATGGCGCAGCGGCATACCTTCGATCGACAACTAAGGATGGAAGGGTAACAGTCCGATTATTGTGTTCCAAGTCACATGTCGCACCTGTGAGCAAAACATCATCTGGAATAAATTCGCTAACAATACCTCGTATCGAGTTATGCGCAGCCCTGTTGGCCGCGGAACTTTCTAACAGGGTACATTCAGATCTTAAAATTAACGGAGCAATTTGTCATTTTTTGACAGATTCCCAAATTGTACTAAGCTGGATAAATTCAAGTCCAGAATCATTTCTCACATTCTTTGGTCGGAGGATAGCAGCAATCCAGCGTCTTTCTTGCAGCACACAATGGAGACACGTCAAATCAGCCGAGAATCCAGCAGATGTATTAGGGGAATTAGCCCAGAAAAGCTACGGAATCACAATTTATTGTTCTACGGGCCCACCACAAGGAATCCATATGGCCACCATTCAAACTTCCACATTCAACCGACATCGAGAAAAAAAAGGCATCACTATTAATTGCGACCGCCAAACCGTTGAGCTTTATTGAAGGAATTAACCATTCAAATTCTTTTCGTAAACTTCAGCGTATAACAGCTTACTGCTTAAGATTTGTTGATTTAATTAAAAGTGGGTCATACCAGTCACATTGTGACAGAAACCGGCAGCGTTCTCGACATTCATGGCCAATGACAGTAACAGAATTGGACAATGCTCTTCAAACTATACTTAAATATGTTCAAGAATGTGAATTCAATACGGATATCAATCGTCTTAACAAATATCAGGAACTGGACAAAAAAGCGCATTACTTGGACTTGCCGTATTTCTGGATGAAGAAGGACTGTTACGCGTGGGAGGCAGATTACAAGCAGCCAATTTATCATATGACGCAAAGCATCCAATATTGTTACCTTATGCCCACCCCTATGCAAAAATTTTGATAATGGACATACACACCGAATATTTGCACGTTGGACCTCAAGCTTTATTAGCTATAACTAGACAACGGTTCTGGCCAATCAAGGGAAAGGATATAGCACGAACAATCGTCCAGCAATGCACACACTGCATCAAGGCTAAGCCTAAGATGTACTCTTAGATGATGGGTAACTTACCACCACACAGAGTGCAACCAGCACGTCCGTTCATCAATTGCGGAGTAGATTTCTGTGGCCCAATCTGGATTCATTACCGCTCGAGAGGAAGTCATCCACAAAAGAGTTATCTTTCAATATTCTGCTGTTTCAGTACGAAGGCCGTACACATTGAAGTTGTGAGCGACTTACCCACAGACGCGTTTATTGGTGCACTAAAGAGGTTTATTGGTAGCCGAGGGCACTGTAAAAATCTTTATTGTGATAATGCCACCAACTTCATCGGCGCAAGGAATCAATTGACTGAACTACAATCAACCATATATTCAGCCCAGGCTCATGACCAGATATCAACCACTTGTAGCTCGAAGGGAATAGAGTTCCATTTTATTCTCCCAAGAGCTCCTCATTTCGGAGGTCTGTGGGAAGCGGCAGTTAAATCGGCAAAGCATCTCCTCCAGCAAAAAATCGCGTTAGCTTCGTTAACATATGAGGAATTATGTACTTTAAGTGTAGATGCAGAAGCCATTCTAAATTCAAGGCCATTAACCGCTATGTCCACCGATGCGAATGACCTGACTGCGTTAACTCCAGGTCATTTTCTTATAGGGGAACCGCTACGGGCTTTAGCTGATCCTCATGCGGAACCACTCCGAGGATGTCTTAGTAACAGATGGAAGTTAGTATCCCACATCAAAGAAGAATTCTGAAAACGCTGGTCGCAGGAGTACCTAAACGATCTACAGCACAGGAATAAATGGAAGACTTCATCGACAAACGTTGAAATCGGCACGGTGGTCATCATCAAAGAAAACAATGTTCCGATCATGAAGTGGCCACTTGGCAGAATTGTTAAGGTATATCCCGGGGGTGACGGTCACATCAGAGTAGCAGATGTTCGTACAAAATCGGGAGTTATAAAGCGACCAATACACTAACTTGCTCCACTTGTCAAGGATGAAGTTGCTATAGAGAAAGAATCAACAGCAGCAAACGATCGGATTCAGAACCAGCCATCGGTAACCGCTCAACATCGCAAACGAGAGAATCAATCGAAAAATTCCGACGGACCTTCAGATAAAATAATTGAATCATCCCATAAGAAGGTCCGTAAGTTGAGTTCACCATTGCTAACTATGCTTCTGGTATACTTACTAGTCCCAATCGTGGGGGGAACTAATACTGTGGAAATCACGAAATTTGGGTCAACTCCAGGAATACACTTCTTTAATCAAGAAACAGTAAACTTAGTCACTAACCAATGGAATTTACTCAGCTATTACAATCTTGACCCATACCGAAGAGAGTTTCAAGCCATAAGAAACAGTACCACTATAATGCGGCATATTTGCAACCAAATCACGTCAAAAAGCATATGCGCTCAAGTTGTTCAAGAAGTTCAGTACATCAATCAACAGCTAACAGATCAAAACGAATTGCTTGGGACTCAACTTCAATCTAGATCACAAAGGGTTAAAAGAGGAGCTGTGGACGCTGTTGGCAACATTGCGAATATACTCTTTGAAGTGCTTGATTCTCGATACGCTGAGCAAATGTCCGCTGATATTGACAGGGTGTACGTCAATGAAAACCATCTGCTCGCATTATTAAAAAATCACACGTCAATATTGGATTCCACTGTAAATATAATGACAAAAAACCAAGCAGCCATGAACCAACAGCATAACCAACTTGTAAAACAATTAGATCTAATAATCAATCGTGTGCATAACATTACCGAGTACGAATATCAGATAAAGGTTCAGCAGTTATTTTCATCATGGTCTATCTACACCACATTGCTTATTACCAACATTCAGCGGACGCAAGCATCTATTTTCACCATGCTCGCAGACACTCATCATGGAAGAACCAATTATTTACTGATTTCACCACACCAATTGAGGGAAGAAGCTATGAAAATTAAAAATCACCTTCCACCAGAACTTCATTTTCCTGTTGAGCTAAACGACATGCTAGGACTATACAACTGTATATCAGTAGAAGGGCGAATCACGACCAACCATGTCATATTTAAAATCAGTTTACCACTGATCGAACGCGAAGAATTCGCAATGTATAAGATCATCCCGATTCCAGCAATTACGAACAATACGCTTATCACAATACAACCGTCATCTACATATCTGGCAGTAAGCGCTCATCAAGACGAGTATTATCCGTTATCCGAAGACGACATTTCATTATGCACCACTATAAAAAATGAAAGGTATCTATGCACTCAAACCCATCCAATCTTTCGGCGGGGATCAACCATCAGCTCGTGTGAAGTCAATCTACTTAATAATAGACCGTCGCTATCAACATGTCAATTAGGGGTAGTTGAAACGAGTCCAGTCTGGTCGAAAATTCAAAACACAAACCAATGGATCTACGCCGTAGTCAACGAAACACTTTTGAACATAGTATGTGACAATCAACCATCGCATCTCACAATTAGCGGAACTGGCTTATTGAAACTGCAGCCAACCTGTGTTGTAAAGCAAGATTATCTAAGATTGCAAGTTCATCATATCAAGCAGTATCCGGCTATCAGAAATCAGATTTTTTCAAGCTATAACCCTACCCAATGTGACACACCTGGCAGCACTTCGTCATAAGGCGATCAATATCAGCACTCAAATCATGGAACTTCAGGAGCTTCGTGAACAAATTAAAGCCCAACAAATAGAGTTTTCTAACCAGCTTCAACATCATAACATCCGACATACCATCACGAGTTCTTGTGGACTATTCCTAGCAGCCACAGTTGTCATGTATATATTCTGGAAACATCGTCCGAGTAGTTGCAGAAAGACGGCTACCATGTCAATACCAATACCAGTACCCAGAATAAGGCAACCCGTCAGTGTCATGACCAACGTTTAACACATACCTCTGATGAACCCATGGATCATCAGCGCGGGGCAGGATGTTTACTTTTAAGCAAATGTTTTTAATAATTAAATGATATTCAACTTGTGACTCTCACTGTAGTTTTAAGGTATTCAATAATGACTTGTTAGCCAGACTGTAACTAAGTTCAATATTTGAAATAAATTCCTATGTCAGCAATTAGTAACCTTGAACATAAATTCTGCCACATTTGTAGTCAATAAGATACTCGTATCATGTTTCCATTGTGCATTTTGTCATTTATGTAGAATTAGCAATATTTTTTGTATAAATACCCAGTTTAATTTCGAATAAAATTATTATGATTGTTACTCAGCTACTAAAGACTTATTTTTTCTTCACGTGATCCAATCATAGTCTTCTTAGTGTGTGGGTGTTCTAGTGTTCCACTAGCAATACTCCTGTCAGTCACGGTACAAGAACCGTGATCTGGCCAACAGACAGAATCGTTACAGTTATTATCGGGATAAAAATATTTATCTTGGAATGTTTTTTTGTTTATTTTCGAGTGATTAATAACTAACGTTATTTGACAGTTGTAAAAATTGAAAACATAGTTTTTATTAAGTACAATTTTTCGTTCGTTACAATTTTGCTTTAGTAAGTTTTGTTTAGAATTTTAAATTACAATGGTAATTTCATCTATACGATTTTGCTCATAAGTTTTTTTTTCTGTGTCTACAATATATTCTTCTTTATTATCAATTTCAAAATTTTCTTTATTTGGTAATGGAGTTATTAACACTTTTTCTACTGATATATTATTTCTTGGAATTTTTATTGCAATAACAACAAAATTATTTCTATATTCGGTAACTCCTACCGTTAACAATTTGAGTTTATAAAAATCGATTTTGTAACCATTAATTTCTTGTGCCGTGAGAATGCTTGGATGAACTACTCGTATATTATGTTTGGCTGATACAATATTATCTTGAATTTGGTTGGCTTTATTTTCAATAGAAACAATTTTAGTGATCTGATCTAAGAATAAATAAAATATTATTTATAACCCTATCTACTTTATTGTAAGTGTCAAGTATTCTTTGTCTATCATTCAGTAAAACGGTTTGTATGAAATGTATGGTTTCATATTAATTGTGTAAATTGCGTTGTGTGTGTTTTCTTCTATGTTTTCAAGATGATCGAAAATAATTTGTCTATCTGTATCGCCCATAGTTGCGAAAAGCCATTTTTCTGCATTTGTTACTTATTCAATAAACCTATTTTCTGTCTTTCTGCTTTCTTAGGCATTATTGAGTTAATTTTAGCTATTAAAGTTTCTTATCCTTTGTAAACTATGCCTTTATTTTCAATTTGTATGTGCCGGAGGTTAGTTTTTAGATTAGTTGTTGTTTATAATATTTCTTCTCGGCGAAAGGTGTAAAATAATATTAGTTTGGTTAGTAATTTGAACTGTCTCTGTTTTGATTTGCAAATACCCTGACTGCTCATCGATTGGTGTTACCTGAAGTGTTGCATGTATCGGTGTTTTTTTTTTTCATTTTCAATGCATTTTTATTATTTTAATTCATTAATTCGTATATGCTATACAAGAAAAAACGCTTAAAAATTAGCTTACATACTCGTAACTTAGAAAACTACCTTATTATAACTTAATGGCCCCATACGAGCACTCTATTCTTAGACTAAATGTCTTTCGACGATCATTACAACATATTTCAAGAAAATTAATTTTATTTAAAAAAAAACTTAGTATACAGACTTGTTTTTTTTATTTAATCTTATTATAAAACCTAAAAATACCTAAACATAAATGTTAATCTAAATAACCTACTTAGACTACTTAACCTGTTTAGCCTACTTAATCTACCTTATTGTATTGTACAGGTATAATTTTTTGGTTTGAGAAAAATCACCAGAAGGGTACCCATCTCTAGGTTTTTTTTAATTTTTTTTATTTATTTATTTATTATTTTATTTTATATTTTTATTTTTATTTTTTCTTATAATTTTTGTTCTTAAATCTACCTTAATTCTACCTAAATCTATGTAAGCCGGCCATGACTAAATAATAGACAGACCCGCTCTGCTTCCTTACGAAGCTATCAAGTATTGGAGAAATTCGACAATGGAGCTTCCCCTTCTTCTGCAAGCCACCAAAATTGTTGGTGCTGCCGAGCAACATCCCTAATGTCACGACACCCTACGCTAATCTATCCTTTATCAGATCTTTTTTATCTAGGTAGAAGAACGCTTCTGGAGGAATAAAGCCGTCGATGACATTATTTTCCATGTTCTCGTCACTGAACTGGGTGAAACCCGAGTTCTCGATTCGCCAGTTTATTATTTCATTTCGAAGGTAGAAACTGTGCACCAGGACTCGATTTTCCAGGTCGTCCAGTTGTCATCATCAACAGCCTCATTGCGTTCATTGTCAGTCGTTCGGGCGATTTTTAGGCATGAAAGGTCGTTTTGATCTTTCCTCCGAAATATTTTATTTATTTGCGGGAACATATTCGGGTCGCTGGTGTTTACAGCCTGAATTCTATTGTTCCAATACAAACTTACAGAAGACCTTTAATTTTCTTTTATTAATGTTTAGAGGTTTTTGATCGACGACTTTAATGTCAGGATCTCCGTGTTATGTCTGTCATCAAACTGTCTGTACAAGGTCTTCAGTCTTGAGAGTAGTCTACTTTTATGTTTGTGCAGTGCGTCTATAGTTGAATTGCGGAACAAGTCTTCGTTGTCAGTGTATTGATACCGAGGAATCGTTTTGTCCATTGTTCGTTTAATTGTCTCGTCCATTAGTTTTAGGTACCTGTCAATCTCCTCGTTTGACAGATTTCTGTTGGACGGTGGGTAGAGCGAATTCGAGGAGAGTGCTCTTGTCAGTGTCCTGGAGAAGTGTGTCAAACGCACCCTACTATAGTTGTAGGAATGCCTTTGAACAAATTCATCCAATTCCGATTCGTTCGGAACGGAACAATGTAATGGTCACTGTCATACACAAAAGTGCGAAGACAGTTTACAGTTTATTGGTTCGTACCTGTCAGTTATATTCGTGTGTCAAACAACAGGAGATCCGAATAGGAGCCGTTTCTAGAAAACGACGAACTATCCGTCGCCTTTAGGCCGATTCTATACATCACACTGCGTTGACCCAACCAATTGAATAGTAGGTTCTCTCTCTGGTTTGCTGTGTTTGGCGTTGAAATCTCCGCCGATAATGAAATAGTTTTCCTCCAATTCCAATCTCAGTGTCTCGAGCTCTAAGATGAATAAGGTGGATTGAGTAGCCTTAGATGCATAAATAGACACCATGTATAACCGCTTTCCTCTACGGAGAGGGATATACATGATGCATGCTTCTAGCACCTGAAACCTACGCACTACACGACTGTATATTCTTCTGAAAGTATACCTTTTTTTACGAAGATTGCAACGCCTCCTACTTGCGTTGGATCGATTTCTTCGCATAATTTTATACCTTCTGTGCCTCATTTTGTGTCTTTTGGTTAGCTTAGTTTTGCTAACCAAAAGCACATCAGGGGCTTGGTCTTTAAGCAACTTCAATAGTGCAGCTCTTCGCTCAATCCAAATCAGTGAATTAACATTCACTGCAAGGACTTTCAGGGTTTGCTCCGCCAGCCGTAGGCTGTAGGTGCGTTGAAGCTGAGCCATCTGCCCCTGGATAGAGAGCAAGATAGCTAGCATGTCATTTGCCGATTCCCGTGCTCTTGGCGCTGGGGTCTGAGAAGCAACCTTCGCTTTCTGTGCCGTATTTCCCCTATCTGCCGCCATTTGGGCGTAGGTAACTTGGGGAGTAGCGACAGGTGTTTGTGGCAGAACAGGTGGACGCTTTACGTGCCCCGTGTTCTCACATAAAACGCAAGAGAGTTGGCTTTTCTCCAACGCTCCATCTCTACCCAGACCGCATTCTTCTGATTTGTGGTTCTTACCACACTTGACGCATCGAGGCTGCATTTCGCAGTTCGGCGCGGCGTGCCTGAACCCTTGGCAGCGAACACATAACAATATGTTTTTGTGCCTCTTTACTTTTTCCCACTGTACAATCTGGTAGTCTAGGACTTTGATACTCCTTAGACTATCCAGTTTGCTATCGGGAGTTAGCTGAACCAGGAAGAACGGTAGTTTCCGTGTCTTCCTTTTGCTCTTGCTGTGGTGAACGGCTTGACCCCTACGAACTTGAGCTCTTCGCACTCTTTCTCTTTGAGCGAGGCGTGCCTCCGGATCAGTAGACGGTTCCAACCCTCTCAGAAGCATTGTTTGCAACTTTTCCCCCTTTGGGGTGAAGGTGAATATATTGCGGTGCGGTTTCGCTTACCTATTCCTGTAAATTTTTCTAACATGGACGAATGAAGTCTTTCTACCTCTGAATTACCTGCATTGCTATTTGGTTTAGTGTAATGGATTTCAACGTTATTTTCTCTCAAAAACTGTATAATTTGTTCTGATCTAAATTCGTTGTCTGTAATAATCCTCTTGGATTGTCGAAATTTAAAGAAATGATCCATTAAATTTTCCTTTCCAGTTTCGTTTTTCTGCGTTGGAGTTTCTGTAATATGAAATTTTGGTTTAATTGGCTTCCTATCGAATTTTATTTCCTGATATTTTTTACAATTGCCAATTACTTACTGAATTTGTTCATAGAGTTTAGGAAAATTGATTTTTTCTTTAAGTGTGTAATACGTCTCGTTAACGCCACTGTGCATTGATTCCTTTGTGTGATAGATGGAAATTTGTTTCCTCGGTTTAGATTTCAGCAGCCCTCTGTGAACACTTAATGAATTTGACATTTGCATCTCGTGAGAATAGCTGTATAATAACTTTTTGAACTACGATGGTCCTCAACTTCTGAATCTATACCTAACATTCCTTTGTTTATGAATTTTATTAAAAGATCTTTGATTTTACTTACTTCTTCAAGTGGGTTAAGATATACGAGTATTGTTCTTCTACTATGTAAAATTTCAATTTCTTTTTTAACATTATCAGTTAATATAAGTTGTGTTTTGTATTTGTTATGGATTTCGTCTTTAATACCTATATGATCTAGTTGTTGTTCCTCAACTGGGTGTGGGGTTCTGTTAGTTTCAGGTTTGATTCGGTATCGTTGTTTTCTTTGATTTTGGGTGTATTTTCTAACCTGCTTAAAAAGTCTGCAACCTTATTGTCCGTACCTTAAAGATATTCCATAGTAAAGTTGTACTCTTGTAGTTTTTAAAACCGACTCTGATTTCACTGAGAAAATTCTTTACCTTTATATTTGCTATGTAAGTATTTAATAGGTGCATGATCGGTTACTATTTTAAATGTGTTTCCATATAATGGGTTTTCCAATAAGGACTTGACAACTTTTTTTTTAAATAAAACGCAAACCATTTGAGATATTTCAAAAACTTTAATATCGGCTTGAAGTACAATCAAAACATTTATGAATGGAAGTCGATTTCGTTCATATGGCCACCGCGGGCACGTTTGCAGCGGTCGATTCGTTGGTCAGGGAATTTTAAAAAAGGATGTGCCGTAATTAAGGCTTTTAGATTTTCAAATGCCGATATATATTGTGGATCATTTATATTCATTTTCTCCTCTTTCTTTTTTTATCATATGGTATGCTACCTTAGAATAATCTTTTATAAACTTAGGGTAGTATCCTGTCATACCTAAGAATCCCTTAAGTTGTTTCTCAGTTTTTGGTATTTTCAAGTTTTCGATTTCTCCAATTTCCTTTGGATTTGGTTTTAACCCATCTTTGGTTAAAATGTGTCCTAAGAATTCAGTGTTTTGTTTCATAAAGCTACATTTATCAGCCTGAATTTCTAGATTGTGTTCTTGCAACTTTTTAAATATTTTCACTCGGGACCTTAAATGTTCTTTAAGACTTGTAGAGAATATTAAAATATCATCAAGAAATACAACATACATTTTGTTTACATACTCCCTCAAAATATTATTCATCATCCTTTGAAATGTAGCAGGTACATTCTTAAGCCCGAATGGCATTCTGACATATTCATAAAGGCCTGATGGTGTGACAAAAGCAGTTTTTTGAATATCACGTTCTGCTACGAGAATTTGGTGATAGCCCTTTGCTAAATCTAAGGTGCTAAAATATTGAGCTCTGCCCAATTTATCCAAAATACTTTCTATGTTTGGAAGAGGGTGTTTATCATCTTTTGTTACCTGATTTAATTTTCTATAGTCTACCACAATTCTGTACTTTTGTTCTCCAGATTTATCTATTTTTTTCAGAACTACTATAAAAGGTGAACTGTATCGACTATTGCTTTTTCTAATAATACCCTGTTTCTCCATTTTATCTATTTGTTTTCGGTCTTCTGCTTCATGTTTTGGTGGATATCTATAAAGTTTAGACTCTCCCTACTCTGTCCTGATCTGTGTTGTCTGTTATTATGACCAAAATTATTTTGGACTCTTACTGGATTTGAATGGGGAGTTGACTTTCATTGCTCTCCTCCACTTTGTCTAAATTGTCCTGACTTGTGAGGCCTATTGCCATTAAAAATGCTATCTTTTTGCGTTTGTAGTTTTTGGTTTTTAGAGTTTGGTGTCTTATGTGTGGGTATTGTATGATTTATAACCGTTTTCTATATTAACGTTATATTTATCCTGTCCTATGTATTTGTGAAATGTAGCCATAATGCTCGACAAAAAATATTTATTATGAATTTCCGCAACCAATGCACTGGCTGTAACTTCTTTGATTTTTAAAATAAGTGTACTATTTAAACAAGCGGCTATTTCTAGATCCTGATCACTAAAGGCAGCACATTCAGTAATATTATTAATCATATATTGGACTACATCTAATAATTGGCTAAAAATAAATACCTTAATGCTATTGATGTCCTTCGTTGGTCGATAGTGCAGTTTAAGCTTCTCCTTGCACTTATCCCACGTTGCTGTAACATCGCTTATTAAGTAATTTTTCGCGGCACCAATTATTTTTTCATTATAAATTACCCGAATTACTTGTGGGGCTTATTCACCAAATTCTAATAAGGTTTGATCAATTGTTTCTAAAACGAGCCGGGGACGTTATGCTGAACGGTTGAATGAATTTTATCTCTTTTTCCACTGCGGCTCTCCAGCTCCGTGGCTGGTTATGTCTCAATAACACTTCTGTTAGCGTTATTAGACATTGTTCCACTGAAGCTTATTGTTGAGCTATTTCGCACTTACTATCACTTTATTTTACTTCTAAGTTTGTTGTGGTAAAATTTACCAGTCTCCAGCCTTAAGTAGAGTTGAGGCATCCGCTCCATCCCTCCAGCTCCCAACCGCTTCACCATTTGACCCTTGTCGGAGGGGACAACTAATAGGTCGACAAGAAGACAGAGACAGGGGTCTCTATGATAGTGATGGGCGCTCACGTGTATCCAAGTGCTATACGCCTAGAGTCAGATGGACGGTCTGGAACCCTCTGCGTAAAACAAATAATCCGGACAAGTTGCCTAGAGCTAGGCGGACTGCCTGCAACACTCTGCAATAGAACACAAACATGAAGACACAGGGGAAAACAAAACACGAGACGGAACCACTAAAGAAAGAAAACCACAACCAAAACACAAACAATACATATTGTAAGACAATAAAAAAAAAAATTTAAAGAATAGGACGCTAGAAATAGATCAACGAGGAATTGCGTTGGATTTACCCAAGGTCGTGAGTACCCTGGGATCCAAGTAGTTTGAATTTGTCTGTTTTCTTCGTTGTGCTTTTATTATAGGTAGAACAATAAATAATTAAATTAAAAAAAAAAATCTCCGATTTGCCTAAACGTCATTGAGATACATATGTATACAGTATATATACGAGTATATACTCACCCAATATTCATTTTCGTATTGTACAATTAATGACATACATATTTGCATACTCAATCACATATTTTCGCATATCTATATATTCATTTATTTGCATACACATTTACATATTGCATCTTCACGCATTTACATTTGTAATCTCCTTTTTACAAATTACATATTTACATTTTACACATTTACATATTACATGTTACATATTTGCATACCCAAATCATATAACATATGCACATATATCCAAAGAAATACAACGTACATACATTGCCTTTGGTACGTTTTGTTTTACTTTTCGATTTGTCGAAACATACTCGTATTTGCATACATATAGCTACATACATTGTGTTTTTTCTTTGGAGTGCATTCAAAACAGCTGTGATTTTAGTAGTTCTAGTTTCGATTCCATCGCGTTTACATACACATTTACATATGTAATTGCCTTTTTACAACTTACATATTTACATTTTACACATTTACATCTTACATATTACATGTTACATATTTGCATACCCAAATCATATAACATATGCACATATATTGTGTTTTTTCTTTGGGGTGCATTTAAAACAGCTGTGATTTTAGTAGTTCTCGTTTCGATTCCATCGCGTCCTATTGATTCTTTTTTTTTCGATCGGGTTATTGACCTAGGTATTAATCAGCTGGGTGAAACGCTGTATATCTGTTGGGATAGGTCATCCCTGTTGTAAATTTTTTTTAGATTTAAGAGGGTGCATCTTTCTTTTTTTTCAGAGGAATTGTCAGCGGTGTGGAGATTTCTTTTTGTGATAATTTAATTAGTTTCTTTTCTTTCTGACATTCTTAGTTGAGTGTGTGGTGCTTTATTGTTTTACAGGTTGTGTGGGAGCTGAGTGTGAGAGAAATTTGCTTTAATTCCATTATGTTGAAAATAGAAATCAACCGACTGTCTGCACAGGAATTGACCTATGAGATCCTGGCTCGAGGTCTGTCTGTTCCGGCAAAAGGTGGGGTAGATGCGATGAGGAAATCGCTTAGGGCAGCGAGGTTGCTTTAGCGGAGGGGCTCACTGGAAGCAACAGATTCGTCGTACCCATTTACATTTAAAGAAGATTATGGTACAGTGAGGGAAAACGGAATAGAAGAGATCGGAGATCTTCTGGAAGACTGTTCTCGTAACCCGAAATCATCGGAATACTTGAAAGTCTTGACGAAGATTGAATGTTCAATGGGGATACTAGATCGATCAAAAGGCGAAACCAAAGGAGAAGCAGCAGGGCGGCTGACTCTTAAGAGTGACCTGATCCTGCTACTAGGCGAATTGACCGACGAGCGGACCGAAGACGAAGAAGAAGATGAAGCTGAGGAAGAAATCAAAGAGAGTAACTCGATTGGAATTTTCAGAACACCGATTCCTTCACCAAGATCTTCTGTTAGGGTTCCCCCCCACCCCACAGCCGCGACAGCTACCTCTTACACAGGAACCTTTAGTCATCGAGCGTACCACGGAGCGAATTGATAAGTGAAATATTAAGTTCACTGCAGAAAGATGTGGTTCTTCAGTTCGGGAACTCAAATTAGAATTTTTACCACCAAACTACGACGACTTATTACTAGACGAAATACGTAGACGAACACAGGGTAAAGAAGAGACAATCGGCGTGTACGTCGCTACAATGACGAACATGTTCCGCAGATTGTCGGAGCCCTTGACAGAAAGAAGGAAGCTAGCTATCCTACAGCGTAATCTAGCTCCCTTCTATCAGACTCAACTGGGCCTAGCTGATCCAAAATCAGTGAATGATTTAGTGGCATTAGGACGAGGACTAGAGACAGAACGCGCAAACGTAGAGACATTCACTCCTTCTCCACACAGTATGAGCCGCAACTTACCAAACGTGACAGTAGAAGAGCTTCATAGAGTTGCGACAATTAGCAGGTGCCACCAGTGCCGCGTAGTCGGACAGTTAGGGACAACCCAAATCGTTGTTTTAATTGTGGGAAAGTCGGAAATTCCGCAAATACGCTGGAGACCAGTTGGTTGATCAAGTAAGGCTGAGTTTCACTTTGGGGGTTTAAGGTTTATTAGATTCAGGAGCGTCGAGAATCATTATATGTACAGACGGCTGGAAGATTCTCAAGGATTTAGGTTTTGCATTAGGGGAAAGTAGGGTTAGGTCTGTTTCACTGAAACAAAACAGGAGTTTTTGGGGTTGTTACTCTACCAATCGTGGTCGAGAAAAACTCCGTCCTTCTCGAATGCCTCGTAATTCCCAATCTACCACATGTCATGACCCTTGGTGCTGATTTTTGGCACTCTCGGGAATAGTCCTGGATCTAAGATTTGGCATATGAAGTTTTTCGGGCCAAAAAGATGTGGCAACATTAGCAGCGATACGAGAAAAGACAGACTTGGAAGAGACGGAAGAACAACAGCTTGAAGAAACACTGGGAAATGTTTTTAAAGCAATGCCAGAGGGCTTGGGGTGCACACAATTGGTAGAGCACAAGATAAGGACGTCGGCAGAACCTATCAAGCAGAGATATTATCCTGTTTTGCCTGCTATGCAGGTACACATTGATAAGCAACTACAGGAGACGGTGGACGCGGGGGTTATTGAGAAATCTAGTAGTCCATGGGCATCTCCTATAGTTCTTATTAAGAAAAAAGATGGTTCGTATAGGTTCTGCGACGACTACAAAAAGCTAAATAAGGTCACTGATAGGGACGCGTATCCACTCCCTTTCATTTCGTCAACATTAGATAAACTCCGAGACGCACAATATTTGTCCTCCCTAGACATAAAGTCGGCTTACTGGCAGATCCCGATGGAGGAAAAATCGAGACCATTTACCGCTTTCACAGTACCAAACAGAGGGCTCTTTGAGTTTAAGAGGATGCCATTTGGCTTACACGACGCACCAGCGACTTGACAGAGGTTCATAAACAGCGTGATGTGCGCCAATCTCGAACCGTTCTTCTTTGTGTACTTAGACGATATCATCATCGTCACAAGCTCATTCCAAAAACACCTGGAAATACTGAAGGAGGTCCTCAAACGGTTGATGGAAGCAGGGTTGAAAGTCGGTCGGGATTAGTGCCATTTTTGTAAACCGTCTTTAAGGTTCTTAGGATACGTGGTTGACCGAGAAAGTGGAGAGCATGGCAAAGATTCCAGTACCCAAAAACGTAAAAGAAGTTAGGAGTTTTATAGGAACCGTGTCTTGGTACAGACGCTTCGTACCCAATTTTGTTGTCTTGGTTAGGCCCTTAACAGATTTATTGGAAAATAGTAGGAAATTCATATAGTATTAGTCCCATGTGAGGATAGTTTTAGGAAAGCTAAGGAATGGCTAGTGACGGCAACCATTTGACGTGTTCGGATTTTAATTGTCCCTTTGTAGTCCAAACCGACGTGTCAGATTATGGGATTGGAGCTGTTCTTTCCCAGAGTTTTGAGGAAGGGAAAAAGGTAGTTTGTTATCTAAGTAGGTCTTTAAATAGGTAGGTGTGAGAGGAACTACTCTACCACGGAAAAGGAGTGTTAAGCCGTGTTATGGGCGATTGAAAAGTTGCGAGCGTACATTGAAGGTAGTCGATCTACGGTCGTGACTGATCACTATTCGTTAGTATGGTTAAACCATCTGAAGGATCCGCAGGGGAGATTAGCACGTTGGGAAGTTCGGCTTCAACAATTTGACTTTGAGATCGTTCACCGAAAGGGGAAGACGCATGTGGTTCCAGACATGCTTCCGCGGGGAGTTCCGGTAGTGGCCGAGATCTCAGATGCAGATTTGGACCCTTGGGGGGCGAAAATGATCTCACTAGTTAAGTCAAATCCCCTAGCGTATCCAGCGTGGAGGGTAGAGAACGGTCGATTGTTCAAATTCGTGAGTGAGAGCAACGATGAATGGAAACTTGTAGTAGGGAAAACAGATAGGTTAGCTATATTAAGACAATGCCATGATAGCCCATTAGCAGAACACATGGGAGTAAGAAAAACATTCACTAGAGTAGGAGGCAAATCTTATTGGCCTAAAATGAGGGGGGTATAACCCCTAGGAGTTGTAAAGTTTGCCAACAAGTGAAGCCAGTTAATGAGAAACCAGCTGGTCTAATGACGGAGAGAATAGGGATAACATCATCGTGGGAAATGATTTTTGTAGACTTTGTCGGCCCGCTTCCAAGGTAGTTTAGGGGTTTTACTTATATTTTAACGGTGGTCGATTACTTCACGAAATTCCCTCTTCTTTTCCCATTGCGGTCTTCTACGACAAAAGCGGTGTGTAAAGAACTCGAGGATAAAGTTTTCCAGGTACACCCTGCGATTACAGTATGTGACAATGGGCCACAGGTCCGTAGCAAGGAACTGACTGCGCTTTGTCAGATTTATGGGTCCTACGCTTAGGGCCTACATCTCTGAAAACCATAGGGAGTGGGACACACACTTATCAAAGGTAGCCTGTGCCATACGCACATCGCAGCACGAAGTTTTAGGGATGTCCCCGTATTACGCAAATTTTGGATATGGTGACTCATGGTTGGGGAGTTCCTACCAGGGGCGACCATAATAGGGATAGGGATTTAGATGCAGGGGAGTTAGAAGACAGATTTAAAAGGTTCAGGATAGATACAAAGAAAAAGCTTCAACCGGCAACCAAAAAGTCCGCGGAGGCCTACAATCTCCAACGGAGATTTCGGACGCCGCGAAATATTATGCCGCTAAGCTGGCCCCTAAATTTGTCGGTCCTTACAGAATTAAAAAACGAATGTCCCCGTGGACCTACCTATTTGAAAATAATGACGGGAGAGTACGCGGCACTGGACCTTAAACCGTATAACGATCTATTTGCGTAAGAAAATCTGGAGTCCCAAACCGTCTATTGTAATTTTTTTTTCCAGTTCATTATGGTCTGTTTATTATTTAGATTGTTTTCTTCTTTTTGTTGTTTTGTTTTTGAGTTGTTCAAATCTTGTCTAGTTGGCGCGATAATCGGTTTTATATCCGGGTTATTTACAATAGTTTTGCTGTCAAATTCGCGGAAACAGACTGGCATGTTGGCCTCTGATGTCTCCTCAACCCAGAAGATAAAGTGCCTAAGGAAATGGCTTTCGTTGCTCTGCAAAGTAAGCACATTTCCTCGGAGGTAAGGGTGGGGTTTGTTGCGGTAAAATATATATATACCATAACAAGCTGGACTCTTTTTCCTTGAAAACCTTTGTTTCCATCCCTTCGAACCTTTTCTCTCTTAACAGTTGTTCTTCCAAAATCCTGAGAGACTGATGGGCAGCCATGGGCGCATCAGCCATCGGTGCACTTTCTCAGTATCTTAGAAGGACAACATAAATACGTACGACGGACTGTTAAAGGCCCTAAGAAGAACCCAGCAGAGCAGGTGGGCGGTCTGCTACAAGAGCGCAAGGAAAGCGCTATAGGTCTTATTTGTTTTGCAAGGGTCCAACACAAAATAGCCTACCCTTGTCCCAGATGTTATTTTGTCTCCCCTAATGGGCAGTCTCCAGCCTTAAGTAGAGTTGAGGCATCCGCTTCATCCCTCCAGCTCCCAACCACTTCACCATTTGACCTGGTGCTTCTCCATTACGTCCGTTGTCTCTTTGGAGAAGCACATTAGCGGGAAGAATTGGTGGGTTATTTAACCCTGTCTTTCCGCTTCGTAGCTTGTCGGAGGGGACAACTAATAGGTCGACAAGAAGACAGAGACAGGGGTCTCTATGATAGTGATGGGCGGTCACGTGTATCCAAGTGCTATACGCCTAGAGTCAGATGGACGGTCTGGAACCCTCTGCGTAAAACAAATAATCCGGACAAGTTGCCTAGAGCTAGGCGGACTGCCTGCAACACTCTGCAATAGAACACAAACATGAAGACACAGGGGAAAACAAAAGACGAAACGAAAACACTAAAGAAAGAAAACAACAACCAAAACACAAACAATACATATTGTAAGACAATCAAAAAAAAGAAATGTAAAGAATAGGACGCTATCTCATATCCTCCCCCCTCCCGGACTCGGAAATTTCCCCGAGGGTCTGGATAGTGAAAATGGCATACTTGAGAGTATGGAAGAACGGTCTAGCGGAGCTCCAAGACATGGTTACACGCTTCAGCTAAGTAGCGGAACGGTGTACATATACACTAATCATTGGACCCGCTAGAACCGATTGGATGAGACGGATGAATGTGTGTGTGAATGGTCATATGGAAAATCAGGGCAACCGAAAGAGGTTTAAAAAAAATATATAGAAAGTCAGATAGTGAAAAAAAAGAACAAACAGCAAGTAAAAAAAAAAGGAATGGATGTAGGAAAATTGTGGAGAGTCTCAAGGAAGGGAAAACAGGACAGGTCAGGGGAGAAAAAAACAAGGAATAGCCTGGACGAGGAAGGAAGACGGAGAGTAGCAACAAAAAAAAGATAAGTACTTTTATACTTGTTCTTGAACCGCAAAAAATAAACAGATTTTATTTTAGGTAACCGACTGCGCCAGTTATGTTCCAATTTATTTATGTTTTATCTGTCAACGGGGGCGGCGATGGCGATGGCGCGATAGTTATCATTGGACTATCACGCAGAGAGTCTAGGTTCGATTCCAGTCTGGGTCACCAACGATTTTTCAAAACCGCCATCCCCTCTCGGCTGGCAATGGCAAACTCCCGAAAGTAAAATTGCCTATGAAAAAGCTTCTAAAGAGTGCCGTTCGGACTCGGCGATAAACCGTAGGCCCCGCTCAGATGTGACAAAAATAATAACATGAGCAACACAAATGAGTGTCAACAAGCTAGGCCATGGCCCATACCGGGCTGCCAGCGCCACAGTGTTTTTTTTTTTTTTTTTTTATCGGTCAACGGGGACCGTTCGTTTCTTATTAAAACTAAAAAAAAACTTAATAAAAAGTACTTTTTCTGATTTGTTTAGTGAAATCCCGGTAAGCATTCGTTCGCGTTAAACAAAAAATAAAAACAAACTCCCCCAAAGAGAAAAAGAAAAACGGGACCCGCGACCCTCTAAATATAATTACAACTGTTCGACCGGTCGGGAAGACGGAAGATAGCGGCCCAGTCTTAAGCGGTTTTGCCCGCTAGTGTAACTACTATTAATTTCTTTTTAACTTCGCATACCGCAAACCCTAGTGTTACATACATTCTAAGAGCTAAAATAAATAGATTTTCATTTTATAACGTAACTTCTAGCCTTTTGTTTAACTTTTCTGGTGAACCGTTTCTTTTTCAGTCCCCTGCAAAGGTTTCGCAATTCCTGTTAAAAAGATTGCGTGACACCTATATTTGATACTTCCTTATATAACCTTTTTTAACCATAAACCCACCCCCAGCTGAGCAGCCGAAAGTGGCAACGCTTAACCTGCTGCCTGTTGCAAATTTCCCCTTTGGTTTCCTTCGTTGGCGTTGCGATCCGCCATTACCGATAAACACCACCCGTGTGGTTCGCGATCGTTTTTTTCTATTTTTTTGAGTTTTTCTTCCTGCCGGCAGACCGGCTACCAATTTGTACATTTGAAATTTGTTTTATTCGGGAAAGAAAAATTTTAAATAAAGAATTTTGCAACAAGTTCTTTAACCCGTTTCTTTGTGTATTGGTAAATTTTACTTAAATACACTTCGTTGTTCCGTCTTACGAACTGTGTTGTGATCCCGACCTTTCTCTATTTGTTACACTGTGATTATATGGTCATTTATTTCGTAGTGATTTGATTTTATCACGAACTGTAACGACTACTACTACTATTACTGTTTCACTTATAGTGATTGTCACAATATACCGTCACTTAATTCGAACTTTTTCTTTTCTCTCACAGTTTTTGTTGAACTTTTATACTTGTTCTTGAACCGCAAAAAATAAACAGATTTTATTTTAGGTTTTTCGTATCTTCCTCTTTTTCGGCGAATAGAGGATTACCGACTGCGCCAGTTATGTTTCAATTTATTTATGTTTTATCGGGCAACGGGGACCGTTCATTTCTTATTAAAACTAAAAAAACTTAATTTAATCTACGATGATTTGCCGTCTTTAGTGTCGCTGCGATCAACAATAAACGAAGTATTTTTGGAATTGCGGAGTAGCGTATGTTACTCGCGCAAACACAAGAGGTACAATTTTTCAAAAGTCCGCTCAATTACTGGCATACGCCGATGATATTGACATAATCGAAAGAAAGCAGCTTGCTGTCAGTGACGCCTTTGCAAATATTGAGACTGAAGCGGTGAAAATGGGCTTAGCGGCCAATGAGGGCAAGACTAAGTACTATATATGCCGTCAAGCGAAAAGGACACTGAAAACCGACGTCTCGGACAGAACGTCACTTTTGACAGATATGACTTTGATGTAGTTAAGAATTTTGTCTAGACAGGCTCAGTTATAAATTCAGACAACGACACCAGCCCTGAGATAAAACCTTAGCCATCTCAGCGTGTGATACTGGAGGCAGCTAGCCAGGGAACGAGCTGGCTGGAGACGCTTGTTGACTGCGGCCCAGGTCCACCCCGGACTGTAGCGCCACTTAAAGAAAGATGTAGAAGCTGGAGAATTTCTTATTTTGTCTTCGCATTTGTTCCGAACCGTTGATTCATTGACATCAAACGACCGTGCTGTGGATGCGAACGACTCGCCAAGGCGTTAGGGGTTAAACATTTCCACTTTTACTTTAGGCAGCAATACACTTTTATTCCCGCTTAGGAACTAATTTTTCTTTGTTTTTACTCGTCATTGCAATCAAACTAGGTGAAGATGACGCGTGCTGTACACTCGAAAGCGAATATTATCAAAGAACTTTAGGCCTAACACCAGAAATATTTAATTTTGTGTTTATATTTTGACGCCTAAAACGTTGAAGTGGCGACTACGTTGAATATTGAACAATGAATATTATCTCTTTTTTACTTATATGTGTAATTGTAATTAACGTATCCGCGAATAACAAAATTTTCCGACGCGAATACTGGAAGTGGTCTCAATTTTTTTTTCCGCAAATACTGAAACCGCTGATAATGGAACCGCCAATAAGGAGTTTTTATCTTTCAGAATTATCCTTTTAAAGATTTTCGTTAAATTAGAATAATTGAAATCGGTCTATCAGATTTTTTGTCATTCGGAGGTTTTCCTGTTTTTAGGACCATTATGACCTCCACTGACTCGGAACGTTATCTAACATCAGTCCTTCCTTAGTTATATAAAGCAGCTTAGTTACTGATTTTCTAGGCAGCATGTCCAGAACTTCTCCGGGTATTTAGTCGTAATGTCCTTCCTTTGGTTTTAATTTCGTCATTTCAGGGCTAAATTTTACTATCGTTGCAGTTCTCATCGTGTGATTATCTGATGCTCCGATTCCCTGAGAGTACTTGGCCATCGAAGGACATAGCAGCCTCTTACAAATGAGAAGCGAATATTTCCGCTTTTTCCCTTCGCTCATTAATTGGTTTTTGTTTTTTAATTGGTAGCGCAGAGGCTTTAGGTCTCTTAGTACCTTGTAGCGCTTTACAAAGCGAAAAATTCGATTACCATTTTACCGTCAGGTTACTGCTCTATTTTTGAAATTTTTAGTTGGCTCTCTCAGTAAGTTACACAGGTTGTTCAAAAGTATTTTATGCAAGGGAGAAACGATACTGGCCGGTAAGGATTTCCGAAACTTTCACGGTCTTGGAAAAGAGATGGTGGCGGAAGAGCCCTTAATGGACCAACGGCAGCACTTACATCCCACAATGGGTTATTGACTTTCGGTCTACCTAACCCCTCGTCCTAGGGGTTTCAAAAATGGAACTGGCCCTCCAGGATGGGGGTTGTGCCACCGGGGTAACTGCCCGGGAATGGAAAATAAAATTAAAAGTTCCGAAACATAAACAAGCCTCGACTACGGACGGATCTACTGTTGACAACCCATGCAAACGATTTAAGGACAACGAAATTAGGATATGCAAGTGGATGTTAGATCCCTCAACGGGTCGCGTGCAGTCGAACAACTAGTGGAGGCCCTAGACTGCTGCAAGGCAGATATTGCCGCCATCTAAGAAATGCGACGGGATGGGCCGGACAAAAAAAGGATGAGAAACTGCGACATCTACCCATTGGATGCGGATTTGTTGTTGGAGGCAGACTTAGGCTAGATGTCTTGAGTTGTCTGCATGTAAACGAGCGGATCGTTGCAATCCGCATCAAGCCTAAATTTGCCAACGTTAGACTAATATGGGCGCACGCCACCGCAGAGGAGAAAGATGACCACACCAAATATGCCTTCTATGAGCTCTTGAACAAGAGTGACGAGGAATGCCCTAGCATGACATTAAAATTGTCTTTGGTGATTTAGCCTGCACGACACAAGCTCCGATAACAGATTCAGATTAACCGACTTCGTGCCGGGACGAAACATTGTCGCAGCTAGCACACGGTTCCCCCATCCCGATATTAACAAGGGGACTTTGAGAACTCCTGATCAATCAACCGTCAAACAGATTGAAAACATTGCGATGGACGCAAGGCCCTCCTCTAGTTAAAACCAAGGTACGGTTGCGGATATCCTGAATAACGCCAAGACAATCTATAGGTAATACTGTGAGAAATTTTAAAGTCAGGTGGGTACAATCGCCCTTTATCTCTTATGTGGCGCTGCATAGGAAGACTAGAGCTCGTGCGCAGAAGATGAGAGACGAACACCGGATTCTCTGGAGGAAAACAAGAGCATGAGAAGCTCGCGGTCGAGAAAAAGATGCTTCTCCATGAATGAGACTACGAAGTTTTACCAAAAGGTAAAGAAAACATGCCAGGGACACAAACCGCGAACCGAGGCCTGTAGACACGAACAAACATCGTGGTAGAATCGCAATCGATGCTGAGGATTTAAAAACGTCATTTCTATATACTGTATAACAGCTATGACGAAACAAAAATGAACCGTTCAACCTGGACGATGTAGACCAACAACTCCGTCCACCCGAACTGGATGAAGTGAAGATAGCAATATCTAAGCTGAAGTCCAATAAAGGTGCTGGAGCAGACGGCCTGACTGCCGAGCTCTTCAAAGCGGCAGACGAAGGATTGGTAAGGTGCATACACCAACTCATCTCTAAAATATGGTCGAATGAAAGTATGCCCGATGAATAGATTCTCAGCATTGTTTTTCCGATTCTAAAGAAAGGAGACCCTCTGAATTGCGTCCACTACAGAGACATCAGTCTTCTTAACAGCACTTACAAGAACTTATCTTGCCGTAGTATATATTAAGTGGACTAAATATTTTTTTGGACTATTTCGTGTTATTCTTATGAGTTAAGTATATTGTAGTAAAAAACTTGTATTTTTAATACTTTATTTACGTTTTGTGACTATTTTTTAGGTAAAGAAAATAAAAAAAAAAATAAAAAATATTCACTATCGGGCAAAATAAAGTGCAAAAGCAGCTGATTCATCTTGTTAAGTCCTGTAAGTTAAAAGCAAAGGGCATTTATGCCTCAATTGTTATGTCCTGACATTATACACATGTGTGTTCACAGTTTTGTAAAAAATAACTGTTAATTGTTTTTGTCTACTTGCTATCAGTTGTGGAAACAGCAGTTGTATCTAAGCCGCGACAAAATAAAGTGCATTGTGCGGTGTGCTGGAATACTTCCAAAAGTTTTCAAAATTTTCAGAACATATCTTTACAATCAACAAAAAACTAAAAGGTAGAAGCATCAAATTAAAATTTAGAATTTCATTTTCAGTCCTAAATTTTATTTTATTTGGTTAAGGCTTTGTTATGAAATCGCTAACACCTGATGTAAAGGAACTGCTGGTTTTGGACCGTCAAAGTGGATTGACATTCCATTAAATTGCAGAAAAATATGGACTATCAATTTTTGAAGCAAGGAAGAACTGCCTTAACTTTGAACAACGAGGAACAGTTGCCGGTTTTAAAAGTTCTTGCGGAAGCAACCGGAAGTCTACTGCAACTGTTGAAAGGAGAATTAAAATTGAGGCCAGGAAAAACCCGCTATCTTCGGCCAGGAATATCAAGAATTGAATATCACACACACTACAAAGGCGACTCTAGGAAAGCGGCATAAAAAACTTTTTTGCGAAGAAAAAGCCTATTCTTCTTTCTTAACGCCTCGCCTTCGCAAGAAAGTTTTTACTAAAGCCGCCAACATTCTGGCAAAATGTAATTTGGTCCGACGAGCTCAAATTTGAATTGAAAAACCCTAAAACAAGAAAGCGAGTTTGTTGCAGACCATCCGAAAGGCTAAGCCAAAAGTGCATTCAAAAAACCGTGAAACACGGAGGAGGGTCGGTAATGGTCTGGGGATGTCTCTCCTTTAGCAGCGTTGGAAATCTTGTCAAAATCGACGCCAAAATGACGGTTCCAACATTGTTAGGGAAAATTTAGCTTCTTCTCCCTCTAAAATGTCTTTGGGAAGTTATATTTTCCAACAAGATAACGACCCAAAGCATACGAGCAAAGTCGCTAAAGAGTTTTTTACCCAAAATTATGTTGACGTATTGGAATGGCCACCTCAGTCCCCAGACCTGAACCCAATTAAGCACCTGTGGTCCATTTTGGATGACAGAATTCTACTGGATAAACGTCGGAATTTAACATCTTTCTGGGAAAGTCTTCAGAATGAATGGGAGAAAATTCCAGGGGACATGTTAAAAAATCTGGTGTCCAGCATGCCCAAGCGTCTTACGGCAGTGATACAAATAAAGGAAGAGCCACTAGTTATTAAGTTTTTTTTCATTTCTGAAGCTGAATTTTGAGAATTTGTTTTGTTTTTGTTACTTTTTTTTGAATTTGCACTTTATTTTGTCCTCTTGCATGAACTTTCTTTTTTGTTAATATCGCTGTATCATGAATTTTGTAAATAATGTAAATAGTTCAACAGTTATGAATATAACATTTTGAAAAAAAAAAATAAAAATAAAAAAATCAGCGTTGTAACGCTTTTACAACTAAGAAATGTTTCTGAGTTTGCTTTTGCACTTCATTTTGTCCGACAGTGTATATTTCATTGATATTTTTTTATTAATTATTTATATATTCTTTGTAAATTGTTTATAACTCATTCATTATCATTACTCTTGTTATGGAATGAGTCTTCAGATTCGAAAATTTTAGAAGATTCTGTAATTGAATTCAGGAATGAATTCATTTCAGAGGAGGTGATGGGATAGTAGGGCCAGCTAACAAGGCCATAACTTCCGCTGAAATATTGGCTGTTGGTTTCTTCGGTACTTCTCCAAACTATTTAACAATGGATCCGAAGTAATGAGTAGCATGGCCTATAAATCTTTGTTAGCAGTAATGCGACTGGTTTTTCTCGTACGCCTTTCCCTGAACCTCCGGCAATCCTTATTTCTGGCCTCCTGAGCTTCTTCTGAAAGTTGGCCAATAGGAAGGCAGCAATCTCTTATTATATCCACGCTATGACATCATATTTTATGAACCGTAACGGGCACGTTATACCATGGATACAGATCCAAATAAAGAACTCGCGTTTCTTCAGCATATTTTTCAATCTGGGTGATGTTGATTTGGTACCCACTAGACATAGCCCGTAAAATGACACCAAAGCGTTCTATTAATTTTTGCTCAATACCAGTTATAGAGGCACTTTTAACAGGTCCCTTAAAAAATTTGCGAGCTGTGTTACCGTCATTTGTCGTTTCGGGATGTCTACTAGTAGACCCAATACATTTTTAAAACGTGTTTGTATACTTCGTTTTGTATTCTCTTGCACTGCCTTATTTTCTCCTTTAGCTTGCCATGTTTTAAAACTTAATCTATAACTTATATGAAGTGAGCACTCAACAATTTTCATCCAGGCATGAAGTGTAAATATCCCAAAGGCGTAAGTATTACGGTCTGGTTGCCTAAATATATGAGGGAAATTCATATCTTTGGGTGTAGCGTTACAAATGTAGCAGCGTTGACTAGATTTGGTCTCTGTCAAAGAATTGCAGACCTTACCATCAATCATAGTCAAGTGAAACTCATATTTTACAACAACTTGTCGTTCTGTAGGATTAATGTGTATTGGAATAATGGAATATTTCTGAGTTTGTACATTAGCACACGCATTGCGCGTAAGCTCAACTGTTTCTTTAGAAAATAACAGTTTGATTGGTCTGCAGTAGCGAGTAGAAGAGGGCCTTGGATTTTTTCAAATAATTGTGCCGTATTTGGTAATTAAAGTTAGAGCGACAAATGCTACCATAAACAAATACTCGTCAGCGACATCAGTCCGATTAAACTTCTGCTTTTACTGACTATGGCCCGAACTGCCATCGCAGCTCCACTTACATTTTAATTTTAATGAATTAAAATCAGTTCTATCCAAAACATCCTTCTGAACTTCGCATAAACTATTAGTTGTTAAGTCTATTAAGAATTGTAAATTTATCACAGCACTGACCTCCGTAACCTCAATACCGCTTTCATTGGTCTGGCATGCTACTTTGGCTTTTGCTTAGTCATGGTAGGATGGTTAAATATGATTACTGATTCTTTCTGTCTGTTTTCTTATCAACTTGTATGAATGAACTGTCATTTTACAGTCAACATATTGTGCTAATGTTTCTAAAGCAGTGAATTGGCGTTGTTCCGGATTTTTCTTTCTTTTATTAGTTACAAAGGTAGCTATATCGCTTCAAACTTCATTCATGATACGAGCAATAGATCCTTGTCCTGATAGTCGCTTGGTTTGTTCAGCCGCAAACAAGATTTCGAATTCTGAATGAGAAGATAATATTATTTTTTGGATGCGGCGTTTTTGTCTTCACAAAAGCCGCACTAAAAGTCAATAAAAGCGTACCAGTAACACGCTAAGTGGACATCTTCGTTAATTTCCAAAGAATATTCCTTAGCCTTGTACAATTGAAAATTTTCTTTTATCCAAGAGCTGTTGATTTTCAAAAAGCGATCTAGCCATCTACCAGCACTATTCCACTTTATCTTCATCTTTGAAGAAAGCCTGGAAACGTTTCTGCGCATTTCATTTTTTTTCAAATTCAGTTCACTCTATATTCAATATTGAATATATTTTTTCGACTATTTCATCAACAACATTATTTTTCGAAACGGCTTTCCAAATTTTAATTTTATGCAATTCGGTTGCCCTATAAGAAAAGGCATTACTTTTTTTGCACACTCTGATTTTTGCACAGTTTATAACTAAGAAGTCAAGCTTTATATTAGAAAAAAATTGACCCAGGGCAAGGTGGGGCTCATAGTTAAAAGTCTATGCAAAAAAAAAAATGGTTCAAAAAAACGTTACAACTTTATAATTAAAAATCTTTTTAAAAAGACAGGTAAATTGACTTCCAAAACTTATTAAAATTATCTACTTACTCTGATTATTTGAATCCATAACAATTTAGTTTGATTTTCCACACAAAAGGATTAAAAATGAATTAAACTTAGCTGATCTCTAATTGTGCACTTAACGTTTGATTTAAAACATTCCACTTTGACTTGCTGTAAAATCATTTCCACGTGTTTAAACAAGGAGGAAATATTGTTTACTTACCAATCAGTTATCCGTTATCAAAACTGCATTAACAAATACTCTCAATTTTGTTATTTATTTTTTTTAATTTTGTCCACACTGAAATGGAACAGTGTGCATCTGTGAAAGATGACGATGGACAATGCAGGCTCCTCCATCAAGGTCGGTAAACATCTCACCGATACCTTTGATGTTAAAAAGGATTTACACAAGGCAGTGCGATGTCATGCGACAGCATCCAGTCGGTCAAGTTACTAGCATACGCCGATGATATTGACATAATTGGAAGAAAATAGCATGATGTCAGTGGCGCCTTTCAAGTATTAAGATGGTAGTAGCGAAAATAGGTTAAGGGGTCAATGAGGGCAAAACCAAGTATTTTATATACTGTCAAGCAATAAGGACACTGAACACCGACGTCTCGAACAAAACGTAATTTTCGACAGGCTCAACTTTGAGGTAGTTAAGGACTTTGTCTACCTATGCTCCGCTATTAGTTCAGATAACGACACCAGCGCTGAGAACAAACGAACTTCTTGCCAATCGGTAATTGACAACTAAAGCTCTCTCAGAAGAAGAAGTTACAGAAGTTACCCTATATACGACCTTCATAATCCCAGTCCTGTTCTATGGCACAGAGGCATGGATATTATCAAAAACGGATGACGGTGCTCTTGGTTTGTTTGAGAGAAGAATTCTTCGAGTGATCTTCGGTCCCGTCTGCATCTACTGTGAGTGAAGGAGGAGATACAACGACAAACTCTACGGACTGTACAGCGACATCGACCCTGCCAGAGGAGTGAAGAACCAACGACTGAGATGGATTGATGGACACCAACGCTCCGGTCAGAAAAGTCTTCGAATCCGCCTCCGAGAGACAGCACAGTAGAGGAAGAATGATACTCAGTTGACGCACGCAAAAGGAAGGGGACCTCAGCAAACTTAGCGTGCGAAACTGTAGGCAGCTAGCAATAGATCGAGCTAGCTGAAGACCCTTCCTGACTGAGGCCCAGGTCTACCCCGGACTGTAGCGCCACCTAAAATAAAGTTAATACGTTGAGCTCTACATTCTCTTCAATGTCTCTCTTGAAGTTAGTAGAAATACTAACCAGTTAGTCTCACTTTTTTAATTTGTTTTCAATTAGATTTTCACTCACGGTCAAAATGACTGGAGAATGATCAGCAAAAAGGTTAAGGCTTTTATCATATATTATGAAACTGTTAGATATGCCTTTTGAAGCGAAGAAACCGATAAGATCGGGTTAGTTGGCCAGTATTGGTTTGCTCGTCCAATGAAAGTCACAATTGTTTTAACTGCAGTGACTGAGTGCAGGCAGCAAAACGATACCACCTGAACGGGCGAGGTGGAGATCCCGCACTATTTTATTATTATTAGTTTTTTTCTTATTGCTTCGTACTACAAACACACGCGGTGATTTATGGTGTTAAGATTGATCCATTTTAAGTTCCAATTTTCGATGACTTGAGCATTACGAGTGGTGTTTGACCAATGACTCGAGGAATGTTGGTTTCCAATTCCTTAATCGTAGCCGGCTTATTTATGTGGACTTTTGGACTTTACCGCAAGCCGCAAGGGAAAACGTCAAGAGGTGTGATGTCACATTTTCTACGAGGTCACTACTTATCGCTCTCCCAATACACATAGTCTCACGTGCTGAGCCCACTTGTTGAAACCGAATGTTATCAACACCAAGGGCTTCAGTTTCAGGTACCAAATGATGACGTTATCATGGCGCTATAACGGGCAACAGCCTCAGTTTTGAAGTCATATGGACCGATGATTCCAACAGAACATAAATCATAGCAAACTACTTTTTTGTCTGGATGAATTTTAACCATTAACTTTATCTGTCACACCAAATAATAACCTGAACGAGCAAGGATGCACAAAAGCCTAAGAAATATTCTAGGTAAAAAAATTATTGTTATAACCTTATTTTATTTCTATTCATATGACAGTAAATCAAACAAACACTTCGCGCGTAAAACAAAGAAAATTCGTTTTATTAAAAACAAAAACTTCCAGTTTATGTTTGACGGCAACGATTACCACCTCAAATACAACCATTTTGCTATGGACGTAGACATTAAGTCAGATTAGGGCCATATTGCTGATTAAAATGTCGGTCGAATACAATAGGTTTTCGTCAAGCTTTTCAAGGGCCCAACGACTGAAACTGAAAAGATTCGGGAGGTCGGGCTATTTCAGTTTTTGTACAAATTGAATTTTGAACGAGTGCGCTTTTAAACGAAAATCTTCACGTAAAATACGTCAAGTTGTTCCATACGATGAATCACGCTGTTGAAAATGTTGCCGAATCGATTTATTATGGTCATCGCGTACACTTTTCACTCCAGCAATGTATTTTCTTCACTTTCGATTTGGTCGCGTGTTATCCAAAAATTAAAATTAGGTTTAGAATTTCAGGATGTTATAGCAAATTGTGCATTCGGTAGGCGATTATGTTGACCATAAGTTGCTTGAAGCATACGAAAGACATTCATCGTACAACGCTAATTTTCTTTATATATCTTAATAATTTGTAGACACTATGCCGAGCTTAGTCTTTCCACGATGGAATATCAAACTTAAAACGAACTTACATAGATGGCAAACTCTACTATAACATTTTTAAGCCATAGCCTTTTTTACAAATACACTGTAAGTGAGTCACCAACATTTATGCAAGCCTGTCGACTGCTGGAATCGTTGCAATTTGTATGTTCAGTTCACTATGCGTGTGTAATGCTCGTAGAATGACTTTTTCGTGTAAAATGTGAAGGGAATTCACATTGCTTACAATTCAGACAAACAGGGTCACACTGATAGAACCCATCTGTGGAAACCGATTTTTGGAACAAAAATTTGAAAAATTTACCATCTGTGCTAGTTCATTTATGCGGTACCCAGCAGCTCAATATATTTCACCTACATTTCAGCCTTTCCAAAAACTGCTCTACACTGTTTCCCCCTATCCTACTGACATTGATTGTGATACGTGAGAATTGTAATAAAGTGAATTCCCCTCACATTCTACACAAGAACTTCATCCATATTTCAGGTACATAGTGCATTTTACGTATGAATTGCACTAATTCTAACAAATTCTGGCAGTTACAGGCTGAAACTAATGTTGGCAATTCACTTACATTGTGTTTGTGAAAATGTCCAGCGATCGAAAATTACCATCTATGCTAGTTCATTTATGATTAATTACTTACCCTTCTCGCAACAACACCAATAGGAAAAATATAGAAAATCATCTTTGCGCTGTCACCGAATTGTTGGCGATTAAAAGAATACTTATCGCGTTTTCCAATGGACCGAGAATGTCTTACTACGAGTATTTGAGCGTCTTCTACAAATAAGAACTTTGAGTTTCTTCATCATGAAACCCATTTGCTGTTCGAAGCTGTTGACTTTCTGTTCCCGCACAATGTTAATATAGTGTGTCTGGAGTACTTAAATGTAGTAGAATTCTGCCGATCAGATGACTTCGTCATACTCCACATAAGGTCATTACAGATTTCAACAGCACAGAATATAACATAATGCAATAATCGCTTAATCTGAAACGCTACCTATGTTTCAATTTCACTTATACAATAGCGGAATAATGGAATCTTTTTAACAACTAATAATGAAGTCCCCGGAAATATGGAAAGATTTGTGAAAAGTACAGAATGTTCTCGTAATATAGCAGCGAGTAAAAATCCATTGTGGCGATATTCAAACAACCGCCGGGAATGACAATCAGACGCCTTGAGAGCATCATTGACAGATTGAAACGGAGAATTTAAAAAATTCATCTTTTCTTCTTGTGTGTAAAACCGCCATCATTGTCTCATGATTTTTATCTGTCCTGTTTTTGTAACTGTTATATGAGTTTAAATAAATTAACGAAAAAAATATTTTCCAACTGTAAATTTTGTCTTTTTATTTGAGTTTTCAAGTAATACATTGACCGGTTATGGTCGGACAAAGATGAAATCAGTTCTGCAAATAAATCTTCAAAGGAAAGGAAAATCAGGAACGATAGAAAGAAACCTAACCTAACCAGAAGAGTGAAGATCCAAAACTGAGATGGCTGGGTCGTGTAGGGCGTATTGATACCAATGCCCCGGTCCGAAAAGTCTTCGAATCCGCTCCCGAGAGACAGCGAGGTAGATGAAGGCCAAGACTCAGAAATGTCAAGTGCAACGATATTTCTTTCGCCAGATTGACGTAGACTTTGGTTCCACTTTTCGGTGAGGTATGCCATCAAATCACCAATGGACCTGTTGCTACGAAAACCGTACTGCCGGTCATTAAGAAGTTTTCGTGTTTCGAGATATTTCATGAGCTGACGATTTATGAGCGTTTCCATGACCTTGGAAAGAAGGGACGTAGGTGCAATGGGTCTGTAAGAGGAGAGAGAAGAAGATTCGCCTTTTTTAGGGATGGGCTGGACAAATGCTGTTTTCCATCTGTTCGGAAACTACTCTTTAGGAGTAGTATTGATGGAACAGCTAACGCAGTGATTTTGCCAGCGTAGAAGAACAACTCTTCAAAAGAAGGGAGACATACCATCTGGCTTGCGGACTTCTCGATATTAAGATCTTTAAGTACTCTTGTCACTGCACGAATGCGAAAGTGGATCCGTCCTATTGAAGATTCGACGCACTCAAATGTAGGCGGAGACAAAGCACAATCCTCTTTACAGCTCGAGTCATACCACGCCTTTTCCTTTGGTCTTATACTCTTTATCAGGCGAGGGATAAAGATCTCATTCCAAAGAGAATAGTGTCTGTGATCATATCAGCAGCGGCATCCACGTAGTTATCGAGGAAACATAACGACCATTTAAAAATCCTAAAGAAGGTGTTAAGTCTGCTCCAACTGGCTTTCTCGTATTGCCATACTGTTGTCTTAGGAATTTTTTCTCTAACTGTGTGATAAATGTATGAAAATTTAGCTGATATGACACAATAGACCGACACATCAACAGTGTACTTATCAGGGTGAGAGGTTAAAAAGTCCAGGGTGTTGGCGGTATGACTATCAACGTCTGGGATTCCCGTGGGCACTGGGTCAAGTTGTTCTTCGCAGCGAAGATCTCAACAAACCGTCCTTCGGATGTTTGCTGTCCAGAATGTCGAAGCCACCCAAAATTTTGTATATTGAAATCGCCCGTAATAACGATTTCAGTATGAGGATACAGGGATACAATTCTTTGTATGGAGTCAGACAGCGCATCAAATTCGTTGAAGGTTGAATTGCTGTCTAGTTTGGGGCTTCTGTACATAAAGCAGTAGTGGATAATTTGCTTACGGAGATGCAATTTTAACCACATGAAATTGAATTCCGGATTGGAACAAGGACTGCATTGTGGTGGAGTTTGGTAAGCTACATCACTACGCACGTAGATGGCGAGGCCGCGGTGAGAGAAGAATAATTGCACTAGATCGTAGCCAGGTAGCTTCAGATCAGTGATCTGAGAGGTGTGGGCGGGGGTCTGCCTGTGTTTCACTTAGTGCCAAAACAGCTGGCCTGTATTTGCAGACCTGGATGTAAGCAGAAAAATGATTACTTTTTGGCCCTCTTATGTTGGCCACATCCACTCTAAATTCCCTGGTCATAACAACAAACAAACAAAAACACTGACGATACTAAGCAAGGCCGTGAAGTGAAAATGTTTAATCATTGATTTACCGAATCGAATTGTTATGTTATGTTATGCCCTTACAGCAATACGAAACAGTACACCAACAAAATTCCTACACACAGCCCGCTATACATCAGTTGTTACATACACTCAGTCATTTACCGTGCCGTATGTAAATACAGCAACTGCAGTGACTGGGTGCAGGCAACAGTACAATACCATCTCGAGCGGGGGAGTTGGGGAACCTGCACTGTGTAATTTTTTATTAATATCTCCTGCCTCGCACTATACACACACGCGGTAATGTATCGAGTAGAGTAAAAGCGGCGGTGTTTTCGGTTTTGTGTTATTTCAAGCTGCAATATGGTTAATCAAGTTGGGGTGGAACATACTACAGTACTCTTGTGCTTCTTATTTTAGCACAAAGGCATATTATTATGATTATTTGCAAACAAATAGATTAACCACTATTTCATCGTCTTCGTGTACTGCCTTTAAGGCATCTATATGTTTATAAAGTTCTCAAAGTATTCTTTCTGCGAAACGGTTATTCACTAAAAAGCTCAGTCAAATGTAATTGACTATACTCTATCCGACATTAATTGGCAGTATACGTCTTATTGGGAAGCTTTTTAAAAATAAGTAGCATCCCATATTTTTGCACCATACTTAATTGAAAGAAACCCCTATAAAAAGTGTTAACTCGCCTGTGCATTTCCAATTGCATCTGACATAAATCCAACACGTCTTACTTAACGCACATCTAAGTGTGCACTGATTGACTGTTGCCTGTAGCCAAAAAATACCTATAACAAGAAGGATCACTCCTCTTGAGGCTAAAAAAAACCACCCGTCGTACAAAAAACAACGACAACGTCTCATTAGATCAAACAGCGCAGATCTATTGTATTGCTTCCAATTCCAAATCCTATTTAATTTTGCCTGAGTAAGAATGCATACGATAATCTGCCCGTCATTCTTTTCTTATGTAAATTTAAATACACCCTGAATCATTTTTACGAGTAATTTTTCTCCCGCCCCAGACTGCAAAACGCTGTGTAATGCATACGGACAAAGTGGAAACAGACGGGTTTCTCTCCTTTTGTTTTTGCGTTCGTGATTGGCTAACCCCAAGACTTTTTACTATTAGTAAATGCGTGTAAACGTTTAACATAGTATTGAATTTGATTACTGAGTGTTCCGAGAAGACTAATTTACTTTTTAAAAAGTTTTTTTAAACGAAAAAGTCTGGAAAAATATTTAGTATAATGAATTTATTTTATTATTTTTATATTTAAATCAATCCTTTTTAATCATGCATGCCGCTAGGAACGACATTTTATTATTTTGCTTTTGAAAATTATGATTACCAGAGGTATAGTTTTGGATGAAAAAAAACATCTTGCATTACTCCTGGGTCTTAAAATAAGAGATGTCATTCAACCCTTTATCATTTTCGTTAGGCAGGTATGTTTTTTATAAAAAAAAAAATGCTGGTCATTTTATGACAGCAATAAATAAAATGATATTTCTTGGTTTTATGAATTGAGTGATGTCTTAAATAATATGGGTTTTCCAAAAACCCCTAAATTAAGAGTAAATGTTTTTTATTTTATTAAGATTTGATGATATACTCGTAAAAAAACAGTATACGAGTATATATTTTGACAATTCAGTCACGCTATTCAACAATGGCTATGAATTGCAATTAGCTGACGAAGAAGGCGCTTGTTTAACTTTCATCGACTTCAAGCAATATGATAATGCACATTTAAACAGACCACCAAGGTTATTTATGGAGACTCTTGAGCAATTGGAAAATAAATTGTCTGCCAATTTCATAACGAGCTGTAGCATCGAAGCAAAATTGTACGAGTTATTGAAATCAGAATTTATTTACGAATGTTGTGCCAGATAGGGTAAAAAATATTTAATAACTTTGTTTATGAGGGTGAGAATATACTTTTTAATTAAGAAGTATAACAAAGATGTTAAAATATTTGATAATAAAAATAAACTTTTTAGCATTGCACATTTATGAAAAAAAAAGTATTATTTTTTTTCACAAACACCCTGTTGCAATATTTCAGATTCCAAGATGCGCTTAACCCTGTTTTGTATCCTTTTCTTAATTATTGGCGTGTGTTTCTATCGACTTCTAACATACACACAAATGATAACTGTGGCAAGGTCACAAAAAGATAAGGAAAATATTGCGCAGTGAACCTACTGTCTGATCTACAATATACTCGTATACTGTGATTCAGAGCAAAGAATATCTATAACAAGAAGGATCACTCCCCCTGAGGCCGGAAAAATCCACCCGCCGTACAATAAACCAACAACAATGTATACTTAGATCAAATAGCGCAGATCTATTGCTTTGTTGCAAATTCCAAATCCCATTTAATTTTGCCTGAGTAAGAATGCATACGACTGCAAAACGCTGTGTAATGCACACGGACAAAGTGGAAACAGACTGGTCTTTTCTCCTTTTGTTTATGCATTCGTGATTGGCTAACCCCAAAACTTTTTACTGTGAGTTCTTTTCTCCCTTGGATCTTGCACTTATTTTTAAAGAATTTTTGTAACTTTTTTAAAATTAAATAAATAAAAAAAAAAAAAAATAATTCAAATGTGAGTATTTTTATAAAAAAACACGAAGTTAATGGAAATAAAACAATAATTTGAATTTAGGGTAAAATAAGCGACGAATACAATACATCCAGTTCCAAAATATTTGGAATAGAAGAGCTTCCTACAGTTGGCTTTAGCTTCTATTTCCGTTAAGAGTTCTCTGAATGCTAATTTTGACAAACGGAAATATTTGACAAAACTGCAGAGGATAAATTGTAGTCGTGTATGTATGTATGTGATTTTCCGAACGAAATACCTACACTTTTTCCTCCAATTCTAACGAGTTGAAGGCATTTCTTATCCGTTTTCTTTATCTGGCCATTAAATTCTCCACAATTGTTTTCACTGGGGTAACAGACAAGCCGGTCAATTTCACTGAATCCATCAGTTGGGAGATGCTCACTTTGCAAGGCAGAAGTCGATAGCAAAGGTCGACGGTCTCAGGACATTCATTCAAGTCTCGCTGGCAAACCAATGCAATAAAAGTCTCCTGGTACAGTGGGATAGGATTAATTGTGTATAAAAAAGGGATTTGGTTTTTGTCTTAAAATTCCATCGGTCGAAAACTATTGCAGTTGACGGTCGTCCAACTCAAATTAGAGTTACACTAGAGAAACTTCAGAACCAGTGGAGCAAATGGACTTGATGCTTTTAACAATAAGGAACGCGAGCTAGATATATTCTCCCTAGACGTCGACGAAAAAAATCAAATGGACGGACAAGAGAAAAGCATAAATACTATATGGCTTTAGTACAGGCTATTACAAAACTATTCCGGAGAAAACCACATACAAAAGTTTCGTAAGGGATTTTTCTGGTATTGCAAACAGCCTGCATCAATCTACGAAAAAAGGCAAAAAAATTAGGTGGTCTGGGAGCGTAGAAAAGCATTTCAAGAAATCAAGCAGCAGTTGTACTATGTTTTAGAAAGTTCTCAAAAGAAAGCAGGGATTATAATTAGTTGCGTCTAACAGAGGTAAAATCAGTTCAACCTATAAAGTTGAATTTGAAAATTGTGCTAGATGTTGAAGATCTGACTACAGAAAGGCCTCCACAGTATGACGTGCCAAAGTAAAAATACATTTAAATACATAAAATAAAAGTACGGTATTAAACACAAAGTGTGGCGTTGTCCAAACCTTCCTCTTTAAAATATTTTAGTCTTGCAAAGTTACCCAGACACGAATAGAGATGCATAGAGTTGTCTCGCATTCATATATCCAACGTTATATCCCACTTACGGTTTACCATTGTGTTCTCTTCGTGACGTGTACGGAGCTGATTGCATGTGCACGAACTAATTTGCTGCCATGCAACAGAACGTTAAACATTACCTTACCAATACGTTGATTTGTTTTTCCTGGTTTCCACTAAAAGTTGTTTTTACTGGAATATACACTTAACCAAGCCTTCATAGTTAATTGATAGCGGCTTAGTTCCAAATTTCTAATTAAATTGTTCTGCCATGGTTGCTCGACTTTTATTTGTAGTCACATCGTGGTTATGGTGAGCATCATTTGATTTCGGCTTGATGAGATCTAAGCTTATGCTAATGTTTCTGCCAAACAAGATTTCAGCTGGTGACTATGAATTCGGCATGTTTCGGTTTGCAGCTTCTCAATATGATTGAAGAAACATTTGAAGATTTTGACTGATTGTTCCTTATGTATATAATTTTCGAAATTAACTGTTGAAGGTGTCTACGAACCGTTAAGCCTGTCCATTAGACATCGAATGATACGGATTGGAGCAGAGATGTTCGATATCGTTCTCTACAGTGTACTGTTGACATTGTGAACTCTTAAATTCAGTGCTGTTTTCGTTGCTGTTTAGTTTTGACGGATTTCGTTGCAACTATTTCCATAATTGTTGCGATTTTAAACGAGAGTTTTAATAATGTTAGGTTTATTTCCCGGCAACTGTGAAAGTTGCTCAGAATCAAAAATAAATTGTGGAATACACACTTATTCTCCGGTGGGTTCGTCTGACCTCCGGTCACTGCTTTAAGAGGAAGCTAAACCTGGGTAAACAACAAGAGAAAGAAGTAGTTGAGCGCCACGTGATTTTTCGAGGAATCACGAAACCTACACGGCAAGGAATGAATAATAAAACGAGTACCTATCGCAAAAGAAAACGAAAATACTTCCCCAAGGAAAAACAAAACACCGAAAAAAAATTAAAAGAAAGCGGGGTTTTCAATAACGTTATAACCACGATTAACTAAATGAAAAATTAAATTAAAGGGTCGCGTGTCTCTTCTACTTCTCGAGATTGTTTCGCACGCGCGGCCTACCGATGCCTTACGTGTCAACTTTAAAAAAACGATTCCCTGAACTGCACTGCACTTTTCACAATACTTATCTTTCCCATCTCCTGGCGGTTCTGCGCCTTCCCTCTCCTTCCTGCTATTCCTTTTCCTATCCAGATCCTGTTTCTCACTCCTTATCCTCCTTTTCCCTTCTGTGCTATTTAACCTAACCTAACCAAAGGAAAAATATTACTTTTCGCAATCCAATAAATTTTGACCGATTCGACCAAAGCGCCTTTCACATCTTTCTTATTCCACAAACCCCGCCAGACACACCAATTGTCACTCACACATACATTTGACTCTAGCGGACCCAACAACGGGGTTTCCAGCTACACGACTAGCAGACTTTGCTATTGTGTGCTTCCGTGTCCAACTAGGCCTCTCACACATTCCAATTGTTGGAAAGTTGTGTGGGTATAATCCTAACCTGATTATGCCCCGATCTGGCCATTCTCTAGACCTCCGCCCGAACAAAGCTAAGTACAAGTGCATGTGTGCCACTTTACCCCGCGGGTCCCTACCGACTCCGTTGGATCGGCGTTCAGATTTGGGGGGAATGGGGACTGACCAATAGCGGGTCATTCCTTACATAATGTATTCGTTTTGTTATTTTTGTTTGGTTGTCTTATGTTGTGCCTTATGCCTTTCTACCAGCCCCGCCCAGTATTTATTGTTATTGTTATAGGTTATGTTTGTATTATTGTTGTGGTTTGTTGTTATTATTGTTGTTATTATTTATATTTATGTTTTCCTTCGTTGGAGGCTATCTCATAACTAAGCCGTCTACAGCCTCTGCTGCTCCCTTGGTGCTCCATCGGTTGGAACCGAACTTTGAAAGTTGATGCGTCGTGTGGATGTGTCTTATTATCTTGGCCGTCCGCCTGCACACCACCGTCGCTCCTCCGTTGCTCCCTAGTTGGAATATGGCAATAAAAGACATCGTCATCTCTTCACCCATTGAGCTTGGCTTGCTAGCTCCCTAGCTACCTGCATACACATCGAGTGCGTGATGTGATGCTGGTATTTGTGACCACATCGGTTACGAGATGTGGTAATCCTTAAGCCTTTGTTTCGCTTGGCTTTCGTTGGGATGTAGGATTCAGGGATCGCCCTCCCCCACCCGTCATCATCGTGTTGGTGTTTTAGGCTAGAAAGGACCATCCGTCCCCACCTCCCGCCATCGGAGGTTGTAGGCTTTTGCAGACTTGTTTGTTGCCGCCGCCAATTTCCTCTCTCGTTCCCTAAACTCCTTTTCCATACTATCCGTAATTAAATCCCTACCTATAGTACCTGTTGTCTCACTACCTGGTACTATGTGCCTACTACCTATCGGACTGCCCTCGCTACCAATTCTACTCTGGAGATAATCCCTCGAGGCAAAATTAACGTAATATGGGGATACCCCCAGCACCTCGTGTTGGGCTGTGCGAATCGCGCACCCTTCGCCAACTGCGAATCCCAACCTCGGTGGTTCACAGAGACATACGCTTTGAGCGTTGTCTTAATAATCTGATTGATCCTATTCACAGGATTCGCCTGCGGATGGTAATGGGGCGTAAATCTAATATTTGACTCGTACGAGTCACAGAGTGCCTTAAGCTCCTTCTCCCTACACTGAGGACCGTTGTCACAGACGACAACTTTGGGTACGCTGAAAAGAATTTAGGTAAATACGTTTTCCTCTAGTTCCCTACAAACTGCTTTCGCAGTTGTCGAACGTAGAAACAATAAAAGGAAATTAGAAAAATAATCGACCACAGTTAGAATATAAGCGTAACCCCGAGTGGACTTGGGATGGTCTACCAGATCTACATAAACCATTTCCCAACACTTTAACACACCTACCCTCTCAACCATCAGACCAGCGGGTTGCTTTTTCACCGGCTTGACTTTTTGGCAAACTTTACAATTTCTAATATATTCTGTTACTTCTGACCGCATCTTCAGCCAGTAGTTCCTAGCTACTATTCTCGCAAACGTTTTGCGGACGCCTGTGTGACCCGTTATCATGGCAGGCTTGTAAAGTCCCTAATCTACCTTTCTTTACTACCTCTTGTTTCCACTCGTTATCGCTATCGTCATATACTACCAAGTTCCCAGGTTTCACAAACTTGAAGGGTTTGCCCCCCTCTACTCCCCAAAAGGGGTAGGCTAACGGGTTAGCTTCTACTGCAGCAATCATCTTCCTAATCCAAGTGTCCTGATCTGCTTCTGTGATCCCAGCCAACTCCGGGACTCCTCGTGAAAGCATGTCGGGAACTACATGATCCATGCCCTTCCGGTGGATTATCTGGAAATCAAATTGCTGCAACCTAGTCTCCTTTGAGGTTCCTTAAGATTGCTCAGCCACACCAGCGAATAATGATCAGTACGACCGTAAACCGTAACCCCTTCGATGTGCGGTCGTAACTTCTCAATCGCGCACAGGACAGCCAAGCATTCCTTCTCTGTGGTAGAGTAGTAGATAGCAAATAACCTTCTCTGCGTCATCAAACTCCTGACTTAATACGGCCCCTATTCCATAATTCGAGGTATCCGTCTGAACTAAAAACGGTCTATCGAAGTCTGGACAAGTCAAAATGGGCGCCATAACTAAACATTCCTTCGCCTTTCTAAAACTTTCCTCACACTCGCCCGTCCAAATACATTTCCTATTTTTCTTTAACAAGTCTGTTAAAGGCCTAAATAAAAAGCGGCGAAGTTTGGTATGAAACGTCTGTACCAAGAGACTGTCCCTATAAAAATCCTAATTTCCTTCTCACTATTGAGTGCGGGAATCCTAACCATAATATGTACTTTCACCTAAGATGCTGTCTAAAAATCTCTGCCACGTAGCAGGCGCAATGTGTAACCCGAAAGGCATTCACTTAAACTGGAACAGACCTCTTTTTTGTACCATGAAGGCTGTTAGTGGGCGCGATCTCTCCTCCATGGGGATCTGCCAGTAGGCCGATTTTGTCTAATGACGTCAAATATTTGGTGTCCAATGTCGTTGGCAATGGATAAGCATCCCTATCTGTAACGCTATTCAATTTTCTAAAGTCGACGCAGAACCTAAATGACCCATCATTCTTCTTGGGGACTATTGGAGATGCCCACGGACTGTTCGATTTCTCGATAACTCCCACTTCCAGCATCTCGTTTAGCTCCTTATCAATATATTTTTGCATCGCAGGCGACACAGGGTAATATTGTTGTATATGTTCTGCAGACGTCCTGATCTTCTGTTCTACCAAATGAGTACACCCCAATCCCTCGGGCATCGACTGACAAACACTGTCGACCAAAGCTTCCAACTGCCCAGCTTCGGCGACGTCCAGTTCTAAGATCTCGCGAATAGCGGTAATCGATGCAACCGACTGTTGGTGCGAGAAGCTCCATACTCGTGATCTTAAATCCGGGACAATTCCCGATAGTGCCCAAAAATCTGCATCAACGATCACGGTGTGTGATATCGCTGGGATAACGAGACATTCGATAAACACGGACCAACTTTGTACTTCAGTTAGTAGAGACACCACCCCCACTACCTTATGTTCTTTCCGTCCGCTTAAGCGACGGACCTAACTTCATTTTTTCCTAAACTAAGCCCTAGATCCTTAATAACTTTCCACCCCTCACCCCCTACTATAGTGCGAGAAGCGACTTAACATCCTTATTCCATATATACTAACTCCTACATATGGACGCCTATCCCTACCGTTTGCCTCCAAGCTAAAACCTAAGTGAACTACTGAGTTCCCCGACCTATCTCCAGCAGGCGACCTACTCCCTACTTGCACCGGCGCTCCCATCCTGCTGACCCGGAAGTCCGTTGCGCGTTTCGAGACATATTATTGCAACGTCGACATTGGTGCCGTGTCACTACTTGCGCCCCACACCCGTCACAGCCCCTAGGAGCAGAACACGCAGTCAATAAATGGCCCTTGCCATTAGAGTTAAAACACCAGATGGGTGCATGCGATTGGTTGTCCTCTCTGACAACCGAAAGCTGTGGTTGCTCCCCGTTAACGTAAGGCAAATCTGGCACCATCCAACGACGCGAGCTCGGATTGAGTGTCGGAGCAAACGTTTCCACGTAACCCGCACCGTTTCCACCTGTTACTCAATTTAACCAAATCTGTTACGTGAAAATCAATCAAGTCGCACTTGGCCAGGTTTTGCCACCTCGCAATCGGCAGGAGTTCGCTGTGTTCACCAGTGGTTTTCCCGCAACAAGGTTAACCCGACCGTGCTCTGGCAGAGGTGGAGGTGCAACAGGAGGTCCGCCAAGATCACCGTGGTCGGAGCCCGTAGGCTAGACGGGCGACTCGCAACGGGCTGCATCAGACAGGGCGTCTGAAAGTCATCGACGGGTGGGGACGAACTGTCCTTTTAGGCCAGACACCCCAACACGATAATGACGGGTGGGGGAGGACGATCCCCGGAACTTACACCCCAACGAAAACCAAGTTGTACAAAGGCTTGAGGAATCCCACATCTTGCCATCGATGTGGAGACAAGAAGCATCACATTTCGTAATCGATGTGGATGCTAACTTTGAAATGCCAAAGGGAGAAGAGTTGACGATCTCTTTTATAGCTACACCCCCGACGAGGGAGCTACGGAGGAGCGACGGTGGTATGCAGGCAGACGGCCAGTACAAGAAGACACATCCCAACGTCGTATCAACTTTCAAAGTCAGGCTCGATGGGTGAAGAACGACGACCCCTCTGAAGTCAGCACCCCACCGATGGAGCACCAAGGGAGCAGTAGAGGCTGTAGGCGGACGGCCAAGTTACGAGGCAGCCTCCAGCGAGGGAATATACAAACATAAACCAGAACAACAACAGTAACCACAAACAATAACAACAACCAGCGACAACAAATAATAATAATATAATAAAGAATGTCTAGACCGGGGTATAATCAGTTCGCGTTTGTTTTTGTGTTGCAAGTTTGAGTAGTTCGTTGGGGGAAAAATACCCGGGGATCAGCCATGAGAGAAACATTGCTTCTCGCAATTTTCAATTTACTTCCAATGTCTAGGGCAATAGCTAGGCATAGTTAGGATCCACAAACTCTCATAAACTCGCTCAATGGAGTTCCCAATTATCATTGGAAGCGGGAGAGAAATCAGTGACTGAGGGTACAATTGGAAACAATTGGAATGTATGAGAGGCCTAGTTGGACACGGGACCACACACTAGCAAAGTTTACTAGTCGTGTAGCTGGAAACCCCGGTTTTGGGTCCACTAGAGCTGAATGAATGTGTGTGTGAGTGGGTGTGAGAATGCGTGTGTGAGTCTGGCGGGAGCTTGTGGAAGGAAAAAAATATCTGGAAATCACTTTTGTGTGGACCAGCAATTAAAGAGGGTAGAACTGAGGTTTTTTTTTCTTTGTGCGCATAGTTGGTTGAAGTGCGAAAAGCAATTTTTCTTTTTTTGTTAAAGAGTAAAAGTAGATTTTTAAAATAGTCGCGAGTTTGTTGTCTTGGCGGGTTATACAGGAAAGTAAGGAGAAAGGAAAGGACGAGAAAAGAAGGGTATAGAGACAGGGGTAGCACGATAAGGAGGAAAACTGTGCCAGAAGGGGCATTAAACCGCCGGAAACAAAACAAAACAAAAGCTAAGTATAGTGCAGTGTAGAGTAGTGAATAGAATCGTTTTTTTTTCTATTGTGAAAAGTGAGACTCCTGTAGGCCGCGCGTGCGAGACAATCTCGAGAAGTAGACGAGACTCGTGACCCGTTAGTTGCCCCTTTTTTTATCGTTCGTTGTTTTTACTACACTCCATCGACGAGTGTACCGCTTACTTTACAAATAAATCGTCGTGCTCCATCGGAGCGGTTATAACGTGGTGAGAAATCCGGTGTCTTACTTTTTTTGTTGATGCTTTTCTTCGGGGGAGAATTTTCTTTTTTTCATAATTCGGGCTTTCAGCTTTTTATAGTACAAGGTTTCGTGATTCCAATAGAAAAATCACGCTACGCTCAACTTTTGTTTTGTCTGTATTTCCCAGGCTTAGCTGCTTCTTAAAGCGCTACCTGGAATTCGGACGTACCCACATCGGGAATAAGTAAAAATTCCCAGTATTTTTGATTCTTGGCAACGGTTGACAATTGCTGGGAATTAAACATAATAATATGTATGTATATAATTGAAATCAAAATTAAAAGAACACTGTCGCACAGTAATATAAATTTTTTAATTGTAATTGTTTGAAAGATATATCTATATATATAGATATATATGTATACGTATGTATGTATGTTTTAAAGGGAAAAATTATCATTTAAAAACGTGTATGTTCTGTGTATGGACATATATATATATATATGTGCTATATGTAAAACTATTTTTTTTTTACAAAATTGCACTTTGAAGTGGATGCAAAAAGTTTTGAACTCAAAAAAAATAAGAAACACAAAAAGATACCTACTTGGGGACCTGTTTTTGCCAGGTATAGGAATCCTACGGCTAGCTCCAACTGTTTTTGTCCCACATTTACTTCTTCTTTTTTTTCCTGGTTCCTCAATTTTCCTCTCGTTTCTACTTGTTGTTGCACTTGTTCTTGTTGCCACTTGCACTTTTTACTCTTCCTAGAAAAAACTCAAAAGGAACAAAACAAAAACTACTTCCCTAACACTTGGCGACCAATTGCCTTTACAACGAACTGAATATAAAATTCAAAAAAAAAAACCGAACGCAACTAAATGAAACGCCGAATGAAATCAAAATAAATAAAACCAAAAAAAAACGGCAAATAAAATTGAAAAAACCCCACGTTGGGCGCCAATTTTTAGGTTCAACTGTCAAAGTCGCCCAGAATAAAAATAACTTGTGGAATACACACTTATTCCACGGTGGGTTCGTTTGACCTCCAGGTAGCGCTTTAAGAGGCAACTTAACCTGGGAAAACAGCAACAGATAAACGAAGTTGAACGCCACGTGATTTTTCGAGGAATCACGAAACCTACAAGGGAGAGAACGAAAAAACAAGAGTACCGCAAAACAAAAAGAAAATACCTTTCCCAAGGAAAACGAAAGTACCCTCTGTTTCAGTTTCCTGTTTCCCTCTCCTTATCCTCATTTTCCCTTCTGTTCTCTAAAAAAAACACTTCGCGATTTTAATAAAACTACTCTATTTAAACTAACTTGAAACAAAGAAAAATTATTGCTTTTCGCAATCCAACAAATTTCGCACTATTTGAAGACCTCAGCTTGACCGATTCGATTTGCTGGTCGTCACCAAAGTGACTTCCAGATCTCCCGCCAGACACACCCGTTCTCACCCACACATACATTTGACTCTAGCGGACCCAACAACGGGGTTTTCAGCTACACGACTAGCAGACCTAGCTAGTGCGTACTCCCGTGCCCAACTAGGCTTCTCACACATTCCAATTGTTTCCAATTATACACACTCATACTAAACTCTTCAGTCACTGAGTTCGCTCACGCTTCTGGTGATAACAGGGAACTCCACTGAGCGAGTTTATGAGAGTTTATGGATCCTAGCTATGCCTAGCTATTTCCCTAGCCATTGGACTTTATTGGAAAATTCGAGAGGCACTGTTTCTCTTACTGATGATCTCCGGGTATTTTTTCCCTATCGCACTAAGCAAAATTGCAAACAAAACAAACGCGAAAGAGAAAGAAAATCTGATCGACGGTCGATGGAGTTTTGGGACGGAGGAGGAAGGTTGTGTGTTTATAATCCTAACCTGATTATGCCCCGATCTGGCCTCTCTCTAGACCGCCGCCCCGAACAAACTTAGTACAAGTGCATGTGTGCCACTTTAGCCCGCGGGTTCCTACCTACTCCGTTGGATCGGCGTTCAGATTTAGGGGGAATGGGGACTAACCAATAGCGGGTCATTCCTTACATAATATATACTCCAAGAAAAGACCGAAGTTTGATTACGTTTTTTGGTTCTGGAATATTTTTGGTAGCCAATATATGCTCAGAATCCGGATAAAGTCCATGCTGGTTGATAACGTACTCCAAATATTTCATTTCGTTGAAAAAAAAAAAGTTACATTTGTCGATCTTGACTTTGAATCCATACTCCTGGATGTGACATAGAACTTCATGTAAATTCCGATTGTGTTCCTCCAAATCAATATATGTCGTTATTCATGAGTCCCGCCAGCATTTGCTCCATAATTTCTTGAAGAATGTCTGGGAATGTTTTTAGTTCAAACCCCATTCCGTTATATTGAAAAAGACCCATTTGTTAATGGGCATATGCTTTGATTCTTCGCCGACTTCAATTTGTAAAAATGCATCTAATACGTCGATATAGCTGAAGAATTATGCATTGGCGAGTCTTGCAAAATAGCCTCAGGCAATGAAAGAGGATATTGGTGGCTTTCAAGTGCATTGTTGAGATCTGTACAAAAATCAGCACATATAGTATACTCGAGCTTCCAAATAATAACTTAGCGAAATTACATTGTTGTCTTGTAGTCGCTGCAACTCTGCTTCCACTCGTTTCTGGACTGCATAAGGGCATTACAACTACAACAATTTGTTTTGGTAGACCAACGACAAAATTTTCACTTCGCAGCCTCGCTTAGCATAGAATGGACATGGCAGATATTCGCGGGCTAAAAAGCAATCACTTTTCTCTCAGATCACTCTGATCTGAAACTACCTGGCTACGATCTACTGCCATTATTCTTTTCACATCGCGGTCTCGGCATCTACAAGCGTAGTGATGTAGCTTACCAAACTCCACCTCAACGTAGTCCTTATTCCAATCCGGAATTCAATTTCGTGTGGTTAAAATTCCATATCCGTAAGCAAATTATCCACTACTACTTTATTTACAGAAGCCCTAAAGTAGACAGCAATTAGACTTTTAACGAGTTTGATGTACTGTTTGACTCCATACAAAGAATTGTATCCCTGTATCCTCATACTGAAATCGTTATTACGGCCGATTTCAATGTACTCAATTCTGGTTGGCTTCGACATTTTGGACAGACAACACTCGAAGGACGGTGTGTTGAGATCTTCGCTGCAGAAATCAACTTGAACTAGCTTGTAAATGAGCCCACGCGGATTCCAGACGTTGATAGTCATACCGCCAACACCCTGGACTTGTTTCTAACCTCTCACCCTGATAAGTAGTTAACAGGACACTCCACTCAATTCACAATAATTTTCCCGCAGTTGTTGACCCCCGAATCGATCGGCGCATGTTTACTGATCCCAGCAAGTTCACACAGCAAATGACCAGCACCACGACCCGTGGTGCCAAAAATCCTGACAATGCGAATTTCCCATTATTACCGCAGTTATAAGTTAGCGATAAGTAGAATAAGTGGAGTTGTAATTCTGCATTACAGAAATAAAATTAATTTTTTTTAATAAAACTCGTGAATCGTAGTTTAACTGGCGCCCAAGCAGGGACCACGGCAGAGACCCAGGAAAAAGCCCCCCAGTAGTCCAGCTTCCACCTTAACAAAACGGTGTCTTAATAACAGACAGCCGATTCCGGGGAAATGCAGATACTCCTTTTGTAAGCTAGTTTTAAGATTTAAATTAAAACAAATTAACAAGTTAAGAATTATTTTTTTGCCGTTTTAAATCAAATAAAGTCAAAAATAACCAAAATTAATTAAAATAATTTGTAAATGCAAATTTCACTCGAGTAAGAATTCAGTTATAAGCTATTTCAAATCAGATAATTTTTTACATAGTGACACTTATTATCCTTATTCATTGCCCTGAATATCTTTGACCCTAATTTATCTATGTCTCGTAACGAAAACTTAGTACGACCACCCAGACTAACCATGAGCCGCGAAAACGAACCGCAAACTCAGGGATCGGTTGCAAATGACCAAGCCCAACAGATTAGACAGCTGGTAATAGATGTGATGAGCAGAGAATGCCCTCGTCTAATACAATCATTGCTCAACCCCTTGGCGGACAATATTACTGACTCTGACCAAATTATCAACGAAGATCAAGCTATTTAAACGATATGGACAAAATTCCGGATGCCGTGCGTTGCGTTAGAAAATTCTCAGGGCAACCAGGCGAATTTAGTTCATGGAGGAAGAGCGTCGAGCGTTTCCTTAAGGTGTATGAGTCACTTCAAGGTACAGCTAAATACTATGTAATCGTTACGGTCATTCGGAATAAGATAGTGGGACAAGCCAACGTGGCCTTAGAATCCTACAACACGCCCCTTAGCTGGGAGCGGATCTCGAAATGCCTGAAAGCGAGACCTCGGAACCCTAGAATATCAGGTGTCTGGTGCAAGGGAGCGAGTCGATCGAAGGATTTTATCAGACTGTCTATCATCAGCTTTCACTTACTCTCAACAAATGGATATAAGTACGGATGCCATGAACGTTATGGTAAGGACATATCGAGATAAAGCACAAGACACGTTCATACGTGGCCTTAAAGGCGACTTACCGAGACTCCTAGGCATGAGAGAGTCGACAGATCTTCCGCAAGCTCCTCACCTCTGCTTCAAACTACAAAATCTAAATTATCGCACACAATACGCGAATCAAAACAGCCAAACCGCTCGCGAGTTAGAACAAAACTTTCGTCCTCCCATACCTTCTTATAGAATAAACCAAACTCAACAATTCCCATCCTTCTCACCAACACTGCAATTCCAAACGTACCCGCCAAATCCACCACCAAGGCCACCAAACCCTAACCATCCTCAATATCAGCAAAACGCATTCCTTCACCCAAGATATCATATCCAGTCTCAACCATACCAACCTCAATGTAGTTCTAATCAACCAAACCAATACCAACAGCCAAAGCAACCCATGCAAAATCAACCCAACCCTTGGCAGTCTAGACCACAACAACCCGTAGAACCCATGGATATTTCCATGAGGACAAACGCGGTCAATTATCAAAATCATCCCAAATACGCACCAAAGTGACCGAATTACCTCCACAGGGAGCAGTTCCCAACAAGATCCAGAGAAACTTTCACGCAACTACATCCATATCCAACCCCACGATGGAAACAGCACACCACTATCAAGCGGTTGGAGAGGTAGACCTAAACCAGAACCAACCACTCCCAGAATATACGGAAACACATGACAATATAGCAAACTATAACGATATATGCAATTCACATTATCAAGAACCAGGCAATTTTACGCAACAATTGGAGCAAAGTCACCAAGACATTAATTTTTAAGGTCAATAAGGTCTTCACTCCCGTAATTCGAGTACAGAACGAAGAGCGGAACAACCTGATAGATACTGGCAGTAACGAGAATTACATTCAACCTGGTTGCGTCCAGTACTCCTTTGCAAATAAAACCCCATTTCTAGTTAACTCAGTGGGCGGTAATATCAAAATTACACTCCAAGCTACGAGTACATTGAATCTTTTCGGACCTCAGTATCCTCCCCTCAAATTCTTTATCCTACCCACACTAAAGGCTTTTCATGACATTATTGGCAACGACAGTCTAAAAAATATGCATGCAGTAATATACGCAGCCAAAAGCCATTTGATCTTACTCAACCATATTAAAATTCCAATCAAACAACTCCCCTCATAATCTGTGAATAAGATGACAATAAGAGAATCCTATTTAGATGAACCCCAAGTAACAGAGCTTCGCTACATGCTTCAAAAATATCCCCGTTTATTCTGATTCTAAACGCAATAACGATAGCCGACAGATATCCCATTCCGGATATCAACGAGGTATTGGCTAGCCTCGGAAAAAACAAATGGTTCACAGTCATAGAATTAAAAAGTGGATTTCACCAAATCCCCTTAAGAGAACGCGACATCGAAAAAACTGCTTTCTCGGTGAACCACTGGAAATATGAGTTCACAAGACTCCTGTTTGGGCTGAAAAATGCCCCCGCTATATTTCCCAGAGCATTGGATTATATCCTCAGAATGCATATTGGCATACGCTATTACGTCTATATAGACGACATTATAATCTTTTCAAGGACTGAGGAAGAACACCTCAAAAATATCTCACTTATTCTTGAAACATTGGAGAAGGCCAATATGAAAGTCCAGCCCGATATATGCAAATTAATTTGCAAATCTGTAGAATTCCTTGGTTTCATCGTTTCTGACGAAGGAATCAAAACAAACCCCGAGAAGGTCAAAGCTATTGTGAATTTCCCACCACCACAAAACTTAGACCTAAAATCGTTTCTAGGTCTGGCAGGTTATTATAGGAGTTTTATATGTAATTATGCTAAAATAGCTAACCCCCCTTACTTGCTTTCTAATCAGAGTGGAACCAATAAAAATAGTTATAGCAGTAGGCCACCAAATGTTAATAAAATTTATTAATTTCCTCCCATTTATATATATGGTGATAGCTGTGACCTTATTAGTGAGGTTATATATCGGGCATCAAAAGAATCTTAAGTATCTGATTAAGCCCATAAATTTGTAAACATGGGTTATCAGAAAAGCAGAGTCTATGTTAGCAATGCTAGTGTACATAAAATAATAATCGATCGGTTGCGCGGTAGGGGTATAGGCGTGTACTCTTTCTCTCCAAAGGAAACGAGAAAAGCTTATATTTTGTTGAAAGGTCTTGATGCTGACACACCCTTCTAAAACAAAGGAACTTAATATGAAATTGGATATGTTCTCGGTACAACTGGAGATAGGGGATCTACTAGGTGGGGTGAAAAGTAACCTCCTTGACAGCCAGAGTGCGCTGCTACTGCAAAAAAGGTTATGGTGCCTTGAAGTCCGTTCATATTTAGGCAGACATGCCAAATTTCAGTGCGATACTTAGTTTTGTTCTGACAGCTGATTGTCGTTGGCGTGTTTGGCATCATGTTGAGTATGGACAAAACGATTTTCGTTCTCTCATAAAACATTATTTTTTGAGAGGCAAAACGGCGAAGGAAACAAAAGAAAAGTTGGATAAATATTATGAGGGTAATGCTCCATCAGATTACACCGTCAAATATTGGTTTCGAAAGTTTCATGGTGGCCGCAGCTCCACTACCGATCAAGTGCGCAGCGGCAGGCCCTCCGAGCGCAAGAGCACTTCGAAAGAGTGTTTGGACTTGCTGATGCGGGATTGGGCGGACTTTTGGCGTCGGTTGGTAATTGTTGGTGAAACCTGGATCCACTATTACACACCAGAGAACAGAATGAGTGCCTGGTAATGGACTGAAGCCGGCACGAGTGATCCGAGTGCTGCGACGCATCAGAGCATCGCAACCACGGCTAAAATCACGGCTTCAATTGCTGTCGCATCCTCTGTATTCCACTGATTTGGCTCCCTCGCACTATTATCTATTCCCAAACCTCAAAAGATGGCTCATCAATACAAAATTCAGCTCACGCGAGGAAATCATCGACGGAGCAGTATTTTGTAGACCTTCCGGAAAACTACTTTTCGGACGGAATCAAGAAGTTGGAAAATCGCTTGAATAAGTGTATCAAGCTAAAAGTGGACTATATTGAATAAAATGAAAAAACATTTAAAACAATTTTTTTTTCATTCCCAAAGAGGTTACCCCACCTAGTATTAAGAATTTTATAAATATTAGATATTTGCTCTATCAAAGCATCTACTGGGGAAAAAACATAACCGAACAGTTATTAGATGCTATCGTTGTCAGCGTTTTGGGCATTTCGGTTTTGCTGTGCATATAACAGTCGATGCATTCTCTGTGGTGAATCTCATGATTCAACCATACGCATCAATTAAGCGAAATCTCTTAAAAAGGCAAACCAGCATGTACCTCAACCAAAATGCATTAACTGCAATTCAACTGGTCATGCAGCCAGCTACAATCGCTGTCCTTCGTACACTAAATATTAGGGAAAAAAACAGTCCTTATCTCAAAGAGTAAAAACATTTTCTTACATAAACAAAAAAGAAATGGAGGATCAAATTAGTAGTCTTGTCCTAGTGTATCTTACTCACAAAGAGCAAAATCGGCAGTTAAGGATTCTTATAGCAAACAAAAAATGGTGTCTGGAACAAGTACACCCTTTATAGGAAAAATAACAGCCTCTGCTACAAATAGCTCAAACTGTTTTACGAGTGACCTCAATAAATTTCTTAACGAAGCGCAAAATTTATTTAATATTTCATTCGAAGAGTTATTAATTAACATTAGCCAATTTTGGCCTACATACCAACAACTACAAACTAAGGAGGGAAAAATGTTTGCTTACCTTGAATTTGTTGCCTCAATAGTAGTTTAACGATGATAGGAGTTAATAAAATTAAAATAATATCGATGAATATCAATTCAATAATCTCCCATGAAAGAAGACTGGCAGTGTCTGATATTCTAAAAAATAAAAAGCCTCAAATATGTTTCCTTTCTGAAAACAGATGAAACAGCAGACATAATCCACAATTCGAAGGCTATAACTTCATACCGGGAAACTCTGGTAGGGATCCACAGTATAAATATGACCCGATTCCTTTTCAAAGTAATTTGTTTTCAGTCTGCCTGGCATCCCTAACCTCTCAACACGCTGCCAATTTATCTTATCGTCTAGTTTTAGGAAGTATATATATTCCTTCTAATGCTAGTCAACTTTTAAAAAATGAGCTCGTAGGCTTTATTATTTTATTAATACATATGAAGCAGCGATTATCGGAGGAGACTTCAACTCACAACGCACAATATGGAGAGATAGCACTTTGAATAGAAATGGAACCCTTTTTTACAACTGGTTTTAGTACGCACCATTTATGGATTTGGTATTTCCCAACAGCCCCACATTTCCAAGATCTTTTTCAGTTCTTGACATTTTTCTTATCTCTACTCTAAATTCGGCAAGAAATGCAAATCTGGCTATTTGTACCACATTTCCTACAATTTCGGATCATTTTGGAATAAAATTGGAGGTCCAACTCACAAACTTTTTCCCGCTCATGTTACCAACCCCATATCACATAAGCTTCAAAAACACCGATTGGGAAATCTTTAGATCAAGCCTTCATAACCGCCTTGCGCAGCTCTATATCCCAACCAACAGAAATGCATCGAATCTTGAAATATAGTACAATATATGCCATAATTACCCAAATGAATGAGCAAATAAACCTCTGTATAGTGGCAAACTCCGAAGTCCATAATACTAAAAAGCTAAGATACAATAACATCTCCGATCTCACAAAAAAATTAATTTAACTCAGAAACACCTGGCCTAAACAACTGAAAAGAATATTTCATCGCCATCTGAATAGATTCAATAAAGAATACGATGAACTTTATTCCAAAATCCAGTGTCTTAGTAAGATACTCGTAATTAAAGAACGAGTAAGGATTGATTTAAATAATTGCTTCAAGTCAAGGCTTATGAAAATGGTATGTCTAGAGACATACCTTTTTATAACGGTCAACAGTTAGCAGATACACAAAGTTAAATTCGTTCAAAGAATTCTATTCACAAATATATATTGAAAATAAGCCTTCGCTTGATTCACATTTAGAAGGAGAAATATCATCAACAATTAGTCAGATCTGCCAAACACACCTGAACCTTTCGTATACATAATTTTCCCACGAAAACGATGCCAATTCCAATTAACCAGTTCCTCTCCAAATTATTAATGTTTTGGTAAAAAAATTCACTTTGATACTCGTATATCTAAGGATAATATGGGCATTCTAAAGATAACTGCATGATTTTTTTTTAGTGGGAGTCATTTAGCCACGGCTAAATGCAGGTATCTGTAGAATGCCCATATTATCCCTAGACACAACAACATTAATAATTTGGGAAGGAAAGGGTTAATATTTACCTGTTCAAATCCGCGACCTAAATTCACGTTCTGACAACACAACACAAGAAGTCGACGTCCACGAACAAAATGTCAAAATACATCGTTACCAGATAAAAAATACAAAATTATTAAATTAAAATGCATGAATTCTCTTAATTTTGATTACTTTTGTAATAGTTGTTTATGAAAATGTATGAGGTAGCCAAATGGCTACCCTGTGAGGGAAAAGGTTAACCTGTATTTATCACCCAATTAACCTGTATTTATGACCCCAAATGAAGTTAGTCAGTTTAGACTTGGTTTAAACAATAAAAAATCGGAAGGTTTAGATAAAATTGTTAACTTTATCCTGCGAAAATGTCCTTATTCATTCGACAGTTTTCTCTCACTTTTCTTCAACCACTGTATAATTAATGGTTACTTTCCAGATACCTGGAAAGTGGCCAAGCTTTTACCAATAGAAAAAAAAATCCGCTAAAGAAGTAAAAGGTTTTCGGCCCATTTCATTGCTATCAAACGCGGGAAAACTTTTCGAAACAGTACTGGCGGACGGATTAAATAGGTTTTGCGATGCATCACATGTAATCCCAAACAACCAATTCGGATTTAAAAAAGGTCCCTCAACCGAACACGCATCCATTACCTTACACGACAAAATTGTTCAGAACCTAAGAAACAAAAAATACACAGAAACAATATACACATCTTGATTTTGAAAAAGCTTTTGACTCGGTTTGGCACAAGGGACGGTTATTCAAAATCATAAGGCTAGGGTGCCCGACGTGGATTTTTTTTTTTTTTTTTTTTTTTTTTTCCGGCGAGGGCAGGTGAAAATCTTCCATCAGACACTATGAGGATCAGAAGCGCGTGCTCATAGTAGTGTGAGATTCTTACTCACTAAAAACACCTCCCTTCATTGTTGATTTTAATACCGCAACTAAGTAGAACTTATCAAGCAGTTTTTATTTCATAAGTTAGTCACGATTGGTAGGACACTTTCCAATGGAAGACCCTACATATTCCGCTTTCTTAATGCGGTTTCAATTTATCGCGCAAGGTCCAACGGTTTAGTTCGTTGAAGACGGCGTAGTATGTTTCGTTCGTCCAAGACTTCTAGGACTGTATTGTTGATATGGCCGCTTAACCGGACTTTATGTTTTCGTGCGCAGTTCCTGACTTCATCTTCCACGAAAGGAACTCCGAGGTCTCGATGCAGGTCATTATTTCTTATAAACCATGGGGCACGCACAGATTGTCGTAGCACTTTATTTTCAAAAGTTTGTATTATATTTACATTTGATTTCTTAGTACAACCCCAGAGTTGTATACCATAGGTCCACACCGGCTTTAGCACTTGCTTATTTTCTAAGCTTAGCTTGGAATGTTTACCAAGTAGCCAGTACATTTCTCTGTATTTGGCCTCTAGTTCTTTTCGTTTCTTTCTAACATGCGTTTTCCATTTAAGCTTCGCGTCAAGTGTTATTCCCAAATACTTAGCCTCGTTTGCAAAGGGGATACACACCGAGTTTATAGAAATGGGCAAGTGATTTATCTTTCTGTAGGTGAAGTCAACATGTACAGATTTTGTCTCATTAAGGGTAATTCGCCAGATCTTTGTCCACTCGTAGACTTTATTTAAAGCAGTCTGGAGTTTCGCCGTTGAGTCTTCTATTGATTCTCCAACCGCTAAGATAGCGGTGTCGTCAGCAAAAGTAGCGAGAACAGTATCCTCGACGTGTGGTATATCTCTTGTATATAAAAGGTACAAAAGTGGGCCCAGTACGCTTCCCTGCGGTACTCCGGCTAGGATATCTTTAAATTTCGAAACATCATTTCCGTATCGAACGCGAAAAATTCTATTTTCAAAATAGCTTGTCAATATATTATAAAGCTTTAATGGCAAAATTCGTCGCAGTTTGAACTTCAAACCTTCATGCCATACTTTGTCAAAAGCTTGTGAGACGTCAAGAAATACGCTCGAACAAATCTTTTTTTCTTCCAGGGATCTTTCAATTACATCAGTAATTCTATGCACCTGATCAATTGTTGAATGCTTAGTCCGAAATCCAAATTGATGGCTGGGAAAAAGATTTTGGTTTTCGATAATTGGGAGAAGACGTTTTAGCAAAATCCTCTCAAAGATTTTCGACAGGATCGGTAGAAGAGAAATGGGTCTGTATGATTTTTTATCGTTTGGAGGTTTTCCTGGTTTTAGTACCATAATGACTTCTGCAACTTTCCACTGGCTTGGCACGTATTCAAGCCTCAGAGCCGCGTTAATAATGTGTAAGAGCTTTATAAGTGCTATTTGGGGTAGCATTTTCAGAACTTCTCCGGTAATAAGGTCATACCCCGGAGCCTTCTTTGGTTTTAATTTCCTTATTACAGTTTTGATTTCAGCAAGAGTTGCATTTGTCATTACAAAATTACTATATGCTATTTCTAAAGAATTGGTGCCGGATGCCAGTGTCGGGCCGTCGGAGGGCTTGAAAATTTCTTCAAGATAGTCGGCAAAAACCTTCCTTATCCCCCTTAGCCCATTCGTTATTGCCGACCTTGATTGGTGGCGCGGGGATTTTGGGCCTTTTTAAGCATTTTAAAGCTTTCCAAAGCGAGTAATTTGTTTCTTTTCCTGCCGTCAGGTTTTGAACATATGTATTTACTTCGGAATTTCTGTAACTTTTAAGAGTCTCCTTGAGCAGATTACCGAGCCTGTTTAAGCGTGTTTTATCCTGCCGCGGTCGAGTTGTTTGCCATCTTTTGCGAGCTTTTCTTTTTTCTCTTATCATATCTTTTACCTCAGGCGGGTAGTTTAAGTTACGTTTAGCCGTGTTTTTTCGTTGACAAGGTGTATTGTTCCACGCAGCACATTGGACTATTTCAACGAAAGAATCCACTTCGATTTCGAGTTCAAGTGCTGCTTTAAGTGAAACGTCTAGTTCTAGGTTATTATTAATCTCATTTCTGAATCCTTCCCAATTAGTATTTCGTCCAGTTAGTCTTAATGGTCCTTGTTTTTTAATAAACGTGTCGTTCATTGTCAGTATGACTGGAGAATGATCGGAGGAAAGATCGAAGCTTTCATCAACGTTTATATCCGAGTTACGAATTCCTTTAACAACGAAGAAATCGACAAGATCGGGTATTTTCGTTGTGTCTGTTGGCCAATAAGTCGGCTTGCCCGTTGAATAGAAGTCACAATTGTGTTCCATACATGCTTTATAGAGTTTTTTACCCTTTTGGGAGACACATCTTGATCCCCAAAAAGTGTGTTTGGCATTGAAATCACCGCCAATCATAAAAGCCGATCCAAGAGAATTGAATATATTTTTAAATATATGTTTTGAAGGCGTAAATCGTGGAGGACAGTAGATGGCTGAGATAGTAAAGGAGTTCCGTACCAATTTTACGCGCACCGCAATTAGTTGTACAGACTCGAGCTCTACTTTTATATCTTCGTTGTGCTCAAGGGACTCTTTAATGTATACAGAGGATCCGCCTCTCGCGTTTCCCGAAGGGTGATACGCGTAGTAGTCTTTAAAACCTCTAATTTTTGCAGATGACCCATTTTTCAAGTGGGTTTCGGAAACCAAACAAACGTCAATGTCGTTTTTCCTTAGGAATAACTCAAGTTCATAAAGTTTTTCTAAGATTCCGTTTGCATTCCAGGTGAGTACGTTTAATTTTTCCCTTTTCATTTTTTAGGCGAAGGACGTTTTTTATTGAACCTATTTTCAAACTTCTTTAGCTTATCTAAAATAAGTTCATTGATTTTGTTTTACTGCTCAAGCTGCGCGAGAATAACGGAAAATACTTGGGAAGCAGGATCTCCGGAATCTTTTGCCTTTAGCTTGGTAGCTTCAGCGTATGTAAGTTTTTCCGATGCTTTCTTTTCAACACTGGAATCAATCACTTTCGCCTTGGCGTTTTTAACGATATTTTGAGCAGATCCCGATGTTTTTTCTTTAGTTTTGGGATTCTCTTTTTGTGGCTTAAACAACTTGTCACGTCTGTTTTGCAACTCCTTTGCTACTTCACAACCACGGAAATTTGCTACGTGTTTACCCCTGCAGTTGACACAAGTCGAAGGGGTTTGTTTGCTTACGTTGCATTCTTTGGACAGGTGTTTACCTGCGCATTTTACGCACCGAGGCTCTTTTTGGCAGTAAGCTTGCGTATGGTTAAATTCCTGGCATCACTTACGCTGCGGGATCAGTTTCGAGTTTTTGCGTCGAGGTTCAATTTTAACAATAATGTTGAGGATTGACTTAATATCGTATATTTTTTGGGTATGTTCAGTGTTCTCAAAGGTTAGCATAAAGAGGGGAAGGCTGCGTTTAACTGTCATATCCTTTCCTTCAATTTTTTGTTTCTCTCGCTTTTCGATGTTGACGACATCAATGATTTTAAAACCCTTGTTTTTTAAATCACTTACGATATCTTCTTTTGGGCAAGACGGATGCAGTCCTCTGGCGACGACACGAATAGGTCTTTCGCACTTGTTCTCGTATATGAACCATTGGATTTTTTCGACGCTTAACTTGCGAGAAAGAATGCGATAGTTGTCAGCGTCCTTGACGTTGACTTTCCATACATTATTATTGCGCGATGTTACTATATAGTCCGATCTCGGCAGGGTCATCAATATGTTTTGGAGTTTCTTGTAATCTGAAACTCCAGTGACATTGATTGGCGGGGGTGTTCGTTGTTTTTCCGCTTTGATTTTTTCAGGACTCATGTTATTGTTGACATTTTTCTTCGATTCATCTCCCTTTGCTTCACGTTGAGAGACGATTTTGGGAGAAGACGCAGCTTTACGCTTTTTTCCGGGGCGTTTTTGCAAGATCCAGTCGGTTTCTCGACTTAGCTCTTCTTCATCTGTTTCGTAGATATTTTTAACAGATTCAATAGACATAACGTCGCTGTTTGACTTTTCCTTGGTTTTCAGTTTTTCCAGTTCTTTTTTAAGATCTTCGCATGTCGCTTCCATTTTGGTTAGCCTAGTACGAAGTTCGGTATTTTCGTCTTTCAGGCTATTTATTTTCGCTGAGGTCCATTCTTCACAAGACGACGTTTTTGATGTCGTTGGACTTCTTTTGCTATCTTCTTGTTTTGGAGATCTAGGTGGTGGAGATCTCGAAACCCGTGAACTTTTTCCGAACGGGTTGATAAGATGCAATAATTGGCTCGCCCCAGAATCCATCGAGCCGACCTCCGTAGAGGGTGGATTTTCCAGCATAGCTGGTCTGCCACCTGGGGTAATAATTCCATTTGTTTTACTCATTGCATAATTAGTATACACTTCGCGCTCGGTATACGGAGGTTGCATTTTAGTCGCCTCTTACGACAGGCATGCATACCTCGGGTATATTCTAACCCCTACCCGAAGGGGCGCCCGACGTGGATGACACGATTAATTTACATTTCGTTTCAAAGCAGAACCACTTCTATCGTCATCGGCATAGAGCAATCAGAATATTTTAATGTGCGTTCAGGTGCACCACAAGGGTCTGTCCATGGCCAATTGTTTTTAATATATATTCCTCAACGACTTTCCTTTTAAGCACCTTATCATAGAAGATCCTGATGCTATTCGCTACGCCGGGACTCTACAATATTTGCCAAACCAATCGATAAATATTAAGATAAAATAAATATCTGAAAAAAATTATCTCGAGAAGTGGGGACTAAAGATAAATACCTATAAAAGCGGTTTAACATGTTTAAGAAATGCTAGTGGAAAAGGTCACTATCTTGCAGTCAAGCAAAGCAAACTGTTAGAACTTAAAATTTATGGGGTCGAGTTGAAACTAAATATCTAGGTATTCATTTTCAAAATAGACTTTTATTACACACACATGGCCGGAGAGCTTTAGCCAAAGCAAAAATGGTAACAGGTGTTCTAAAACCTCTGCTTAATTCAAAACAACTCTCGCAAAACACCAAGATATTTATATATAAAACGCTCATTAGGCCAATTCCAACCTACAGTTTTGTATCTTGGCTTACAATTTCACCTAAAGTTGCCAGGGAAATGGAGAGCTTTGAAAGGAAAATATTACACTTTTGCTGTGGGAAATCTATAAAACCAGATAAAAAGTCGTTCTCTCATAAAACGCTCTACGAGACAACGGCAATGACTCCCCTTATGATTCATCAAGCAGAACTTGTATCGAATAAAAGAGCATCCCAACCCACTTGTTAGACTCCAATATTGACAGCTGCGTGAACGATCATTACTCTTTTTCGCCGTTTAATTTCTTACTTTGTAAACTAACTTTATAGATCATTCATAAGATTGGAAACTGTAAAACCCAGTATTTCTATCGGGAACAAGCATATACCAAAAAATATCGAAATTAGGTAGAATTGTACATTCTGATTGCTCATGTAAATGTAAAAGATACATTTTGTTCAGTTTTATATAGCCAGACATACTTGCTAAAATCGGCCACATTTATATCCTTCGTGAATACAAAACCTAACTGTTCGAAATTTTCTTATGTCTCAATAAAGTTAAATTGTAAAATTTTAACTTGTAATTGAATATTTCTATGAATCAAAATTGACAATTGGTTTCATAGTTACTCGAAGACAACGAGGTATATCCGTTGGTAAATCCGAAGCAATCGATTGACTAATGCTCTAAGCATTATAAAATAGCTTCGAAAACAAGGACGTGGATCAAACGATTTTAAATTTGACGCGACGCTCAACTTGATTGCTTGTCGTTGCTTGTCAACTGACCGAACATAGATCACTTTTCATTTCGAATTTACTTTATTCTTCATGTCTTTGGTGCTTCTTATAAATTTGACATTGTATTTTAAGGGCTTTGTAATTCTTCAGAATTTTGGAAAAAAAATCTGAGTTAGTGTCTACAGGTTAAAACTTAGTTCTTAAACAAAAATTGAGTGGTCAATGTTAGACTTCGATTTGGCTACATTTGACCACATACATTTTGGTAGATAACATGTTAGATAGATAGATGTTTTAAATCAATTTGTATTATTATGATTATATGGAAGTAGATGGGTAAATGTAGTCATACGTATGTGAATATCTATGACAATATTTTTATATATTATGATTAGTTAAATTAATAAAAGTATATATTATGAAAAAAAAATGTTATTATTTACGAGTATGTTTGATTTAATAAGGGGATCGCTATGAAAATAAGTAAATAAAATGAATTAATTTATTATAGTTTAGTTGGTAAGTTTAGTTTTATATTAATTATATTATCTAGGTTTATTATGGTTTGGCCTATGGCCGTCTACCAGATTGACATTACATTTCATACATCTCTATTTTTGCTTTGAAAAGAGAACAATAAATATAAACATTAAACATTAAAAATTTTCTTCAACTATACATTTTCTATAAAGTAGTGCTTTTGTACAGTAGTTGTAGAGTACATCCCACCCTCGGACTCCGTTTAAGACTTGAATTGCCTCTTTTTGCAAAATATACGAATTAAAGAGTCTCACTCGAATTTTTTTTAAAACTGGGCATACTGTGAGGAAGTGAAATACATCATCTCGCATCTTCATATAGCAAAGATTGCACAAGATAGGCAGCTCTGGACGGTGTGGGATGAAATTCAGATTCAGTAGCAATCCTCTGATTTCAAAAGTCATGTTAATTTTTTCTATTGAGTTGCAGTTTAAAAGGTAAGTTTTTCTGCTAGATGGTATTTCAGCTTACTATAATATGTCCTTTACTGGGAAGACTGTGAATCCGTTACAAATTGATCATACATATTTCAACCTACTTTTTCTAATACGATGTTGAAATGTGCTCTTAGATGTTCAGAATGTACATCGGGTGTTTTCCTTATGGTTTCTCCACAGTCTAATGCAAGGCGTTCCCATTCTTGAATGAAACATGCTCTTCTTCTTATGACACTCTTGAGTACTCCTTTTGGCAGTCTATCGTCACTCATTGCTATGTAGTCAAAATGTAGTCTCAATGTTTCCAAGAACATAGGCGGTGCACCAGTCTCTAGATGCAGCATATAATTAGGCGAGCACTTAGTAAACGGAATATTCGTTTTAAGAAATAGCGAAGAAACTTCTCAACTTCAACATAGTAACAAAATCCCCACACCTGTGCTCCATATAAAAGAACTGAAATTGCATTTGAGCGAAAGAGTTTTTGCTTCGATCTATAGTCTATATACTTGTTGTTGATGCAGCGACCCCATACCGATGAGATTGCTCGTTTCGCTTCAAATAGTTTGGCTTCTAGATGTTTCTTCATATTCAGGTTCGGTGATATTAAGGAGTGCAAATACTTAAATACTTGATCGACTGTCGAGTAATTCTTTCTGAATCCTGCCTGAAACTCTTGCAAAACTTTTTTATTTTCAACCCAGCAGGTAAGTCTGTTGTATATAATGGCGGCAAACAACTTGGCAGAGTGGTTCAGAAAAGATATTCCTCTGCAGTTTGTAGGATCGTCATAGTCACCCTTTTCGTGCAGTGGATAGATAATAGCTTTTTTAAAACTTTCTGGAATATTTGCTGATTCAAAGATTATATTGAATTCCTCTACGAGCGCAGACATGAATTCATTCATGTATTTTACAGCTTTCCAAAATTCTGCTGAAGATGTGGAGTTGTTTATAATATCCATACGTTGTTGATCAAATTTTATCTTTTTTCATGGCAAATGCGTTTGAAGTTCTTATTTGCTTCGTCATAGAGTGTTTTAAAGATACTGGTATTATATTCCCTAAAAAGTTTTAGTAATTTAAAAGAGCTATTTCTAGCCCTCAGACACTCATAATCAAACCACTTTTGTTTTGAGATTTTATTTTTTCTTGTAGGTGAGTTCGGAACTGCGTTTTTAATTATACTTGTAAGAGCATCCACATAAGGTAAAATATCCACTTTGTGTAATCACTCAAGTTCTGAATTTAGATTACTTCGATACATGTTTTGCGTTCGGTCATTCCACACTAGTTTTGGTAAAAGTCCTAATTGCCTTATACGCCTCTCATTCGTAGGTCTGAATACCAAGCAGTTATCTTCGAGTGGCAAATGGTCCGAGAAAATGCAACAGTAATCAATTACTGAGCACCCTATTCCACGGATAAATGTGTATTCTCCGCAATAATCGCCTTCACAACTTCCATTTAGAATACTGCCGTCGAATGCATCCGCAAGATCCAGTATCTTTCTACCCTTAGGGTCACAAATTTCATCTTTGAAAGTGTACTGAGGGGGTTTTGTAACCACTCACAAAATTATTATGTGAATGTCCTAGCCGACCATTAAAATCACCAATGAGCATCAAATTTCTTTCCCTTAGGATTTTCATAATCGCGTTGCCAGTGACTAACGTTCATGTAAATGTGAATTATAAACAATACGCTGTTATTTGTTCTTACATCGAGGACATACGATTCTTCTTCTCTTTTACAATTAACCTCTGCGTAATTAAGACCCTTCCGGTAACCATACAATTCTCAACCACTCCCCCTTCTAAATGTTGATAATTTAATTGCACGGATCCACTTCAATTCGTATTTAAAAAATATGTTTTCAAGTTTCTTCTCTTCATTTTCTAAAACATGGGTTTCGAATTTTTTGACATAATTAAAAAAGTCTGCAAATAATAATTTATTTTTTAATCCAGATATGTTATAACTTAAAATACTTAATTTAATACTATTTTTATTCTGATAGACTTCTGAGTTTCAAGCTACATGTTAAGCAATACTTGCGTATCCACCCAAATGGTTTTCAGCAATGACATCTTTGTTGATAGCATTGGCAGCATTGACATTTTGTGACATACGTGACGTTTCACTAGCACTAATGTTACTGTTTACATCTTCATTCTTAAAGTGTTTTGGTAGTAAAATGTCTCCATATAAATTATTTGAAACTTCAAACCCACATTTTTCGCCGCATTTCAACCCTTTGGAGAAATCCCAAGTGAGTACTTTATCCGCGACGTACAATTTATTCTCTCTTAAGACAGTTTTCACCCCGGGGTTATTTCTGCGCAAGACTTGCATGATTGGTACCAGCTTCGCTCTTTTTTGCCGTGCGTGCAATGGTAGGTCTTTGTGTATGCTTATTTTGGTCCCTTTTCATTTGTTGGCACCACATAGCACACTCCAAGCATAATCTCGCGACGAAATCTTCACGATGATGGTTGAGGTATGTGGGGCTCTGGCTCGCATACTGTACGCAGACTCTACAACGTTGGATGTTTCGTTCTTGTCCAGCAATCCGGCGCAGATGAATTTTGCGTTTTCCTGCATGTCGGTGTTAAATTCAGCAGGTAGGTACACCACAACGTTGAATTCAGTACTTTTTTGCATAAGCCTATCCAGCTGAATTTCTAGAAACTCATTTCTCTTCTCTAGTTGCGCTACTCTTTCCGATATTTCATCTTGGCGGATCTTTAAGCCGGATAACCCTGCACATAGAAGATGGAAGACGGACTTTGATGGAAGTTCCTGAACTAAGTCCTTGTTTTTCTCATCGAGCAATTTTTTTAGGGTTTCGATGCTGATGTCAGTTAATTTGTCCATTTCCGCTATATTTTTCTTATCACTGAAACTTGGGCGACGTTTTTCGTTCTTATGATGTTCTGGAGAAATTTCTTATACGCCTCTTTTGTTCATTTAGTGAGGTTAGCTTTGGGATGGATTTTGGTTTCACCAGGTACGATCTTAAATGCTATGACTTACTCTGAGTAACCACTTTAATTGAAGAGGTGGCGTCTTAGATTGCACTTTTTTCAGTTTTTTCTTAAATATTTTCACTTTTTATGTTTTCTTTTGTATACGTTTAGCAGGAGATCTTTTTCCACTACTTTTCCTCGACAGATGACAGATGCCAATTTATTATAGTTAATCATTGAGAAAGCAACACTTTATAATAAGATAATTTTCAGAAGGGGTATACCTTCTTATACCTACATATATGTTTATTGGTAAATAGTATAATACAAGCGATTTAATCAGAATATAAAAAAAGGAAAGGATTCTATTTTAATTTTAGTAAAATTGCTATAACTTTTTGTTTTCCAACCATTCCAAATTGTAACGTAGGTAGTCAAGATAATTTTTGGGCATAAACTCCGCCTGACTTTCGTACCCTGAAAATTGTGAACTTTTTTTTATAGTTGTGTGCTAGTATACACCTACTCTACAAACTCAATTTTCTTTTTCTCTGACAATTCCAGTCTCCTATTCGTGACTGCTTATGATATCTCTTAAAGAGCACGTTTCCCCTTCGCGTGTGAAAATCGCCCTAGGACCAAATATCGTACCTGGAAACCGGTTTCCGATCTATCAGAAGATCCGCCACCTGGCCCTAAAGCTAAAAAACATAAAACCACCTCCGCTGACGTGAGCGAATATCCCCCTTGACACTAACACCCGCAAAAAAAAAACCAGTTTCGCATAAAAGCCCTGAAAAACCACTTACGTGCGTTAACAGTTTTGTTATTAAAAATCAATTGACACAATCAGCACAGCATACACAAAAAAGCATAAATCAACTCAGAGATGGCAGCATACTAATATTGGCAAACGACCAAAGAGTAGCGAACAGATTCTTGTGAATGAATACGCTAACCTTTGTCCAGTAACAGTGAAACTGCATGAATGACTCAACAGCCCCATAGTAGGTATAGATATAGTCTATGCCCTCTGCCTTCTTAATGTAAACGAAACAGAAATAGTATGAGAAATGAAATCACAGAGTATGACAGAAGTATACAAATTCACAAAGGAACGGGAAGGAAAGATTACGCCACTGGATTAATGCTGTCCACTTTTCATCGATACCAGGCACCCGACACTCGAAATAGGCTGGTACAAAGCCAAAGTCAACGAATATGTCCCAAATCCAATGAGGTGCCGTAATTGTCAGCTGCTCGGACACACAACAAAAAGATGCGGAGCCACTCCAACATGCGAGAAATGTAACCTCCTTCCACATTTACCACCCCCCTGCTCACGAGTCATGTGCGCCAATTGCCTTTCGCCCCACTTTTCCTCAGACAAAGGATACTCAAATGAAGGGAATACTCACGATACAAACTAAAAAAAAGTGTACCTATAAAATAGTAAAATAGTCCCATGTCCCTTAACCGTTCAACACCATTATACGCCGGCTTATAATCAGACTGCACTTTCAGTCAACAACAGCTGTCATTCTTTCTAATACGAACAATTTACTCAGTCAAACCCAAACCAACTCAATAACCTTAAAGCATCAACTTTCCCCTCAATACACGCATAGCCCCTTTGAACAACACACGGGACTGTCCCTACAAGAAAAACACATTTCTCTCACTCACAACCACCAGGAACCTATCACAACTACTACAACAACGGTTCACAAGCTACCAACTCATCAAGAAGCCAACAAAAGTAGTCCATTCGACAATACCATGGTGAAATGGCAACGAAATTCGGTGAAAAGTAATAAACACTATAGAGGAATGAATATGGCGAACAATAAAAATAACAACAAAGATCGCGCTTTCAATGCTCGGAGGATAAACAACACGGGTTCTTCGACAGCCCAAATTGTTCCGCCACTTATCAGTTAAGTCGCTCTGTAAACAACACAAATCCAACTACCCGCGATCACTCACAAAACTACCGTGCACCATAAAGAATCGTACAGTGGAACATCAAAGGTTACAAAAATAAATACAATGAGTTAAAACTCTTAATAAAAAAGTGCTCTCCGAAACTCATCTCAACTCTACAATATCAATTCCCACTCCAATCAACTACAAAATGAACCACCAAAACACCCTGTAAAATGCATGCGGCGGAATAGCACTGCTTTTGCACAGCTCAATCCAATACGAACCGATCCACCTTGATAATGAAATAGAAGCATTAGGATTAACCATTGACTCAAAAATAAAATTCAATATTATAACAGCATATATACGAGTACACCCAAATCAAGATTTCAATATTAAAAACCTTAAAAATGTCTTCGACCTTTCACAAAAATCTTCAACAGATGGAACCGCATGTGGGGAGCACTCAATAATAACAGTCGTCGTAATGTTATCGCAAAGTTTATAAACCAGTCAAACTACCAACTCCCCAATAATGGCTCTCCACCCGCTTTAGCACTCACAACACATTCACAAACGCCGATTTCTCCTTCTGTTCGTCGAATATATGTAGCTATGGCATCGAAATGGGAAATTTCAGATGATCTCTCTGAAAGTGATCACTTCTCTACCATCATCTCCATGTTTAACACTCCATCACCTAACACTAACCTTAAGCCCGACAACGCCGATTGGGACCTCTACCAAAAGCCTGCAGAAAAATCGAAACTGGAACGCACGAACAGCAACAACATCAGTACAGAAGCTGCCAATATACACAGAATTAATCTTCGAACCGCCAACACTTCTGTTCCCCAAACACAACATCATACAGGTAAGTCGAATGTCCCCTAGTGGAATAATGATCTACAAATACTCAAAAAAGATAAAGACCGACTGTGGAAAACTCTAAAAAAAATATATCGCCACAAAATATAATTAACTACAGAAAGGCAAATGCCCCTGAAAAGTCAAAATATCCAAAAAGGAATCCCTAAAAAAATTCAGGACCGAAATAACACCAACTACCCCCACTACAAAAATATGGTCAAATATCAGAAGGTTGTGTGGCCTTAAGACACGACACAGCATACTCAAAACAAATAGCCCTTAAGTTAACCAGAAAATGGTCCAATCATTCGCACGACGCAAACTTTGCCAAGAGAAGCTGTCTGCAAATACCTTCATCTCGTACAGCCGTTGCAAACAAGCTTTACAGATGGAAAAAGAAATAAATTACTTGGAACTCGCATCAGCCCTAGATAGTCTTCATGGAAAAACCCCGGTTAACGATAGGATATCATATCCTAATCCCCTAATCAAAAATCTACCGCTTTCCTGCAAATTACGACTTTTGCAGCTCAATCATACAAAGATAGCACAATTATCCCAATTTTTAAACCTGCTTCGATTAAACACTCATAAAATCATATAGACCAATAACTCAATCCATGCTGTTCCAAAGTCCATCACAAAATCATTTTCAACAGACTCTGGTGGTTTGTTGCCACAAACAAACTTTTATGCAGTCACTTCAAAAAAGGTAAATCAGTAGCTGATATCTTTTAATATATAGATCATCAGATCTTTGTGTGCTTTACACACATCAATAATCTCTCTCGACAAAATGGGTGCTCACACAATAAAAAAACAAGCTAAAAAACTAGGACCAATTATAGTAAATTTTTTAACCATTTTATGACAAAGAGACAGATAATTGGGAACTACACTGCCAATCCGCTGCCAATACATAAAAGAATAGAATATCTCAAGGATCGCCCCTTTCAGTTATTCTTTTTTTCAAAGCATACCACAAGCTAACCGAAATATTAACAATATACAAGGAAGTCGAAATCTGTCCATACGAACAACACCGGCAATATCGACCTAAGCCCCCTCTTCAACAAAATTGCAGACTGGTGTCAGTACCGAGGCGCAAAACTCTCAGTCGAGAAATGTAAGCATTTACACATCTGTCGAAAAATAAGATGTGCATGCAATATGCTCCTTGGCAACTACCCCATTCCAAGAGTGGACTCTCTGAAAATGTTAGGAATCTACTTCAACAGCAAATACAGATGGAACACTTACATCGAAAAACTCCTTCCCCCTCTGGCTACACGGCTGAATATTATCAAATGCCTTTCCAGTACCAAGTTCAACAGCAACCCATTATCAATAATATCGGTAAAAAAGGCAATTTTTGCCAATAAAATAGTATTCGGACTATTCCTCTATGGGCAAGCTCCTAAGTCACAATTAAATCCATTTAAAACTATTTATAACTCTGAAATAAGAACAGCTTTGGGTGCATATTGTACGACCAACATCAACAATCTCCTCTTCAAGTCGAATATGCCTATAATAGAAAATTTAGGAGATATCTGTTCCAAACAACTATTTAAATCCCTTTTATTTAGCTTGGACACCCCGCTTGGAAAATTAATAAAAAACGAAACAAAAAGAAAACGACCAAGAAAACTCCTATCAACTATCAATAGAACCACAGCAGTATGTGAAGCCGAAAATGTCCAGTACAGACCAATCAAGCCTCCCTTTCCTAAAAACTCACCATGGACATTTAACATAAAAGTAATAGACACATTAGCTCACGAGCATGCCAAGTCATCAACCCCCCGGAGGTACTCGTATTTCGCGCCAAATTCATTGAAATAAAAGACTAATTCAAGAACCATACATTTATCTTTATAGACGGGTCAAAAACAAACAATATTTCATATAGTGTCACATCATTAAAGACATAATCCACCATTCTATTCTTGCCATATACACCTCGGTCTTTTCTGCGGAAATAATTGCAATATACTCGTATATAGCTGCAAGTCACATCAAAAACGCAAAAAAAAAATTCGCGATCTGCACTGATTCCTTATATTCCATAGAAGCCATAAAAAACACTAACAATGGCGACTATTATCCAAGCCTTATAACAAATTATTATATCCGATAATCACCCAAATATAAAGCTTGTATGGATTCCCGGGCACGTGCAATAGAGGTCTGCAATGAATGTCTTGAAACCAGCTCCAAGTGCACTTCATTACTGCACTAAAAGCTTGACAAGTAAAATGAAGGAATCGCTTGATACCTGATTACTGTGTGAGTATTGCACCCTTTTCAAACTAAACACTAAGTGCGGTTTACTCATAAAGAACGGGTATTCACGAATAGGTATCCATACAAAAAGTGAACACTACACTGAGTACACTAAGTACACTGAGTACACTGAGTACACTGCAAACAAAAGTCGAGCTTTTTAAATGACAGAATAATGGGAGACGGCGGTAAATAAAAGGAGGGGCAATAGAAAAAGGCAGAATGATGACAATAAATATGTAATTTTAATAAAATAAACAAATTAGATTTATTTATTTTTTAAAATTGTTTTATGACTGTTAAACAACGTTTTTTCCTGAAATTAACATTCTGGCTGGAGAAAAGATGCGTTCAGAAGAAGCACTACTAGCTGGCATAGCTAATATGATGATATGATACGATCTACTGTGAGCACTGTGCGGTGTAGAACCACTTGTCATTCGGATCATATCTTCAAAATTAAGCCCGAAAAATTGGTTATCATCGCAGCATACCTTGCGCCGATAACCGTTATGATGGTCCCAGCTTTATTTTGATAAAACTACGAGCCAATAAAACGAAATCCACACCACGACAGTGCCTTTTTTAATGCATTTGCAAATGATGGGGTCCATGTGGATTGTTATCTCTCCAAATCCGACAATTTTGACATAGCCATTCATGCAAAAATGGGCTCGAAGCTGGAGAGCTTTGTTCCTGTGTAAATTAACTTTTATACATGTGCAGAGCTAAGTCCCGAAGCAAAATTCGCCAAGTTGACGCCTGCGAAAGGTCAAGGTCTTTAGCGCGACGAGGAACAGGCTGCATTGATTCTTTAATTCTATACTAAACAGTTGATTTGAATTTGTCCGCCAAACGACGAAGACGATTCAACATGGAAAGTAGCTTGAACTAAACATTTTAATAGTAAAGTTTGCACCCGCTTCTCAACACTTCAATTAAAGATTGCTAATTTTGTACTTTAAATTCTGAGCCATTGCAGCCGTTTCATTCAGAGCACTCAGTGTACTCAGTGTATTTTGCCCAGATAACAGTGTACCCGATTTGCTCTCACCAAACAGATAAAGCATCTTTTGTGGTGCGTTACACGGATTCACTCAGTCGTTCATAGACCTCCGTGGCTTAAATACGTGATTCGGCTTTTCTCAAGTGGATAAATAAAAACAATAAATAAATAAAAAAAGAAAATTGAAAGTGTTCGGTCAAGTGCTTCGGTGGCCCAGTGATAGTGGTCGCGACCGAGAAAACAAGGGGCGCAGGTTCAATCCCCGAAGTAGATGATACTTTTTATTTTTTTAAACAACAAGCCAAATACAAAAACTGAACTCAAACGATAGTGATAGTGAAGGTTTCGCTATCCAAATAGCGGAACCAATACCTGGCATGATGTCATCCGATGATCAGGCGGTAGAACTACCACTCCATCGGACAACAACAACAACAACAACAACAGAAGCGCCTACGAAGAGGAGGAGGAAACTAAAATCAACTCCCAATCCAGTTAAGCGCCCTTCCCTATCAGCTTCATCAGAGATGCTGCTTGGAGGAGTAAGGGAAGAGGTGCCAACGACATCTGCAAGAGCAGCAGCACGGCGAAGGAAACAAGAATCCAAAGACGTATTCCCATATGTGTCTGATGGTGACGAAGGTCGTTATATGGGAGAAGAAAACAGCTTCGCATCTCTGGCGGCCTCTGATTCAGATGAAGAAGAGGACGAGGTTGAAGCACTTAATATCAACATACGACAGCTTCAGCTAAAAGTGCTTGCCATAAAAGAAAAGCAAATGGCAAGACGAGAAAAGGAGCAGCAACAACAACTCCAGTGCGCGCAGCGGCAGCTTACGGTGAGCGAAACCGCACCGCAACAACAAACACAGAAACACACGATACAACAACCAAAACACAAACAACCAAACAAACAGCAACAACAGCAAAAACAGCAACAGAAACAACAGCAACCACAGCAGCAGCAGCAACAACAGCAGCAGCAGCAGCATCAACAACAACAACAACACCAGAAGCAGAAACAAAGGGTTCCACCAATAAATACTTTTAAGTTGGAACTACAGGACACGATTGAACTGTGTAAGTCGGCCATAGGCTCAAATTTTTTTATTAAAAGGCTTAGCGCTGATAGGCATGCGATCCACTGTAATACAGTGGAGCGCTACAATAAAATTAAAAATTTATTAAGAGATTCGACGACGGAGTTCTTCTCCTTCACCCCGAAGGGGGAAAAGCTGCAAACAATGCTGCTGAGGGGGTTAGAACCGTCTACTGATTCGGAGGAACTCCTCGCACTGCTCAAAGAGAAAGAGTGCGAAGAGCTCAAGTTCGTAGGGGTCAAGCCGTTCACCACAGCAAGAGCAAAAGGAAGACACGGAAACTACCGTTCTTCCTGGTTCAGCTAACTCCCGATAGCAAACTGGATGGTCTAAGGAGTATCAAAGTCCTAGACTACCAGATTGTACAGTGGGAAAAAGTAAAGAGGCACAAAAACATATTGTTATGTGTTCGCTGCCAAGGGTTCAGGCACGCCGCGTCGAACTGCGAAATGCAACCTCGATGCGTCAAGTGCAGTAAGAACCACAAGTCAGAAGAATGCGCTCTGGGTAGGGATGGAGCGTCGAAGAAAAGACAACTCTCTTGCGTTTTATGTAAGAACACGGGATACACCGCAAACTATCGGGGTTGTCCCAAATTCCAGTAAATAAAAAGAGTAAATCTGGCTCGGCAGCAAAAGGTGGAAGTAAAGCGTCCACCTGTTCTACCACAAACACCAGCCGTTACTCCCCAAGTTACCTACGCCCAAATGGCGGCAGGTAGGAGAAATACGGCACAGCAAGCGAAGGTTGCTTCTCAGGCCCCAGCGCCTAGAGCACCGGAACCGGCAAATGACATGCTAGCTATCTTGCTCTCTATCCAGGGGCAGATGGCTCAGCTGCAACGTCAAATTACCGAGCAAGCTACGCGGGTAGATCAAATATACGCGCTGCTGCCAAGCCTAACGCACCTTCAGTCGTAATGGGTACGTACATGGCGGAGCAAACCCTGAAGGTCCTTGCAGTGAATGTTAATTCACTGATTAGGATTGAGCGAAGAGTCACACTGTTCAAGTTGCTTAAAGACCAAGCCCCTGATGTGCTTTTGGTTAGCGAAACTAAGCTAACCAAAAGACACAAAATGAGGCATAGAAGGTATAAAATCATGCGAAGAAATCGACTTAACTCCATACAAGGAGGAGGTGTTGCAATCTTCGTAAGAAAAGGTATACGTTTTAAAAGAATATACAGTCGTGTAATACGTAGGTTTCAGGTGCTAGAAGCATGCATCATGTATATCCCTCTCCGTAGTGGAAAGCGGTTATACATGGTGTCAGTTTATGCATCTAAGGCTACTCAATCCACCCTATTCATCTCAGAACTCGAGACACTTTTTCGATTTCTGAGACTGGAATTGGAGGAAAACTACTTCATTATCGGCGGAGATTTCAACGCCAAACATAGCGATTGGGGAAATAATACACCAAACACTAGAGGGAACCTACTATTCAATTGGTGGGGTCAACACAGTGTTATGTATAGACTCGGCCTAAAGGCGACGGATAGTCCGTCGTTTCCTAGACACGGCTCCTATTTGGATCTCCTGTTGTTTGACACACGAATACGACTGACAGGTACAAACCAACAAACTGTAAACTGTCTTCGCACTTTTGTGTATGACAGTGACCATTGCGGTCTTAGTACCGAAATAACCGTTCCGAACGAAAATGCGGAATTGGATGAGTATGTTCAAAGGCATTCCTACAACTATAGTAGAGTGCGTTGGACACACTTCTCCAGGACACTGACTAGAGCACTCTCCTCGAATTCGCTCTACCCACCGTCCAACAGAAATCTGTCAAACGAGGAGATTGACAGGTATCTAAAACTAATGGACGAGACAATTAAACGGACTATGGACAAAACGATACCTCGGTATCAACACACTGACAACGAACACTTATTCCGCAACGCAACTACTGACGCACTTCACCGACATAAAAGTAGACTACTCTCAAGACTGAAGACCTTGTACAGACAGTTTACTGACAGACACAACCCGGAGATTTTGACATTAAAGTCGTCGATCAAAAACCTCCAAACATTAATAAAAGAAAATTACAGGTCTTCTGTAAGTTTGTATTGGAACAATAAAATTCGGGCTTTAAACACCAGCAACCCGAATATGTTCCCGCAAATAAATAAAATATTTCGGAGGAAAGATCAAGACGACCTTTCATGTCTTAAAATCGCCCGACCGACAGACAATGAACGCATACTTTCAACAGCAGGCATAGATCCGAATGAGGCTGTTGATGATGACAACTTCTTTGTGATCAAAGATCCGCAGGAGAAGGTCGAGGCTATAGTAGCGACTTTCCAGGAAGTGTACAAGACAAATGACATCATTGGTCCGAACCACGACCTAGAAAATCGAGTCCTTGTGCACAATTTCTACCTTCGAAATGAAATAGTGAACTGGCGAATCGAGAACTCGGGTTTCACCCAGTTCAGTGACGAGAACATGGCAAATAATGTCATCGCCAATGGAAGGGAACAACCCCCGTTCATTTCGAAGGAAGAGCTTCAAACGATCTTCGACACAATAAGAAGTAAGAAATCAGTGGGAACCGATGGAATACCGAACATTGTGCTTCGACATCTCCCACTAGAAGCGGTGGACATTTATACCAACCTATTTAACAATGCAATGAATAATGCACATTATCCAGCGCATTGGAAAACTGCGGTGGTACATCCCATCCCCAAAAGGGATAAAGACACCTCCAATCCGGCGAATCTCCGGTCGATCAGTCTCCTTCCAAACATCAGTAAGGTTTTCGAAAAAGTCATCAATAGAGTCCTGACTAAGTGGGTTGAGGACAGAAATATAGTTCCGGATAATCAATTCGGTTTCAAGGCGGGGCATGATGTCATTCATGCCGCGTCTAAACTGGTTTCTGATATCCAATGGAACAAAGCCAAGAAACAGTGCACGGGTGCCTGTCTGACTGATTTGGAGAAGGCTTTCGATACCGTATGGTTAGAGGGACTCTTCTACAAGTTGAACAGACTGGGCATTAGTAAACCACTGCTGTATATTCTTTTCAATATGCTCACAGATAGACAGTTCATCGTAAAAAATGGCGATGTGACTTCTACTGATACATTCAACATTAAAAACGGTCTGCAACAAGGTGCGGTCAATTCGCCAATCCTTTTCAACATTTACACAAGTGATCTGATAGGTTCACTTCACCATGCTATAGCGTACGCAGACGACTTAATCGCGTACAGATCAGGTCCAAAGATTGAGGTTATAAACATACTTTTGCAACGTGACTTCGATAAAATTAAACAATATTGCGACGACTGGAAGTTGAAGATCAACTTTCAGAAGTCGGAAACCATTCTGTTTAGGACGCCTTTGTCTGGGGCCTCTGCGGATACCAGAAAGAATTGGCGAAAGTTTCAGATCGTGGGACAACACGGGCAGCCACTTGTTTGTCGTAATGTAGTCAGATACCTTGGGATCTGGCTAGATCAATATCTGTATTTTAACAAACATATAGATGTTGCTCTGGCCAGAGCCAGAGGTGCTTTTGCCCTTACAAAGAGACTGTTTTATAGCAGGCAACTCGATGCGAGGGTAAAGGTGATCTGCTACATGGCCCTTATTCGGCCTATGCTTACATTTGGTTGTCCCGTGTGGTTTAACGTGAGAGCAAGTCTTTTGGAAAAGATTCGGGTGTTTGAGAGGGCTTGCCTTAGGGCTTGTCTTCGCTTATACAGAACACCAGAGTCGGAGTACATCAAATTCTATCCTAATGAGGTCTTGTACAATAGGGCGAACCTAATACGAGTGGACAATTTTGTTATTGAGTTAATTCGAAGGCACATTGCAAGAGCAATGACCTTGTCGAACAACCTGATCTCTGGGGCTTACTACCCCAATTATATGTATCACGAGAGAGTTCGCTTTGACGGCTTTATTCCTCCAGAAGCGTTCCTCTACCTTGACAAACAAGGTCTGATCCAGGATAGATTAGCGGTGCCGTTAATCTTCCACGTCGCTCGAACAGCTGCGGACAGGCGACTCAACTACGACAGAGACGTCGCACACGGCAGTGCGGAGCGTCTCCAGTTTAGTAGGGCGGTAGGGAGTCGCGACATGAGGGATGTTGCTCGGCAGCACCAACAATTTTGGTGGCTTGCAGAAGAAGGGGAAGCTTCATTGTCGAATCTCTCCAATACTAGATAGCTTCGTTAGGAAGCAGAGCGGGTCTGCCTATTATTTAGTCATGGCCGGCTTACATAGATTTAGGTAGGATTAAGGTAGATTTAAGAACAAAAAGTATAAAAAATAAAAAATAAAAAAATAAAAAATGAAAAAAAAAAAAAATAAAAAAAAAATTAAAAAACAACAGAGATGGGTAACATCTAATAAAAGTGGTAATCCACACAAAAAAAAAAGAAGGAAATACTCGTAGTACTTAAACAATACAATAAGTTAGCTTAAGTAGGTTAAGTAAGCTTAAGATTTATTATTTTTTTTTTTTTTAAGTAGTCTGTAAGTTTTATATTAAGAGAAAAACAAAAAAAATGCCCATTTACTAAGTTTTTTACTTAATACAATTTATTTTCTTAGTTTTAGTTTTTAAATTAATGCAACAATAAAACGAGTACTGTAAGGAACGTCGAAAGACATGTAGATTAAGATTATGTTTAATTTAGAGTGTCCGCATGGGGCCAGTAAGTTAGAATAAGATAGTTTTCTAAGTTATTTAAGCTAATTTTTAAGCGTTTTTTGTCTAGCATGTAAGAATCAATGAATTAATAAAATAAAAATGCATTTAAAATGAATGAAATGTTACACGGATTCACTGCACACTTAGTAGAATAATGACACTAAATAGTGTACACTAAGAACTGCACTCGTTTAATGAGAGCAAGCGAATGTATTCATGCAGACCTCTAACGTGCAAATACCAGGGAATGACTTTGCAGATAAAATCGCAAAATGTCGCCAACTTACCTTTAATTTTCACCGCAAACTTCAACCCTCAAGACATCAAAAAGTGGTTTAACTTCCAACACCAAACCAAACTCCAACAACAGTGGCTAAATTCCTCGGAGTGGTACAAAAACGCTTACGGAACCAAACTTAACATTAAGGATTACCTCATTATAAATGAAATAGATAGCGAGTCCAAAACAAAGCTGCATAAGTTTATACGACTTAGACTAGGTCACACCAAACTGTCTCATCAATACTATATCGACATATCATCATTATGTCCTTCCTGCATCCAGTCAACCACCTCGATTCCACATATTCTCAATACATGCCCCCGCTTACCAACCCAAAAACCTTCCTTTCAAGCCCAACCCTTAAAAACATTAACACTGTTTTATTATATTTTAAACAATGTAACTTACTATATATCACCTTACATAACCCATTTAAAAAAAAAACAAACCGATGGTCTTAGTTGCTCCTGCTTTCCCCTGGTTTTGTTATTTTATATTGTATTATAAGTCAGCTTAAGTAAAGAAATGAATCATTTTTGGGCAATTATCGTACCAAATGACAGTCCCAACTTCCTAACAGGCTATCAACAATAGAATTTTCCACTATTAGTCAGCCTTTCTCTTCAGTGTGGTAGTTTTGGACAAACAAAAGTAAGACAATTCCAAGCAAGCATTTTATTTTATTTTCTTGATTAAAATATACTTTCTTACTTTAGGTGGCACTACAGTCCGGGGTGAACCTGGGACTCAGTCAACAAGCTTCTCCAGCCAGCTCGTGAGTTTTGCACTATTCTTTCAAGTACGATGTTGAAAAAATCGCATGACAGCGCATCGCCTTGTCTAAATCCTTTCTGGACATCAAAGGTCTCGGTGAGATCTTTACCGACCTTGATGGAGCAGCGTGCATTCTCAATCGTCGTCCTGCACAGACGGACGAGTTTGGCAGGGTTGCCAAAACTAGACATTGCACTTTATAGCTCGTCTCTATAGATGCTGTCATACGCGGCATTAAAATCGATGAATAGGTAGTGGGTATCGATCTGAAGCTCATGCGTCTTCTCCAAGATCTGCCGTAGTGTGAATATCTGGTCGATGGTGGACTTTCCTGGCCTGAAGCCACAATGATATGGACCTATCAGGTTGCGGACGAACGGCTTAAGGCGTTCACACAAAGCAGCAGATAAGAGCTTCAGGCGTTCACAAAATACGGCGCATAAGATGTTATATGCGATGTTAAGGAGACTGATGCCTCTGTAGTTGGCGCAGTTCGGAGGGTCTCCTTTCTTGAGAATAGGGAAAACAATGCTGAGGTTCCATTCATCGGGCATACTTTCGTCCGACCATATTTTACAGATGAGTTGTGGTGCTCCTTACCAAGTCATCCCCAGCCGCTTTGAAGAGCTCGGCAGTCAGGGCATCCGCTCCAGCAGCTTTGTTGGACTTAAACTTCGATGCAGCTATCTTCACTTCATCCAGGTCGGGTGGACGGAATTGTTGGTCATCATCGTCCAGGTTGAAAGGTTGATTCTGCATGACAGCGGTATTTGGTTTGTCATCGCCGTTATACAGTCTGCAGAAATGGTTTTTCCAAATCCTCAGCATCGACTGCGATTCTACTACGATGTTCCCTTGTTCATCTCTACAGGCTTCGGTTCGGGGTTTGTTTCCGCGGCATGTTATTTTTACCTTTTTGGTAAAACTTCCGAACGTCATTCCTGGAGTAGCATCTCTCAATTTCCTCGATCGCGCGCTTCTCATGCTCTTTCTTCTTCCTCCTGAGAAGCCGGTGTTCGTCTCTCCTCTTCCGCTCATAGAGCTCATGAGCAGCTCTGGTCTTTTTTTGCAGTGCCGCATTGCGTGCTTTTTGCTTAGCTGCATGTGCTTGCCGGCATTCATCATCGAACCAGGGGTTTCGTTGTGGTGGACGAGTGAAACCCAGCACATCAGAAGCGGCATCTCTCATGGCGTTTGGTAGTGTTTCCAGTGGTCTTCGATGCTTGATGCTTGGGGCATTGGACCTCTTAAGAGATTAAGAGACACTCGATCGGAGAAGGACTTGGCGATCTCTTGCGATTGTAGCCGTCTGACGTCGAATTTTCTCACAGCATTAGTTTGTCTTGGCGTATTTTGGGATATCCGCAACTGTACCTTGGCTACAACAAGGTAATGGTCCGAGTCGATGTTGGCTCCTCGGAACTTACGGACATCCATAATACTGGAGGAGTGTCTTGCGTCGATCGCAGTTTGATCAATCTGGTTTACTGTGGATTGATCAGGAGTTCTCCAAGTCCCCTTGTGTATGTCGAGATGTGAATTCGTTATCGGAGGTGGTGTTGTGCAGGCTATATTTTCCGATTGTTCCACGAAAGATCCCTCTCTTCCTAGCCTTGCATTAAAATCACCGAGGACAATTTAAATGTCATAGCTAGGACATTGCTCGTAGGTCTTGTTAAGGAGCTCGTAGAAGGCATCTTTGGTGTCGTCATCTTTCTCCTCTGTGGGGGCATGCACGCATATAAGGCTAATGTTGGCGAATTTAGCCTTGATGCGGATTGCTACGAGGCGCTCTCTCACATGCCGAAAACTGAGCACTTCTTGTCTTAGTCTGCCTCCGACAACAAATCCAATTAAGCCCTGCTTTTGCCGTCAATAGCAACTGCCATAGTAGATACCGCAGTTTTTCATCTTCTTTTTGTCCGGCCCATCCCATCGCATTTCTTGAATGGCGGTTATGGCTGCTTTGTAGCAGTCTAGGGCCTCTGCTAGTTGCTCGGCTGCACGTGGTCTATTAAGGGAGCTAACATTCCACGTGCATATCCGAAGCTCATTGTCCTTAAATCGTTTGCGTGGGTTGTCAACAGTAGATCCGTCCTTATACGGGGCTTGTTGCTGCTTCGTAACTTATGGTTTTTTTTAAATGGCCGAGCAGTTACCCGGGTGGCACAGCCCCCAACCTGGAGGACCGGTTCTATTTTTAATGCCTCTAGGACGAGGGGTCGGTTACACCGAAGCCAGTAACCGGTTCCGGGATGTGAGCGCTGCCGTTGGCCCATATAGGGCTCGTCCGCCACCATTTCTTTTCCAAGACCCTGACTAAGTCCTGGAGATCCTTACCGGCCTGAACTCCAAATATGTCGGAGTAGCCCGGATAAGGTCTTGTTTTCTTTTTCGACACTAACCCTGATTTATGGCGCAGGACACTCGCCATTTGCCCCTTTCACTTCGCAATCTCTAGTGAGATTCCCAGATGGCGCCACGAGGAGGCGTGAAGTAGGGCTTATTAACAGAGCTGCCAGATGTTCGGCTGCAGAGGCTCATTCTCATTTAAGGAACCAGCACCTGTTGGAAGATGCTACTTCTACGAGGCCTTATACTAATCGTTGCCATCCATCGCTTGGAATTGTCACTACCTCATATATGCCATTCACACCGCATCGCAAATCGAGATTTCGCGAAATCTCTTGGTCTATCGACTTGAGTTGAGCCAGTAACCAGCCAATTTGTTTCATGAAAAAAATATTAGCAGTATTGGAACGCTTGTAATCGAATGTCTATTATTGTACAAATGTCAAATCTACTCGGTATTCGGTGTGAACGCCTTATTTCGTAAATTTGTAGACTTGTTATCGAAATCCCGGTTTTCAACGCAGTGTGAATACCTCATTACACAAATTATTAAATTTTGTGTTGCATTGTCATCTTTTCCTGATGTTTGCCGACTAGCGAAGATTATTCCCACACCCAAAAATCAACAACCCGCGTCAGATTTTCGACCACTAATCATGTTACCGTGTTCGTCAAAAGTATTTATTTGATAAAATTCTAGCAAAACAAATTGGTAGTCACCTAGAAAAATATAGTTTGATGTCTCCTGCTCCATCTGGTTTCTGTAAGAACTATAGCTGCCCCCACCAATGGTAAGCGTTCTTGATGTAATAAGAACAAAATTCTCTGTTTTATGGAAGTCACCTTTGTTATCGTTGGTTGGTTGTTATTGTTGGTCATAGGCTATCGGAGTCTGGAAAACTAGTGTGGAGGTTCCCTCAAGGTTCAATACAAGGCCCTCTTTTGTACATCAACGATCTTCACAATGTATGTTTCAATGTTTCTCTACATTTATATCCCGATGATGTCCAAATTTATCTAGACCAATAGACTTAATTGAAGATTTGGTCTGCACAATACAAGAAGATATACAATTGGTCGAAAAGCAATGGACTCTTAATTAATCAAAATAAATCACAATGTATAGTGATATCTTAGCGTTTTATTAATACGACAGATATACCCCCATGTTTTCCACTCAAACAACAATTGCCTTTCGTGGAAAAAATCACCAGCCTATGTTTCAAAATTAATTGCATTCTCTTTGTCCGCAATCATATAAATTATACTATTGGCCAGATATATGGCGATTTTCGTACGCTATGCTTCATCTCTAATTATACGGCAGTAGAAACTAAATTAGGACTCAACATTGCTGTCGCTCTTATTGAATTTTTAACACTTCTATAATCAAAACTAGATTGGCATTCTTTCCATAAATTGCTCTTTGCTTTAATTGACATGATAAGATATGTATTCAGATTGCATAGATGGATCTATACAACACTAACCCAAAATATTAGTTCGCAGGACACTACAGAAGTTCTTCGAAAAAAGATGCTGTATACCAATGCATAAGATTATAATAACCAGCAAACCATCTTCCAAAAATTATACTTAACGCAATCCATTCCATTCCAAATCTGACAATTCCCAATTTTAATTATCTAAACTCATCTTGCTTATTCCTTGCCCATGCCGGCAGACTCTGGAATTCACTACCAATCGTAATAAAACAATTGGTTGGAGCTGCAAAATTTAAAAAAAGAAATCATTAAATCTTGCTTCGCAGCATTTTCCAATCAGACAAATCCTGGTTTCCTTTCACTTCCTTTATGCATTTTTATTTCCTTATTCTTTTATTCTTATTCTTTTCATATTAATTACCTCATCTACTGTTGAATATTAATTTTGTTATTTATCTGTATCTGTATATTATCAATAATGCATATACTCAGTCCCTACGATATATCCTGTGTGTACCTATATATAAAATACCTTGTCTAACTTTTTTTTGATGAACTTCATTAAAAAAGAGATAAAAAGTAAACTGAAACTGAATGAAGAGTGCAACGATCCGTTGTTTATTTAATTCCCAATCCATAGCCGCTCTGCTAAGCATAAACACAGTATCAGTATAATATCATCTCTCCATTTGCTGCCAGTCTGCAGCCGTGTATCCTATCACATTATTTCCTGTTCTGCGATACATTAATTCATAGTTCTGTATTTCCTTAAGATATCCTTATATTCTTATATAAGTTGTATGAGCTGTTTTACCGTAATCTTGGTTAGACTGACTTAAAAAACTTACGGCATATGTCTAGTTACGTCGACAATGCTAAATAAAGTGAACAATGAATAAGTTTTCAGTAACATAACTTACTTTAAAATTGTTTCTGTATGTTAATGGTCAGACAACCCTTACGCAATGTATAGCTCTTATATAGCGGGATTCACATTGAACGATTTGCTTGGCGAACACCCAATTCAATTTGAACGCTCGTCAAGCAAGACATCCAATTTTAAGAACGGTTTTTCAGAATTTTTAACTTTTTGCCTTCCTTCAACATGAAAACCTTCTTGTTCGGAAAGCTCAGAACAAAAAAATAAATAAAATAGCGCACATTTAATTTATTTAGCAAATGGACTGTATTTTGCATTTATCAACTTCTACCCTAACTCGTTACAAAAAATATACTGATAGAACAACTCGCTTCGCATAACTTATATACACAAACGACGGCACTATGTCGCACAGCAGATAATCGTCAGTTCCGTTGTAAATGTATTGTCCGATGTGCAAGATGCCAAGCGAACAGTCGAATATTATCGGCTGTTCCTCATTACTCGACCTTCTTTTCGCCTCGTGAAGTGGTATTCCATCTGCTGCCATTTGCTCGTGACAGTGGTTTTCCCTGCAAATTGACTTTGTTTATGCGCATTTTGTGGCCACCTGGGTGCCATTTGTGTTAGGATTTGTGCACGTTGTTGCTCTGCCTGGATTGTTTACTGCTATTTGTCGCCAACATGCATGATGATTATGTGATTGTTTTATTGCTCTGTGTCGATTCTTAACATTCTGCCCCCGATTGAAGGCCCGTCTTCAATTCCCGGTCGTTGAATCGTCCTTGGGAAGGATGCATAATTTCTGCATGGGACGCACTTATGTCGTATGCTCCATTTTGATGTCTGCACTTCGCTCAAGTTCATCTCTGCCCTTATTAACTGCGGTCACTCGGCCGAGAGGCCCCACTGTGGGTGGCGTGTTCTCATGTTTGACAATTACAAGATCCGCGATCTCTATATTGTCGCGCTGCTCCCTTCTGCACGCTGCTCCTTCGTGCAAAACGGAATACTAATACCCTTAATGCGCTCTGCAGCGTAGACCCGCGCTCCAACAAATTCGTGCCGTTGATTGCTAGCTCTGTCGCTACGAGTTTAGGCAGGCTTCCGCAAATGGCTGGTTTTAAAGCTACATTTGCTCCTGCTCTTTGTTTCGGGGTGAGAGGTGCCTGCACGTTTGGCCACTCCTGCTCTGGACGTTTTAGCCAATGTGGGCCACCACATCAGTGCATTTTTCAGCTGCGCTGCTGTTATTCCTCTCGATGCTATATCCGCTGGACTGTTGCCCGATGACACATGCTTCCAGAGATAGCTCCCCGTTATCTCTTGTAAAGTGCTCACTCTATTTGCTTCAAACGTTTTGAGCTCGAAAGGAATTTTGGAGTTACAATACAGCACCACCATTGAATCGCTCCAGTATGTCCTGGGCATGTTTCCAAATTTCCATGCGGTGTTCACTTGCTCGACCAGTTTGCACAAAAGGTCAGCCGCCCACAACTCCAGTATTAGTATGGAGATGGTCTTTCAAGGCGCTAGCCTGGATTTTGAAACTACCAGTATACAGCTCGTTATGCTGTCGCTCGAGATCGATCGTAGATAAACGACTGCAGCTGATGCGTCGGCAAAACCATGGAGCTCTGTTTTGCTAACTCGTTCAGTGCCCAACCACCTAAGGACGCGTATATGTTCCAAATACGGGAGCTGCTCACGAAAAGACTCCCAATCAGGAACCATGGCTGCAGATATCTGATCATCCCACCTTACTCCGGAGCGCCATAAATCTTGGATGAGGATTTTTGCTCGCATTATGACCGGAGCGAGATATCCATTTGGATCGTATAGCCTTGCAATCCCGCTAACAACCGCTCTTTTTGTCGACATTCAACTGCCCTCGTCGACACGCACCTTAAATTTTATTTCATCGGCTACCGTATTCCATACCAAGCCAAGTATGGAAGCGTTGAAGCCCTCAGCAATGTTTAACTCATAAGTACTGCTCTCCGCACTGCACAGCCCTGATAGTACCTTCTTGCTTGATGACATGAACTTAGTGAACTCAAAGCCGCCTACACGTAGTGATGCGGTAATCTCGTTGCCCAATATGATGGTGTCTTCGTCATCATCTGCTCCGGATAGCATATCATTAACGTAGAAGTCGTTGATGACTGCTTCATATGCTGAACGATACTTGTTATTGTGGTCCTCTGCACATTGAGTCATCGCTCTAACCGCATTTAAACTGTTCGACGTCATGCCATACGTGACCACTGTCAAGCAAAATTCCCGAAGCTCGTCGTCAGGATTCTCTCTCCAAAATATTCCTTGCAGATCTCACCGGCTCGGATCAACGCGCACTTGTCTGTACATCTTCTGGATGTCTGCGGTTATCTCCACCTTGAAGCAGCGGAATCTAGCGATTATTATCGACATATCGTCCTGAAGTTTTGCTCCTGATAGTTGTAGGTCGTTTAATGACACACCATTGTCGGTCTTGCACGAAGCGTCGAAGACAACACGGAACTTCTTTGTGACGCAGTAATGCTCTTTGCTGTTGACAGGCCTCATGTGATCCAGCGCTTGGTATTCACGCATAAAGCCTACGAGTATGTTCTTTTCCCTCAGCTCGGCGTTTGCGCCGTGACCGGCTGACCAGCCGTGACCAGCTGGATGTCGACAATGCGTGTTCAGGAAATTGTCCTCGACCCATTTATTGTCCACCGAAACCGCTATTGGTTTGCTCAGCTCTTCTATCTCCCAAATCGTTTAATTTGCTCGTTTAACAGCACATATTGTGTCTTCTCTGATATGACCATGACTCGAAATGCTCGTCCCTCGTGAAGTCGCAGCTGCCTAATAATCATCCATCCTTGATGCTTATCCTGCGCCGTCAGTCCAGTATAGTGCCTTTTGATGTTTCTCTTGATGACGTCTGCCCATACTTGGGCTCCGAATAATATAAGGTGATTTGGACAACGCCAGTTGTTTCAGCGCCGATTCCGCTCACCTGAAATTCGCACTTATGCTCTGTGATGCCCATTTGCTGGATGCACTGTTCCGTGATCAGGTTAACTTGACTTCCGCTATCAAGGAGTGCCCTAGCCCGCAATGCTCTCCCAGCCTCACTTCTCACCTTGACACAGGCTGTTACCAATAATGCACTTGTTCACTCTGCACTGGTTTGCTCTGCACTAGTTCGTTCTGCACTGGTTTGCTCTGCACTGGTTCGCTCTGCACCGTTACGCTGCCTTGCCCTACTGCTCTGCTCTGCTCCGATGGTGAAGCCTCTTTTTGCGGGCATGACCATTCCCACCGATATTTGAATAGGTAGACGATGCTTCGCTTGCTATGCCTTGGGTGACTCCTTCGAGACGGCTGGCTGTTCGCGCTCCTGGCTAACTACTACCGTCGCTATGACGCCTGTTCGGGGAGACCTCGACTCTGGACACAAAACACTATTGTGCCTTTTGTTGCACCTGCGACAACTGCCGGTTTTACAACTCGAGGCAATGTGTCCACTTCTCAAAAAATTTGCACATAGTTTCCATTGACGCACTTTGTCAAATCTTAACTGCACCGAAAGTGCCAGAAAGTCTTTGCACCGGTACAAAGCGTACTCTGCCTTGCACAAGAGACATCGGTGAATGGGTGCTGCTCTGCTTCCACTGGCTGCACTGATAACGGGTTTGGATTTCCGTTGTTCTTGATGGGATGCTCGTCACAATCGAGAAAAGTTGAATCTAAAGCGCTTGCTCGCTTCTCCAATAAATCGGACAGCGTCGCAATCTTGCGCACGTCCTCTCTTGCCATCTGCCACACTTGGTTAGTTTCTGGATCAGGCGTGATCTCAGCATGTTTACAATCACGTATCCACTTCAAGAGGACCCAAGGATGTGAGATGGGCATTTGTCTCATTGATCTAATCACGGATGTCGCGTGACCTCGTTGCTCCTCTGCCTATGCTCGGGATGGCATGTAAGGCGTTTAAATGTGCGTCAACGATGCTCTGTGGATTGTCGTAGACTTCATTTAGCTTGCTCCAGGCCTCGATGTAATTGGCGTCTGTGATTTGCCAGCGATTGATTAATGTGGCGGGCGCTCATTCTAAAGCCTGCCACGTGCTCGTTAATAAATATTTCGCGAAACTCGAACCATTTTGTTTGGTCACCCTTAAATGTTATGAGCTTAGTGGGGCACCCCTGCCGTACCTGGATGACGCTCGTTGGTGTGGATCCGTGTTCAGCCAGTGCTTTGGCTGCATCCTGTTGCTCAATTTCCACGATACGCGAGAATAATTTCACCGTGATGTCATGATAGGCGTCGCCGACAGCCACCAGGTACTGGTCCTGCACTTCCAGCTCATCATCCCCTGCTGCTTTTTCCACTAGTGACAGGTGCTGCTCCAGCAGCCTATTGTAGGCGTTCTCAGCTACCGACAAATTTGCCTGCAGAATTTGTTCAGAAAGCTCCGAACAAAAAAGTAAACAAAACAACGCACAGTTAATTTATTTTACAAATGGACTGTTTTCCGCACTTATCAACTTCTACCCTAACTCGTAATAAAAACTATAACTGATAGAACAACTCGCTTCGCATTACTTATATACACAAACGACGGCACTATGTCGCACAGCCGATGATCGTCAGTTCAAAAATTTCTGGCAGAAGTTGATTTCGTTGAATGTGAACCCCGGTTATAGAGGTTTTGTTGAAATAAATTAAAAGAAAAACTCTGCTATATAATTTATTGAATTTTTCAATAATAATGTCACTCTTTGTCGCCGTGTGATATTGAATGAATAAGAAAAAACAACTACGTATAAAGGAGCAATGTCTCCAATAAAAAAAAAAGAGTACGTATATATATTGACTACTATGAATAATATAAAAGCACAGTAGATGTGTCTGATGATACACATATATATGTTCTGCTCGGTAACACTTCCATAGCCCAACGCCTAATTTAATTAATTGTAATTGAACTCATTGGTAATAGAGTTACATATAAAGTATCTGCACAACACTAGTTAACTGAAACTGTCATAATTAGTACGTGCCTATTGTCATGCTAAACTAAAATGACATCTGAGGAAAGGTGTGATCCTTATGCCGTTCAATCCAAAGACGAAAAGAAGCTTGAGGCTCTTAAGTCACGGCGGTTGGTGACCTCGAAGCAGATCGATCGAATTAACGATTTTCTATCAAGCATCTCGAAGGAATCAACTCTGCTCGAGTTCGAAGTTCATCTTGGAGCCTTGGAGTCAAGCTTTAAGACATTCCAGCAACTTCAGTCTAAGACTGAGGACTTGGATCCGAAGGAGCAAAGAACGAGGAATTGTACTTCAGCTTAAGATCAATGCTTCTCATTCAAATTCAATCTCGGAAAAGTAACGTGGATCGGTGCTGATGGTGCATCGAACCAATTAAATAATGATGTCCAATTAAAATTGCCCAAATTAAATATCCCTTTATTTTCAGGCGAAATAACAGAGTGGTAGACTTTCCATGAAATTTTTAACTCCCTGATCCACAAAAATCCTTCCCTAAGCAATGTCTCCAAACTACACTATTTGATGTCATCGCTGTCAGGACAAGCTGCGCGTACAGTTCAATCATTGGAAATTACTCCGGAAATCTATGAAGTGACTCTCAACTTACTAACCAGCACCTACGACAACCGCAAACTTATCGCCACGGAACATATCAAACAAATAATGTCATATCCTGCTATAAAAAGGTCATCATCGAACTCCTTACGTGAACTTATCGACAACATCAATGGGCACTTACCAGCACTGACAACTCTCGGTCGCCATGTGGATCATTGGGATGATCTTCTAAAACAAATCCTCCTACCAAAACTCGATGGTGCTACCTTAAACAAATGGAGAGATGAGGGTCCAACGGAGAGGATGCCAAGTTATCAAGAACTGTTAAAATTTCTTATCAGAAGATGCCAAGTCATAAGTGATGAACTACCACAGGCAAGCACCCCAATTCAATCTTAAATAATTAGAAACACATGACCAAAGACCTTTGCCATTTTTAATAAAAATAACAATACCAAAAAGAAATCGAATTGACTTTACTGTAAAAAAAAAATGGTCACAATCTATATAAATGCTATACATTTTGTAATTTGCCACTTTATCAAAAGATATCATTCATAAAAAGAAATAGTTTATGCTATAATGGTCTTAAATTTAATCACGATGCCAACAATTGCGAATCAACTGGTTGCCGTAAATGTAACGCAAATCACCACACCCTACTTCACGAAGGCAGCGTTGACTCTGGCGCTCTGGCCCACTGCTGGGCCTTCCTCCATTCAAAATCGAAGCACCTGCGAACTCTTAGAAGGTGCACATAAAAACTGCTTGACTTCGACTTCTGAAAACAACGTAACAACATTAATTTTGACTACCGCAATCGTCAATGTTTTTAACAAGAATAATTCTCTTGTACCTTGTCGTATTTTCCTGGACTCTGCGTCCCAGATTAATTTGCTTACGGAGCGCTTCGCCAACTTACTTAATTTAAAGAGGCAACCGACCTGTACACCCGTCTTTGGGTTAGGACACATTCCAATTATCTGTAAACACAAGGTCAGCGTCACTCTTAAATCTCGAATTAATAACTTTACGGATACCATAGATGCACTCATTATAAAGAAAATATCGAATTCATTGCCGGAAACCTCCATCGACACAACAAATTGGGAACTCCCTCGAAATATAAAACAACTACAACTAAATTGAAAGTTGTGTGAGTGATAGCGGGATAAGTCTAAATGAGATAATGCATATTGATCCAGTTGTTCAGTCTGAATTATTTTCATTAGCAATTAGGTTTCGATCTCATAAATATGTTCTTACCGCTGACATCAAGCAAATGACAGGTCCGATTGCATGAAGATGACCGTCGATTCCACTATATCCTATGGAGAGACAAACTAAATGAAGAGATTAAAACATATCGTCTTTGCACAGTCACGTATGGAACTACACCCGCATCATATCTCGCAACAAGGGCACTTATTCACCTAGCTGAAGAAAAGAAAATAAGATTTCCTATCGGCTGATCAGCATTAAAAATTGAATTATATGTCGATGATCCTCTTACAGGTGCCAATTCCATTGACAATTTGTTGTGTATAAAGCGGGAATCACAACTTACATATATAGGAAAGCGCTGAATTCGAGCTTCGAAAATATTGTTCAAACAACGAAATTATTTCAGAAGACATTCCAACTAAAAACAGAGAGAAGTTCTTTCGAGTAATAAACTATGACGTAATAAAAACACTTGGTTTAATTTGGGAGCCGAAATCAGATGTTTTCATTTACAACATAGGATGTCTAGAAATGATGAAGGTAACCAAAACAAGCGTGCTATCAGACATTGCTAGAATGTAGGTTATGTACCCCATAAAATCCGAGATATCATCCATTTTTTCATTTTGATTTTAACTTCAATACAAAGTATTTTCCCACACTTTTCGCGGGTATGGAAATCTAACATCAGCAACAATATTGCAAAGGAAGTGTCCAATGTCGCAAAAGTTCACACGCGCTGCATCGAAGATAGCTGAGCTAGCAATATAAGAATTTATATAAGGGAGTGACAAATGGTCACCAGTTAGTTAGTAAGTTTCAGTCCCAATAAAAACTCTTTTCTTATTTTAAAAGTTACATCTTGTGTTTTTTTTTACTCTCTTCGCGAATAATTATTTTAGTGGCGCAGTCGGTAGGATTCTTCTATACGGGATGAATCCATAAGAGAACGGGCAGTACGTGTGTTCTGAAAGTGTTAAAAGAGGTTCACGTGAAAAAACCCAAAACGAAACGTAAATCAGTGCTAAAAATCAGCAGAAGAAAAACGATTTATGACTTATAAATGTTAAAAAGTGCTTAAAATCAGCAAAAGAAGAAAAGAAATAAGTGCGAAAACGTGTAAGAATCAGCAGAAGAAGAAAACTAAATAAGTGCAAAATAGTGCTTAAAATCAGGAGGAGACAAACTTACTAACTCAAGAAAAAAAATCAAAAATTCTCAACATTAACCGAGATAAAATATTAAAATATTTTGGAAACAGAATTAAGGAAGAAATGGAAGCAGTAGAAAGACTAACATTGGCTCTGGAAGCATTAGCCGCCAGAAGCCCAATGCAAAGCTGAGCCGTAACAATTATGAAAGAAATAGCATATACTCGTATAAAAGAATTTAATGGCGACCAAGATCAATTAACGCAATTCATTAATGTGGTACAAATTCACCTAGATGGAGTGGAGGACAACGTTCGGATAGAATTGTGGCAGACGATATTAAATACAAAAATCGGCGGACAGGCAAAGGAACTTCTACTAAACAACCAACCAGAAAACTGGGAGGATGCAAAACAACTATTAAAGCAGCATTTCAGGCCAGCAGTCAATTACAAGGATATATCAAAGAAAATAACATATTTAAGGGTAAGTTCCATTTCCGATCTTAATTGTCAAATAGAAAAAAATTTAAAATTAGTTAATACGTTTGCAACGTATGAAAAATATTCGAAGGAGATTAAAAATACTTTTTATACAGTGCTTGTTAATAGGATTAAGCAAATTGTGTCTGGAAATCTGTCACGAGACATTAAAGATAAATTCGATTTACACGAAATAAAAGACATCCTGTACACATACATAGGTTTTGACCATGGTAATTTAGACAAGGAGTTTTTAGTAAGTGACCGACGACAAGTACAAAAACCTAACAGACAAGACAGTTCCAGCAGTCCACCCCAAAAAAGCCAACATTCTCAGTCAGGTTATCAGAATAGGAACAATAACAATGATAGGGAAAAAGTAGGACAAAACCAAAGGAATACACCCCAGAATAACTCGGGTCAGTACCAACAAAACAATCATAGAACAAATCCAAGTACAGGACAAAACACCCAACCGGTTTTTAATAGATCAGGGCAATTTAGAAACGCACAACAAAATGTACAGCCTATGGATGTAGGACAAATTTCACATAAAGAAAACGGAGGTGAAGAACCCATTGAAGCGGCAGCCTTAGTAGAAGAAGAGGTTCATAATATTGAATCAGCGTTTTTTCTAAGTTAGGCCTCGGAAACAAGATACTTGCAGACTTGACCATTGACGGACATAAATACGTAGGACTAATTGACACAGGCTCAACGATGAGTATTATTAATTCCAGTAAGGTAGGTTGTAGGAAATTCAAAATTTATGAAAGAGTTAACCTGAAACTCCGAACTGTTAATAGTACAACAATAGAAAAAATGGATAGGGTTATAACAGGTATACCGGATGAATTTAATTACAATAAAAAAGGTGCTACACGGTGGTACAAGAGGGATTTAGGCGACAAGCCTTATCATCTTCTAGTAGGTATGGGCTTACTAAGTAAGATTGTTAAAACGCTTGATTTTAACAATAACTGTCTTATCCTAAAAAATGAGACGATAATACCCATCTATTCAGCTGAAGACGAAACAACTTTTGATTGTCTCGAACTAAATTCAACTGAAAAATAAATAGATCTAAACCACCTGAACGAAGAAGAACGAAAGGAAATAAACAAATTATTACGACAATTCAACAATCTTATTTACAAGGATGGTGATTTACTGACTAACACAGACACAATAACACATGAAATCCGGACAACCACGGATCAACAAATAAATGCGAAGCTGTATAGACTTCCACCGAAACACGAAGAGGAAGTACGGCGGCAAGTAGAAGAAATGAAGGTACAAGGCATTATACGGAAATCCAACAGTAGATACGCATCACCGATTGTAGTTGTATCAAAGAAAATGGATAAGTCAGGAAAACAAAAGTTCCGCTTTGCGTGGACTACCGCAAACTAAACGAAATTACTATCGATGATAAATACCCTCTACCAAATATTGAAGGAATCTTAGATAAACTCGGTAGAGCACAGTATTTCTCATCCTTAGACCTTGCAAAAGGATATCATCAAATCAAGATGAATCCAAACGACATTCCAAAAACTGCATTCGTTACACCCTGTGGACTATATGAATACGTCCGTATGCCGTTCGGATTAAAAAATGCACCGGCGACATTTCAGCGTTTGATGAATGACATCCTAAGAGATTACATTAATAAAATATGTGTCGTCTACCTTGACAATATCCTAATATTTTCAACTAGCCTACAAGAACATATTAACTCTCTGAGAACAATATTTAGTAAACTGTCTGAACACAATCTTAAAGTACAATTTGATAAGTGTTCTTTTATGAAAAAAAATACCGAATTCCTAGGTCATGTGTTGACATCCGAAGGCATGAAACCTAACCCAATAAAAGTGAAATGCATCCAAGATTATCCCTTACCCAAAATGGAAAAACAACTAAAAGGCTTTTTAGGAGTCACAGGATATTATAGGAAATTCGTAAAAGATTACGCCAAAATCGCTAATCCTATGATAAAATATCTTAAAAAAGACAAGAAGATAAACACGAGTGACCCAGAGTACATTCAGGCATTCGAAGCTCTGAAATTAAATATAACTAAACATCCCATATTAAAATTTCCCGATTTTACTAAAAACTTTACACTATTCACGGATGCAAGCAATTATGCAATTGGAGCGGTTTTAACACAAGATGGTCAACCCGTGTGTTACGCTTCTAGGTCACTTAACGATCACGAGAAAAACTACTCTGTTACCGACAAAGAGTTTTTAGCAATCGTATGGGCAGTGACATATTTCAGACCTTACTTATGGGGAAAAAGATTCCAAATTATTACAGATCATTTGCCGATAAAATATCTAAATAAAAAGTTTTCAGGAAAAGAATTTAGTCAACGGACGCAAAGATGGTTACTCAAGCTACAAGAATATCAATTTGATATAGAATATCTTAAAAGCAAAGAAAACAAAGTGGCAGATTTTCTAAGTAGAATCCCTGAGAATCACAAGGAGGCAGAAGTTAGCGACAACCACTCAATAAATAATTTATCCGACAATGCAACCACCCATTCACAAGAAGAACAACAGCTAGACCATATCCCAATAAAAGAAACAATAGTCAACATTTATAAAACTAAACTAATCCTTACAAACGACATTAACAAAGAAATAGAAGTGGTACATAGTAGAAGAATAATTTACGAGTACATAGACATGAAGAGAGCAAGAATATTGGGTCGACTTATTACGTAGGTATATTAAGCCAGGTATCATAGGAATTTACACTGAACTTTCATACCACGAGTTTAATAAAATACAACAACTCCTAATCGAACTTTTCAGCCATGATATAAAAATATAATTCGTAAAAAAAAAACTCTCAGAGCCAGGGAAATAGGTACTTTAGAGGAAACCCACAAACAAATTTCACTTTATCACACTAAAGAAAGTTTACATAGTGGCATTATTGAAACATATCATAGTTTGAAAAACAAAATTTATTATCCCATGTTAGTTAAAGAAATCACAAAGATTATAAACAATTGTAAAACGTGTCTTGAAGTCAAGTATGAAAGAAAGCCAATTAAACTGAAATACGAAGTTAGCGAAACACCCTCTAGACCTAACCAAATTCTGCACATGGACGTTTATTATTTTACGAAGCAAGCATTTCTAATCTTGATAGATAAATTAACCAAGAAAGCTTATGTTTATTATTTAGCCAATAGAAACTGGATAAAAAAAATTGAAACCTTAGAAGAACACTTCTCAAAATTTGGAAAACCTTCAAAATTAGTTACAGACAACGAATTTAAATCCGAAAATATTAAAACGTTTTTAATGGATCAACAGGTAGACTTACATTTAACCAAAGCAAACACACACACAGGGAATAGCGATATCGAAAGATTTCACTCCACCCTTCAGGAAAAATTAGTCACAATAAGAAACGAGGATTTAACATTAATTCAAAAAATGCATAGGGCAGTAAACAATTATAACAATAGATACCATTCAACAATAGAGATGACCCCGGAAGAAGCAATGTTTGCGGATTTCGCAACACTTGCTAATAGAATAAGGCTTCAAAAAAAAAATATATTAGTAAACTAAATAAGGATAGGCAAGAGTATAAATAAAATAGGAAAATAGTACCAGTTAAAAATTATAAGAGAAATTATTACAAAAATGAACCTAGATATAGATTAAAGACAACGGATAAAGAACACCCAGTAAACATTAAACCACCTCGTAAATTCACAGATGACGGCCTTAGCGTTTCTCGCACTAACAATAATGACGAGAACAGCAACGTTAACGATTGATAGAATAACAACAGACAACGGATACGTAGAAATTAATATGGGACAGACTGAAATAGTACTAGATACAAAGACCATTTTACACATCATCAATACTACAGAAATAAGACAGACGGTTGAGCTGATCGAGCAAAACACACAAAAACTAGAAATTTTTAGTGACCCGATAATAAGGACTGAACTACGAACACTTTATGCCAAGTTAACAACAATTGAACCAAATAAACAGGCGAGGAAAAAGCGGGGGCTTGTCAATGTTATAGGTACAGCAGAGAAATGGCTATTTGGGACAATGGATGACAATGACAGACAAGAAATTTCGGACCACATCAAGCAAATAGAAAACAGTAATCAAAATGCAATAGGTAATCTAGACAAACAGGTAGAAATCAATTCGCACTTTAATGAAAGTATATTCTACGAGTACCTAAAAAGTATAATAGAACTAGATAGGAAAGAATTAACTAAAACATTTGCAGAATTAACAGCAAATGAAAAAAGGGTTATATTAAAGCAACTTAAATTAGACCAATTATTAAGACTTAGAATGTTAGAAGAAAAGATACTCGTAGATCAGATAATAGATAACATAGCATCAGTAAAACACGGAATAATACACCCTAGCATGTTGACCATAACAGAAATTAACGAAACAGAACTTGACTTTTATAAACTCCAAAATGTCAAAGTAGGATTACTAAAATATGGCAAAGACAGAATAATATTGGCATTAAAGGTACCATTTTCATATAAACTTGTAAATTATAACTTTATCAGACCCATTCCAAGTAAAGATATGATGGAAGTTATGATAGATGATCAATATTCAATAGAATTCAATAAAACAAAATATAAATACAATAGCAATAAGATTCAATATGTAAGTGACCTAGAAAATATAAATAATTGTATTACAGAAAATAATTGTAAGCTAAGAAAGAATAAACTTTTAGAAATAAAGAAATTAGACGACAGCACTTTAATATGTAAGAATTTAGAAAATACTTCAGTTATAAATCATTGTGATAACAGAAAAATAAAGTTATCTGGAAACTACTTAATTATAATTAACAATTGTTCAATCGAAATATTAAATAAGAATTTTAGTAACAACAATTTTGAATTTATAGATAGATTTTATTACAATGAAGATGTTATATTCAATTTTACAAAATCATTAAACTTTGAAGACATTGTCATTAAAAATTTTGAAAATCTAAAAAATATAAAGATATTGGAATTTCATAAAAATGTAACTTATACTGCTGTCTCAGCTATTATATTCATATTCGTCGTTCTGATTTGTTTTTTCTACAAGAAAAACAAAGGTCTCAAAATTTCCATTCAAAATATAGTCCCAAAAATTCAGGAGAATTTAAAATCTAACGGGGGAGAGGTTATGTACCCCATAAAATCCGAGATATCATCCATTTTTTCATTTTGATTTTAACTTCAATACAAAGTATTTTCCCACACTTTTCGCGGGCATGGAAATCTAACATCAGCAACAATATTGCAAAGGAAGTGTCCAATGTCGCAAAAGTTCACACGCGCTGCATCGAAGATAGCTGAGCTAGCAATATGAGAATTTATATAAGGGAGTGACAAATGGTCACCAGGTAGTTAGTAAGTTTCAGTCCCCATAAAAACTCTTTTCTTATTTTAAAAGTTACATCTTGTGTTTTTTTTTACTCTCTTCGCGAATAATTATTTTAGTTGTATGACCCGCTGGGCCTTATTAATCATGTCATCGTGAAGGCAAACATTTTTCTCCAACAGTTGTGGAAATGCAATTTGGATTGGGATAGAGCTCTAACCCAATCTCTATCTTACGAGTGGACCACTTTTCGTAGGGAATTATTGAATATTGAACACATAAGCTTTGAAAGACGTGTAGTATGGAGTAATATAGAAGACGCTGAAATACACGCATTCTCAGATAGCTCCGAGAGAGCTTATAACACTTGCATATATGTGCGCTCAATACGAAGTGATGGCAAGATCTTTGTCCGTTTGCTATGCGCAAAGTCAAAGGTGGCACCAGTGAAGAATCTCAGTTTACGCTTGGAACTTAGTGCTGCACTAATGATGACAACACTTGTGAAGAAAATAAAATCATTTTTAAAGATAAATTCAAGGAGGTATTCTATTGGACGGATTCGAGCATAGTACTTTCATGGCTATCCTTCGAAACGTATCACTGGAAACGTTTGTTGCGAATCAGGTTGCAGTCATCGAAAATCTTTCGACAATGCAGCACTGGCATCACGTAGGTACAGATTTCAATCCAGCGGACGTTGTTTCAAGGGGTGCAAGTCCAGCTGAATTGTTAAATTCGAGAATGTGGTTTAATGGCCCCCAATTTCTCTATCTTTCACGCAACCACTGGTCAAAGCTGAGTATCACAGAAAAAATTGATGGCGAACAACTTAAGCGTAAAATTGTCAATTTTACCTTTACCATAACGGCTGATGGTGATTTCTTTCATGGTTTTAAATATAGAAATAGCCATATAAAATTTCTGAAACAATTGCCTTCATTTTGAGGTTTCTTTATAACTCATCGTTGTCTAGAAACAATCAAAAGCAGAGAATTATCCGAAGCAGAACTTGATAAGGCATTAAATTGTGTGATTAGGACTATACAAGGCACGTACTATGCTAAAGAGATAACATTACTCAGGCAAAATAAACAAGTTCACGCCCGGTCACACATAAATTCCCCTAATCAATTTCTAGATAAGGAAGAAATATTGCGAGTGGGCGGGCGCATAGGAAAAACAGGGCTGAATTTCGAATCTAAATAACCAGCTCTCCTACCAAATAATCATTTCTTCACCAAAACTTCAACACGCTTTATGCATGAAAAACATTATCATGTGAGAAACACAGGGGCTCATAGGATTGATTCGCGAGCGATTTTGGCCTGTGCATGGCAGAGTGATAACTAAATAGATTATAAGGCAGTGCATAAGATGTGCAATATCCAGTCCACGTATTGAATATCCGCAAATGGGAAACCTTCCAGCGTGTCGAATTTCACCTTCTCGTCCATTCACCAATGTGGGAACTGATTTTTGTGCTCCGTTTTTGGTTCACTCCAGACGTCGCGGAACTGCTGTTAAGGCTTACATGGCAGTATTCATTTGTTTAAGCACAAAGGCAGTTCACTTAGAGGATGGTAGAGGATCTTACAACCGCAGCGTTCTTGGGAGCATTGCAACGGTTTATTGGTCGACGAGGATTATGTCGAGTCATCTACAGTGAGAATGGTAGTAATTTCATAGGTGCGCAAAATGAACTTCGGGCATTGTATGATATTTTTCATAAAAAACAATCTAAAACTCAAGTGATGAATGCTAGCCTGGAGAATAGGATAGTATGGAAAACAATACCTCCAAGGGCCCCTCATTATGGAGGGATATGGGAATCTGCCGTAAAATCTGCCAAGCATCCAATGAAACGTCTTTTACATCTGGCGGCTTTAACTAATAAAGAATTTAACATACTAATAATCCAAATCGAATGCATCCTCAATTCCAACCTTCCGAACTTCAACCACTCACGCTAGGGCATTTTTTAACAGGTGCTTCACTATCTTCAATTCCAGAGCTAGATCTAGGGGAGAAAAATTATTCTTATTTAAATCGTTGGCAGCGTGTGCAGTGGTTCATGCAACAATTTCGGTTTAGTTGGACAAAGGAATACCTTCACACCCTAGAACAAAGGAATAAGAGGCGCGAAACTGTCAACCAGCTTCAGGTGAATGACATCGTTATATTAAGGGATGAAAATTTGCCACCTTTAAAATGGAGACTGCGCAGAATAGTAGATACGCATCCGGGAGAAGATAACGTGGTTAGAGTGGTGACTTTGAAAACAAGTAGTGGCATAACAAAAAGAGCGGTGGCAACATTGTGTGGCCTTCCAGTCATTGAAGAAGGCTTGGCTCTTCAAGAGGGGGAGAAAGTTCGGTAAAACTACCATAGCCCAACGCCTAATTTAATAAATTGTAATTGAATTCATTGGTAATAGAGTTACATATAAAGTATCTGCACAACACTAGTTAACTGAAACTGTCATAATTAGAACGTACGTATTGTCATGCTATCTCATTTTTTATACTAAACCTCTTTCTTTATGATCATTCTTTTGTTAACCTCAAAAATACGAGCACGTCCCTCTGAAGTAATAAAAAATTTATTTTGTCCAGTCAAAAAATCTTGATTGTTTTTACTTTTTTCAGTTCAACAGTTTTTTTTTTAACAAAATCGAATCGTTCATCTTCGATGATATATTATGGTTGACTTTTTATTATCTTACCCCTTGCAATTTCATAAAATTCAATGCACACAAATGTTAAGTTTACCTAAGTCTTTCATTTCTAATTCTGTTTTTAATTTATTTTTTAACAATTCAGTTTCTCCTATTTTATTTGATGCAACAATTATATCAAAGTCCTACAATCCTTTTATGAAGTATATATACAAGGATGTGCTTTCAAAAGAAGTTAACTTAGCTTTATGTAGGACTCCCTCACCGACTGGTTAAGCCCATAGATAGCTTAAGCAAAAGACATAATGCCTTTTCTTTGCTTTATGTGCAAATAGCTCTTTGAATCATTTTTGTCCTGGATCAAGACCTCATTTTTTATCCTTTCTATTTGTTAAAGTATTTTCATGGTCCTTATTTTTGATTTCAATTTTATTCTGAAGTTATCCTTTAAACTATCTTCTGATTTTACTTTATTTCTTTCTTAACAAAATGTGAGGTGCGGTTTCTGTAGACTTATAGTATTTTTAGAATTCTTTAAATTTTTTTCCGCTTCATGATCTAAATATCTTCCCTGTAATATCTTTCCCTTTGCTTCTAACCATAACTGAAAAGTTTTTGCCTTCTTGCAATATCCTACGAAAATAAAAATCTTTGTCTTACATCAAATTTTGCTTTTGTTTTCTTACTAATCAATATGTCTTTGCACCAAATACTGTAAGGCGGTTAATGATAGGAATCTTACCTGTTTATAAGTTGTAGGGAAAATGACCTCTAGTACAACGATTCTTCATATACCATATTTTGCATATGCTACCTACATAGCCTTCGATAGAGGTAACTTTGGCTGTTGTAATACGACTGTGCAGTGTGTCATTTCTTATTCTTACTTACTTACTTACTTTAGGTGGCGCTGCAGTCCGGGGTGGACCTGGGCCTCAGTCAACAAGCTTCTCCAGCCAGCTCGATCCCTGGCTAGCTGCCTCCAGTTTCGCACGCTAATTTGGTTAAAGTCCTCTTCCACTTGCGTGCGCCACCTGAGTCTTGGCCTTCCTCTACTGCGCTGTCCCTCGGGGCGGATTCGAAGACTTTTCGGACCAGAGCATTGGTGTCCATGCGCTCTTCATGACCCAGCCATCTCAGTCTTTGGATCTTCACTCTTCTGGCTAGGTCCATGTCGCTGTACAGTCCATACAGTTCGTCGTTGTATCTCCTCCTCCACTCACCGTCAATGCAGACGGGACCGAAGATCGCCCGAACAATTTTTCTCTCGAAGCAACCAAGAACACCCTCATCCGTTTTTGATAATGTCCATGCCTCTGCGCCATAGAGGAGGACCGGGATTATTAAAGTCTTATAAAGGGTGACTTTTGTTGTCCGAGAGAGGGCTTTGCTACTCAATTGCCTTCTTAACCCAAAGAAACAGCGGTTGGCAAGAGTTATTCTTCGCTTGATCTCAGCGCTGGTGTCGTTGTCTGTATTTATAGCGGAGCCTAGGTAGACAAAGTCCTTAACTACCTCAAAGTTATATCTGTCGAGGGTGACGTTCTGCCCGAGACGTCGGTGTTGGTTGTCCTTTTTGCTTGACAGCATATACTTGGTCTTGCTCTCATTGACCGCTAAACCCATTTTCGCCGCTTCCGTTTCAATACTCGCGAAAGCGCCACTGACATCACGCTGTTTTCTCCCGATTATGTCAATATCGTCGGCGTATGCGAGTAGTTGGACGGACTTTTGAAAGATAGTGCCTCTTGTGTTTGCTCGTGAGTTTTGCACTATTCTTTCAAGTACGATATTTGAAAAAATCGCATGACAGCGCATCGCCTTGTCTAAATCCTTTCTGGACATCAAAGGTCTCGGTGAGATCTTTACCGACCTTGATGGAGCAGCGTGCATTCTCCATCGTCATCCTGCATAGACGGACGAGTTTGCCAGGGATGCCAAAACTAGACATTGCTCTATATAGCTCGTCTCTATAGATGCTGTCATACGCGGCCTTAAAGTCGATGAATAGGTGGTGGGTATCGATCTGAAGCTCATGGGTCTTCTGCAAGATCTGCCGTAGTGTGAATATCTGGTCGATGGTGGACTATCCTGGCCTGAAGCCACACTGATATGGACCTATCAGGTTGTTGACGAACGACTTCAGGCGTTCACATAATATGGCAGATAAGATCTTGTATGCGATGTTAAGAAGACTGATGCCTCTCTAGTTGGCGCAGTTCAGAGTATCTCCTTTCTTCAGAATTGGACAACCAATGCTGAGGTTCCATTCATCGGGCATACTTTCGTCCGACCATATTTTAGAGATGAGTTGGTGTATGCTCCTGACCAAGTCATCGTCTGCCGTTCTGAATAGTTCGGCAGCCAGGCCGTCCCACTCCAGCAACTTTGTTGGACTTCAGCTTAGATATTGCTATCTTCCTTCACACAAGTCGGGTGGACAGAATTTTTGGTCTTCATCGTCCAGGTTGGAAGGTTGATTATGCGTGACAGCAGTATTTGGTCCGTCATCGCCGTTATACAGTCTGCAGAAATGGTCTTTCCAAATCCTCAGCATCGACCGCAATTCTCTACGATTTTCCCTCGTTCATCTCCACAGTCTTCGGTTCGGGGCTTGTTTCCGCGGCATTTTATTTTTACCTTTTGGTAAAACTTCCGAACCTCATTCCTGGAGTAGCATCTCTCAATTTCCTCGATCGCGCGCTTTTCATGCTCTTTCTTCTTCCTCCTGAGAAGCCGGTGCTCGTCTCTCCTCTTCCGCTCATAGAGCTCATGAGCAGCTCTGGTCTTTTTTTGCAGTGCCGCATTGCGAGCTTGTTGCTTAGCTGCATGTGCTTGCCGGCATTCATCATCGAACCATTGGTTTCGTTGTGGTGGACGAGTGAAACCCAGCACATCAGGAGCGGCATCTCTGATGACGTTTTGGCGGTGTTTCCAATGGTCTTCGATATTTGATGTTGGCGGTATTGGACCTCTTAAGAGATTAAGAGACACTCGATCGGAAAAGGACTTGGCGATCTCTTGCGATTGTAGCCGTCTGACGTCGAATTTTCTCACAGCATTAGTTTGTCTTGGCGTATTTTGGGATATCCGCAACCGTACCTTGGCTACAACAAGGTAATGGTCCGAGTCGATGTTGGCTCCTCGGAACGTACGGACATCCATAATGCTGGAGGAGTGTCTTGCGTCGACCGCAATGTGATCAATCTGGTTGACTGTTGATTGTTCAGGAGTTGTCCAAGTCCTATTGCGTATATCGAGATGTGGGAACCGCGAGTTAGCTACGACAATGTTTCGTCCCGCAGCAAAGTCGATTAGCCTGAATCCGTTATTGGAGGTGGTGTCGTGCAGGCTATATTTTCCGATCGTTTCACCAAAGACGCCCTCTCTTTCTAGCTTTGCATTGAAATCACCGAGGACAATGGCAAGGATGGCAACGTTTAGTATTAGGCCTCGTAAGTAGCATCTTCCGACAGGTACTGGTTACTTACAGAACGAGAATAATTTGCAGCCGAACATCTTGCAGCTCTGCTAATAAGCCCTACTTCACGCCTCCCCATGGCGCCACCTGGGAATCCCATTGGAGATTTCGAAATGAAGGGGACTAATGGCGTGTTTCCTGTGCCATAAATCAGGATTAGTGTCGGAAAAACAAAATAAGACCTTATCCGGGTTACTCCGACATATTTGGAGCTCAGGTCGGTAAGGATTTCCAAGACTTAGTCAGGGTTCCAAGACTTAGTCAGAGTCTTGGTGGCGGACGAGCCATATATGGGCCAACGGCAGCACTCACATCCCGGAACGGGTTACTGGTTTCGGTGTAACCGACCCCTCGTCCTAGGGGCATTAAAATGAAACTGGTCCTCCGGGTTGGGGGTTGTGCCGCCGGGGTAATTGCCGGCCATTTAAAACAAATTAGCTACGAAGCATCAAAAAGCCACCCACGCAAACGATTAAAGGATAATGAACTTCGGATATGCACGTGGAATGTTAAGTCCCTTAATAGACCATGTGCAGCCAAACAACTAGCGGAGGCCCTAGACTGCTGCAAAACATATATAACCGCCATCCAAGAAATGCGATGGGATGTGCCGGACAAAAAGAGGATGAAAAACTGCGACATCTACTACGTCGATCGCTATCGACGGCAAAAGCAGCACTTATTTGGATGCGGATTTGTTGTCGGAGGCAAACTAATTCAAGAATTTTAGCTTCTGGCATGCAAGCGAGCGCCTCGTGGCAATCCTCAACAAGGCTAAATTCGTCAACACTAGCCTTATATGTGCGCATGCCCCCAAGGAGGAGAAAGATGACGACACCAAGAATGCCTTCTATGAGCAGCTTAACAAGGCCTACGAGCAATGCCCTAGCGTTGCCCTATTGGTTTTCCAAAAATTACAGTCCGAATAAGCACAATTGGAATATTAACCTTGGAAATTACGTGACATTTATTTCTTAAGTTGGTCAATATGAAACTCATTTCCATATGTGTATATGAACATACATTAAGTGTTTTTTCCAACAAATCTTTTTTTTCCCTCCTTTTTAAAATATTTAATTCGAATATCTTATACCCTAACCTATAGCTCTCGATTTGATATGTCCTCGTTGTTACTAAATGCAGCGTAGTGATGCCAGGTATACCGACAACCTATATCCAGGGCCTTAGTTTGGATCAGCAATCTTACTTAGTTTTAAGGCTTCTGGGTCTCCTTATTGTAGGGATTAATCTGCACAAAAGCAAGAACTGTTGATTTGTTATTTGGAAATATATTACATAGTTAGGGCAAAGCGGCGAATAAATTGGCCTTAAATTTTCAGTATCCAATCGTTTTACCAGAGGTTGGAGAATTCCAATTCGCCTGTCCTAACTGTACAGATTAGTGATTATTGTAATGCTAGAAAACCTGGTAATATCAGAGGTTTTTTTGGAATTCTATATAGCCTTAGAAAAATATTGGCATAATAAATACAACAACTGTACAGAATTACATATTCTGGATAGCTATCCAAGTTTATGAATGAAGCCACTATTAAAACCATGTCAAAAATAACACTACTCCATCATCCAAAAAAAATATTTTGCAAAGCAGTTGAATTGAAGCGAAAACTAAGAACAAGAAAGGTTAATGCAAAAATATACGTACGAGTATATTCGAACATTTGTCGTCGTTTTTTTAAATACGAAAGTTTAAAATATTGGCAAAGAAGGTGTTTCTGTGTTTTTTTTTTGGTAGGTAGGTGTGAAAATCTTCATAGACACTATGAACCCGGTGCTCAAAGTAGTGTGAGATTCTTACTCACTAAAAACACGCCCCCTTTCTTATCGACTACAACTAAGTTACATTATCAAGTAGTTTCCGTTTCAAATAATGTTCGCGTGGGGCATTTTATTATTACAATGACCACGAAGACGAATACGGAGTTTGCGAGCAAAGTTCATTATTTCGTCATCGACGGTAACTATTCTTCAGTCTTTGTGGATATCAATGTTTCGGATATACCATGATTAGTCCACGATTACTCTTAGAACTTTGTTTTGATAGGTTTGGAGAATATTTCGATTGTTTAGTTTAGTACAACACAAAAGTTGTATACCGTACGTCCATACAGGTTTTAGCACTTACTTATAGATGAGTAGTTTGTTATGTATGGTTAACTTGTAATGCCTTCCTTGTAGCTATTATGTTTGCGAGTTGAATGAAACAACCGGTTCGGTCAGTTGTACAAGAGAGAATCACTTTAGAATTTATAATAGAACATTATATTATACTTATTATGAAAATAACACATTTCAGAAGTAAGACTAAATAAGTGCTGTCCTGATACATTAAAATTTACCCTTCCTTTGGAATTATAATCAATGACCTTTAATATTCCAATTATAACATAATACATAGATCATTTAACACTGAATTTATATATCTTATCCAATAGTAGTTCATAATTTGCATAAATTCATTTATTTGCACAAATGCATTAGATAAGATGTTACACTAATGGAATGTATAAAAAGCAGTTAGTTAAATACAATAAACAGTCACCGACTATCTCTCATGCTGTACGCATCGTTTGAACTGGCGGCTTCCTAAACTGAGCTAACTATGCTAGTGCATAACTTCCGTTACTTAGCAATTCCACCATGGCCTCAGGGCCAAAAGTGGAGTCAAAAAATAGGTTCAGTGCCCTTTCTAATTCAGCCATAAAGAATTAAGATATCTTCTAACTTACTTGATATGTTTCCCGAACTTCCGAAAAACATCAATCAAAAAGTCTAAGATTTGTTATTATCGCCCCACAAAATGAAAAGCAATCTCTTTCTTCTGTGAGCATTTTTGCATTGAGAAAAGCTATTGATGCTACCAAATATATGCAGATCTCCCAACTTAGAGATGGTAAGATCCTAATCCTCACAAAAAATCAAACGGTTGCGGACAGATTCATTTCTACAAAAAATCTTTCTAACCTCTGCCCTGTCACGATCACCCTAAACAACCAATTTAATTCATCTAAAGGCTCCCTGCCTTATTAGTGTCCCGGAGGAAGAAATTTTATTAGAAATGAAAAAGCAAAAAGTAACAGACGTCTACAGATTTACGAAGCAAGTAGATTACAAGCGGATTCCAATAGGTTTGATGCTGTTTACTTTTGACACATTTCAAGTGCCAAATTCTATCGAAATCGGATGGTATAATGCCAAAGTCACTAAGTACATTCCCAATCCCTTGCGGTGCCGGAACTGCCAGCTAGTTGGTCACACCACTAAACTGTGCAACGGTACCATCATATGCCACAAATCAAATCACACTCAACCACAATAAAACAGATAAGCTCAATTGTCATTTTCACCCAAATTTGCTTACTCCTCAATTGAGTCAAATCTCACAAGCCAAAAACCACTCAATCTCTTATCGAAAACAATCAACATTTGATTCCGACTGCAATGAATGATGACAGCTCATAATTTTCATAAAGTAAACTTAAAATTACCAAACATAAAATTTATGCCACATAGTTCTTCATTATCACATTCTAGAAAAAATTAGAATTCCTTCACCCTTTCATCGGTTTCGGCTAATGAAAGTTTGTAAAACATTTGCTTTAAGAACATAACTCTCGTAACTTTGCAATGGATCATTAAAGGATTTGTAAATAACGACAACGAGTTAAAGATTTTAATTGCTGAACACAATCCATCTATTGTATCCCTCACTCACTGTAAGCTCCAACCTCTTAGTATTAGCAGTGAAAATCAAAACTAAATTTACATATATAAATTTGGATCTCTTACCAGAACAAGTCATAAAGAGACGTGATCTGGAAAATATTTTAATGTAGGTTCATGGTCTCATAATAATTGGGGGAGATATTACTGTCTGGAGTGTTCTTTGGGGTTCACCTTGCACAAGCAAAAAAGGTTCTCTTTTAGAAAATTTTTTAACAAATTCGAACTTTCTTTTACTGAATGACGCCTCCCCTATTCACTTCTATACACACAAAACCCTTACCCACATTGACATCACTTGTTGCTCTCCTGATCTATACCCAAAAATGCAATGGAGAATTTTGAATGATCTGCACAATAGAGATCATTTCCCTATCTTAACTAACCTTAATTTCGGAACGATAGCAGACTCCACGCGTCCAATGTCAAAATATAAAACAGAGCAAGCAAATTGGAATGAATATACTATAAAAAACTTACCACTGAATCCACACATACTTTTAGCACAATTACAAACAAATAACAAATCAGCACCTATATTTCAAAAATCCCTCCGAAATGCAGCTAATAAAATAATTCCACAAACCCTTCCCAAGCACCGCAAATTTTTTGCTCCCTGGTGGAACGAAGGGCTTAAAAATTTAAGAGACAAAAAACTGTCAGCCTGGAAAAAATTCAAAAATTAGAAGAACATTAAAAGCAAATAAAACTAAGAGTTTTAATGATCTCACTTCATCTATTAATCCCCGCACCTCTATAACCAATATCTGGAACAGAATCAAGCGCTTCAGTGGCCCAGCTGTTTCCCAGACTATTAGATGTATTGACACCAACTCGGGACCTCTTATCACCCCGTCAGAAATAAGTAATCATCTCGCAACCACTTGGTCGAATTTCACCAATGACACTAATTTTCATAACAACTTTAGATAAGAAAAAAATAGTCTACACAACATAACCCTTCCCCTTACTAATTGTGCCAGTATTCACCTGAGCAACCCATTTCTCTCTCTGAATTAGAATCGTGCCTAAGTAAACTGAAAGGTAAGACACCCGGTAGAGATAGGCTTTCGTATCCTATGTTCAAAAATCTGTCAACCAAAGCAAAGATCGTTCTTATTAGTCTATATAACACAATTTTTGACACACTTTTTTTACTTGTTAAAACTTTTAAGTACTTATTAATAGATATTGCAGACTGGTCCACTTACTCAGGTGCAAATATAGCATTACAGAAGTGTAAAACATTCCACATTTGTAAAAAAAAATGTTCCCCTAGCTTAAAATTAAGTATAAATGAAGTTGAAATACAGTCTGTTAGCAAATTAAGTATCTTAGGATTAATTTTTAACAGTAAATTTAAATGGGCAGACCATTGTGTAGAACTTAAAGAAACACTTGCTGCTAGGCTTAATCTTATTAAATACCTTTCTTCAAAAAAATGTAAAGTTCACACAAATACACTAAGTTACATAACAAAAATGTTAATTTTACATAAAATCGACATTTACGGAAACTGTCCAAAATCAACACTCAACATAATAAAACCTACATACCATTAAGCTGCAGGGCGATCAATATATGCATTTCAAACTACGCCAATAAAAAATATACTAGCTGAATCCGGTCTGCCCACTCTTACCGAAAGATATGAAGAAATAATTTCAAAGCTAGCAAGGAAACTCTTGTTTCCCTCAAAATCGGTAATAAACAAATATGTTACCTCTGCCCTTCGATCCAGACGCCAAAAAAGAATTCCATCAGCAATTTCATGCATATGGAGTCACATAACATCATTCAACCTGCCCAATAAAATCAGTTATTTCAAGCTCCGTCGTATCCTCCCTTTGTTGTGTAGACTGGAATCTTTCGAGCTGTCAATATCAATTTTCTCAAAAGATAATACCCCAAAAAACGTATAACAAAAATTTTTCAACACCATAGAAAATGACCTCAAGACCAAGAACTGGAGGTTCATCTTCTCTGAAGGGTCTAAAACGGAAAACTACACAGCTTTTACGGTAACAACACAAAATGGTAAGCTCATTAAAGTTGGCCTCCTACTGGAACATGCTTCAATTTTCACCGCTGAAGCTCTAGCAGTTTACGAAGCCTTTAAAGACGCAGCTTCTAACAAAGGCCACTTCGTCATTTGCACAGACAGTCTCTCGGTTATCGATGCTATCATGAACCTTAACAAATGTTCGCCAGCAATTATGATTCTTAGAGACATTATTATAAAAGCTCTACAAAAGATACAAATTATGTGGGCTCCTGCTCACCAAGGCATAATGGGTAACGTATACGTGGATAAAGCCGCTAACTCTGCCGGAAAATCACCCATACTTTTATTCAACACATTGAGCGAGTCAGATCTTTTAAGACTCATTAATGCAGAAATTAGGTCAGTCAAGAAGCAAAGGTGGTCAACATACGTTCATCACTTTTCAAAAATAAACAACAATAAAACTCACCGAATATACCCAGCGGACACGCCAAAAGAAACCATTTCCAATTTTGTTCGACTTTGCTTAGGCCACACGTCCTTAACTCATCAGCATCTACTAAAAAAGGAAGACCCCCGATCTGCCCTTCATGCCAGGTATCTATAGATATCTATAACCTCCTAGACCACATAAGCCAGCATTTAACTAAGAGAAATCAAAATATTTACGAATTGCTTAAGAATATCAATGTACAAAACCTAGAAACTATTCAAAAAATAATTCTAAAACTCAACTTTAAATTGTAATTTTTAATAATTTCCTCTATAGGTACCAGTTTATCCTTATATTTATACCAGTGAGCCGATAGCCTATGCAGCTTGTGCTCTCTAAAACTGTTCATACTAACTTAGTAATTCAAGATTATTTTGTTAGTTTGTTAATAATAATAATAATAATAAATACAATCAATATTTTTTTAAGTCATTTTTTTTTGTAACATATTCTTAATTCTTTCAGATGATCTAATAGGATAAGTTGTTTTAATAACCTTTTCGTGATATGATGATGAATTATTTATTTGATATTTTTTTTCTAACAATTTGATTATCTTTATTAAGCAATTTACGTTTAGCATAGAACTGTTCAGGCGCAAATGTAACCTTTTTTTAATTTTCTTTTTAGCTGATTAACATGAGCTTTTCTCAAATCTCTGAATTTTATTAAGTATATGTTAGAGGTAATTCGTTTAATAACTATAGGAGGATACAATTGAATATATTTATCAAAACGTTCTTTATCATAAACTTCCTCCCCTTTTTGGAAACATTCATTTTTCTTTAAAAAATCATAATTTCTTGGCTATTCTTTAATAATGTGGTGAGACATGGAGTATTTCGGTGCTTAATGAAAAAATTATCAATTGTCTGCTGGGCGGTTAAATGCTTTGTTTCCTGATCAATTACAGATTTTGTAAACTATTTTTAGCAACTTGAACCAATCGCGCCGCTTGACCATTCGATTGAGGATAGTAAGCTGGCTTTTATGCAGTGCAATTCGAAAAAGCGTTTATATTGGTAAGAATTAAACGGGGGTCCATTGTCAGTGACACATACTACTGGAAAACCGAAAGTTGCATAATTTATTCTTAATTTTTCTATAAGTGTACTCGCATTTGTGTTTTGCATAAAGTAAATATTAACATATTTACTAAAGCTGTCAACTACCAAAAGGTATGTATGATCTTCAAAATGAAAGAAATCTAGATGAATCCTCTCGTAGGGGAAATTAGTTCATGCCCAATCATGCAATCTGTGCCTTGACGAATTACACCCTGTAATTGCACAAGTTTCGCAACTATTAACATGCATTTCTATACAATTATCTATCTTCGGCCACCAGACCAGAGATCGTGCTAATTCCTTCATGCGTACTATCCCAATGTGGCCTTCATGCAAAATATTCAAGACGTGATGTCTTAACGACAAGGGGACAATAGTACGCATGCCATAATAAATGACCCCATCTTCAATCTCTAAAAGATTCCTGACGTTGATGTTGATTTTAAGGAAAAAGGCAGACAGTTTTTGTTTAACACAAGTATATTTTATTTGAGAATGAATGCTGCATAACAATTCAACGCTTGATGAGGATGACAGAGGAAAGAAAAAATAATAATACAAAACAGAACCAACTTCAAAATATGTATCGAATTCAGTACTTCAGTTTAAATGTATAGGCATTGCCATATTCAACACCCCCTCTCAATGTTATATATTTAAAAAAATATCTTAAATTAATATCTAAACAGACATGAATATTGCAAAAGTCTTCAGTCTTTAAGTGCATTTCTTACACCACATTGCTTAAGAAACTTTATAATTAACTCATTAGATAACGATTTCGTTAACATATCTGCTGGTTGATTACAAGTACCGATATACTTAACACAAATTTTGTTATTTTTGATTAAATCCTTAACAAAATGATATCTGATATCTACATGTTTTAAACGTTTTACAGATTCTGTGCTGGCATTTATAATTGCTGACTGATTATCACAAAACAAATTTACTGGATATGTCTTTTGAAAGTCAAAATCACACAACAAATTTACAAGCCAACATGCTTCACTAGCAGCCATACTCATTGAAATATAATCGGCTTCTGTCGAGGATAGGCTTGCAGATGATTGTTTCTTTGAGCACCATACAATTAAACAATTTGCAAAAGTGAATAAATAACCTGAAGTTGACTTTCTATCTCTTTGATCTCCTCCCCAGTTAGCGATGCAGAAACCTGCTTAGCATAAAAACAGCAAAACATAGGTCTGGCCTAGTGCCTGACAGGGCTGTAAAAGAATGCAATCATTGCGGAATGCATTCATTGAAGTCGCCTTAAAAATTCGCATGGATTTGTTTCAATTCAATGACTTCAATAATGACTTCAACTTAAAAAAAAAAAAATCACAATTCATTTTGAAGTCATGATTTAGCAAACATTTTTTGTAATCATAATTTTGAAGTCAAAATGAATGCAAACACCTTGAAGTCACCTTGAAGTCACTAGCATTCATTGCATTCACTTGAAGTCAGTGAAGTCTTTGAAGTCTTTGAAGTCATCTGAAGCCATTGAAGTCTTTGAAGTGATTCAAGATATTGAATTTGTTTTTTACTGTCGCCTACCAGAAGAATAAATAAATATAAATAATGGATAATCTTGTCCCATTTCTTTCTTTTTTCCTTTGGAATTTGAACAAACACTTTCGTACCAAATGTTCTTAACTGCTGAACGTCAAAATTTTTATTCGTCCATACTTCAAATGGTGGCCTTCCGTTTTCATGACTCTTCCCAGTTCTATTCAAGACAAATACCGCCGTATTGATTGCTTCTGCCCACAACTTCTTTGGTAAGTTCCCTCCGTGTAACATTGTCCTTGCCGCTTCCACCAAAGTTCTATTTTCCCTTTCCGCCTTCCCGTTCTGTTCTGGAGTATAAGGTACTGTTGTTTGGTGTGCCTTGAAAAAATTTCCTTCACTTCTTTGCTTACAAACTCCAAACCATTGTCACTTCTAAAGATTTTCACATTGTTTTTAGTTATGTTTTCGGCCTTATTGACGAAATTTTCAATGCAATATTTGATCTCATCTTTTGTTTTGACAAAGTTAACATTCCTGAAGTTAGAATAATCGCCCTTCAGTATGACAAAATATTTCGACCCGCCAACAGATGCTTCTTCCATTAGGCCACAAGTATCAGCATAAATTAACTCACAAGTCTTTATAGTCACATATTCACGCTTGCTGAATGGCAATCTATCGATTTTTCCAACCAAACAACTTTGACACTCAGGCTTAGAAGTCTGTTTCACAGCAATATTGTTTTTCCGCAGAATTTTTTTCACATAAGCGAAGTTTTGATGTGCCAGTCTTTTGTGCCACTCATTTAAATCGTTCTGTACTAGTTTTAAAGTGGTTGCAATATCGTACTTACGTTTATAACGTAAATGCAAATAATAAAAATTACCAATTCAATTTGCCACTGCACAAACTTCATTGCATTTGTAAAATTTGCATGAACCATCGTCTGTTGTCATGATGTAACCTTTATTTGTGACACGATTGACTGAGAACAGATTAGTTTTCAATTCTGGAACATACAAAACATTGTCTATGACTGTATCAATCCATTCGATCCCGTTTGATACTTGAACCTCTATCTGTCCGCACCCTAGGGCGCCAAAAACTGCGCCATTGCCGACGATCACTGATTTTTCCAAATTGTTTGAGAGTGATGTAAACAATGCTCGATCTCGACACATGTGTTCACTGGCACCGGAGTCCACTAACCATTTTGAAGTAATTGATTATTGAAGCAATTCAGTGTTGGATACTATGAATGCATTGCTTTTCTTTTTATTTTCAGTCTTACTATCTTTTTGTTTTCTAAGCCGACACTGAGCCTTATAGTGTCCAGACTTTCCAGAATAGAAACATTCATTATTATTCACGTTTTCCTAACTAGTTTTATTACTATTGCAATCACTTTTATAATGTCCGCTTCTGCTACACTTAAAGCATTTTACAGATCTTTTATTTTTTACAATGAACGCAGATGAGGATGAATTTTGCTGCGATTCCTCGTTCTTTCCTTTCACCCTCTCTTCTTCAATTAATAGTCTGGCTACTAAGTTGTCAATGGTTTGCTTATCGTCAGGTGCCGATACTTGTATTCATCTGGTAATGACATTAACACTTTTGTAATAACAAACCTGTCATAGATTTCTTCACCCATCTGCTTTAACTGATTTTGCATTTCTTGGATCTTAGATAAGAAAATTGACATATCCACGCTTTTCTCATATTTGTACTGAAAGAATCTTTGCTGTATTATATGCACACTTGTCTCAGTCTTCTGCTCATATACACTTTGGAGTTTTCTCCACATTTCAGCAGAACTCGTGCATGTGATGATGTGCAACATGGCCTCTTGTGTCATTCATGTAACCAACAGCGTCTGCGCCTTGGCATCTTTAACTTCCCATGCAGATATTTCAGGGGTATCTTGGGGCTTCATACACTTTCCCTCCACAATATCCAGCCAGCCGTTTCCTCTCAACAGCACCGTGGTTTGAAATTTCCAGATATTCCAATTTCTTGAACCCTCCAGCCTGATAACATCAGTATTATTTTTATAAGATTTATTATTTTATTATTATTTTATTTTATTATCAATTGCTTTTGATTTATTTATTAATAAATTTAAATTTCATATTTCTAACTGCCGACAAAATCAAGGAGTAAAAACAAATAAATCTTAGTGCATCAAACAATGGATGACGTTTTATTTGCTGAAGAAAAAAAAACAAAAAAAAGAACTTAGAATTCTGGTTCGCAAACATCCTAGGAATACTAGGCTCAAAAGTTTTTATGTTAAAATCTGTCGTGAGTTAAAATTAGAAATAACACTTTGTAGAGATATTTATTTCAGAAGAAAACTGGTTGAAAATATTGGGAATTCTAAGAAAGAGTGGGACACAGTTAATGAAATTTTGAATAGAGAAAAGCCGAATGCCGAATTGTTATGTTTATATACATAACTGAACCAAGTGAGGTGGCTAATGTTTTTAATGACTATTTTTCAAATACTCGTATACTCAATGATTTCCGCGGTCTTCTGGGACAAAATAATTTTTCGTGTCGCTGTGATAAAACGATAAGGCAGGACAATGGAAATATGTACATAAAATTATACAACCGCTAAAGAACTCACGCTCTTCTTCACATTACAATATTTCAAGTCACGATCTTAAAATTATTTCTCTTTTTATCTGTGATGTTTTATGTCACACATACAATTTGAGTGTTCAACAGGGCGTCTTTCCCGAATCCCTTAAAACCGCTGTAGTTCTTCCTCTCCATAAAAAAGGTGATACTAAGTCTTTGAATAACTACCGTCCTATTTCACTTTTGCCCACCTTCTCCAAGGTGTTTGAAAAAGGTATGAAAGCTAGAATACTGTCTTTTTTAGATAAAATTAGATTCTTCAGCAAACATCAATTCGGTTTTAGGAGCGGAAGATCAACTGAAGATGCCTTATTAAAACTTTGCGGAGAAATTTATAACAGCGTAAATGATTCTAAAATTGCTGCAACGTTATTTATAGATATCTCAAAAGCTTTTGACATGGTGGATCATTCGCTTTTACTCAGTAAATTGTACAATGCAGGTTTTAGAGGTTTTATTTATACATGGTTTTCGTCTTATTTATGGAACCGTAAACAAATGGTCAGAGTAAAAGGTTGTATGAGCTCACAGAAAACAACAAATTTAGACGTTCCACAAGGTTCGGTCCTGGGTCCGATATTGTTCTTAATTTACGTTAACTCCTTATTTATGCAGCCTTTTAAAGGAAAAATCACCCCGTTCGCAGATGACACAGCTCTAACTTACTCTTGTTATAACCTCTTTGATGCCAATGCAAACATTAATCTTGACTTAGATTTGCTTCGTAGCTGGTTTGACAAGCATAAACTAGCAATTAGTAACAAAACAAAGTACATGATTTTTAAAATTGAGGGAAAATTGAGGGAAAATTGACTGATAACTTTTCTTTACAATATCACTCACCAAATTGTTTTAAATTTGATCTAAGAATTGTTTGTCCTCATAATCAAGGCGTATCAACCTACAATACCGATGTTAGTTGCTCGACAGATTGCTTCGCTATTGAACGTGTCGAATGTTTCAAATACTTAGGGGTTATTTTAGACTCAAAGCTTAGTTGGAGAGAACATACCCTGCATTTAACTTAGTAGTAAGACAGCTTTATCACCTTAGTATACTCGTATATTGCGGATCCGATATTTTAAAATTGGTATATAATGGACTTTTTAAATCCCACCTGCAGTACGGTATAGCCTGTTGGGGCGGTACACATTTCAACAAAGTACAACCCTTGCTAGTTAGGCAAAAACACTGCTTCAGATTAATTTGCAAAGTTATTCGCACAACCCCCAGTTTTAGATTATTCAAGGAACTTAAAATACTACCCTTAAGACACCTTTACTACTATAAAGTCTTGAAAATATTTTTACAGAATCCTGGGTATAACTTCGTTAGACTGTATGGCAATCTTAACTTGCTGGCTAATTCCATGAATTTTGTATCCTTACCTAGAATCAATAAATGACTTTCTTCTCGTTTTTTCACCGTCATTGCTCCTCGTTTATTTAATATGTTACCGGAAAGTATTAGATGCGAAAGAAGGCAATCTTTATTCTTAAAAAATGTCATAACTTGGCTTTTTGCTTACGATCAATTTCTTATTTAGTTAATAATTTTACAATTCTTTCTTTTTACACATAATTCTTAAATTGTTGTACTTAGCTTTCTATTGCATTTGTTTATTTTTACATACATTTTCCCCATAAATGTTTAAATAACCTATTTTTTGTATTTACATTCGCCACTTGGACTTGGTCAATAGAATGTCCCTAACTATACCAAATATAATAATTGTAATTTATTGTATTAAATTTATAACCTGAAATAATGAAAAAAAAATAAATAAATAAATTAAAAATAAAAAAATAATTAAATGAATTTACTAAATTAATTTCATCACCTGTCTTGTGAGGCAGCGGAAGTCTCGAAAGTACGTCTGCGTTACCATTGCTTCTGCCTCTTCGATAAAAAATACTGTAATCATACACGAAAAGTTCTATTGCCCATCTTTGTAACCTAGACGCAGCTTAAGGAGGCGTCGGTTTCTTCTCGCAAAATATTTCTCTCAACGGTTGGTGATCACTAAAAATTTTTACCTTTCTGCCAAAAATAAATTTTTTAAATTTACGAACGGAAAATATTATACTCAGGGCTTCTTTATGTAGCTGAGAATAATGTCTTTCAGCGGGGCAAGAGAGCTACTAGCATACATACTCGTACAAGGCTTTTAAACATTATCCTCGACAATGGAAAGAACGCATCCTACTCCACAAGGACTAGCATCACATGATATTACTATTTCTTAAGATGGATCGAAGTGTGCAAGTACACTATTGCCAGAGAGTAAATTCTGAGTATGCTCAAGAACCTTATTATACTCTTCTGTCCAATTATAACTAACGCCCTTTCGTAACAAATTATATAAAACATGCAGTTCTGAAGAAAGATTTGGCAGAAAAATAATATTAGTCCCAAATAACACCGAAGCTGCGATATGTCTTTTGATGCAGGTGCATTGAGAATAGCTTCAATTTTCATCTTACTGGGATTGCGCCCACTATAACGTACCCTAGATACTCAACCCTATCTTCAAAGAATTTACACTTTTGTAGGTTAAACTTGACATTAAACTTTTGCAGTGTTAGTATTCTCAACGCATTCATCAGACATCCATAAACTCAAAAAAAAAACAAAAAAAGAAAACTTCGTGGTCCAATAATTAAATTAAAGCCACAACATGTGATGTCTTTGTTCATAAAAAAATACGTTATCCTCGTCCCCAATTTATTATGTTTGCGAGTTGAATGAAACAACCGGTTCGATCAATGGTACAAGAGAGAATTACTTTATTCAGTCATTAGAATTTATAATAGAACATTATGTTATACTTATTATGGAAATAACACATTTCAGAAGTAAGACTAAATAAGTGCTGTCCTGATACATTACAGTAGCCAATACATTTGTCTGAATTTATTTTCAAGTTCAATACGTTTCTTTTTAACATGAGGCTTCCATTTAAGTCTTACATCTAATCTCATTCCTAGATACTTTATTTCATTTGCATTTGATATTTGTACCGAGTTATGAAAATGGGAAGGTTGTTTATTTTCCGGTAAGTAAAATTAACATTAGTAGATCTGGTCTCGTTGAGAAGAATTCGCTATATCTTTGTCCACTCGTAGTAGATTTTATTCAAAGCCGTTTGTAGCTATCCAGTAGCTAACTCGACTAAAGTATCTGTAGCTAGTACCGCCGTGTCGTCCGCGAACGTGGCTATTATGGTACCTGATTCTACCGGTATGCCTCGAGTATAGTATAGAGTAAAAACAATACCTGGTCAAGTACACTTCTTTGTGGAACTCCAGCAGCGATCTCTTTAAATGCCGAGTTTTCCAGGATTCTTTTTTCAGGTACAATTCCAGCTCTCTCGGCAGAACCTGACTTAGCTTTTAATTCCAGCCTTCGTGCCATACCTTATCGAAGGCTTGAAAAACGTCAAGAAAAACGCTAGAACCTTTTTTTTCCCCAAAGGCTTTCTCAATTTCATTCGTATTTCTATAAATCTGGTCAGTTGTGGAGTACTTAGTTCTACAACCGAATTGATGCTCAGGAGTTACACGTCTTTCTTCAATGATCGGTTGCACGCGCTTCAATAGGAGTTTTTCAAATATTTTAGATATTATCGGCAGAAGCGATATCGGTCTGTAGCACTTTTCATTTAGAGATTTGCTTGTTTTTGGGACCATTATAACGTCGGCAACTTTCCATTGGCTTGGAACATTTAATAATCTTAGCGCGGCATTTATAAGTTGGAGCAGTTTTATTAGGGCTTTCTTAGGCAACTCCTTGAGAATTTGACCAGTTATTAAATCCCAACCAGCTTGATTAAGTTCTCGTACCGATACTGTTTTCATTCTAAAATTGTCCAGTGCCGTAATTATATGACTAGAGTCTCCTTTTAATGCCTGTCCATCAAAATATTTAAAAATTTCCTCTAGGCGCTCGGCAAATAGATCCGCCTTCTCTTTATCTCCTTTTGCCTATTCGCCATTATTTTTTTTTATGGGAGGAAATGGCATTTGAGGCTTTTTGATACTCGTACCTTTCATGGCTTTCCGGAGTAATTTGAACTTCTTTCGGCAGTCAGACCTTCGAGATATGTAGAGATATTTCGATTTTTGTAATCTCGTATTACTTCTTTCAATTTGTTGCATAAGTGGTTCAAGTATGTTTTGTGCTGGGGAGCACGGGATTCTTGCCATCCTCTTTCTTGTCGCTCTCCTCTTTTCTCTCACCAGTTCTTTTATTTCCGACGGATATTTTAATTCAATACTTGATTTCTCTTTTCTCCTAGTTGGAGTGTTGTTCCAGGCAGCGTTCTGCAGGTCTTTGATGAATCTGTGGACTTCGTCTTCTACTTCGTTTTGTGTTTTTAGCGACACGTGTAGAACAATATGTTCATTGCAGTAGTTTCTAAAACCGTCCCAGTTAGTTTTGTTGTTAGTTAATCTAGGCGCCACTTCTTTCTTAATTAAGAGTATGCTTAGTGTCAAAATGACTGGTGAGTGATCTGAGGAGAGACCATAACTTTCCTCGATGTTTGTAGAAATGTTGGCTGTTTCCTTTGTGACAAAGAAGACTACAAGAACGGGGGTCTTTGTTATATGCGAAGGCCAATATGTTGGTTTTCCTGTCGAGAAAAACTCAAATTCAGATTGCATACCGGCTTCATAGAGTTGTCTGCCTTTCTTTGCATTACGTCTTGAGCCCCAGAAGGAATGTTTCGAATTAAAGTCACCATCAATTATAAAATTCGGTCCGAGTGAATCAAAGATACCTTTAAAGTCATTCTTTTCTAGCATGCATCGCGGAGGTTAATAAATGGATGCGACGTTATAGTGCAGGTGGTTATGTTTTTACGCGAACCGAACTTAACTGCATTGCATCGCTTTATAGAGTTCTCAATACAATCTTTAATGAACAGTGAGGATCCGCCTATAGCATTTTCTGATGGATGGTATGCATGATAAGCGCAGTATACCTTTGGTTCCACACGAGGTCCATTCCTCAAGTGAGTTTTAGAAAAACACTTCGTCGAGTTTTTTTATAAGGGCGTTTGCGTTCCACGTCAATATTTTAAACAGCTGATTTATATTCATGCTTGAGATCGAGTTTTCCGTATTTCTTTCACGAGATTGTTCAATTTTTCAACTAAGAATTTAATTGTTCAGCTTTGCTCCTCAAGTGTCCTGAGAATTAGAGAGAAAACGTGTCCCACTGGATCTGGCATAACACCGCTGTTTTTATTTTCTTGCCACGCTGCTCATGCATCCGTTAGCACACCAATCGGCTGCGGGTTTTCCTTGCGATCTATTTTTGTATAACCTTCAACTTTACCACGACGGATTTTCTTTCTTTCACTGCCTTTTCTTTAGCAATATTTGGTTAATTTGTGGTTGCTTTTGGATTTGGGCGTAAGGTTTTTTAAGCGTATCGCACCTTTTGTGGAATTCTTTAGCCACTTTACATCGGCGATAGTTTGCTGAGTGCTTTCCTTGGCAATTTATGCAAGACGGTGGAAGTTCTTTATTTATGTTGCGCTGTTCTCAAGGATATTTATCGGCACATTTTACGCAACGCGGTTCATTTTGACAGTACGTCTGCGTATGATTGAAGCCTTGGTAGAGTTGCTTTTTTTATGACTCCTGGCTATTATCTGAAACGACTTCGGGTGAAGAACCGGGTTAACGTTTGTTAGACGGTCTTTTCTTGGGGGTCCAATTTATTTCGCATGTAAGCTCTTTTTCGTCCGTATGGTATTCGTGAGTAGTTGAGCGGGGTGGGCTGCTTTATTGGGCTTCGTTTATATGCATTTTTTCAGAGTCTTGTTATCTTCTCAGAGTAAGTCTACTTCTTTTTTAAGCTCTTGAAAAGAAGCTCGATTTGCTTAAGCTTCGTACGGAGTAAGTTGTTTTCCTCCTCCAAGCTTTTGTTACTCGCTGAATCTGTTTTTTCGCGCGTAGGCGCTTCGGGTGTACTTCTTTTCCCGGAGACATTCGATCTTGGTGGTGGAGACGTGATACCCTTGAACTTTTAGAGAAGTGATCAAACGATGGCGGTAAATTTATTTACTTTTCTGCGTTATTTAGGTTTGTATTATTTGTTTAGTTTTTATTAAAATCCATATCCAAATCGCACGAGTATTTTGGGGAAGGGAGGTCCACCGCATTAGAGACCCCTGTAATGCGGTAAGGCTACGTTACAACCAAAAGACGCCAAGTGTCCGGAGAGCTCCGTTCGCAGTGCTCTATTGATTTTACATCCCGAGCACCATTAAAGCCTTAGCACGGGTAGCATAACACCTTGCCTTGAGGATGGGATAGTTATTTGAGTTTCAGCGTTTACTCGCCCTCTCACGGATCTGGGAATCCGGCCCAGATGGATTTTAGTCGCCTCTTACGACAAGCGTTCCTACTGTGGGTATATTCTAACTCCTTCCCGCAGGGGTTGAGGTTGTTAAAAATCTTAATGCATACATACCGTTAAGTGTTTTTTTTAATTCATACATTTTTTAGCCTACATGGAACACCAAAAAATACACGCCTTATGTCGATAGATTGTCAACAGGGAATAGACTTTGTACACAAAACACAGAGAGGGTCGCACAGATATAGCAATCAGTGGTAAACAGTTTTGAAGCGGCTAAAATCTTATTCGGATAGGCACTAATGTTATTTTCCATTGGCTTCTCTTTGGGAAATAAGTAGTTCGGACTCCAATGGAAAAAACTTTGTTTACTTTGTTGTCAAAATTTTTATATGTATTGATTATTGAATTATTATTTAGCAGTTGCTTTTTTGGGAAAATGTTACAACTTAAATATTGTATTTGTTTTTGCTTCTATATATAGTCTTTTATTATTTATATTGGTTTGAAAATTCAAAATAAATTGGCTAAACAGAGTAAATTGCTCTAGAACAAAAATTATCCTTTTCATTTTCATTAGCTTCAAAGTTTATTCTTTTGGGGCAAAGCTTATCTTCTAATGCAGATATGCAGATCCTAATGCACTTCGATACGGATGATTGCGACAATTTCACATTTGCATCTTTACGTATTCCAAATTGGTAACCGCCTTCTGCGACAAATCAAAGGGTAGTCGCTGGCATTATGATGGAAGGAATAGATAATGTTGTTCCTCCTTGAACTACAGCAACGAATTCGTCCAACACATACTTAAATGTATATTTATTCAAACGAAAATTCCGGACAAATCTTTAAACAAATGGAAATTATTGTATTGAAAAAAAAGTGTATATACCTATACATACTTGGAATTTCAAGCTCTAATGGATTTAATCCATCCTGCATCCATCTATACTGCGCTCTTCATCGTCTAAAAATGAAACAACTGCCATGTCTTTTATTTTCTTTTAAAACTTATGGGCATGGAATTTTTTAATAAACACTCTAATTTCACATATACGAGTATGTAACATTTAGACTATGCTTTTGAATAAATTTATCCAATTTTCAAAATGAAAATAATTTGAATGATACAACAAAAAGTGACTCCTCACTGAAATGATATATGGTCAACCTACAAAACATAGAAATGTCAAACGAAGTAAAATTAATTTCAGTTCATTTCATGATATCTTTCGTTAATGAACTATATTCCTTCGAATGCCAAAATACGAAAAAATCATTCGAAGGAATAGAGTTTATCGAACGAATTGACCATTCATTCGAATCTCAAAATAAGGGTGAATATTATTTAACTTTTTTATTTGTATGTGTTAGTACCTTTTGACATGAAATCCGACAGAGAAGTTTTGATCTGAATTGAGAGGTAAAATTTTGCTTCTGAAAATGTGAGAAGAGTGTCAAAGCAACACTTTTTTATCATTTTTTGCTCCCTATGCAAAAATAAGGTTTCTGTCGGCCAATGGCGTTTTCCACTAAAGCGTGGGACACAACATGGATCTGTCCTTATGTCTGCTGCTGCCGCGGAAAATTGTCACACTGTTCACTTATATTTGAACCTATAAGAATGCACACAATGTGCACCTGCATCTGCATCTGCGTCTCCTGCTCAAGTTGAATTGACTTCCACTTTTTGAAGCGGGACTTTATGATTACGAATTAAAAACTTTGAATGCGTTTTGGTTACATTAGGTTCGTTCCAGGAAATTTTGTAAAAGACAACGCTTTTGAAAGCGTTCATGTTTGACACATTCGTATTATATTTACTAGGTACCATGAGTCTCTTTAAAATCTATGACAGCAGCAGCAGACGTAAATGCAGATTGACATTATGTTTTTCGCTTAAGAAACAGTTTCACAATTTTAATCCATACATACGCTTTACTCAACTCGATCTTTCTATAGAAAATAAACTCTTTATCCGGTATTACACGGTGACTTTTGACTGGCTCACGCAATTACAAAAGATAAAGAAGATGAGATAAAAAATCACCAACCTTGTGAGTCGTCGGGCAAAATTTCAATCACTCTTTTTGACTTTGCTTCCCTCCTCGTTTATTTTATATATATCACTTTATTTCTATTCGTTCTTCATAAAGGGTGGTTCGCAAAACAATCAGAAGAAATTTGATGGTCAAAGGAAGCAGTGAAAAATTCAAAACTTTTGTGAACAGAGCGAATCGTTTCCGTTTAAAGCTAAAGAATAAATAAAAGAGAGCTGTCAAAAAGAGTCATGACTCAAAAGTCACCGTGTAATACCGGACTAATAGCACGCGCCTCACAGAATAGAAAATTAAAAGAGAACTGTCAAAAAGAGTCATGACTTAAATGTCACCGTGTAATACCGAACATAGCACGCGCTTCACAGAATGGAAAATTGACAGAGAACTGTCAAAAAAGTCATGCCTCGAAAGTCACCGTGTAATATCGGACTATTGAGTTTATGGTCATATTGACAACAACTGGGGTTGAACTCGTGCTGAAATAATATGCGACTCATGTGGAAACGCAGTGATTGTGTACGTCAAAAGAAAAAAAAAATCACCTAGATATAATCCAAGCAAATTCGTGTAGAAAAAACACGCGGAATTTTCAAAGTAATTTTGAAAAATAAAATGTCAGCGGAAATAGTTCTCAGTTATATACAGAGACAGCTTTTCGAGAAAATCTCTAAAAATGATACTAATGAGTTTAGACAGTTGATTACTCAAATTAAGACTACAGTAAATTTTGTTGACGAAAATGGAATGAGTCCACTGCAACATGCTTGTTGTAAGGGAAACAGAGAAGCAGTGCAAATATTGCTCGACCAAGTAAGTTATTAAATAAACTAAATGGTTATGAATTTGTTGCTGAAAATTATACTGTTATATTTTAATATTATTCTTCTAAAAAGATTTAGTTGCATTTTTATTTTTTTGATTTAAATATACCACTTGATAGGTTAGGCAATTAATAGTGGTATGAGCAATCATAAAAAAATTAAGATTTTGAAAACTTCGAATTTTATATTAACTATACATTATACCGCATACTATACATTCAAAATTGAAGTATTCGAGTTTGAAGAATAATCCTGTAAACATTAAGGGCTTTTGTATTCTGATACTTATTTTAAATTACCAATTACAGACAACCAGTGAGGTCAAGGTCTGAGTGTAATAAAGCAGTGTTAGGTATTCTTTTGGAGCCAGGTATTTTTACAGCTTATATTTTTTTTCTTTTATCACAGTCTGAATTATATATGCATGAGCACTGATATGTATGTATATCTATTTACCGCTAAAAAGAAGTGAGATGTACGAACAGCTTTCTTTAATATACGAAATAATTTGGAATAATTGCGCTAGTTACCAAACGCTTAAACTTATTTTGCAATCAATTTCAACCATAATATTTTCTGCACACGATCAGGCAGGTGCAAAAAATCATTAAAAAAAAAGTGCAATGGGTTTATTTAAATGAAAATCATAAAAAAAAACAGTAGAAAATAGATGCTTCGAATATTAAGTTGGCATTAACCAATACCTCCTAACTACTACTATTTCAGCTAACTTAGAATGTTGAATTTTTGTGTTTAAACACTAACAAACGTTACTGAGTAACTTAAGAGGCTAACAATATTTAAAAAAAAAAAAACTCATTCCCAATAAGAAAGTAAAATGTGATGATGGTATAATACGAGGGCGGGTCAATAAGTCCGTGACTTTTTGAATTTCTGACCTCCTTACTGAAACAGCAACACTGCTCCTGTTAACAGGCATCTGTCAGTTGACTCCTGTCAAAATTTAAACTTGCTGCGTCAGTTAGTTTGTGTTTGACAGCTATTTTTATCAGACTACTCACTAATTTGAGGAGAAAATGGAAAAAAGTGAATTTCGTGTGCTTATTAAGCATTATTTCTTGCGAAAAAAAACCATTACCGCGACCAAGGCTAAGCTTGATAAATACTATGGGGACTCTGCACCATCGATTTCAATCGTAAAAAAGTTGTTTACTGAATTTCGTTGTGGCCGTACAAGCACTGAAGATGCCGAACGTCCTGGACGCCCAGTTGAGGTCTCTACACCCGAAACAATCGAAAAAATTCACGATATGGTGTTGGCCGACCGAAGATTGAAAGTGCGAGAGATTGTGGAAGCCGTAGGGATCTCGCATGGCTCAGTGGTTTCAATTTTGAATGATCACTTGGGCATGAGAAAGCTTTCCGCAAGATGGGTGCCGCGTTTGCTCACAGTCGACCACAAACGCATGTGCAGTTGCCATGGCAAAAATCCATGAATTGGGCTATGAATTGCTCCCTCATCCACCCTATTCTCCAGATTTGGCTCCGAGCGACTACTTCTTGTTCCCAAACCTGCAGAAATGGCTTGGTGGAAAAAGATTTGACTCCAATGATGAAGTCATCTCGCAAACAAAGGCTTATTTTGAGGACCTCGACAAATCATTTTTTTTGGAAGGGATAAAAAAATTGGAGAAGCGTTGGACAAAGTGTATAGAGCTCAAGGGAGACTACGTTGAAAAATAAAATTATTTTTTTATCAAAAAATCTGTGTTTTAATCCAAAAGTCACGGACTTATTGACCCGCCCTCGTATCAATATAATTGCTCAGAGTTTTGAATAATAAATAATTTAAATTTGAATAAAACTGACCTAACTTGGAAATTTAAAGTATCTTTCAATTAAAAACATATGAGGTAGAAACACAGAGGACAGTCATCACACTCTATGTTAATTTAGAATATGATCGAGACCGGCACTTAAGGGTTTTTTAAAGCAATTCTTGCAAATTTGCTTAACTTTCGATCCAGTTAAGTTTTATAAAATATAAGATCAATTTTCTGGGTTGCAGTTTAAATCTTGTGTCAGTGTTTTTTCTCGATAGTCCCCTAGATTGACTCTTGTTTGAACTTGCCCCTCTGAAAGACTGGATGTCTCTTCCAGATCGAATCAAATTCAGATATTTTTTCAGTAGTGCAATATGCTGCATTTGGGATGTCGATGTATAGATTATAATTTCAACGATGTCCTCAGAATTCCGTTCACATTCAGGAAATTTTTAACAAAGTTTCGAAATAACAATAGTTTTTGTAACGAAATACACTATAGCAATCCACTGTTTGTTTCCAATTAGACCTAAATACGCTAACATCGGCAAATTGTTAGTGCGATTCGGGTAATCAACCTCTAGCACCCTTTCTTTAAGGTAAAGTTAACTTATGGTTGCGATTCCCATGCCCCGTGATGCCCGAATTTCTAATAATAATAATAAATAATAATGAAAAAAGCTATAGGAATATCTTTGATTGGGCTGGTAATAATATCTTCTTATTGCTTACGTAGACTTGTTCGCCTTAGGCAGTGACAAAAGCAGAGCATGTTTCTTCATATATTTCTCGCACATAAGACAGGTTCTATTGCTCTTTTTTTCGTTTTCAGAACAGAACAAAGCACTATTCATAAGGTGTTTTTTGACTGCAGTGATCCCTTCCTTCGTCAAAAAGTACCTCAAGTGGCACGATTGAAAAGTTCTTGGAACTGCCGGGAAGATTATGTTGAGCGAATGTGAAGTGAAAAGCTTTGTTATTGCCGCCATCAAGTCTATGGTGCTAAACTTTGGAATTGTAATAATATCAATTTTTTAAAGAATGTATTTTATTTTAAACACGTTTTCCATTAGCCGACAGAAAAAAATCTGAACATGTATTTTCAACTTTATCAGAGTAAAGTTTTGCTCCTTAATTTTATTTCAGGAGCAAATATGTATCCTGGTTTTTATGTCAGATTGTACTCATACCTATATATAAATATAAACGTCAAATAGTGATTTCTTTTCGAACAATCGACTGCGTTTGTCAATTTATTTTGAATAAAACCTTTGACAATTTTATAACTAAATTCAAACAATTGGCCTTCTGCCATTTTGGCAAATGAAAAATTGCTTAATAAAAAATGATATTTAACCAATAAACGTAAAAATGTTAACAGAAAAATCAGAAACGAGTATCTTTCGGAGAAAAAGCAAGGGATAACGCCATAAGAGTAGCTTACTCGACATGCCCTTTATCTAGTCCCTGTAAAGATATAGCTCCTTGATAAGAGCTTCATATAACTCAAAACCGCTGACGCGGATTAAGTGTAATTTTTATGCATAAATACGAGGGCGGGTCAATAAGTCCGTGACTTTTTGAATTTCTGACCTCTTTACTGAATCAGCAACACTGCTCCTGTCAACAGGCATCTGTCAGTTGACTCCTGTCAAAATTTAAACTTGCTGCGTCAGTTAGTTTGTGTTTGACAGCTATTTTTATCAGACTACTCACTAATTTGAGGAGAAAATGGAAAAAAGTGAGTTTCGTGTGCTTATTAAGCATTATTTCTTGCGAAAAAAAACCATTACCGAGACCAAGGCTAAGCTTGATAAATACTATGGGGACTCTGCACCATCGATTTCAATGGTAAAAAAGTGGTTTACTGAATTTCGTTGTGGCCGTACAAGCACTGAAGATGCCGAACGTCCTGGACGCCCAGTTGAGGTCTCTACACCCGAAACAATCGAAAAAATTCACGATATGGTGTTGGCCGACCGAAGATTGAAAGTGCGAGAGATTGTGGAAGCCGTAGGGATCTCGCATGGCTCAGTGGTTTCAATTTTGAATGGTCACTTGGGCATGAGAAAGCTTTCCGCAAGATGGGTGCCGCGTTTGCTCACAGTCGACCACAAACGCATGTGCAGTTGCCATGGCAAAAATCCATGAATTGGGCTATGAATTGCTCCCTCATCCACCCTATTTTCCAGATTTGGCTCCGAGCGACTACTTCTTGTTCCCAAACCTGCAGAAATGGCTTGGTGGAAAAAGATTTGACTCCAATGATGAAGTCATCTCGCAAACAAAGGCCTATTTTGAGGACCTCGACAAATCATTTTTTTTGGAAGGGATACAAAAATTGGAGAAGCGTTGGACAAAGTGTATAGAGCTCAAGGGAGACTACGTTGAAAAATAAAATTATTTTTTTATCAAAAAATCTGTGTTTTAATCCAAAAGTCACGGACTTATTGACCCGCCCTCGTACATGACTATTCTGTTAGGGCGGTGGGCATAACTGGGAGCATGTTCAGTTAAAGTGCTGGTTGCTCGTTTTTTTTTCGCCACCAAAACAAACATTAAAAAAAACATGGTCCAAAAAAGAAAAACGGTGATATTGAGGTATCGTTTTGTCCATTGTTTGTTTGATTGTCTCATCCGTTAGTTTTAGATACCTGTCAATCTCCCCGTTTGATAGATTTCTGTTGGACGGTGGGTAGAGCGAATTCGATGAGAGTGCTCTTGTCAGTGTTCTGAAGAACAGTGTCCAACGCACGGTTAAGACCGCAATGGCCACTGTCAGACACGAAAATGCGAAGACAGTTTATTGTTTTTTGGTTCCTGCCTTTCAGTTGTAATCAAGTGTCAAATTACATGAGATCCAAATAGGAGCCGTGTCTAGGAAACGACGGACTATCCGTCGGCTTTAGGCCGAGTTGGTTCATCACACTGTGCTGACCCCACCAATTGAATAGTAGGTTAACTCTAGTGTTTGGTGTATTATTTCCTCAATTTTTATGTTTGGCGTTGAAATCTCTACCGATAAAAAAAAAGTTTTCTTCCAATTCCAGTCGCAGAAATTGAGTAGCCTTAGGTGCATAAACAGACACCATGTACAACCGCTTTTCAATACGGAGAGGGACATACACGACACATGCTTCCAGCATCTGATTAGTACTAAACGACTGTATATTCTTTTAAAACGCAGCCCTTGTTCTTACAAAGATCGCAACGCCTCCTCCTTGTATGGAGTTGGATCGGTTCCTTCGTACTATTTTATATCATCTGTGCCTCATTTTGTGTCTTTTGATAAGCTTAGCTTCGATAACCAAAAGCACATCAGGGACTTGGTCCTTAAGCAACTTGAAAAGTGTTGCTCTTCGCACAATCCTTAAGAACTTATCTATCTATTTATTTATCTATTTATTTGCGTACAGCGAATTTGAGTCCGTCCCACTCTTTCTCTTTGAGCAGCTTTATTTAAGAGCTCCTGCGGATCAGTAGACCTCCTCAGCAGCATTGTTTGCATCTTTCCCCCCTAGGGGTAAAGGAGAAAAACTCCGTCGTGGAACCCTTAACAGACCTTTAATTTTATGATACCGTTCCACTGTGTACAGTGGATCACATGACTATCAATACTTAATATTGCTTAATTCTATTATTTCAGGCTTCTACCTCCTCTTCTTCGTTATTTGGCTCCGATGCTAGCAGTGAGGCGAAGCTGTTGTAGTCTCCCGTATAATGGCCCTCGCCACCATCTGAGACATAATCGTCACGGTCTGCCTGGCTTCGAGGTTGCGCTGCTGATTTGGTTAGCGCCTCTTCCCTAACTTCAAGCTTTTCTCTTGAAGCTGATAGAGAGAAACGCTTGACTACGCTAGGAGTTGACCCTAGTTTTCTTTTCCTTTTTGAATTTCCTTCGTTGGCCACAGATGTAGGGTGGCCTAATTTGTCAACCTCATCGGCTGATATTTCACCGCCATTTGCCATGTTTTCACTTTTACGGACGAGTTCTCCCTTCTTTTCAATTTTTAGAAATAATTACAAAAGGAGATGACTTTCTATCGGGCTGGGGACTCGAGCCGTATCCCTGGTTTGGCAACCCAGCACTCATTTCATTTCATTTTAAATGCATTTTTATTTGGACAATTCAATAACTCTTATATGCTATACAAAAAACAATGTCGTCTTGTATTCATTTTTTTAATTCACTTTATTTTTCTATATTTAATTTATGACTTAGTGGCCCTTTTACCCTCAACACTCGACGGCTAGTTTACGGCTCCATACTGCTTTAAAATTATCGATAAGTACCAGAAGTGTTGCTTGTACTGGCTCTGCGTTTGTCTTTGTCTCGTGTACCGTATTATTTGTCTAGTCTATCTCGTTGCAGGATTTTGGTGTGCATTCGATCGCGTGTTGTTGTTGGTTTTGTTTTGGATACGTTGTCTTGTGTTCATCGTATGTTTGGCGACAACTGTCCGTTGTGTGGCGTTGATTGTCTTTGTTTTTTTTGTTTCAGTTTGGCGTTGTATGATATGCCTGTCATGTTATGTTATTTGTCGTGTATTGTCTATAGGGTATCGTATGTCTGATTTGCCCAATCCCACATTTATACAAATTAAAAACAAAAGGACAGCAAGTACTATTTACGCGAAACACCTAATTTTTTTTTTTATTTGAACTAAGTGTTGAACTGTTTTCACAAGGTTCTTGTTTAGAACATAAAGAATATGTCACGAACAATGTCGCCGAAACAATTCACCTTGAACCCACAGAGATAAAACATACCAGGTGCATTCACTGCAAGGTTGTTTGGACGAAATTCGGGCCATACTCGTATGGTCGTGAATAATAACATAATCTTTTTGTTGCAGTTAATTTTTGCTAAATAAACAAAATTGTACGATATTAAATTGTTGTCAAATAAGGAAAATGTATGCGAATTGATTTAATGCCAAATAAGCAAATTGTATGTACTTTTAGTCGTAATTTATGTTATGCTAAGTAAGCAATAAATTTGTATAAATAGGATTAAGTTTGAAGCAATAAAGCACTGATTTTTCAACACTATGGGGAAGAAGTCGTATTTAGTTATTCCCCCACCGGAGGTAAGATAACTAAATAACAGTCCTAAATACATTGATATATTGGTACAAGCACCTTATCAAGGTACATGTCTGAGTGTATGTAACAACCGATGGATGGCAGGTTGCGAATGACAATTTTGTTGGTGTACTGTATCATATTGTTGTAAGGGCATAACACCTAAAACAATTTGTTTCGGTAAACCAACGACAAGGTTTTCAGTTCGCAGCCTCGCTTAGCATCGTCGGTGTTTGTGTTTTTTTTTTGTTTTTATCTTGTAATGGCTCAGAAATTCACAGTGGACATAGCAAATATTCGCGGGCTAAAAAGTAATCATTTTTCTGCGTACGTCCACGTCTGTAAATACAGACCAGCTGTTTTGGCACTAAGTGAAACACAGGTAGACCCTCGCCCACACCTCTCAGATCACTGATCTGAAGCTACCTGGCTACGAACTAGTGCAATTATTCTTCTCTCACAGCGGCCTCGCCATCTACGTGCGTAGTGATGTAGCCTACCAAACTCCACCACAATGCAGTCCTTGTTCCAATCCGGAATTCAATTTCATGTGGTTAAAATTGCATCTCCGTAAGCAAATTATCCACTACTGCTTTATTTACAGAAGCCCCAAACTAGACAGCAATTCAACCTTCAACGAATTTGATGCGCTTTCTGACTCCATACAAAGAATTGTATCCCTGTATCCTCATACTGAAGTCGTTATTACGGACGATTTCAATATGCACAATTCTGGGTGGCTACGACATTCTGTACAAACAACACCCAAAGGACGTGATGAGATCTTCGCTGCGGAAAACAACTTAACTCTTAGACGTTGATAGTCATACCGCCAACACCCTGGACTTGTTTCTAACCTCTCACCCTTATAAGTACACGGTTGATGTGCTCTCACCTCTAGGCTCGTCGGACTATTGTGTCATATCAGCTAAATTCTCGTAAATTGACCACACAGTTAGAGAAAAAATTCCTAAAAGAGCAGTATGGCAATACGAGAAAGCCAATTAGACCGGACTAAACACCTTTAGGAATTTTAACTGGTCGTTATGTTTCCTCGATAACGACGTAGATGCCGCTGCTGATATGATCACAGACACTATTCTCTTTGGAATGGGATCCTTTATCCCTCACCGGATAAAGAGTATCAGACCAAAGGAAAAGGCGTGGTACGACTCGAGCTGTAAGGAGGCTGTCAGGTTGAGAGAAATGTTTTTTCGGTCCAACCCCACATAGAAAAACCGGAAAAGATTCAAACGAGCCAGGAATGACTGCAATGCCTTTCTTAATATATAACGACCAAAAACTGAGGCAAAAAATACCACAATGTCCCAAAGGTAGTAAACATTTTTGGTCGTTCGTCAAAAACATTAGAAATTCTGCCTCATCCTCCATCCCAACGCTCATTTACAATGACATTCCAGCTGTCAGCTCTTTGGACAAAGCCAATCCGCTTGCTGCGCACTTTGCGGCCAGCTCAATGCTTCCAGATTGTGCTTTGTCTCCGCCTACACTTGAGTGCGTCGAATCTTCAATGGGACGAATCCACTTTCGCACTCGTGTAGTAGCAAGAGTACTTAAAGATCTTAACGCTCACAAATCCGCTGGTCCAGATGGTATATCTCCCCTTCTTCTGAAGAGGTGTTCTTCTACGCTGGCAAAACCACTGCGTAAGCTTTTCCATCAATCCTACTCTTCAGGATTCTTTCCGAGCTGATGGAAAACAGCATTTGTCCAGCCCGTCCCTAAAAAAGGCGAATCTTCTTTTATCTCCTCTTACAGACCCATTGCACTTACGTCCCTTCTTTCCAAAGTCATGGAAACGCTGATAAATCGTCAGTTCATGAAATATCTCGAAACACGAAAACTTCTTAATGACCAGCAGTACGTTTTTCGTAGCAACAGGTCTACTGGTGATTTGATGGCATGTCTCACCGAAAAGTGGAATCAAAGTTTACATCAATCTGGCGAAAGTAAGACAGTTGCACTTGATATTTCTAAGGCATTTGACAGAGTTTGGCATCAGGCTCTTTTGTCGAAAATGCGTGCATTTGGGATCGATGACTCTCTACTTCAATGGATTAGAAATTACCTTTCGGAACGTTTAATTCAAGTTGTCTTGGATGGTTTCAAGTCTGATATTCACAAAATAAATGCTGGTGTGCCCCAGGGCTCCGTTCTGTCTCCGACACTCTTTTTAATTTTCATCAATGATCTCTTGTCTGCTACATCTAATCCAATTCACTCCTTTGCTGACGACAGTACTCTCTGCTTTTCATATTCGTTCCCGAAATCACGTCCCTGCCCTGCGGCTGTAGAACGGGAACGGCAGCGTATGTTAAGCTCATTAAATTCCGATATAAACAGCATAACCAATTGGGGAACTGCCAACAGAGTGGAATTTAATGCTGCCAAAACACAATGCTATCTGCTGTAGCTTAAGCGAAATTCAAATACCCAGCCATTATCCATGAATGGCACTTGCATCGTTGAAACCGAAAAACTTTCCATTCTCGGTATGTCTGTCAATGACAACTTACGTTGGAATTACCACGTATTCGAAGTCGCCAAAAATGCTGCGAAATGTCTAGGTTTCCTTAAGCGATGTAAGAAATATTTCACCCCCTCTGATCTGGTTTCAATATAGTATATAAGACTTTGATCCGAACAAAATTGGAGTACAATGCTCACACAGGTGCTCCCAAAACTTCTCTGCGCCTACTGGATAGGATTCAAATCCGTGCGATAAGACTAATAGGTCGTGCTAATATCACACAGTCGATTGACACCCTCGACAACCGACGTAATGTCTCCTGTCTCACCCTGTTATATCGCTATTTCCTCCACCAGTGCTCCTCTGAAATTTCCAGTAGCATTCCGCCCCTTCAAACCTCTAACCGTAACACCCGTCTCGCTATGAATGCTCATCAGTACACCCTCAAGCCCACTTTCGGACGCACCCTGAAATATCGTGATACTTTCCTAAGCCGAACAACTCGCTCATGGAATGCCCTGCCGAGCTCTTTATTTCCTAGCCATTACAACCTTCGAACATGTAAAACCAACGTACATCGGTACCTCTCTTTTCTCCCTCCCCAAAATTTCGTTCGCCCGCGCTATGTGCAAACATTTTAAGGGTACATAATCCCTTGTGCGCACGCAAATTATAAAAAAAAAGCATTGTATCGTTTCCTAAGTTCACTCTGCCAAAGTTTGACGGCGATTACTTGAAGTGGCAACAATTCCACGACCTCTTCGTACAAATGGTGCATCAGCAACCGATGGCGGATTGTGAAAAGATGTGGTTCCTCAAGACAAATCCAGCGGGAGAACCTGAAAAGCTAATAAGGCATTTTTCGGCGTGAGACGCAAATTATGTAACAGCTGGGAAAATGCTCAAGGAACGATATGAAATCCCAAGACTACTGGTGCCAGGCACCAGTTAATGGCACATTCAACGCATGATATCGACTAGCTGTCTCCGATCGGCGTAAGAAACTTAACATAACACTAGGCAGGAGTGCTTGATGGGGCTAGATAATATTGATCAATGAAGCTTGAAGGTTCAGGACATTTAAAAATTGAGTCTAACTGTGTTATCAAACAAGATCTATTGACGCTGCGAGGACATCAGAGTTACCGAAGCAAGGGCTTCACACACCAAACTAGGCAATCTGACGGACATACCAACCCCAAGCAAGCATAATTCAGGTATCCGGGCTCCAATGATAAATCTACCTCCATCAGAAGTACACGAAGAGTTAAGAAAACAATCCAAGGATCTAGTTCAAGCTGAGCTCCCAAACAAGATTAACAATCACAACATTCATCAATATTCTCTTGCATATGGCCATATCTGCCATCTGTCTTTGGGCATATAGACGAAAAACATCAAACAAGCAAACGAACCTTGATGACTCTCATCCATCCAACCAGCAACAAGAAGACACAGAAACGTAAATTTACCCTCTACGGAAAACTGTTGAATGTTATCATTCAACGGGGGGAGGATGTTTAGAACATAAAGAATACGTCACGAACCAGATCAAGGTACGTGCACCCTGCTCATACCGCCGGAGCAAAAGAGTTCTGACGTTAACAGTTCTTTTAGTGCCTTTGAAGCAATATCTAAACAATTTATCGAGTAGTATGCTAGAATCAATTGTTTCAAATGATCTCTGTAACTGCAAGAACACTGCTATGAATTTAATACCACTGCGCTTAACGAAGTTTTACATGATGATTTTATACTAATAATTTAACACTACACACAAATACGTGCACTTTTTAATAATTTTTTCTTACAATAGCAACATGGGAATGGGTTTTCATCTAACAATCTTTTGTGCCATTTTCTGTAGGTACTGGAATAACTACATGCTTTTAAGTTTTTCGGAACATCTAAAATAAAGCCATTGCTAATTATTTGAAATATTATTGGTCCGATTATATCGAAACAGTCAGACACGGTATTATTGTTTTAATTTAAGACATTTTTAGTATTCATTATTTTGAATATTTTTCTTCGTTCATTTAGTTCAATCACTTTAAAAATGTTTCGTGATTCAAATAATTATTATAATACAATTAATTATTATACGAGTAATACAATTACAAATTTGTTTAATCTATACTATAGCACTAGCTACCAGGGCTTTCGGCTAGTTTAAATAGGATTTTTATATCTGGTTTATTAAATTTATTGCAGTAAGAATTTCAACAACTTTCTTTATGTTCTTTTCAGTAGGATGAGAGAGAAGTTCGTGAAAACTACTATTATTAAAGATATTTTTAGATATGTATTTTAATTTTTGGCAATCGAAAACGAGATGTTTGGTTGAAAGTGGGATGTCGCTTTGGCAGAAGTAACAGTTCAGCTGAGAGGATTTATTTATGAGATGAGAGTGGGTAAGGTTGGTGTGTCCGAGGCCTAGTCGAATGTAACACCTTGCCATAAGGGGGGTTACACTTGAAGGATATGCTGTATGTGTTCCACTTGGGCTGAAAGAGTGGTAGTTGTGATTATAATTACTCCATTCATTTTTAATCTTTTCGGACCAAATGCTTTTTATTTTCCTTTCGATATCTCTTTTATTTATGGTGGGGAAGGTGATAAGGGGCTCCATCACTGCAAGTTTCGCTGCTTGATCTGCATTTTCATTCCCTCTAATACCGATGTGGCCTGGTATCCATAACAATTTAATGTTTCCCTTAGCCCGTATAAGTTTGTCTCGTATATTTGTCATTATTTTACTGTTGTTGTTGGTATTTAATATATTCGTACTTCTTAATGTAGAGAGGCTGTCTGTACAGATAATAGATTTTCTGCAGGAGGTAGATTCCAGGGCACGTACGATAGCCAGAGATTCTGCGGATAGGATGGAGCAGTGATCTGGTAACTGCCCTTTACTCAAAGTTTTACCCTCCTCATCGGCCACCGCAAATGATGTACCACTTATGCTTTTAGACCCATCGGTGAATATGAAAGGCCAGTTGTCGTGTTTTCGCCGTATTTCTTCAAACATTTGCCTGAAAACACATTTTATACCTTTATTTGAGGCAGGGTCTATGGTCTATGTTAATAGACTCATTTGGTAATACCCAGGGTGGTTGAGTTGAAAAGCGGTTGGTAAGATCTTCGATTGGGACATCATAATCCTTCGAGAATTTAATGGCGTTGGTGAGAGCTGACGGGTTTTTATCCAGGTTCTTCCTTGTTAATATCCTTTTGATGTCATTTAATATGGGAGTTTTCCGGGATGCTGCGATTTTAGCGAGTAAAAGAGAAGTAAGGTAATCAAACCTGTGCTCAATCGACGGGAGACCGTAGTCGATTTTAGAAAGGATAATTGATTTGGTGACATTGATCAATGTATTAGTATGAGCAGCACTATTTGTCGAAGCTAAGAATTTAACAATATTTAGCCTGGTAGCTAGGGTTTTCTTAAAAGTTCTAGACAATGTTCTTTAAAGCTATATTTGCAGTCGAACGTTATTCCAAGTAATTTAAGGAAGTTTACATATGACATTTATGGAATTAAAACTAAGATCTATATGCTAAGTGCAGCTAGTTCTTCTACATATGTGAAGTATGTTACTTTTTTCGGCTGAGATCTTGGAGACCGATACTTCGCACCAGGCTTCAAGATCTTCCATGATGTTAAAAAATGTTGTGGATACTTTTAAGCGATCCTTGCATTTAGTAAATATGATTAAATCATCGGCATACAGACAGTGTCTAATTGGACTGTGCTTTGATAGAATAAGGTTGATATCGTTAAAGGCTATCATGAATAATATTACAGAGAACGGGGAACCTTGCGCGATTCCGTTTTTAAAATCTTTGACATTGGAAATGGAACCACAAACTTTCATACGAAGTTTCCTATTGGTCAGAAAGGATTTAATAAATTTAAATAACTTATGACCGACTTTCCATTTAATGAGCTTATTAAGGACGACATGGACGCCAATGCGATCAAATGCTTTCTCAAAATCAATAGAGAGTATTGAGATGTGATTTTTACTGGATAAAGCAGTAGAGATTAGTCATCAATGTGTAAAAGTGCATCGCTGGTGCCCCGACCTTGTTTGAATGCTATTTGTTCCTCGCTTATCAAATTATCTCTTTCCAAAAACCATAAAAGCCGTAACGTAAAGCGGTAACCGTTAACTTGATTAAGTTGTTTTTTTGGTTTGGGTATGGGAATAACTGTTGCAATTTTCCAGGCTTGTGGGATTATACAAGAGCTAAATATCTCATTAAAAAGAGCGAGTAATCGTTTTTTGAACATTTTTGTTTGCTGAATGAAGGCAAGATTCGATTTCTAGTGTGTTGATTGGGAGTTCAATAAGTGAAGGAGAGGGGCAGGGACTAAGGGATGTTGATTGGGTATCCATAGCTTTCCGCTTTGCTTTTATGAATTTTCTGTGAAAGTTGGAATCATCTAAGTATGCGGACCAAATTTGAGCAAAATGTTCGGCGATTTGGAACGAGCAAGGACCGGTTGGGATGGTTCTTATAGAGAGTGGTGACGAGTTAGGGTTAATGGCGGATGTGAATTGTTCAAAGCTTTTCCTCTTTTCTATTTTTGCGTTTTTCCGGAAAAAGGCATTAAGTTTCCGATATTTGATAAGGTTAAGGTCGGTTGGGTTTTTCTTAAAGGACTTCCATGCCATTTGTTTTTCGTGCCTTTGTTTTCCAAGATCCGAGTCCCACCAGGGAACAACAGTTTTGCGCGGTCTGTTAACGGATTGTGGGATGGAAAAGTTCGCACTATATCGGATAGCTTTAGCTAGGATTGCTGTTTCCTTGTTAATGTTTGGGGTTTCAGGTCTGGTGCGTAGGAAATCGGAAACTTTTTCTTGAAAGAGAATCCAATTTGCTCTTTCAGATAGGAATTTTGGAGAAGGACGCTTGATTTTCGAGTTTTCACCTAAGGGGATCTTGATGACTATGGGGAAGTGGTCACTACCATGTAAGTCAGGTAAGATTTCCCAGTTGGTGTTTGGTTAGAGTTGGGGAGAGATGAGCGATAAGTCGACGTGTGTAAAGGTTTTGTGGGTCGAAAAATGGGTTGGTGTGCCGTCATTTAGTATCGTTAGGTTACAGAAATTAAGGAATTTTTCGAGCGTTTTTCCTCTTATGTTAGAGGACGGGGATCCCCAAAGTGGGTACCACGCATTAAAATCACCGACCACTAATAAAGGAAGTCTCAGATTATTAGTTATTTTGTCTAGATCAGTTGTGCTGAAATATTGGGATGGAGGAATGTACACGTACACGTACATGTACAGTTAATTTAATTTGCAATAGTATTTCTATTGTAATTGCGGATATTTGGGTGTTGAGCTGAATTGGTTTTTGGGGAGAATGGGGTATGGATTTGTGTATTAATAGTCCTGTCCCATTTTTGGCATAAGAGTTGGACTCACAGTTGTGGAAATATGGTACGTATTCTATGGGGGTTTGCCGGATTTCGGATGTTATGTGTGTCTCTTGCAATGTAGTTTTTGCAGTGTTGAACTCTCGTATAAGTAGTTGGGGTTCGTGAAGGTTGTTAAAATATCCATTTAAATTCCATTGGAGAATTTTGAGTGTATTATTAGGATGTTTTGCTTTGTGGGGGGCGCGGTTTGCAGTGTATTGTGAAGAAAATAGGTTGGTAGAGTTTCTAGGACAGAGGTATTGACTCTGCCGAGCAGGGGCTGAGCCATCCATGTATTGTGTTTATACAGGGTGGGTTTTTTAACTTGAGATATCCAAATTACTCGAAAAATACGCGATATCGCGAAAAATGTTTCAGACAAAAGTGAAAAATTACAATTCTTTTACATGAAACACCTTTAAAAAATGCGTTCTTTTCCCGTCAGAGGGCGCCATAAAACTTAAGACATCAAAATTGCCCGAAAAGTACAAAATATCGCGAAAAATGTTTCAGACAAAAGACATGAGGTTCTGAAGGGGACATAAGATGGCGACCACGGGTTTGACCTTGAGACCCATTTTCAAGGCCAGACGATGGTCACTTGATTTTTCAAATGATAATTCCTGATTTTCATTACTCAGTCGTATTGCTCGTAGGCTTGTAATTTGTTTTTACATACTACGTTTAACCCAGAAACAACGACGTGGACGTGGCAGTATTTTGTTTCTTTCGGGGTGACTAATTAGAGTGGGTCCCCTTGCCTCCCACTGTTGAATCATTGAATTCTTCCAATTTCGACGTTTATTTTCCGAGACTATTTCAACAAATGCTTGAAAATGTGACCATTCACTTCAATACACTTGTCTATCCGCGCTCTAAATGAACCAACAGAACTGAGAAGTATTTCTGGCGTAATCTTCCGGCAAGCTTCAGTTATTCGTCTTTTCATGTCCTCACGTGTTGTTGGCTTTTTTCTGTAAACCTCACTTTTTAAGTAGCCCCACAAGAAGAAATCAAGTGACGTAAGATCAGATGATCTAGCAATCCATTGCCTCGGACCCCCTCGTTCGATCCATCGTTGATGGTAAACATTGTTTAATACCCCCTCGGCTACTTGGGCATAATGGGCTTGACAACCATTCAAGTTGCCTTCAATAAAATATGGACCTATTAATTTATCCCCAATAATTCCCGCCCAAACATTAACATTCCAAGGCGTTCAACTTGTCGCAACCAAAAAGGGTTTTCGGTAGCCCAGTAATGCATATTATGTTGATTGACCGTACCGTGATTGGTGAAAGTCGACTCATCAGAGAATAACACTTTGGCGAAGAAAAGGGGGTCTCGTTCAATTTGTTGAAGTGCCCATCGACAAAAGGAAACCGGTTGCGAAAATCCTCACTAGAAAGTTCTTGATGCATAGAAACATGATAAAGATGGTATTTATGCCGATGTAATATCTTACAGACAATCGTTTGAGAAATTCCTGATTCACGACTTATTTGGCGAGTGCTAATGTGAGGATCGTGTGCAACGGCAGCTAACACTGCTATTTCATTGTCCTCAACAGCCACCCTATCTGACCGATTCCTTTTATTTGGTTGCACACTTCCTTCACCAGTGAATCGTTGGATGACCCGATAAAAGGAAGCGCGCTATCGTATTTGGTCTGCACCAGGACAGGACCATCTATGTTTCTTCCACTTTCTCCATAAATCAATATCAATTCAATTTTCTCTTGAATTGAAATAGCCTGCATTATTAATCTGGAAAACATTACTAATAATAATCAGTTCCTCAAAACAAATATCGAACTTCTAACACCCTAACAACGTTGGAAACCGATTAATGATTTAGACGTGCCAGTGCAGTGGTACGAGGGCGGGTCAATAAGTCCGTGACTTTTTGAATTTCTGACCTCTTTACTGAAACAGCAACACTGCTCCTGTCAACAGGCATCTGTCAGTTGACTCCTGTCAAAATTTAAACTTGCTGCGTCAGTTAGTTTGTGTTTGACAGCTATTTTTATCAGACTACTCACTAATTTGAGGAGAAAATGGAAAAAACTGAATTTCGTGTGCTTATTAAGCATTATTTCTTGCGAAAAAAAACCAAGGCTAAGCTTGATAAATACTATGGGGACTCTGCACCATCGATTTCAATGGTAAAAAAGTTGTTTACTGAATTTCGTTGTGGCCGTACAAGCACTGAAGATGCCGAACGTCCTGGACGCCCAGTTGAGGTCTCTACACCCGAAACAATCGAAAAAATTCACGATATGGTGTTGGCCGACCGAAGATTGAAAGTGCGAGAGATTGTGGAAGCCGTAGGGATCTCGCATGGCTCAGTGGTTTCAATTTTGAATGATCACTTGGGCATGTCAAAGCTTTCCGCAAGATGGGTGCCGCGTTTGCTCACATGCAAGGGTGCACACATGTGCAGTTGCCATGGCAAATATCCATGAATTGGGCTATGAATTGCTCCCTCATCCACCCTATTCTCCAGATTTGGCTCCGAGCGACTACTTCTTGCTCCCAAACCTGAAGAAATGGCTTGGTGGAAAAAGATTTGACTCCAATGATGAAGTCATCTCGCAAACAAAGGCCTATTTTGAGGACCTCGACAAATCATTTTTTTTTGGAAGGGATAAAAAAATTGGAGAAGCGTTGGACAAAGTGTATAGAGCTCAAGGGAGACTACGTTGAAAAATAAAATTATTTTTTTATCAAAAAATATGTGTTTTAATCCAAAAGTCACGGACTTATTGACCCGCCCTCGTTTCTAGCACTGAATGAATAAGACCTTTGAGACAAAGTCGTGTGCCCAATGGGGAATACGAATGAGCAATGAAAATCAGTAATTATCATTTGAAAAATCAAAAGTGACCTTCGTTTGTCCTTTAAAATGGGTCTCAAGGTCAAACTCGTGGTCACCGTCTTATGTCCCCTTCAGAACCTTATGACTTTTGTCTGAAACATTTTTCGCGATATTTCGTACTTTTCGAGTAATTTTGATGTCTTAAGTTTTATGGCGCCCTCTGACGGGAAAAGAACGCATATTTGAAAAAAGTGTTTCATGTAAAAGAATTGTAATTTTTCACGCAGATTACGAATCTGTCAAAAAAAAAACGGGTTCCCATTAAAAAAATCAAAAGTGAACTTCGTTTGACCTTGAAAATGGAGGCACCGTCTTTTGGAGAGATCACATTTTCATTTAATGGAGCTGTTTCGCTCGGAGAGCTACTTGGATTGGCAATACTTTTGGTTATTTTTTTGTTTATATTGGATGATAAGAAATTTGTGTGGGTTGTAGAATTTTTGTTGGAGTTGTTTATTAACTGTGGGGTAGTGTTATTTTCTGAGTTTGAAGTATGGGTAGATGGTGCGGTGGCCTCGGGGGACGAGGTTATTTTGTTGGAGGTTAGCTTAAGTTTTTCTGAGTAAAGAATATTGGAGGAGAGTTGTCGGAGGGGGTGCTTTTCTTTGTGAATATGTCTTGCTTCGGCTAGAGAGCATTTTGATTTGGTTTTTATAGCCAGAATTTCTTTGCTTTGTACATACCTGGGTCAGGAACTGGAGGAAGCGGGGTGGGGGCCTTGACAATTGGCACATAAAGTGCGAGAACATTTCACCTCGGCATGAGGAGGGAGGTTACAGTTTACACACGTGGCTCAACGTTCGCACCATTTGATTGTATGGCCGAGGAGTTGACACTGTCTGCATCTCATGGGGTTTGGGGTATACTCGGACACTTGTCTTGTACCAACCTATTCCAATACTACTTGGTAGTTTAAATAGATCAAAGGAGAATAACATGAGACCAGTTGGTCTTCTCGTCCCGTGGTCTATCCGCGTGAATTTGTAGACATCAGTGACATGTTAAGACTTCATCTCAGAGACGATTTCTGCCTCTGGGACATTGATGAGACAAAGGGCGAATGCAATGCCTTTTGTGAAATTGAGGTTAGGGTGGAGTTTAATTGTCACTGGGCAAACATTGTTACGGCTTTTGCAGCGAATGAATTTGTCACCTATATGTTGGTCTTTTACCAGTATAAGGATTGAGCCGTCTTTTAGTTGTGATATTTTCATATTCTTTGTTGATTGAATCGATAGCTTTTTTTAAGTAGAAAAATGCTATAAGAGGTTAGAGGTTTTTCCATGTGGTTTGATGATATGAGGACGAAGCGCTGGTTTTTGTAGTTGGATTTAGTTGGAAGGTCGGGGTAGTCATTGAAAATTATTAAAGATGTTTTGGGTCTCTTTTTGGGACGATCCGGAGGATCGGGGGATAGGAGAGATCCCAAAATTTGTTCCCAGGTTGGGACGTGGCTTTGGAGCCATGTCAAGGAAAGCACTAGCACTCACTAATAAGAGTAATTAATTACTTCTTTTTTTTTATTCTTTCACAACCGGTAAATGAAAACTAAACAGCCAGAAACACAATCTGAGAAAGCAAATGGATTTATAGAGAAAATCCTCAACGAAGAGATCACCTGTTCAAATCGATATGCACGCTTTAAAGGTTAGCCGACGACTGCGATTCAAATAAATAAAGGATTGGTTTACTGGTTTTGGATTACTTATTGCATTTATGCTTTCTAAAAAATATTCATTAAATTTATTAGCAACCACAGAGTTCTTAGTTTCCTATTTATCGCCAAACCAAGCTATTCCAGTCTTTACTATACAACGAGTCTATTAGATATACATAACTCTCGCTGTTCAATGGGTGGACGAGACTTGCGGGAAAATCAGAAGATTGACAAAATAAATACCTCACACAATACTTTTACTATTTATTGGCATCGCAGTAAATACACTATAGTGTCTGACAAAATAGGGGGATTACTATTTTTTAATGTAGATCACTACAAAAGCAAGAAATTCTATCATATTTTCGTTTAGGTTTTTTTAGTTCGTCCGTCCGTCTTTTACCAAAATCACAAACTCTTGTTCTTTTAAATTATTTTTTTACATATTGTAGTATTTTATCTTATAATGTTGATGATAGAACATTAAAGTTTACATTGTTATTAAATGGGCCACATTTTTCACTAAAAAGGGTTTTGAATTGATTTTTATTGTATTTAACGGTTCCTTGTGTCAATTTGAGATTGCTCCGCTATTGCTTCCTCAAATCGAGCTAAAATTTTGTGATTTTCATGATCCGAAACTTCTATTTTTCGATTTGAATAAATAATTTTAATTTATTACAAATAATTTTTAATCAGAAAACCGCCTTAAGTTCATTTATCCCCAAAAATATATTGGTAAGTACTGCAATTTTGGTGTCAATTTGACACACAAGGAACTTAAAAGTTACTGGAATTAAGGTTTTTAACATTTTTTAAGCACTAGGTGCTTGAACTACCCCTGCTTTATGTTCACCAACCTTACCTTTTAAAACTGTGTCTACCGAAATATTCTGCTCTTTCTCTTAAATCTAGGTATGGTTTAAATCTCGAAGATTGATATTAAACTCGCCAAAAATGGCAATATTTACATTTGTGTTTTGAACTACATACTTCTTGATTTAAACAAAGTGGCTACAGTTTCTTCAAATTTAAAGTTCGTTATAAAGAGGCTTTGAACAAGAGATATTCGTAATGTAGAGGTATATTTTGCATTACCTTTTACGGGAAGTTCTGGGGGATTTCAAAGAATTCGTTTAATCGAGGAAATCGTTATATTGAGGTCTGTTATATTAAGGTTTCACCGTATTTTTATTCTGTGTGGACTTTCATTCAATCAATATAATAACTGATGTATTTTTTTTTATTTGATAAATAGGGTGCTGATGTGAATTTTAACCAGCATGGTGCAAATTACACGCCACTCCATTTTGCAGCTCTTTCTGGAAATAAGGACATATGCCTATTACTTTTGGATGCAGGAATTAACCCCAACGAATTGAACTCAGTATCGAGAACCGCTTCTCAAATGGCTGCGTTTGTTGGCAACCACACATGTGTTGAAACAATAAACCACTACGTACCAAAAATCGAACTTGAGACGTTTACAAAAGGAAAAGGAAATGAACCTGTATCATATTTGCCTTCGAATTTATTAGATAATTTGCATAGATTTGTAATTGAAGTCAATCTCCACCCTGTTCGCATTGCGCTTAATCTGCAAAAGTACGGGAATCTATTGAAGCACCTGGAAAAATTAAAAAAAGTGTTGGAACTTATGACAGAGAATGAGATACACAAAAAACCTATCGTAAATGAATTAATGGCTTTTAAATATCACTACCTTAAATGGATAATATCTGAAATTATTCGTTGTGAAGAGCAATGCCAGTTAAGAAAGGAAAAATGCAATGAATCCGACGGAAGACATGATTTTATTGAACTATTTGCAAAACGTGTTTTGAAAGAAAATAAATTTGGACAACTAGATTATATTGAATGCACGATTAGAGATTGTGTGCGGGAATTTCCTTTTAGGGAAAGTACTATATTTCGTCAGATTGTATCGCAGTTAGCCAGTAAGGACTCACCGCCAGCTCTGTTTGTATTGCGAAATGCCATTAATGGACAACGTGGCTTTGTTGTAAGTAATCAGGTTATCTTTATTTGTTTTACAGTATACAGCACATATATGTATGTCTTGAAATGGAAGGCATCTGCATTTCTTTCTCAATAGAAATTATCCAAAATATTTATTTGTCGCTAAAAGTCCTAACAATAATGCTCTTAGACCCATTTCTTTAAATTCATTTTTATTTTAATTAATTCATTATTTCTTATATGCTGGACAAAAAAAAACGCTTAAAAATTAGCTTAATTAACTTACAAATTATCTTATTCCAAAACCTTTTTTGTTTTATCAAAAACTTATTATGTGGATTTTTCTATTATCTTATAAAACTTAAAACGAAAACCTAAAAACTACTTTAAAAGTATGTCTTAATCTAAGTTAAGTGACTAAACTACTTTTTTTTGTATATTTTTTACAGTTGTGTGTTACCACTTATTTGCTGTTACCCAGCTCTTGCTCTCACGTTCAACCAGAAGGGACAACAAAATATTGTACAATCTATACTTGTTTGTTAAACCACAGATATTGATCTTGTCAGATCCCAAGGTATCTGACTATATTTCGACAAGCAAGTGGCTGCCCGTGTTGTCCCAAACGTTTACCAATTCTTTCTGGTATCCGCAGAGGCCCCAGACAAAAGCGTTATAAAAAGAATGGTTTCCGATTTCTGAAAGCGATCTTCAACTTCTTCGAATTTGATGCACCACCGCTGTCTCTAAATTTGATGTAAAATGTACGCTGTCCATTGCATTATTAAACAGTATGGTGTAAATGGTGATCGCTTCTATTGGAAGATGCTGAAGCACAATGTTCGGTATACCATCAGTTCCCACAGATTTTTTATTTCTAAGAGGATCGAAGATCGTTCGGAACTCTTCCTTCGAATTAAACGGGGTAGCTCTCGTTGGCAATAACATTATTTGCTATATTTTTGTCTCGAATCGCCAGTTGGATATTTCATTTTGAAGGCAGATACAGTGTGCAAGGACCGGATTCCCCAGGTCGCGATTCAACCAAATGACATTATTTGTTTTCTATACATTTTGGAAAATCGCACCTATGGCCTCTACCTTCTTCTGCGAATCTTCGGTCAACAATTTTTTCTGGATCTATCCCGACAGTTAGGAGTATTTAACCATTGTCCGTCGATCGATCGATCTTTAGGCACGGATTTTGCTTTGATCTTTCCTCCGAAACATTTAATTTGTTTGCGGGAATGGTATTGTTTACACTCCGAATTTTATTGTTTAAATACAACCTTACAGAAAACATGTAATTTTCTTTTATTAATACTTGGGTTTTTTAATCGATGAATTCAATGTCCGGATCTCCGGGTTATGTCTGTTATTCAAGTGTCTGTACAAGGTTGTTAGCTTTGACAAAAGCTTACTTTTATGTCGACGCAGTGCGCCAATAGTGGCGTTGTGAAATAGGTCTCCCTTATCAGTATGTTGATATCAAAGTATCGGATTGTCGATTGTTCGTTTAATTGTTTCGTTTATTAGTTGTCTCGTTTGACATATTTCTATTGGACGGTGGGTATAACGAATTCGAGGAGGGTGTTCTTGAGAACTGTCCAACGCACCTTGCTCTAGTTGTAAGAATGTCTGCACAAATCATCCAATTTTGTAATTTCGTTTGGAGCGGTAATTTCGGTACTGAGACCGTAATGGTCACTGCCATACACAAAAGTGCCTATAGAGTTTATTATTTGTTGGTTCGTGACTGTCAGTTGTATCCGTGTGTCGAACAGCAGGGGATTCAGATAAGAACTTTATCTGGGATGCGATGGACTCTCCGTCGCTGTAAGAACAACTCGGTACATAAATAGTAGAGGGAACCAGTGTTTGGGGTATTATTTCTATAATCTGTTTGGCGGTGAAATCGCCGCCAATTATAAAGTAATTCTTCTCTGATTCCAGCATAAGTGACTCGAGTTCTAAGATAAATAAGGTAGTTTGAGTAGCTTCAGGCAGAGAGTTCATGTATGTATGATACAACCGCTTTCCACTTCAGAGGTGGATGTACACATCGCATGCCTCAAGCAACCTGCAACTTCCCAGCTGTACACTCTTTTTAACCTTTTCTTATAAAGATCGTGACATCACCTTCTTGTATAGAGTTGGGTCGGTTTCTTCGTATACTATATTGTGTATCTTCGGTGGCTTATTTTGGTTAGCATAGTTTCGTTATGTACATGTCCTTGGTTTTTGAGCAACTTAAACAGCGTGGCTTTCATTCGATCCTTTCCAGTGAATTTATATTCAACGCAAGGAATTTAACATTGCGATCAGCAGCTAGTGAATTTGATTCACCTGCGTAGCCTGTTCCGTTATTTGACGTTGTAGTTGGGCCATCTGCCCCTAGATACAGAGCAGGCTACCTAGCATGTCAGATGTAGCCTCAGGTGCTCAAGCCGAGGGACCCTGAGAAACTACTACGAGCAATGCCCTAGCTATGGCATTAAAATTGTCCTCGGCGAAGCGCGTGGTGGAGGAAATTGAGAGATGCTACTCCAGGAATGAGATTCGGAAGTTTTACCAAAAGGTAAAAAAAAAATGTCACCGACACAAAACCCGAACCGAAGCCTGTATAGACGAACAAGGGAACATCGTAGTAGAGTCGCAGTCGATGCTGAAAATCTGGAAAGATTACTTCTGTAGATTGTATAACGGCGACGACGAAACAAATACCGCTGCCGGCAGAATGAACCTTTCAACCTGGACGATGATGACCAACATTTCCGTCCACCCGACCTGGATGAAGTGAAGATAGCAATATCTAAGCTCAAGTCCAAAAAAGCTGCTTGAGCGGACGGCCTAACCGCCAAATTCTTCAAAGCGGCAGGCGATGATATACACCAACTCATCTCTAAACTATGGTCGGACGAAAGTATGCCCGAAGAATGAAACCTCAGCATTGTTTGTCCGATTCTCAAGAAAGGAGACCCTCTGAACTGTGCCAACTATAGAGGTATCCGTCTTCTTAACATCGCATAAGCTCTTATCTGCTGCTTTGTGTGAACGCCTAAAGCCGTTCGTCCGCAACCTGATAGGTCCATATCAGTGTGACTTCAGGCCAGGAAAGTCCACTATCGACCAAATATTCACACTACGGCAGATCTTGAAAAAAACTCATGAGCTTTAGATCGATATAAGGCCGCGTGTGATGGCATTTATAGAGACGAGCTATACGGAGCAATGTCTAGTTCTGGCAATCAATTCGAAATGAGCATACAAGTGTCAAACCACTCAAACTTTAAACTTCATGGAAATGATCGCAATTAATAGCACTACCCCGCTGGGCACCACGATTGCAACGCACTCGGGTGATCCCAGAGCAAGCAGAAGTGCTTGTGTCAGAGCCCGACGGATTCCGGGGGCGGGCAAAATGAAGTTTCCAAAATATTTTCATAAACTTCGGTTTGCAAGTTGGAACGTCGGATCGATGACCTCAAAAAGTTTAGAACTGGAAGCGTCGCAGAACTCTACAAATCCTGTGCGTACAGGAAACGAAGTGGTGTAATACAGGAAATAAAGCGCGTTTTCTAGATTTAAAAACTAAGGCATTTAAGATATTCTACCATGGAACGGTCAATGGACGAAACGGTGTTGGAATCGTTGTTGCAGCGGATCTTCTAAGCAACATCGTTGTTATCTTGAAAATAAGCGACCGCTTGATGAGTGTTAAACTCGTCATACACAATGAAACGTGGAACATTGTTAGCGCGTACGCTCCACAAAATGGATGCGACCAATCGGAAAAAGATACATTTTGGTCAGAGCTCGGTAATTTGATTAGAAATATACCTATCGATGAGATGCTCTTCGTAGGCGGAGATTTAAATGGCCACGTCGGAGAAACAAATGTTGATTATGAGGACTGCCACGGCGGTAAAGGCTTTGGAACCAGAAATTCAGCTGGCGAAGACATCCTTGTAGCGTGTAGGGCTTACGGCTTAACCGTCTTAAATACAATGTTTATTAAACATCAACGACATCTTATCACCTATAGCAGCGGAGGCCACGAAACGCAAATAGATTATCACCTCTGCAAAATGTCGACGAGAAACCGTGTTAAGGACGGTAAAGTAATACTTGGAGAATCGCTAGTAAGCCAACACCGTCTGCTCATTACAGAATTTTTCACAGCGGAACCACCAAAAACACGGGCATCGTTTGGAAAGCCAAAAATCCGGTGGTATAAACTATCGAAGGAACGAAGCGCAAGATTTATCGCACTGGCTAAAGAAGTACTTCACAATATAAACGGTATCGCAGACTCACTTAGCCCGCAAGAAATGTGGAACAGCATGCACGAGGAATGCATAACACTCGCAAAGTCCCATCTAGGGACTATATCGAAATACCATCACGTCGGCAAAGAAACATGGTGGTGGAATGACGAAACCAAACGAGCTGTGGCCGACAAGAAGAGTGCATTCCAAGCGTGGACAAAATGCGATCGGAGCGACGATATCGAAAAAGCTCGACTGGCTCTTGAATACGAGCGTCTTAAAAAGATCGCAAAGAAAGTCCTGGCTCGAACTCGAGCGGCAGAAGCGGAAAACCTGTACCAGGAGTTGGAACAAATATCCTCACGATCGGCGGATAGAAGACAAGCTATCCAAGAAGTTCAAACGTCGTACAATACTAAAATGCCAAATATTTTTAAGCTCGCTGCACAGAGGAGAAAAAATTCAATGGAAATAACCTCGCCGAAATACATCAAAAACGCAGATGGTCGCTTACTAACAAATGAAAAGGAAATTTGTGACCGGTGGCTTGAATACTGCAAAGAGTTGCTTAACAAACAGTTTCCACGTGATATCGTGCCGACAGCTGGTCTATTCGAGGAGGAAGTTTCGGACTTTTCAATCGAAGAAATAAGTATAGCAATTGGAAAAATGAAGCGCGGGAAAGCGGCGGGACCAGACAGCATTCCATCAGAGTTTTGGTCGAAGATGGAGGGGATCGGCAGCGTTTGGCTATCGAAACTTTTAAATAAATTAAAATGTGGACAACCCATGCCGAATCAATGGAGAAGTAGCTTCTTGGTTCCATTATACAAAGGAAAAGGCGACACTCGAGAATGCAACAACTACCGTTCAATCATGCTTATGTCACACACAATGAAAATCGTCGAAAGAGTCTTAAACGAACGTCTTCGGCAAATAATAAAGCTCGATAATAGCCAGTGTGGATTTGTTGAAGGAAGATCGACGGTGGACGCTATCCAAAGCCTACGAATAATAATGGAAAAGCACCGAGATTCGTCTAAGGATTTACACAAGGTATTTATCGAGCTCGAGAAAGCATTCGATCGAGTGCCTAGGGATCTCATATGGGCCGCGCTGAGGTCTCAAAATGTACCGGAAACGTATGTTAGAATAATACAAGACATGTACGGAAACGTGAAAACTGCGGTTAAAAGCCCTGCTGGACTAACGAGAGAATTTCCAGTTAATGTCGGAGTGCATCAAGGAAGCGTACTTAGCCCTTTCCTCTTTAACGTAGTATTCGACTATCTTTTAAAAGACTGCATGCGCGAAGCAAATGTTATGCCAATTCTCTTCGCTGACGACGCAGTTATACTTAGCGATAACGTCGAAGATTTACAGAACGCCTTAGATTCATGGAGAAATGCGCTAGAGAGAAACGGGTTTAAAATAAGTCGTTCAAAGACGGAGCATTTGACGTGCCCATTTGCACATCCGTTGCGACCTGTTCCGGATATAATGTTAGACGGAATAGTTCTTCCGAAAAGCACTATTTTTAAGTACTTAGGATCAATCGTTAACATGGAAGCGAAATGTGACGACGACGTAAACCACAGAGTGAGTGTGGGATGGATGAAATGGCAGGAAAATTCGGGAATCTTTTGCGACCGAAAATTTCCACTTAAATTAAAGGGGAAACTCTACACCACGGTTGTTAGACCAGCTCTTATATACGGTTCACAGTGCTGGACAATGTACGAAGCGTTTAAAAACAAAATGACGGCAGCGGAAATGAAAATGTTAAGGATGTCTAGTGGAGTCACTAAACGCGATTGCATTAGATCTACGCGTATAAGAGGAAGTCTACATATAAAGAATTCGGTAACCGAACAGCTTGAGGCGAATAGAATAAGCTGATGTTGCCACGTTCAAAGAAGATCTGCGGAAAATCCGGTTAAAAAGGCACTGTCAACTACGGTCACTCCAACTGTAAGAAAACGAGGTCGGAAAAAGAATTCCTGGATTTCTCAGATGGCAAATGCGCAACTACGCCTGGGGCTAACCACTGAAGCGATCCAGGACCGAGCATTATGTAGATGCGTTCTGCGGTCTGCGACATTAGCCAACCCCATAAGCGGAGCAGCAGCGATGCAGTAAAAATGGGAAACTCGTTACGCATAAGTTCGTATAACGAGGAAAGGGTTAATAAAAGGATAAGAAGAAGTCTAGTTCTGGCATCCCTGCCAAACTCGTCCGGCTGTGCAGGATGATGATGGAGAATGCACGCTGCTCCATCAAGGTCGGTGAAGATCTCACCGAGACCTTTACTGTCCAGAAAGGATTTAGACAAGGCGATGCGCCGTTTTTTCAACATCGTACTTGAATAAATAGTGCAAATCTCACGAGCAAACACAAGAGGCAATATCTTTCATTGATATTGACATAATCAGGAGAAAACAGCGTGATGTCAGTGGTGCTTTTGCGAGTATTGAGACGGAAGCGGCGAAAATGGGTTTAGCGGTCAATGAGGGCAAGACTATATGTTGTCAAGCAAAAAAAAACAGTGATCACCGACGTCTCGGGCAGAACGTATAAAAAATATGTCAAAGAAATTAGCAGTGACGATTTTTCTAAATACTTTTCTTAATAAAACTGGCAATTACAATGGCAACATATATACCCAAGGCAACATATATACCCACCGGCAAACTTTTTTTTTAAGTTATAAAAACTTATTCTGATGATGTGTTTTTTCCTATTTTCGCATGAAAAGAAAAACATTTTTGGTGAACAAACAATACTTTGAACACATTAAAGAAATATTAAGCTTTCCAGAAATTTCATCGCATCAAAATAATCTATGATGCGCTGGTTGCTCTTTTTTGCGCAGCTGTTGCTTTCATGTCACATTTTAGAACGCGATGCATTTCATCATTGCCACATGTTTGCAATTAAGAACGCTTGACGATGCAGTACTGCGATTATGAACTTACCCTAACTGTTGCCAATCGGTGCTTCCTTGGGCTAAGAAGGCAATTGACTAGTAAAGCCCTCTCTCGAACAACTCAAGTTACCCTATTTAAGACCTTAATAATCCCATCCCTGCTCTGTGAATGAGGGTGCTCTTGGCCTCTTCGTGTGATATTCGGTCCCCGTCTTCATTGACGGTGAGTGGAGGAGGAGATACAACGACGATCTGTATGGACTGTACAGCGACATCGACCTAGCCAGAAGAGTGAAGATCCAAAGACTAAGATGGCTGGGTCATGTAGAGTGGATGAACACCAATGCTCCGGTCCGAAAAGTCCCCGAGGGACAGTGCAGTAGAGGAAGACCGAGACTTAGGTGGCAAGTGGAAGGGAACCTTAGCCAAACTATCGTGCGAAACTGGAGGCAGCTAGCAAAAGATCGAGCTAGTTGGAGACGCTTGTTGATTGAGGCCCAGGTCCACCCCTGACTGTAACGCCACTTAAAGTAAGTAAGTAAGTGTACTTCCTCTTCCTACCTCCATTTGGCGAAGTTAATTTGAGAAGTTGGGGTTGGTGTTTGATTATGCATAGATGGACGTTTAACCTCCACTTTTTGCTGCCGAGCCAGATTTACTCTCTTTATGTTTTAAAACTACGGACATACCCGATAGTTTGCCGTGTGTTCCGAGTTTTTTCATAAAGCACACAAGAGTTGTTTGCAGCTTCTCCCTCTTTTGGGTAAAGGAGAAGAACTCCGTAAATTCCTTCACAATATTTTTAATTTTATGATAGCGCTCCACTGTGTTAAGTGAATCGTATGTCTATCTATCGTTAGTCTTTTTACAAAAAAAAAAAAAATGGTTGCCTATGACCGACTTACATAATTCAATTGCTTCCCTAAGTTCCAGCTTGTAGGTAGACTTTTGTTGTTGCTTCTGCTGCTGAAGTTATTGTTTCTGCTGTTGATGTTGTTTCTATGCTTGTTATTTTGGCTGCTATTTTTGTTGCTGTTGTTTTAACTAAGTTTATTGTTGTTGATATTTCTGCTGCTGTTTTTTTTTTTTTTTGCAGAGTTTTAGCTAGTTTGTCTTTTGGCATTTTTAGTTGTACCTCCTGATGTGAATTTTGAGCTTGTTGTTGATCATGTTGTTTAAGTTATTGCTGAGAGCGCTGTAGCTTAAGCTCTACCCCTTTTCTCCTTACCATTTGCTTGGTCTAAAAAGAAAGCCCGCGTTGTTCTAACTGCTTGATGCTGGTAGTGAGAAACTCCACCTGCTCATCTTCATCCTCAGATTCAGGGGTAGCTAAGAAAGCAAAGTTGTTGTTAGCCCCGATGTAGCGGCCCTTACGTCCACCGGAAATAGTCATCGCTATTAGATGACCCATTCTTTGTAGCTGTTGTTGATGTTGTTGCCCCTTCCCTTAGTCCCCCAGGCAGCTTTTCTGTGGGAATAGATAAAGAGAGGTGTTTGACGTGATTGGAATTCGGTTTCACCTTCCTCCTTTTCGTTGTTGTTTGCGGAATCTTTGTTATTTATTTATTGTGTAAACTTTTTAAAAATAGAAAGTCCAAAGTTTTTCGGCGATCAAATTTGCGCCTCTTGAATTGTGGGTCAACGTCACTGCCCCTGCGCTACCGAACCACTTGACATAATTGTGTCTACTTAGATAACTTTAACTTTTAAACACGTACGATTCTCGTCTCAGCCGTTTTAAACCTTAATGCAGAAAAAAAAAATGAACCACCCTAGGTATATAGGATTGAAAAAAAGGTCTTTAATAAGTTTTATTATGACTATATTACAGAAACATAAAAATCTTTTCGTTGATCGCACGTTTTGTTTCTAAAACTAGCTGCATTATAAAAAAAATATACTTATTAGCCTCAGGCCAAAGAGATAGTTTCAGACGTAATTACTAACCTCTCCACATACATATGTTTATTTAGTTGTAAGCATCTACGTATAATACATTTTCCCTGTTCTCTAAGTATTAATAATTGGGGTTATTTTCATAAAAAGGCATTGTATATGATATATTCCGGATATTAGTTCTTTGAAATATTCGTTTTATTGATCACAAGGTTCGTGTTTGGTTATTAATATGTACTATATATGTATAATCATATCTTTACCATGCATTTTCAGTCATAAAAAATGTTAACCAACTAGACGTATGGAACATTCACATGTGGCAAACACCTATTGCTCTTTTCGATTAGTTAAAGCTCACAACAAAATTTTAAAACCATAAGAGAGCAAGAAAGCTTGTTGGAATACAAGCGAAAAAACGGTATCGCTTTGTTAAAATTAATATTTACTAGTAGCTCTGGTCCATGCACTATGGCTGTATCGGATTGTTAGAGGAGCTTTACAAAAAACACTACAATATTTTTCAAGCAATTGTTGCTTTTTTGAAAATAGTAAATTTTCCGACTCATTGTAAAATGTTATTTCATTCAAAAGACTGCCTCAGGAAGGTTGGCAATAGGCATTTTGGATGGTTTCGGCCTCTTTTTCTCGCCTAACAAGTATTGCTCTTGAGTGCCTGAATCGTCTCTGGATTGTTCACATAGCATTGATCTTTAATGGCAAGTCCAAGGTCCAAGGGGGGTCGGATCGCAGCTCCATAGCAACCATGCGACATCACCAAAACTAGTAACAAAAAAAAAACACAGTGGCGCTGGCAGCCCGGTATGGGCCATGGCCTAGCTTCTAGACACTCATTTGTGTTGCTCATGTTGTCATTTTAGTCACATCTGAGCGGGGCCTATGGTTTATCGCCGAGTCCGAACGGCACTCCTTAGAAGCTTTTTCGTATGCAATTTTACTTTCGGAAGTTTGCCATTGCCCGCCGAAAGGGTGATGGCGATTTGAAAAGTTGTTGGTGACCAAGTCAGGAAGCGAACCCAGACTCTGCGTGATAGTCCAATGAGCTAACTATCGCGCCATCGCCTAGTAACACAATTATTAAATTTAGTGTGCAATAAACCGATATCGGTTGTAAATAGCTTGTGTGGCACTAAGTCACCTCTGGAATAATAGCTCCAATTTCTAGGCAAAAAAAAATTGGATAATATTGACTGTAATGTTTCTTTTATTGTCGTCCTGTCGAAAAATGGATCAATAATGCCACCACACCAAACAGTCACACGTTCCGGATGTATTGGCTTCTGTATGACTACGTGTGGGTTTTCCAAACTGTAAACACGACAATGTTGCTTGTTTACCGAGCTGCCAAGATGGAAATGCGCCTCATCTATCAAGATGATTTTTTGACCAAAATTGTCGTAGATTTCGAGCTCCTCTTAAGCCCAAACAATCCCTGTGCAATTGGACGATGTAAGCGAATAACCGAGATGTTTACGCAAAATTCACCTTAGGCTAGTGCGAAAAATGTTAAGTTTCTGTGATCTATGGCGCGTTTAGGTAGTCTGGTCACGGGAATACTACTTGATCGGAAAGTTCCCGGAATAACCACCGTGTGGCGCTCCCATTGTTCCGAATGAATATTCGACAGGAATGCGAACAATTATAACGGAAATCTTGCGGAAAGTCATGGAAAATGCGATAAAACGGGTACAAATGTGTATCAACACCGACGGCAGCCACATGTCGAATATCATCCAAATAAAGATTTCCGTCACTCAAAATTTAAAAACAAAATTGGATGATTAATTTTACGCCACCTTGTATTATGATATTTAGAGGTATTTGTTTGACAACGTTTACAACAGGTTTTAAGTCCACTTTTGTACCGGTGCAGTGAGGCAATTGGTTAATGTCAGTGTATTGATAAATCGTTTTGTACCCATTATGGATGTAGGTGCCTTTCGCACTGCGTATATTAAGCTTATGTACCATGTAGGTTTTTATTGTAATTGAAGTGTGAATGTTGGTGTTTGTATTTGCAGATGAGTGTACGCTTTCATTTTCGGTTCCCGAGCTAGATTTACTTTTGTACTGCAGTTTGCGATAACCCCGGAAAGAAAGTTGGCTCTTTTCAGAAGCTCCAGCAGCTGCATCATTCTGCATTTGTTCCCAATGTAACGAATGAGAATCCACCGATTTAATGGATCCTAAGTTTCCTATTGGAATTGAGCAGAACTATGAAAAGTGGTAGTGTACAATGCTGCCTTTTTGCAAATCCTTCGAAATTGAGACGATCGTACTCATTTTCATTCGGCAGTTTTAAAAACTCAACCGAAGCGGTTATTTGATCGACTTTGAAACATAACTTGAAGTTAATTTGGGTGAAAACCTTTCTTTACATCTAAAACTAAAACACATATGATCACTTTAAATGTCCGTGAACGATTGATTCGATTAAGGGGTGATAATGGTAAACACATTTTAATAATGTATATAGAGTATTTTTTTTTTTATCAAATTATTATTATAAACAAGTTATAAAATTTAAATTTCGTATTTTTATTTTCTAGGATGAAATATCATATTGCAGCACTTGTGGAGAGGAGAAACCAGATAAGAAATGTTCGAAATGTAAAGCTGTACAATATTGTGACAGAGAGTGTCAGCGACTTCACTGGTTTATGCATAAAAAGACCTGTGCAAGGCCAACTTCAGCTGCAGGATCTTCAAACCAATTGACTGCAAATATTGAAAACAAGCAAAACATCGATGCAAATGAAATTCGAGAATCATTTCAAAACATGGTTACTAGTTAAATGTAGATTTTGTAATAGAAAATAGTTCATTAATTTTATGTTGTTTTGTTTTTTTATAAACGGTAATTAAGATTTACTTCTATGATAAAAAAGACTTATTAATTTCAAACGCTGTTCAATGTATTACTTTTTCCAATTTAAATTACGTAATGAAAAAGTATTATTGCGTTAATCGTCTTCGGTCATCGTTAATCACTTGCAAATGCAGTTATGCAAAAATACAACTAAAAGATATTAAAAGATTTTAAATTAACGAAATTTTACAAAGTAAGTTTAGCCCTCGTGTACCACTATATAAAATTTTAAATGGCACCAGTCTTAACTGCAGTACATGCAGTAAAATTAATGTCTTCTTTGCTTTGCCAATTTATTTTTGATAACAAGAAATGATTCAGAAATTAAATTATTCAATTATGAATCATATTAACATTATCTGGAGAAATAAATACAAATATTATAAAACGTAAAAAATTGATCTACTGCAAAAAAGGTTATGGTGCCTTGAAGTCCGTTCATATTTAGGCAGACATGCCGAATTTCAATGCGATACTGTCTTTAGTTTTGTTTTGAGAGCTGATTGTTGTTGACGTGTTTTTGGCATCATGTTGAGTATGGAAAAACACGATTTTCGTTCTCTCACAAAACATTATTTTTTGAGAGGCAAAACGGCTAAGGAAACACAAGAAAGTAGGATAAATATTATGGGGCTAATGCTCCGTCAGATTACACCGTCAAATATTGGTTTCGAGAGCTTCGTGGTGGCCGCAACTCCACTACCGATCAAGTCCGCAGCGGCAGTCCTTCCGATGCGGTGACAGAGGAAAATGTCAAAAAAATACATGAAATGGTGTTGGCTGACCGGAAAGTGAAGGTACACGAGCTAGCAGATACCACAAAGATTAGTACTGAGCGCACACACCATATTTTGGGCAATATATTGTATATGAAAAAGAGGCAGCTCTAGGTGCCGCGCATGCTCACTCCTGACCAAAAACACGAACGCGAGAGCACTTCGAAAGAGTGTTTGGACTTGCTGATGCGGAATCGGGCGTCTATTGCTAATTGTTGATGAAACCTGAATCCACTATTACACACCAGAGAACAGTATGAGTGTCCGGCAATGGACCGAAGCCGGCACGAGTGCTCCGAAGCGGCCGAAGGAGGCTCAATGGGTCGGAAAGATTATGCCGTCGGTTTTCTGGGATTGTCATGGCATACTCTTCGTGGACTACGTGCAGTTCCCGCAACTACGTTCGATTTTCTTTTTGGAAAGAAGACAATGCATTTTTTTTTTTAAACAAAAAAGTAAGTTATGACTTCGAATTAAATTTAATAGACTTGAGGATACAAAACGTGCGCTCCCCACAACACTCAAATTTAACACGTCCATCACTTCCAAAGTCGCGGCGACTGTTGTCACAACCCTGTTGTAATATCTACCGAGCAAGCTACGTGGGTAGATCAAATGTACGCGCTGCTGCCGGGCCCAACGCACCTCCAGTCGTAATACAATGCGCCATGGTACGTACATGGCGGAGCAAACCCATCTTTGAAGGTCCTTGCAGTGGATGTTAATTTACTGATTAGGATTGAGCGGAGAACCACACTTTTCAAGTTGTTTAGAGACCAAACCCCTGATATACTTTTGGTTAGCGAAACTAAGCTAACCAAAAGACACAAAATGAGGCACAGAAGGTATAAGATTATGCGAAGAAATCAACCCAACTCCATACAAGGAGGAGGACAAGGAGGCGCTGAAATCTTCGTAATAAAAGGTATACATTTTAAATTAATAAACAGTCGTCTAGTGAGTACGTTACAGGTGCTAGAAGCATGCATCATGTATATCCCTCTCCGTAGTGGAAAGCGGTTAAACACAGTGTCTGTTTATGCTCAACAGGCTGATCAATCCACCCTATTCATCTCGATTTCTGAGACTGGAATTGGAGGAAAACTATTATAATACCGGCGAAGATTTCAACACCAACCATAGAGATTGGGGAAATAATACATCAAATACTCGAGGGAATCTACTATTCAATTGGTGGGGTCAGCACAGTGTGATGTACCGACTTGGCCTAAAGGCGACGGATAGTCCGTTGTTTCCTAGGCACAGCTCCTATTTGGATCTCATGTTTTTTGACATACGGATACAACTGACAGGTACGAACCAACAAAAAATGATCTGTTTTCGCACTTTTGTGTATGACAATGGTCATTGCTGTCTTAATAATCGTTCCGAATGAAAATGAGGAATTGTATGAGTTTGTTCAAAGGCATTCCTTCAACGATAGTAGAATAGTAGAGTGCATTGGACACACTTCTCTAGGACACTGACAAGAGAACTCTCCTCGAATACGCTCTACCCACCATCCAACAGATATCTGTCAAACGAACAGATTGACAGATATCTAAAACTAATGGACGAGACAATTAAACGAACAGTGGACAAAACGATACCTCGGTATCAATACATGCACTGACAACGAAGATTTGTACCGCAATTCAACTATAGACGCACTGCACCGACATAAAAATAGACTGCTGTCAATACTAAAAACCTTGTACAGACAGTTTACTGACAGACAAACCCACTTGACTATGACATTAAAGTCGTCGATCAAAAAACTCAAACATTAATAAAATAAAATTAAAGGGTTTCTGTAAGTTTGTATTGGAACAATAGAATTCGGGCTGTAAGCACCAGCAACCCGAATATGTTCCCGCAAATAGATAAAATATTTCGGAGGAAAGATCAAAACGACCTTCTATGCCTAAAAATGTCTACCTTCGAAATGAAATAATGAACTGGCGAATCGAGAACTCGGGTTCCACCCAGTTCAGTGATGAGAAGATGGCAAATAATGTCATCGCCAATGACAGGGAACAACCCCCATACAAGCCCCGAAGAGGTTCAAACGACCTTCGGCACAATTAGAAGTAAGAAATCAGTGGGAACCTATGCAATACCGAACATTATGCTTCGACATTTCCCACTAGAAGTGGTGGACACTTATACCACCCTGTTTCATAATGCAATGAATAATGCTCATTATTCATCGCATTGGAAAACTGCGGTGGTACATCCCATCCTCGAAAGGGATATGGACACCTTCAAGCGGGCGAATCTCCGGTCGATCAGTCACTTTTTAAACATCAATAAGGCTTACGAAAAAGTTATCAATAGAGTCCTAACTTAGTGGGTTGAGGGCGCAAATATAGTTCCCAATAATCAATTTCAACATTTACACAAGTGATCTGGTAGGTTCACTTCACCATGCCATAGCGTACGCAGACGACTTAATCGCGTACAGATCAGGTCCAAAGATGCAGGTTGTGATCATACTTTTGCGCCCTTGTCTGGGGCCTCTGCGATTACCCGAAAGAATTGGCGAAAATTTCAGATCGTTGGACAACACGGGCAGCCACTTGCTTGTCGAAATGTAGTCAGATACGTAGGGATCTGGCTAGATCTATAGGTCAAACATATAGATGTTGCTCTAGCCAGAGCTAAAGGTGCTTTTGCCCTAACAAGGAGACTATTTTATAGCAGGCAACTCGATGCGAAGGCAAAGGTGGCATATGCTTACATTTGGTTGTTACGTGTGGTTTAACGTGGAAAAGATTCGGGTGTTTGAGAAGGCTTGCCTTAGGGCTTGTCTTCGCTTATGCAGAACACCAGAGTCTTAGTACATAAAATTCTATCCTAATGAGGTCTTGTACAATGGGGCGACCTCGTCGAACAACCTGATCGAAGAATAGAAATAACAAGAAAAATCGGTCCCCCTTTGACTAAAAAAATCCACCCGTCGTCGTACAAAAAACCAACAGCAACGTCTCATTAGATCAAATAGCGCAGATCTATTGCTTTGCTTCGAATTCCAAATCTCATTTAATTTTGCCTGAGTTAGAATGCATACAATTGTCTGCCCGTAACCGAAGCTAAATTCGGTTGAGCAAAGAGACAAGCAACGTGCAGTGGACATAGTTGGGATACAGCTGTAAATAACGAAAATACAAAAGAGAAAGTAAGTAAGCTTCTTGCGGATGGAATGGGAGTGGAAACTGATCATGATGACATCGAAAGCTGCTTCGTTAAGGGAATTAAACATAAAACGGATAACGCAGAGAAAACATACATTGTGACGTTTTTCATCTCTAAAAAAGAAAGAGCTAATCATGACCAAGATGCGCGAGATGAAAATTAAACTATCTTCTACAGTTTTCAATGACGGCACGGGTGGGAGAATTTTCATAAATGATTCACTCACTAGCTACACAAGATCTTTGCTAGTGAAGGCCAATCAGCTGAAAAACAGTAATAAATGCAAGTATGTCTGGATCAAGAATTTATCGGTACTTATAAGAAAAAGAGAAGGCGACAGGGTGATTAAAATTTCTTGTTTTGAAGATTTTTCCAAACTTGGTTAAATTATAGTTACTGTATTTTTTTAATTTCTTCCATTACCTTTTCGCTTTCATTTAAATTGATATGATTTGTTTTTGTATAAATCAATCAGATATTTTGTCTTGCTCTGGTTTATCAGTTACGCATCTAAACATACGTAGTTTAAGAAAAAATGTTAATTGCTTTCTTTCGCACCTTGCTGCTTTAGATCATTTACCAATCTAATATTTTTATCTGAAATATAGATATACGAGATTGAAAAAACGAAGTATATGCATCAGATACCAAGTTATATGTTTGAGGCTACGTGCAATGATTCGTATTCAGCTGGCGGTGTTTTTTCAAAAGTGAACTAAACTGTGATATTATTAAAACTCGTCTTAATAGTGCTGACTTGATTTCTGTTTACTGCAGTATTTCTGGTGTTTGTTTTACTTTTGTTTGTGTATATCGTTCACACTGTTGCTAAATCAAAGTCTTTGTAGATGAATTTTCTGAATTTTTCCAAAACATTTCTTCTAAAAATGTAGTACTTTTGGGTGATTTTAATGTAAACATACTATATTACTTAAATGATGTTGATTATTTTTTGTCGGTGTTATTATCTTTTGGCTTTGAGTCCTTATTGTTACAACCTACGCGAATTGCTGTGAATTCTAGCTCATGTTTGGACCATTTGTTTATAAGGTTGCACAGAAAAAACTCAATAAATTTCAAAACTGATGTTTATGATCTACAGATAACTGATCATTGTTTAACGACAATTTAAAAAAGTCGACTTTTCAGCCTTGCAAAGAGATTTGTCTTTTGAGTTGTGGAACGATGTATATAGTGCTCATGATCCATCGATTGCTATTGATTTATTTATTGATAAATTGAAATTTCACATTTCTAACTGCAATCAAAATCAAAACGTAAATACAAATAAATCTAATTTCATTTTCATTTTCAATGCATTTTTATTATATCAGTTCATTAATTCTTACTTGCTATACAAAAAACGCTTAAAAATTAGCTTAATTAACTTACAATTTATCTTAATTCTAACTTAGTGGCCCCATGCGGACACTCTAAGTTAAACCTAACAATTAAATATGTCTTTCGACGTACGAACATTATTTTATTATATTATTCAGTACTAAATATACTTAAAACTAAGAAAACGATTTTATTATATCAAAAAAAAAAAACTTAGTAAATGGATTTGTTTTGTTTATATATAAAACTTAAGACTAAGCATACAAACTAATCTACAAACTACTTAATCTACTTATACTAATTTTTTGTTTTGTAAATATATACAAAATTTTTTATTTTTTTTTTTTGAGAGTATTACGAGTACAAAGAAATTGTTACCCATCTCGATTATTTGTTTTTTTGTTTTTTTTTAATTCTATTTTTTTATTTTTTTCTCTTATTTCTACCTTAAACCTACCTAAAGCTATGTAAGTCGGCCACGGCTAAAGAATTAGGCTGACCCACTCTGCTCCCTAATGAAGCTACTCTGTACTAGAGGAATTCGAAGATGGAGCTTCCTCCTCTCCCACAACCCACCAAAATTGTTGGTGCTGCCGAGCAACATCCCTCATGTCGAGACTCCCTACCGCCCTACTGAACCGGAGACGCTCCGCAACAAATAAATCTAAGTGCATCAAACCATGGATGACGTTCTATTTATTGAAGAAAGTAAGAAAAAAAAAATACCTTAGAATTCGGATGCACAACATCCTAGGAATACTAGGCTTTAAAGTTTTTATGGTAAAATCTGTCGTGAGTTAAAATTAGAAATAACACTTTGTAGAGATAATTATTTCAGAAGACTGGTTGATAATATTGGGAATTCGAAGTAAGAGTGGGACACAGTTAATGAAATTTTGAATACAGATAAGCCGAATTCCGAAATTGTGTCAAATATGGATAGTAATGTTGATATATCTGAACCCAGTGAGGCGGCTAATATTTTGAATGACTATTTTTCAAATATGCTTAAAGATTTCCATGGCCTCGTAGGACAAAATAATTTTTCGTGTCGCTGCGGTAACACAATGAGGCAGGAGTAACAGCAGTCTGCTTGTTTCTACTTTGAAAATTTCACATCACTGGAAATACATAATTGTATTGTATATCACTAAAGAACTCACACTCTTCTTCACATGACAATATTTCAAGTCACGATCTTCAAATTATTTCTCTTTTTATCTTTGATGTTTTATGTCACATATACAATTTGAGTGTTCAACGGAATCCCTTAAAACCGCTGTAGTAGTAGTTAGTTATTTCTATCCATAAAAAAGGTGATACTAAGTCTTTGAATAACTACCGTCCTATTTCGCGTTTGTTCACCTTCTCCAAGATTTTTGAAAAAGATATGAAGGCTGGAAGACTGTCTTTTTAAGATAAAACTAGATTCTTCAGCAAACATCAATTCGGTTTTAGGAGCGGAAGATCAACTAAAGATGCCTTATTAAAACTTTGCGGAGAAATATATAACAGCGTAAATGATTCTAAAATTGCTGCAACGTTTTTTATATACATCTCAAAAGCTTTTGACATGGTGGATGATTCGCTTTTACTCAGTAAATTGTACAATGCAGGTTTTAGAGGTTTTATTTATACATGGTTTTCGTCTTATTTATGGAACCGTAAACAAATGGTCAGAGTAAAAGGTTGTATGAGCTCACAGAAAACAACAAATTTAGACGTTCCACAAGGTTCGGTCCTGGGTCCGATATTGTTCTTAATTTACGTTAACTCCTTATTTATGCAGCCTTTTAAAGGAAAAATCACCCCGTTCGCAGATGACACAGCTCTAACTTACTCTTGTTATAACCTCTTTGATGCCAATGCAAACATTAATCTTGACTTAGATTTGCTTCGTAGCTGGTTTGACAAGCATAAACTAGCAATTAGTAACAAAACAAAGTACATGATTTTTAAAATTGAGGGAAAATTGACTGATAACTTTTCTTTACAATATCACTCACCAAATTGTTTTAAATTTGATCTAAGAATTGTTTGTCCTCATAATCAAGGCGTATCAACCTACAATACCGATGTTAGTTGCTCGACAGATTGCTTCGCTATTGAACGTGTCGAATGTTTCAAATACTTAGGGGTTATTTTAGACTCAAAGCTTAGTTGGAGAGAACATACCCTGCATTTAACTTAGTAGTAAGACAGCTTTATCACCTTAGTATACTCGTATATTGCGGATCCGGTATATAATGGACTTTTTAAATCCCACCTGCAGTACGGTATAGCCTGTTGGGGCGGTACACATTTCAACAAAGTACAGCCCTTGCTAGTTAAGCAAAAACACTGCTTAAGATTTATCTGTAAAGTTAATCGTACAACCCCCAGTTTTAGATTATTCAAGGAACTTAAAATACTACCCTTAAGACACCTTTACTACTATAATGTCTTGAAAATATTTTTCCAGAATTCTAGGTATAACGTCGCTAGACTGTATGGCAATCTTAACTTGCGAGCTAATACCATGAATTTTGTATCCTTACCTAGAATCAATAAAGCACTTTTTTCTCATTTGTTCACCGTCATTGCTCCTCGCTTATTTAATAAATTACCGGAAAGTATTAGATGCGAAAGAAGGCAATCTTTGTTCTTAAAAAATGTCACAACTTGGCTATTTGCTTACGATTATTGTACAGTAGATCAATTTGTTATTTAGCTAATAATTTTTCCTTTTTACACTTAATTCTTAAATTGTTGCACTTAGCTTACTATTGCATTTGTTTATTTTTACATACATTTTCCCCATCAATGTTTAAATAACCTATTTTTTGTTGAACAATAACTTGTTATTGGCCACTAGAATGTCCCTATCTATGAAATACCAAAAAAAAAAAAAAAAAACAAAAAAAAAACATTCGAATAGAGAACATCTTATCGTTTATTGTACGATCATTCTACAGAAACGATATCTAAAAGATATATAATTTTGGAAAGCCTTTTTTATGTAGACGTGTGTAATGCCTTCTATTTTTATATAAGGTAAATATGACTGCTTAAGATACATTTAAGATACAGTATAATTAAGAATTTAGTAATAATGTTCGAAACCAAATTCTAGTTATATAAGCAGCTTCCCCTTCAAATCCGCCACCGAAGGACAGGGCAATAGAGGAAGACCGAGACTCAAATGGCGCACGCAAGTAGAAGGGGACGTCAGCCAACTTAGCGTGCGAAACTGGAGGTAGCTGGCAAAAGATCGAACTGGCTGGAGACCCTTGTTGGCTGAGGCCCATGTCCATCCCAGACTGTAGCGCCACCTAAACTAGGTTAGTAAGCATAAGTGCTTCTTACCTTTTGCGCAGGCGGCGCAATGTGTCCCCTTGCTGAGATTTGGGCGAGTTTAAAGCCAAAGCCAAGTTCGCATCGAAGAACAGAACGATGATTCGATTCGATTTAATTTAATTCGTTTATTCTCTGTAAATGGTACAAGTTATGAATATTGTAATATTTCTGCTAGGGTTCGAAATGATAAAACGTTATTCTGTTTCAAAACACTCTATTTATTATTATTTAAATACAACTTTCAATCAATTCACAAACAATTTCACTTCTGTTTCACAATTCAAATCTCTTATCTTTCACTTAGGTCCTTTTCCATCGCTTTCCAAAAATCAACTTATCGTCCGCTGTTTCTCATCCTGTATTTATACCACATTTGACGGGTTCTAGTTCTTTCTGGTAACTTCTGGTTTGAAACTGGGGTAATAACTGAACTCTCCAACGTGGAGAGTTTGTATGATCCTAAAACTATGCAACACTGGATAATTGATTTAATCACATATATACCACAATATCCCCCTCTTAAACTTGTTCGTCCCGAACAAACTCTTCGCCATTCTGCCCAATATAGCGATGTATTCGATCCACATGAACCACTTTCATCTTGCCTCTTCCTCGTTGAATGCGATAGACAACATCGTTGATGCGTTTTACGACTTTATATGGTCCTTCCCAATCTTGCTGTAATTTGGGTGATACGCCTTTCCGTCTATGGGGGTTATATAGCCACACTAGATCTCCTTCCTGGAATTCCGTTGTGGTCGCCTTGACATCATATCTCGTCTTCATGCGGTCACTGGCTATCTTGATCTTATCCCTGGTTGTTTGGTGCACGTCCCTAATAATCCGTCTGAGGTCTGCGACATAGTCGTCTTCATTTCTGTTCTCTTCAGACGGCGGTGATCCAAACATCAATTCACTAGGTAACCGGACTGTTCGACCGAAAAGGATTTCCGATGGAGTGTGACCTGTGGTGTTGTGTACTGCACTCCGATAGGCTAATAGAAACATTGGAATTTGCCTCTCCCAATCGCATTGCTTGTCGCCAACGACCTTTGATAGGTGTTCATTCAAGGTTCTGTTGAAGCGTTCTACCATCCCGTCCGATTGTGGGTGGAGCGGTGTTGTTCTCGTTTTTTTAATCCCCAGTAGCTCGCACACCCCTTGGAAAATCTTAGACTCGAAGTTACGCCCTTGATCCGAGTGCAATTCCATCGGTACGCCGAATCTGCTCACCCAGTTGTAAACGATCTGCTCAACCACGGTTTTGGCTTCTTGGTTAGGGATAGCAAAAGCCTCAGGCCACTTGCTGAAGTAATCCATAACAACAAGAATGTAGCGATTTCCATTTTCGGTTTCAGGAAACGGTCCTGCAATGTCAACTGCGATTCTCTCGAATGGCGCTCCAACGTTGTATTGCTGCATTCTGCCGTGAGTTTTAACCCTCGGGCCTTTACTGGCGGCGCAGGTGACACACTTTCTGCACCAATTTTCGACATCGTCCTTGGCATGCACCCAATATAAACGTTCTCGCACCTTTTCTAACGTCTTATTCACTCCCAAGTGGCCTCCGGATATTCCATCGTGCAGTTCCCTTAGCACGTCACTGACTCTCGACCTTGGCACAACGAGCTGCATCACAAACGACTTTCCATCCGAGCTTTCCCACCTTCGCCTCAAAACACCATCTTGAACATGAAGCGAGTCCCACTGTGCCCAGTATGCCTTTAGTTCGGGACTTTTATTGGATATTTCCTGCCAATCTGGTTTTTCTTCATGTTCTTTCCAGGCGAGAATTGGCTCGATATCCGGATCCTCTTTTTGGGCGTTTCGCATTTCACTTTCATTCCAACCATCAGTGGGCTCAGCTCTTAGTCGTTGAGTGGATACCGCATCTTTTTCTTGTTGTCGTGCGCAATGTTTGTAATCAGATTTGCAAGGTCGCCGGGACAGAGCATCCGCATTAGAGTGAAGGCTTCCCTTTCGATGCTGTATCTCGTAGTCGTTACTGAATACTGTCCTAAGGCATGCGGCATTCTCATTCCCGAACACCATCGGAATCTCAACGTTCCTGTACTTAAGTACATGAGTTCCGGTGTCAAGCACTACATTATACGCATTCATAAAGTCAAGTCCAATGATGCACTCGTCGCGTATATCGGCCACTAGGAATACGTGGGGAAATGTTAGTCCTGCCAGATTGATCGCAAGAAGAACCTCTCCATACACCTCCGCCGTCGCTCCTGTTACTGTTTCCAGACAGTTGCTACTGGTATTGTGTAGCCATGAATCAGGAGCGATGTCCCTTCTTATAATGGAAGCGGTGGCACCAGTGTCAATGGTGGCCACGCATTTATTCTGGCCAATGTGGGCTTCCACTGTAAAACTCTTGTTACTTCGTTTTATTTGGGAGACTTGGATTTTGATCTTGGGGGCGTCAATTCCAGAAACCGACTTCTGCCCCTCGAAGTTGGTCCTTACACGTATTCCCGCCTGTTGACTTGATGATGCGCTGCTTGCAGTATAGATGTTTTCCCTGCTACATGCTTCTTTGTTATGCCTCCCAGCAGCGCATTGTGAACAACTGCGTTCTTTAAGTGGAGCCCAGCACTGGCGCTGCAGATGTCCTATTTTGTTGCAGTTCCAACAACGGACTTATCCTCCACGCACACTGTTTCGCTCCACGACGTCTGCTCGTTGGCATGAGCATTCCACGGCTGTCACTTCTCTCACGCGGTGGATTTCTTGAGATGCTTTGTAGGCAGCTTTCATCGTCAGGGCAAATGCTAGGGCCTCAGGAAGGGTTCGTTTTCCAGCCATTCTTACAGCCATTTGCAACTGCCTATCTTCAATTGCTTGGGTAAACGCCTCTACAGCCATTTCGCTGATAATGTCTTCTCCGGCATTAGGATAAGATAAATGCGCCAACCGTTCGATATCGGCCTGCAACTGCTGAAGTGTTTCTCCCCTCTTCTGGACTCTGCTGCGCAGTGGAACTCTGTATACTTGTTGCATATGGTCATTTCCGAAGCGCATTTCTATGGCTTTAACCAAAGCGTCGTAGTTGAGTTGTTTATCTTCTGAGATGGTTTGCAGCAATTCCGCAGCTGTACCTCTCAGTGCCAGCGTTAGCGCAATCGACTTTTCTCCGTCGTCCCAGTTGTTGGTCATGGCAGCTGCTTCAAATTGCCTTCTATATATTGGCCACGATGTTTGGCCATCGAAAACAGGCGGTTGCATCTCTTTCCTTCTAGGGCTGTCTGTAGAAATTTCTCGGACCTTCTGTTTCTTCACTCTCTCTAGTTCTTTAGCAAGATTCTCAATATTGTTTTCAAACTTACCGAACTGTTCCTCGACTTTCACGAGCTGTTCCTGGAATTCGGTTCCAACCTTTGCGAGTTTTGCCTCGTGCATATTTAATTTTTGATCGATTATTTCGAATTTCGCTTCTAGAGAATTCTTGAACTCTTCAACAGTGTCTTTCTGCGCGGCAACAATGGAATTCTTCTGTTCTTCTAACTTAGAATCCATACTTCTCCTTTGTTCTTCTAAAGAATTCTTCTGTTCTTCAAATTTAGAATTCAATCCAAGGAGTAATTCCATCATAACGGCCATGTCAACTCCTGTGCTCACATGTTCTTCTTCTACGTCGAACAAAATGGATTTTGGATCTTTTCCATCTTTTTCGATCGCTTCTTGTAGCCGAAGAATCAATTCACTTTTCCCTCCAGCTGCGGAGAGATTCCGCTTCTCTAGCTCAATTTTCAGCTGGGGTATACTTAGCTCCAGCAATGTACGTGGCATTTTTATTTTTTATTTTTTTTTATTATTTTATTTTTTTTTCACAGCACTCAGAATAAGTTTTATCCCACTTCTGACACCAATGTAATATTTCTGCTAGGGTTCGAAATGATAAAACGTTATTCTGTTTCAAATCACTCTATTTATTATTATTTAAATACAACTTTCAATCAATTCACAAACAATTTCACTTCTATTTCACAATTCAAATCTCTTATCTTTCACTCAGGTCCTTTTCCATCGCTTTCCAAAAATCAACTTATCGTCCGCAGTTTCTCATCCTGTATTTATACCACATTTGACGGGTTCTAGTTCTTTCTGGTAACTTCTGGTTTAAAACTGGGGTAATAATTGAACTCTCCAACGTGGAGAGTTTGTATGATCCTAAAACTATGCAACACTGGATAATTGATTTAATCACATATATACCACAATATATATAAAATAAAAGAAATGACACTTACTATTTTTTAGCGAACTCGTGGCGTCGGCTTGGGCTTCAAACAAAGGAATGACGAGAAAATGGCCGAATCAATTAACTTAGCTGCCCTCTTTCTCTTTTGTACGCGGTTCTTTTGCGCGCGCGTTTTGACGTTTAACTGAACACATTCAGCTTAAGTCTGTTCTGTTCGTTTAGATCTCTTTATTGGTATGTTCCTTTGTTAGAAGCCCAAACCGCCGACAGTGATACATTATAGAACTGTAAGACAATAGTCATTTAGTCACATTTTATAATTTATTACATCCCACCCCCCGTGAGGCGTCTTCTTTATATTCACCATCGTCCAAAATAGCCAACTTCACGGCTGGCCTTCGGAGAATTCCTGCGGCAGTCTTTACATCAGCTGTACGGACTTGTCCATCTCGACCTGAAAATACTCTGAGGATCCTTCCACGCAACCACTGGCTTCTCGGCAAGTTTACATCGCAGATGAGGACTAGATCTCCGACCTTCAGTGGTGGGACCTTTTTGAATCATTTGCTTCGTCTTGTCAGAACTGGCAAATATTCCTGATTCCATCTTCTCCAGAATCGATTCTTTATCTGTTGGCTTACCCGCTATTGCTTGCGAAGACAGAGAACTTTGTTGTCAATCTTCCCGGGAGTTTGCGTCGAGTTTGGCCCACCGAGCAAAAGGTTGTTAGGTGTTAGCGGTTCCTCTTCCTCAGTTGACACAGGAAGCTGAGTTAGGGGACGACTGTTGATGATGTTCTCCGCTTCGATTAAGGCACTTTGCAGAGTTTCAATGCTTGGAGCTGTCTCATTGAGCGCGTAGCACAGAACCCTTTTGACACTTCGGACTAGTCTCTCCCAGCATCCTCCTGCATGTGGGTTCAATGGGCAGTTGAAGACCCACTCTATACCCCTCGCCGAGAGTTCCGCCTTCATCGCATCGTTGTCAAAAATTCCAGCCGTCATCAATTCATTTTTAGCGCCGATGAAATTGGTCCCGTTTTCACTCCTTATACGCGTAGGATCTTCACGCCTGTTGATGAAATTACGGATGCATATTATGCAGGCATCTGTGGACAAATCGGCGGCTATTTCTAGGTGCACGGCCCTCACTATTATGCATGTAAAAAGGGCCACCCAGCGCTTCTCCTTCCGACGACCAATAGTGACATGTACTGGCCCGAAGTAGTCAAAACCAGTAAATGTAAATGGCCTGACAAATGGCATTAGGCGGTCCTGCGGCAGTTGTTCCATCAACGGCGGTGTCGGTAGCGCAGATCGAATTCGGCAATATTGACACTCATTTTTTGCTCTTCTGACGACTGAGCGCAGGCTAGGCACCCAAAACCTGTACCGTATTTCGGTAATGATTGTATCGTTGTTTTGGTGACGTAGTAAGCGATGGAAGTAATCGACTAGCAACTTCGTTAGCTGGTGATTTTTGAGCAAAATTATGGGCCGTTTGGCAGTGAACGGCGCAGACGTGGCGGCATCTATACGTCCGTACACGCGTAGTAGTGTTTCAGCAATCCGAAATCCTACAAATTGCTTATGGCGACGGGTTCCGAGCCAAGCCAGTTGAGGAGGGTTTTTGAATCACTCCAAAATATGTGATTCTTTAACGGTAAGTCATGATGTTCCGCAATTGAGTTGCTAAGCCTTATCCCCAGGAGAGCGGCAGACAATTCCAAACGGGGAATGGATAACAGCTTCTTCGGAGCGCACTTGGTTTTTCCACATAGGAATGACACACTGATCCTTTGACCGACTTCAATGCGTAGGTACAATGCGGCACTAAACGCCTCTTCACTGGCATCGACGAAAGTGTGAAGAGTAATGTTGTCAGCCATTGACAAGTAAGGATCATGACATCTCGGTAATTTTATCCTAGTCAACATAGGAAGCTCTGCTTTCCACAGCTGCCATCGCTTAAAGATCTCGGTGGGAATTGGCTGATCCCATTCGATAGCTTGTCTCCATATCGACTGCAAGAACAATTTTACATGGATGACAAAGTTGGCGATCATTCCATGCGGGTCAAATGTAGACATCGTAATGCTTAAAAATTCTCTTTTAGTGGGACATCTGTCGTTAAGCATAACATCTCGGCTGACACAAGGAAACTTCAGCCTAAATATGAAGACTTCCTCGACTGGTTCCCAACAGATACCGAGAATCTTCTCCATGTTGGCGTCGATTTTCATGTCAATTGTTTTACTCTTTTGTCCTCGGCATTCAGGTCGCAGATACTTTCTAGTACTTCAGTGGAGTTAGATGCAAAATTCCGTAACTCGAAGCCACCACTCCTGTGAATCGATATCACTGCCTTTGTGACTTCAACTGCTTCAGCTTCACTATCGAAACTGTCAACAAAATCATCGACATAATGGACGGCACGGACGGCTCTCGGATACTCCCGTATAACCTCAAGGCATTGAGATTCTTTATGTAATTCGCTGAACAAGGTGAACAGCTGGCACCAAAGGTCATCGATTGCATCACATATACGCTGATGGGGTCATCTTTGTGATTCCTCCAGAGAAATCGCTGTGAGTCTTGATCTTCTGGGCGTATCAAGACCTGATGGAACATTTCCTTCACGTCTCCCGTTACTGCTATGCGTCTCATACGGAAATTGAACAGGATGGCTATCAAAGGCTTCAGTTCATCAGGCCCCTTTAACAAGAGGAAGTTCAACATCGTCTACTTTCGCAGCTGTGTCAAACACCAGACGAATCTTACCCGGCTTGTAAGGATTCCTCACTGCAAAATGTGGAAGGTACTAGGTCCTCGGTGAACGTTTGTATACTACAGCTTCTGTAAGCTTCCTGGCATATCCTCGAATCCTGGCATAGCTCGCGATGATGTCCTTATACGAAGCAGTAAGCTCAGGTTCCTTCTGAAACTTTCTTTCCAGGGCCCACAGTCATTCAAAGCTTGGCGGTACTTCAAAGATGTCCTTCTTCCACAACAGGCCAGTTTGAAACCGGTTATTGACCCTTTTTTTCGTGTCTGACATTATTTGCAACGCTCTTCTATCCTCTACAGAAGGTGACTGCTTTACCAGTTTTTTGACACCAAAATTCTCAACGGCAAGATACTCTTCCACGATGCGCTCCAACCGAACGTCTTCCTCCTCTCTGTTCTGGCTGCTATGGAGAACGAAGTCTTCATTATAGTCTTCCTTGACACCTGTAGCCGTCCTACCATACACTACCCATCCAAGTTTGGTTTCTGTGACGATTGGACCAATCTCAGCTGACTCGATGGTACGTATCGACACGCCCAAATGACTGTTGTCGAGCCCTATAAGGATTTGTGGCTTCGCATTTTCATACCTCAGTATTAGAAGCACTGCTGAACGTCGACATGATGGGTCTAAGTCGGCGACTGTCACTGATTGGGTTGGCAGGTTCAGTTTACTGAAGGTCTGGACACCGTTCATCAAAAATCTTTCTGCTTCATCTTTGTCCGCACTAACGTGGAGATTCACAACAAACGATTCCTCAGTTAGCGTCTCCTTACCAAACCATTGCAGGTTTAGATCCATTTTGTAGCTCTTCAAGTTCAGTTGTCTAGCCATATCTGCGCTCACAATGGTGACAGAAGGACCCTCATCGAAGAGTGCATATGTCCTCACGACAACACCATCACCATATAATTGGACTGGCAGCACACGAAAGAGTATTTTTGTATTTTTGTTATTACACCTAAGCAGAGGTTTTATGCTCCCTGGGATCACTTCCTCACGTGCAGGTAATGTTGATGTCGGCGGCTCCTGGTCTTCATGGAGCGATGAATGATGAATCCTGGCACATCCATGGATCCCACATGTCTTTCGCAACTTGCAGAAACGAACTCAATGTCCATACTTCAGGCAGCTGAAACACATTTTGTTCTTCTTTATGAACTCCCATTTGGGTTATGGAGTGTGGCTTGCCGAGGCAATGGCGGCATTTGTTGCTATTGGCGGCAACTGACGTAGATCGTTCTGTGGCAAGAAGAATGTTCCTCGGCTTTGACTTGCCGTCAGCTTTGGCTTCTGGGACTAGAGATGTCGTTGCAACCAAGCAGATCAATCTGGCGACTCCACTCAACCACTCTTCGAACTGTTTGATAGTGGGATATGGCTGGATATATATGCTCCTTTGAGCCCATTCCAACCGTTTGCTCATTGGGAGTTTACTAACTAATTCATCTATTAAAGTGGGGTTAGCTAAATGTTGAAAAATACCGCTTGACTCGAGGAACGTTAACAGGTTTTGGACTTTTGTAGCAAACGGTATTATCATTTCCATTTTTCCTTCAGGTATCTGAGCGACTTCTCTAATCTTTAAGAGCTGACTACACAGCAAACATTCTGGGCGGCCAAAACGGAATTCCGAGGCCGAGATAACTCGGTCCACGATATTGGGATGGATTAGCAATGATTCGACTACCTCTCTTGCACCTCCTTTGATGCACTTTTGCAGACGGAAAATATTTTCGACGTTAGTGTATCCAAACATTGCAGTGGATTCTTTTAATGCTGTGCAGAATATTGGCCACTCTTCCGGTTTACCAGTAAAATCGGACAGGTCGTATAACTTTCGACCAGCTGCGGAACCCACTCTGGACTGTACCGGTACACATGATGACTGGGTGGCAAATGATGGTGGTGGCAGGAAAGTTGGCAGTCTCTGCGAATACGAAGAGCAGCTTGGGGTAGTGCCCTGTGGCAGTGGTGGTAGAAACGTCGACGAAGGCCAAGAGTACGGCGTACGCTCTAGCATATCAGCGCCGGTGGACATGGAAACGGCTGTGGCTGTTGTTGTAATCGTGGAACTCATTGATGGCGTACTGGCTCTTGCAGAAGTGGTGAGTGCGGATGTAGAGGTAGTCGGGAAAACATTTATATTCTGAGGCTGGCGGCTAAGCAACTCCTGTAGGCGTATGCGTTCCTCTCTCTCGAATGCAGCATTGGCGGTGGCTGCTTCGAGTTGCGAATGCAATTCCTGTAATTGCTTGTTTATGTTTTCTCTCGCTGTTTTTGGCTGGCTGACAGAATTCGACATCGTCACGATTGTGTTATTTACTTCCAGGTCGCTGCTTGATAAATCGGAGCCTGTGTCTGCAGTTTCCTTTTCTTCTGGAAGGCTCATGAGTTTTTGTTGGCTGTGTTCCTTGACAGCAAAGGACTCGGTGGGGCACACACGAGGACTTCTCCTGGGCAGTTTCTTTGACATGAACGTTGGCGTGGACTTCTATGGAAAGTGGATGCAAGTTTTTTTTTTTTTATAATTTGCGTGCGCACAAGGGATTATGTTCCCTTAAAATGTTTGCACATAGCGCGGGCGAACGAAATTTTGGGGAGGGAGAAATAAGAGGTACCGATGTACGTTGGTTTTACATGTTCGAAGGTTGTAATGGCTAGGAAATAAAGAGCTCGGCAGGGCATTCCATGAGCGAGTTGTTCGGCTTAGGAAAGTATCACGATATTTCAGGGTGCGTCCAAAAGTGGGCTTGAGGGTGTACTGATGAACATTCGTAGCGAGACGGGTGTTACGGTTGGAGGTTTGAAGGGGCGGAATGCTACTGGAAATTTCAGAGGAGCACTGGTGGAGGAAATAGCGATATAACAGGGTGAGACAGGAGACATTACGTCGGTTGTCGAGGGTGTCAATCGACTGTGTGATATTAGCACGACCTATTAGTCTTATCGCACGGATTTGAATCCTATCCAGTAGGCGCAGAGAAGTTTTGGGAGCACCTGTGTGAGCATTGTACTCCAATTTTGTTCGGATCAAAGTCTTATATACTATATTGAAACCAGATCAGAGGGGGTGAAATATTTCTTACATCGCTTAAGGAAACCTAGACATTTCGCAGCATTTTTGGCGACTTCGAATACGTGGTAATTCCAACGTAAGTTGTCATTGACACACATACCGAGAATGGAAAGTTTTTCGGTTTCAACGATGCAAGTGCCATTCATGGATAATGGCTGGGTATTTGAATTTCGCTTAAGCTACAGCAGATAGCATTGTGTTTTGGCAGCATTAAATTCCACTCTGTTGGCAGTTCCCCAATTGGTTATGCTGTTTATATCGGAATTTAATGAGCTTAACATACGCTGCCGTTCCCGTTCTACAGCCGCAGGGCAGGGACGTGATTTCGGGAACGAATATGAAAAGCAGAGAGTACTGTCGTCAGCAAAGGAGTGAATCGGATTAGATGTAGCAGACAAGAGATCATTGATGAAAATTAAAAAGAGTGTCGGAGACAGAACGGAGCCCTGGGGCACACCAGCATTTATTTTGTGAATATCAGACTTGAAACCATCCAAGACAACTTGAATTAAACGTTCCGAAAGGTAATTTCTAATCCATTGAAGTAGAGAGTCATCGATCCCAAATGCACGCATTTTCGACAAAAGAGCCTGATGCCAAACTCTGTCAAATGCCTTAGAAATATCAAGTGCAACTGTCTTACTTTCGCCAGATTGATGTAAACTTTGATTCCACTTTTCGGTGAGACATGCCATCAAATCACCAGTGGACCTGTTGTTGCGGTAAATTTTCCCGCAACAAGGTTTACCCTCTTCCCTGTTATTGTCCCTTCGTTCCCTCTTTTCTTTGAGTGGGAAGACCGAGCTCTGGCGGAGGTGGAGGGCAGCCATGGTCCCATCAGCCATTGGCCCACCGACCACAGACCTCGGAAAGAACCCACATAGGTATACGGGCGGTTATCCTCAGAGGAGGACGAGGTGGTTCGGTCGGTGAAGCCCTAAGGACGGTAGGGAGACTCACGACGAACCAGGAGCCCAGGGTGCGACAGGAGGTCCACCAAGATCACCGTTGTCGGAGCCCGTAGGCTAGACGGGAGACTCGCAACGGGCTGCACCAGACAGGACGTCTGAAAGTTATCGACGGGTGGGGACGGACGGTCCTTGTAAGCCAGACACCCCAACACGATGATGACGGGTGGGGGAGGACGATCCCCGGAACTTACACCCCAACGAAAGCCAAGTTATATAAAGGCTTGAGGACTCCCACATCTTGCCATCGATGTGGAGACAAGAAGCATCACATCTCGTAATCGATGTGGATGCTAACGTGAAATGTCTAAGGGGGAAGAGATGACGATCTCTTTTGTAGCTACACCCCCAACGTGGGAGCTACGGAGGAGCGACGGTGTTGTGCAGGCGGACGGCCAAGATAATAAGACACATCCCAACGTCGCATCAACTTTAAAAGTCAGGTTCGATGGGTGAAGGGACGACGACCCCTTTCAAGCCAGCACCCCACCGATGGAGCACCAAGGGAGCAGCAGAGACTGTAGGCGGACGGCCAAGTTACTAGGCAGCCTCCGACGAGGGAATGTACAAACATAAACAAGAACAACAACAGTAACCACAAACAATAACAACAAACAATAACAACAACCAGCGACAACAAATAATAATAATAACAATAATAATAATAACAATAATAATAAACAACAATAATAAACAACAACAACAACATATAAACAATAACATTAACATAATAACAAAATAAAAATCATAACAAAGTACCAGGCGGGCAGAAGGGCCCACAACATAAACAAACAAACGAAACGAAAACAAAACAAAAATAAAATAAAATACGTAATTATGTAAGGAATGACCCGCTATTGGTCCCCCAAATCTGAACGCCGATCCACCGGAGTAAGTAGGGAACCGGGGTAATATATCACAGAGACACATATACTTAGCTTTGGTTGGGGCGGCGGTTTAGAGAATGGCTAGACCGGGGTATAATCAGATTAGGATTATACCCACACAACCTTCCTCCTTCGTCCCAACACTCCGATCATACTTTCGTTCTCCTTCGCGTTTGTTGTTGTTTTTCAACTTGGTTCAGTTCGATGGGGGAAAATTAACCGGGGATCAGCAATGAGAGAAACATTGCTTCTCGCAATTTTCAATGTAGTTCCAGTGTCTAGGGAAATAGCTAGGCATAGCTAGGATCCACGAGCTCTCATAAACTCGCTCAGTGGAGTTCCCAGTTATCACTGGAAGCGGGAGAGAACTCAGTGTCTGAGGAGTTTAGAATGAGAGTGTACCATTGGAAACAATTGGAATGTGTGAGAGGCCTAGTTGGACACGGGAGCACACACTAGCAAAGTTTGCTAGTTGTGTAGCTGGAAACCCCGTCGTTGGGTTCACTAGAGCCAAATGAATGTGTGTGTGAGTGAGTGTGAGAATGCGTGTGAGAATCTGTCGAGAGCTTGTGGAAAGGAAAAGATCTGGAAGTCACTTTTGTGACGACCAGCATTAAGCCAGGGTCATCGAGGTTTTTTTGTTTTGCGAAAGTTTTTCTTTGTTGGAAATTGCAGAAGCAATTTTTCTTTATTAGAGAAAAAAAAGTAGAGTAATTTGGTAAATAAAATCGCGAGTTTTTTTTGGCTTCTGGCGGTAAGGGGAAAGAGAAGTAGGAGAAAGGAAGTCAAGGGATTATCCAGGAGTGTTGGGACGAGGAAAACGGTGCCAGGAAAGGGCACGGGAACCGCCAGGAACTCAAGCTAAGTATTGTGTATTTAACTAGTGCAGTGTAGTGCAGGAAAAAAAATATAAAACCGCTTTCTATTAAAAAAAAAAAAAAAAAAAAATTGAAACTCCGGTAGGTCGCGCGTGCGTTTGCATCTCGAGAAAAGACGAGACACGCGACCCGTTAGATTTTGTTTTGTGCGTTCGGGACGGTGAAATAGCGGGTCACTCCGTCGACGAGTGTTCCGTTAATTTCAATCACAATAAATCGTCGGGCTCCAACGGAGCTTTATAACGTGGTAAAACATTGTTTTTTGTTTTTTTTTTCTTTTTTTTTGTTGTGTTTCTTTTCGGGGAAGATTTTACTTTCTTTGTTTTCAGTTCGGTATTTTTTTTTCCTTTTCTCGTCGTTGGAGGTTTCGTGATTCCTATAAAAATCACGTGGCGCTCAACTTCGTGTTTTTTTTTGGTTTTGTGGTTTCCCAGGTTTAGCTGCCTCTTAAAGCGCTACCTGGAGGTCGGACGAACCCAGAAGGTTATTTTGATTCGGGGCAACTGTGTTTGTTGCCGGGAATCAATCCTAACAATTGGCGCCCAACGTGGGGCTTTGTTTTAAAATTTTGTTTGCCGTTTTTTTTATTTTTTATTTTTGTTTTGATTTTATTTCACCCGTTTTTTTTTATCATTCGTTTTTTTCGGTCGAATTTTAAGCTTCGCGAAATTTTTATATTCGGTTCGCGGTAAATTCGGTTAAGTATTAGGGAAGTAGTTGTTTGTTTGTGTTTTTTTATTTTGAGAATCTGTGATACTGGTGTGTTTTTTTGTAGGAGTACAACAGGGAAAGTGCAAGTCCAACAACTACATCAGCATAGGAGCCAAAATAAAGAATCAGCAGCAGAACAAGTACCTGTGGATTAGAGTAGGAGCAGAAATAGGAATTCCTAAACCTGGGCAAGTACCAGGTCCACAAGTAGGTGTCCTTTGTTTTTTTTATTGCTTGAGCCGAATATATTTTTTTTGGATTTACTGCCAAGTGGAACTTTACCCATTTTGGTATATATATATATATATTTATACATATATATAGATATATATAGCCCCTTTAATAATTATTTTTGCTCGACTTTGTTTTTTTTATTTTTTTTTGGGCGGGAAATATATAAATACATCCGCGCAAACACGCATAAAACATACATACATACTTCCATATAAACGTATATACACGTATGTACATATCAGTCTACATACATATTTCTTACAATTTTTGTGCATGCTTTCATTTTTATTTACAAGTCATATATCATATATCATATATATATAAAGTCAAATTTACATATAAATATAAATAAATTACATATGAATATATACAAACATTTATTCCAACATTCATATATATTATAATATACTTACATACATACATATATATACCATTTACTTTCACATTTATTTTGTTTTGTGAGTTTTTCTCGGGGTTGTTTTGTTTTTTTTCTTCAGGGTGACCATACTCTATTTTTCGTTGAACTTGTGTTGAACAACTTGGATTTTCGGTTTCGTTTTTTTTCTTGTTTTATTCAACTTTAGGGTATCGTTGACATATTGGATTTTGTTCCAACAGTGGTGTTGAGTTTTCCTATTGGTTTTTTTATTCGTGTGGCGTTTTTTTTGTTCCTTTTTCCTTTGCAAGTTTTGGCATCGACAACGTGGGTTTTCCTTTGTTTTATTTGCTCTTGTTTTGTTTTAGGAGTTTTTTTCCGTTTTTTTTTCCTTAAATAAAGATGTCTTTCGCGATTAATAGGCTCTCTGTGGACGAAATGGCGTACGAGATGGAGGCTCGCGGTCTTCCGATTGGCACCCTGGATGCCATGAGGAAGTCGTTGAGATCCGCTCGTATGCTAGAACGCAGAGGGTCTTTGAATTCAGGCCCGGTCTACAAATTTACTTTTGTAGAGGACCGGGATGCCTTGGTAGCCAAAATTAAGCAGATAGAAGAGCTCTTGGAAGAGCCTCCAAGTAATCCTAAGTCGAAGGAATACTTGAAGGTTCTTACCAAAATCGAATGGGCTCTTAGTAGGCTGGATAGGGCGAGAGACACTTCTCCTGAGGAGATCGAGGAGAAGTGTAATCTCAGGCATAGGCTAATCGTACTAGCCGGGGAATTGGCCGGTGGTACGGAAGAGGTTTCGGATGATGAGGACGAGGTAGGCGACGAGGACGAGCAAGAGCCAACGTGCTCGAGGTTCGTCAAAACCCGAGCATCACAGCCATCGAGGGGTGAACAACATAAACAACAAGAAGGGATCCGGCATAAAAGGTCGACCTACCAGCAGCAACAAGCTACGGACAGAACACCAGTCCGCGCTGTGAGGTCACCAGTGACGCCTGCCGTTGCGGAAGAAACCGGTTTCTACGCAACCACTGGTGAACACAGCGAGCGCTTGCCGATTGCGAGGTGGGAGAACCTGGCCAAGTGGGAACTGAAGTTCACGGGGGAACGCTGTGGTGCTTCGGTCAATTCATTCTTGGAGCGGGTGGAGGAGCTCAGTCAAGCGCGAGGGGTGACTGAAGCTCAACTGTTTAGGTCGGCGGTCGAACTTTTTACAGGGAAGGCGCTTATTTGGTATAGGGCGATTAGGTTGTCGGTCTGTTCGTGGCAAGAGTTGGTGGCGGAACTGAAACTGGAGTTTCTTCCCCCCAACTATGATGATCTCCTGCTGGAGGAAATCAGACATCGTACCCAGGGAAGTAGTGAATCCATAGGGGTATTCGTGGCGGTTATACAAAATATGTTCGGCAGGCTTTCGGAACCGCTAACGGAGCGGCGAAAGCTTGCGATAATTCAAAGGAACCTGGCCCCCTTTTACCAGCAACAACTTGGGCGGGCAGACCCGAAGTGTGTTGCAGATTTGGTGAGATTGGGTCGAAGGTTGGAGACGGTGCGGGCCAACGTGGAAACGTTTGCACCGCCACCGAATCCGAGGTCGCGCCGGTTGATGGAGCCGGATTTGGCTTACGTCAACGTGGAGGAACCACGAGTGTCGGTTGTCAGCGAGGGCAACCAAGCGCGTGCACCAATCCGGTGCTTTAATTGTAATGACGAAGGTCATTTTGCTACGACATGTTCAGCTCCTAGGCGCTGCTACGGGTGTGGAGCGCAAGGAGTGACACGGCGCCAATGTCGACGTTGCAATAACACGTCGGGAAACGCGCAACGGACTTCCGGGTCAGCAGGACGGGAGCGCCGGCGCAAGTAGGTAGTAGGTCGCCTGTTGGAGATCGGTCGGGGAACTCAGTAGTTCATTTAGGTTTTAGCTTGGAGGCAAACGGGAGAGATAGGCGTCCATATGTAGGAGTTAGCATTTATGGTATAGGGATGTTAGGTCTTTTAGATAGTGGCGCTTCTCGCACTATAATAGGGGGTGAAGGGTGGAAAATAATTAAGGATTTAGGGATTAGGTTAGGAAAAAATGAAGTTAGGTCCGTCGCTTTAGCTGACGGAAAAAGTATAGATGTCGTGGGGGTTGTGTCTCTACCAATTGAGGTACAAAGTCGGTCCGTTTACATAGAATGTCTCGTTATCCCAGCGATACCACACACCGTGATCCTTGGTGCAGATTTTTGGGCACTATCGGGAATCGTCCCGGATCTAAGATCACGAGTGTGGAGCTTCTCGAGCCAACAGTCGGTTGCCTCGATTACCGCTATTCGCGAGATCTCTGAGCTGGACGTCGCCGAAGCTGGGCAGTTGGAAGCTTTGGTCGACGGTGTTTTTAAGTCGATGCCCGAGGGATTGGGGTGTACTCATTTGGTAGAACACAAGATTAGGACGTCGGCAGAACCTATAAAACAACGCTATTACCCTGTATCGCCTGCGATGCAAAAGTATATTGATAAGGAGCTAAACGAGATGCTGGAGGCGGGTGTTGTCGAGAAATCGAACAGTCCGTGGGCATCTCCAATAGTCCTTATCAAGAAGAAAGATGGGTCATTTAGGTTCTGCGTCGACTTTAGGAAATTGAATAGGGTCACAGATAGGGATGCTTATCCATTGCCATTTATATCAACGACATTGGATAAGCTTAGGGACGCCAAGTATTTGACGTCATTAGATATTAAGTCGGCCTACTGGCAGATCCCCATGGAGGAGAGATCGCGCCCACTCACAGCCTTCACGGTTCCGAATAGAGGCCTTTTCCAGTTTAAGAGAATGCCTTTCGGGTTACACAATGCGCCTGCTACGTGGCAGAGATTTATAGACAGCATCTTAGGTGCTGATCTAGAGCCACACGTATTTGTGTACCTGGACGATATTATTATCGTCACAAATACATTCGACCAACACCTTAAGATACTGGAGGAGGTCTTTAAGCGATTGTGTGAGGCAGGGTTAAAAGTTAGTCGGGAAAAATGTAACTTTTGTAGGCCGTCTTTAAAGTATTTAGGTTATGTAGTAGATAGGAACGGACTTCACGTCGATCCAGAGAAAGTAGATAGCATGGTTAGGATTCCCGCACCTAAAAGTGTGAAGGAAATTAGGAGCTTTATAGGGACAGTCTCGTGGTACAGACGTTTCGTACCAAACTTCGCCGCTTTAGTTAGGCCTTTAACAGACTTGTTAAAGAAAAATAGGAAATTTATATGGACGGATGAGTGTGAGGAAAGTTTTAGGAAGGCGAAGGAATGTCTAGTTACGGCGCCCATTTTGACATGTCCAGACTTCGATAGGCCGTTCGTAGTTCAGACGGACGCCTCGAATTATGGAATAGGGGCCGTATTATCGCAGGAGTTTGATGATGGTGAGAAGGTTATCTGTTATCTTAGTAGGTCTCTTCAGAGAAGCGAGAGGAACTACTCTACCACAGAGAAGGAATGCTTGGCTGTCCTGTGGGCGATTGAGAAGTTACGACCATACATCGAAGGGGTTCGGTTTACGGTCGTAACTGATCACTATTCGCTGGTGTGGCTGAGCAACCTTAAGGAACCGCAAGGGAGATTAGGTCGATGGGCAGTGAGGTTGCAGCAGTTTGATTTTCAGATAATCCACCGAAAGGGGAAAGAGCATGTAGTTCCCGACATGCTTTCGCGAGGAGTCCCGGAGTTGGCTGGGATCTCAGAAGCGGATCAGGACCCCTGGATTAGGAAGATGATTGCGGCAATAGAAGCTAACCCGTTAGCCTACCCCTTGTGGAGAGTAGAGGGGGGCAAACTCTTCAAGTTTGTTAAAGCTAGGAACGTAGTAGTTTATGATGATAACGATAACGAGTGGAAACAAGTAGTAGGAAAGCAAGGTAGATTAGGGATTTTACAGGCGTGCCATGATAACCCATTAGCGGGTCACATGGGCGTCCGCAAAACGTTTGCGAGAATAGGAGCTAGGTACTACTGGCCGAAGATGCGGTCAGAAGTAACAAAATATGTAAAGAATTGTAGAGTTTGCCAACAAGTTAAGCCGGTGAATGAGCGACCCGCTGGTCTGATGGTCGAGAGGGTAGGTGTGTCTAGGTGTTGGGAAATGGTTTGTGTGGATCTGGTAGGCCCACTTCCCAAGTCCACTCGGGGTTACGCGTATATTTTAACTGTCGTCGATTATTTTTCAAAATTCCCTTTGTTGTTTCCTCTACGTTCGGCAACGGCGAAAGCAGTTTGTAGGGAACTAGAGGAAAATGTCTTTTTGTTGTTCGGCGTACCCAAGGTTGTCGTTTGTGACAACGGTCCTCAGTTTAGGGGGAAGGAACTTAAGGCGCTTTGTGACTCTTATGAGGCACAAATTAGGTTCACGGCGCATTATCATCCGCAGGCGAATCCTGCGGAAAGGATAAATCAAATAATTAAGACAACGCTCAGAGCGTATGTCTCGGAAAATCACCGTGTTTGGGATTCGCAGTTGGCGAAAGTAGGGTGCGCGATTCGCACAGCCCAACACGAGGTGCTAGGGGTATCCCCGTTTTATGTTAATTTTGGGAGGGAGATGGTGACTCGGGGCACGGAGTTTGATGCCACGAGGGATTATCTCCAGAGTAGGATAGGTAGCGAGGATAGGATAGGTAGTAGGGACATAGTACCAGGTAGTAAGACCACAGGTACTATAGGTAGGGACTTAGAGATCGAAAGTAGGGAAAACGACAGGGTTGTTAGGGAATTAGATATACCGGAGTTAGGTAGGAGGTTTGAGATTTTGAGGAAGGATATACGTAGCAAATTGGCGGCGGCAGCAAAGAAGTCTGCGAAAGCCTACAACCTCCGACGGCGAGATGTCCAATACCTCCCGAACGAGTTAGTATGGCGACGAAACTTCGTGTTGTCTGACGCAGCTAATTTCTACGCGGCCAAGCTAGCGCCGAAATTCGTGGGACCATTCAAGATCCACAAACGTGTGTCAGCGTGGGCATACAGTTTGGTGGATTCGAATGGTCAGAACAAAGGTACCTGGCACGCTAAGGACCTTAAGCCCTATAGCGATGAGCCAGAAGAGTCCTAAGTCCCAGTAAGAGTAGAGTAGTGTAAAGGACCGTTTGGGTCATATTTTGATTTTAGTGTTTTATAGGACTGGCGGTAGTGGCCTTGATGGGAATGTCTTCCAATAAACCTTTGGCCTCAGGAAATGGTTTGCGCTTCTGAAGAAGGCAAGCCCATTTCCTAGGAGGTGAGGGTGGGGTTTGTTGCGGTAAATTTTCCCGCAACAAGGTTTACCCTCTTCCCTGTTATTGTCCCTTCGTTCCCTCTTTTCTTTGAGTGGGAAGACCGAGCTCTGGCGGAGGTGGAGGGCAGCCATGGTCCCATCAGCCATTGGCCCACCGACCACAGACCTCGGAAAGAACCCACATAGGTATACGGGCGGTTATCCTCAGAGGAGGACGAGGTGGTTCGGTCGGTGAAGCCCTAAGGACGGTAGGGAGACTCACGACGAACCAGGAGCCCAGGGTGCGACAGGAGGTCCACCAAGATCACCGTTGTCGGAGCCCGTAGGCTAGACGGGAGACTCGCAACGGGCTGCACCAGACAGGACGTCTGAAAGTTATCGACGGGTGGGGACGGACGGTCCTTGTAAGCCAGACACCCCAACACGATGATGACGGGTGGGGGAGGACGATCCCCGGAACTTACACCCCAACGAAAGCCAAGTTATATAAAGGCTTGAGGACTCCCACATCTTGCCATCGATGTGGAGACAAGAAGCATCACATCTTGTAATCGATGTGGATGCTAACGTGAAATGTCTAAGGGGGAAGAGATGACGATCTCTTTTGTAGCTACACCCCCAACGTGGGAGCTACGGAGGAGCGACGGTGTTGTGCAGGCGGACGGCCAAGATAATAAGACACATCCCAACGTCGCATCAACTTTAAAAGTCAGGTTCGATGGGTGAAGGGACGACGACCCCTTTCAAGCCAGCACCCCACCGATGGAGCACCAAGGGAGCAGCAGAGACTGTAGGCGGACGGCCAAGTTACTAGGCAGCCTCCGACGAGGGAATGTACAAACATAAACAAGAACAACAACAGTAACCACAAACAATAACAACAAACAATAACAACAACCAGCGACAACAAATAATAATAATAACAATAATAATAATAACAATAATAATAAACAACAATAATAAACAACAACAACATATAAACAATAACATTAACATAATAACAAAATAAAAATCATAACAAAGTACCAGGCGGGCAGAAGGGCCCACAACATAAACAAACAAACGAAACGAAAACAAAACAAAAATAAAATAAAATACGTAATTATGTAAGGAATGACCCGCTATTGGTCCCCCAAATCTGAACGCCGATCCACCGGAGTAAGTAGGGAACCGGGGTAATATATCACAGAGACACATATACTTAGCTTTGGTTGGGGCGGCGGTTTAGAGAATGGCTAGACCGGGGTATAATCAGATTAGGATTATACCCACACAACCTTCCTCCTTCGTCCCAACACTCCGATCATACTTTCGTTCTCCTTCGCGTTTGTTGTTGTTTTTCAACTTGGTTCAGTTCGATGGGGGAAAATTAACCGGGGATCAGCAATGAGAGAAACATTGCTTCTCGCAATTTTCAATGTAGTTCCAGTGTCTAGGGAAATAGCTAGGCATAGCTAGGATCCACGAGCTCTCATAAACTCGCTCAGTGGAGTTCCCAGTTATCACTGGAAGCGGGAGAGAACTCAGTGTCTGAGGAGTTTAGAATGAGAGTGTACCATTGGAAACAATTGGAATGTGTGAGAGGCCTAGTTGGACACGGGAGCACACACTAGCAAAGTTTGCTAGTTGTGTAGCTGGAAACCCCGTCGTTGGGTTCACTAGAGCCAAATGAATGTGTGTGTGAGTGAGTGTGAGAATGCGTGTGAGAATCTGTCGAGAGCTTGTGGAAAGGAAAAGATCTGGAAGTCACTTTTGTGACGACCAGCATTAAGCCAGGGTCATCGAGGTTTTTTTGTTTTGCGAAAGTTTTTCTTTGTTGGAAATTGCAGAAGCAATTTTTCTTTATTAGAGAAAAAAAAGTAGAGTAATTTGGTAAATAAAATCGCGAGTTTTTTTTGGCTTCTGGCGGTAAGGGGAAAGAGAAGTAGGAGAAAGGAAGTCAAGGGATTATCCAGGAGTGTTGGGACGAGGAAAACGGTGCCAGGAAAGGGCACGGGAACCGCCAGGAACTCAAGCTAAGTATTGTGTATTTAACTAGTGCAGTGTAGTGCAGGAAAAAAAAATATAAAACCGCTTTCTATTAAAAAAAAAAAAAAAAAAAAATTGAAACTCCGGTAGGTCGCGCGTGCGTTTGCATCTCGAGAAAAGACGAGACACGCGACCCGTTAGATTTTGTTTTGTGCGTTCGGGACGGTGAAATAGCGGGTCACTCCGTCGACGAGTGTTCCGTTAATTTCAATCACAATAAATCGTCGGGCTCCAACGGAGCTTTATAACGTGGTAAAACATTGTTTTTGTTTTTTTTTTCTTTTTTTTTGTTGTGTTTCTTTTCGGGGAAGATTTTACTTTCTTTGTTTTCAGTTCGGTATTTTTTTTTCCTTTTCTCGTCGTTGGAGGTTTCGTGATTCCTATAAAAATCACGTGGCGCTCAACTTCGTGTTTTTTTTTGGTTTTGTGGTTTCCCAGGTTTAGCTGCCTCTTAAAGCGCTACCTGGAGGTCGGACGAACCCAGAAGGTTATTTTGATTCGGGGCAACTGTGTTTGTTGCCGGGAATCAATCCTAACACTGTTGCTACGAAAACCGTGCTGCTGGTCATTAAGAAGTTTTCGTGTTTCGAGATATTTCATGAACTGACGATTTATCAGCGTTTCCATGACTTTGGAAAGAAGGGACGTAAGTGCAATGGGTCTGTAAGAGGAGATAAAAGAAGATTCGCCTTTTTTAGGGACGGGCTGGACAAATGCTGTTTTCCATCAGCTCGGAAAGAATCCTGAAGAGTAGGATTGATGGAAAAGCTTACGCAGTGGTTTTGCCAGCGTAGAAGAACACCTCTTCAGAAGAAGGGGAGATATACCATCTGGACCAGCGGATTTGTGAGCGTTAAGATCTTTAAGTACTCTTGCTACTACACGAGTGCGAAAGTGGATTCGTCCCATTGAAGATTCGACGCACTCAAGTGTAGGCGGAGACAAAGCACAATCTGGAAGCATTGAGCTGGCCGCAAAGTGCGCAGCAAGCGGATTGGCTTTGTCCAAAGAGCTGACAGCTGGAATGTCATTGTAAATGAGCGTTGGGATGGAGGATGAGGCAGAATTTCTAATGTTTTTGACGAACGACCAAAAATGTTTACTACCTTTGGGACATTGTGGTATTTTTTGCCTCAGTTTTTGGTCGTTATATATTAAGAAAGGCATTGCAGTCATTCCTGGCTCGTTTGAATCTTTTCCGGTTTTTCTATGTGGGGTTGGACCGAAAAAACATTTCTCTCAACCTGACAGCCTCCTTACAGCTCGAGTCGTACCACGCCTTTTCCTTTGGTCTGATACTCTTTATCCGGTGAGGGATAAAGGATCCCATTCCAAAGAGAATAGTGTCTGTGATCATATCAGCAGCGGCATCTACGTTGTTATCGAGGAAACATAACGACCAGTTAAAATTCCTAAAGGTGTTTAGTCCGGTCTAATTGGCTTTCTCGTATTGCCAAAATGCTCTTTTAGGAATTTTTTCTCTAACTGTGTGGTCAATTTACGAGAATTAAGCTGATATGACACAATAGTCCGACGAGCCTAGAGGTGAGAGCACATCAACCGTGTACTTATAAGGGTGAGAGGTTAGAAACAAGTCCAGGGTGTTGGCGGTATGACTATCAACGTCTAAGAGTTAAGTTGTTTTCCGCAGCGAAGATCTCATCACGTCCTTTGGGTGTTGTTTGTACAGAATGTCGTAGCCACCCAGAATTGTGCATATTGAAATCGTCCGTAATAACGACTTCAGTATGAGGATACAGGGATACAATTCATTGTATGGAGTCATAAAGCGCATCAAATTCGTTGAAGGTTGAATTGCTGTCTAGTTTGGGGCTTCTGTAAATAAAGCAGTAGTGGATAATTTGCTTACGGAGATGCAATTTTAACCACATGAAATTGAATTCCGGATTGGAACAAGGAGTGCATTGTGGTGGAGTTTGGTAAGCTACATCACTACGCACGTAGATGGCGAGGCCGCGGTGAGAGAAGAATAATGGCACTAGTTCGTAGCCAGGTAGCTTCAGATCAGAGTGATCTGAGAGGTGTGGGCGGGGGTCTACCTATGTTTCACTTAGTGCCAAAACAGCTGGTCTGTATTTACAGACGTAGACGTACGCAGAAAAATGACTACTTTTTAGCCCGCGAATGTTTGCTACGTCCACTCTGAATTTCTGAGCCATTACAAGGAAAAAACAAATAAAACACACACAACCTAGACGTTGGTTTACCAAAACAAATTGTTGTAGGTGTTATGCCCTTACAACAATATGATACAGTACACCAACAAAATTGTCATTCGCAACCTGCCATCCATCGGTTGTTACATACACTCAGTCATTGCCATTGCCGTATAACAGCAACGGCAGTGACCAAGTGCAAGCAACAGCACTCCGACCGGGGGCATGGTAGAGTTGGTAAATTCTTAAAAAATAAGAATAAAGATGTTGCGCAGGCGGCGCAATGTGTCCCCTTGCTGAGAACTTGGGCGAGTTTAAAGCGAAAGCCAAGTTCGCATCGAAGAACAGAACGATGATTCGATTCGATTCGATTTAAATTCATTCGTTTATTCTCTGTAAATGGTACAAGTTATGAATATATATAAAATAAAAGTAATGGCACTTACTATTTTTTTTAGCGAACTCGTGGCGTCGGCTTGGGCTTCAAACAAAGGAATGACGAGAAAATGGCCGAATCAATCAACTTAGCTGCCCTCTTTCCTTTTTTACGCGGTTGTTTTGCGCGCGTGTTTTGACGTTTAACTGAACACATTCAGTTTAAGTCTGTTCTGTTCGTTTAGATCTCTTTAAAGGTATGTTCATTTGTTTGAAGCCCAAACCGTCGACAGTGATACATTACGGAACTGTAAGACTATTTAAACATTTTATAATTTATTACATTACCTAAGGTTAATAACAGTTGTTTAAAGGGTATCTGACGGCTAAAAGGCTCAATTATACATAAGTTGAAGGTAGCTTATCAACCTCGATTAAGAACACGACACCAGATGCTGCTTATCATCTTGTAGAAGAAGATATCAACTTAATAAACGACACAAGGCCAGATGCTGCCTATCATCTTTCAAGAAGGAAATATCAACCCAAAACACGTCCCGACCACGGACTAAAAAAAGAGGATGTTACGAGGAGTCAACTTGTTTATTCCAACTAGTTACCGCCTATAGTATTTTAGTGCAATAAAGTTTGTAAAATCAAACTTTAAATCAATATTATAAAGAAAGATGGCGCGGCGGCAACATTAACAGAGTTCCATAGCCAGCAACACTATTGATTGTGACATTGAATTGACATCCGTTCAAAATAAAAAGTCAGTTAGTTAGTGAATCGGGGCAAATTTAATCTAAATTTTTGTATAATATAAATTGAAAATAAACAATTTGTAAATAAAAGCAATAATGTTATACTTCATTTGCAACAGTAGTCGCCCACACGAAATAAATAATCTTTGATTTATATCGAATAAAAAAAAACCTTATTTTGAAAAGAACTTGATTTCACTTACAAGGTTAACAACGAACGAACTCTTAGAATGCTTTCTTACGTCTACTTATACTCTATGAAATGTTTACTCAGCTTTTTTTGCATTCCCATATGCAAATGCATGTGATCAGCGGAAAAAGTCTGGGAACATTTCTGTAACTTAATATCTACTGGTTCTAATATCTTTCAAAATATTTTCGATATCTGAGTATGCTGACTTATACATAACTCACGTACTTGGAAGTTTATGTTCACGAAGCCATAGGAGTAAATGCTGCCAGAGCAGACAAGGACGGCATAATAAGTCTGCCATCAGAGATTTACACCCAAGTGGGTATTAATACACTTATAATGCGGGAGACTTAATTGTTAGTGAGAGCTGACTTGTTATTTTGTTCTAGTCGACTAGGTATGATGATGGAAAAGCGATAAGGTATTTTCCATTTCTGATTGGCTTGGTTGAAATTCTGTTAAGCTCCTCTTCTGTGCTGATGGTAATCAAATCTTCTTGGATTATCACATTGGCTCCTTTCATGGCTATGATATTGTACGGATTTATTATCCATTGAGGAATTTGTAAATTTAAGAGATCCTCAAACCTTTTAGTAAAGTCCTTGTGTACTGCCTCCAAGTGAGTGACAAAACATTATCTTGAAGCATTTCTGGTAATTTTGGCAAATACGGAAACTCTGAATATTCTTTTCTGCTTAAATTTTGTTTATAAAGGATGAGTTCACCCACAAAGGCCGATATTATTGATTTTGGTTTAATTAAGTTGAGATCGTAACCCTGTAACTCCAAATTAACTTTGTTGAACATACAAAAGATATCATTCAAGTAATAAATATCTGTTTTACAATTTTTCAGATTTTCTTTCAAATTCGGATCTTTTTCTTATAAAAACTCCAACACAGTATCAAAAATAGGTGAAAATCTTGCTAAGCAAGAGCATCTTGATAGCCAGCGCATTTCAGTTTGCAGAAGTAACCGAGTAAAGACTTCGTCGTTTTCCTCACATAGCTGAACAAATAACCAAGAGTTCAAAGAACTACTATGAATCTTGTTGACAGCATTTATGTAGGCACGCCGTCAGACATCAGATGATTCCTACATTTACTAAAACGAATTACTACACTTATTAACACGATATAATATACTTACTTATACAAATACTAATACACTATCTTAACACTATCCTATATACTAATTACATAATCTTAACCGTTTTTCATAAGTCTTTTGCCAAGCATCTGATATTCTTTGCTCTCTCAGAGCTCAGTCGTCAAGCAGTTAAGTTATCAATTTGTCTTTAACTAATTCTTTTTTCATACGTTTAATTTAATTTTGCCAATAAAACCTAATTCGTGAATTGATTATAAGGTGTCTAGTTTTATTTAATTTGCCATAAGCTTACATATTTGGGGGCTCAACTAAACGTAAAACAAACAAACAAACAAAAATAAATTCGTAATCCGTAGATTACGAACAAGAAATGGAACAATTAATATCAGAGTTGGTGCGATTAAATTTAGATACCAGCGGCGTCAAAGCGATCTTGGTGGTAAGACTGACGGAGGAATACAATAGAAAGGAGGTGGCAGTAGAAGATTGTGCTCGTAATGTTACAGCCGACAATCCATTTGAGAATAATAATGAAGGAATACCTTCTCTATGTGGGTACAGTAAAAGCAGAGTGCAAAACGAAGACAGAAACGTGGACATGGAAGCACGTGGTGAACTTTTGATTTGTTTTTCTCTAAGAGATATAGAAAGTTTATTATCTAAATTCAGTGGCGATGATGGTATTTCAGTAAATTCGTGGCTCTCGGAACTTGATGAAGTTACATCATTACTCAATTGGACAAACCTTGAAAAATTGTTATTCGCGCGAAAGCAATTAGTTGGCTCGGCAAAGTGCTTTATGAAAACATGTTCGTGTCGTACTTACGAAGAATTCAGGCAAGCCTTACTTGCAGAGTTTCAAACAACTCTTTGCAAAGCCGATATTTACTCTCAGTTACAAAATCGAAAGATGAAACGTGAAGAAAATTTTCGTGAATATATGTATAAGATGAAGGAAATCGCGCAACTTGCTGACGTAGGTGATAATTCTTTGATTCATTATATCATTAATGGTGTATCGGGAAACGAACAGCACAAATTGATTTTGTACGGAGATAATAACTTATCAGAGTTGATCGAAAAATATAAAAATTTTTTGAGATTCAAATCCAAAATAAATTTCCATAGTGGTGCGAGCAGAGGTTGGCGTGGTGATAGTAGTAGTGGGCGACATGTAAGCAGAAATAGCGGCCAGTATGGTGGTCGTAGTAAAACATATAACTATGCTGTACACTGTTTCAATTGCGATTTTTCTGAACATAAACGCCGTGATTGCCAATCAGCGACAAAATGTTTTAAGTGCAATGGTGCGGGGCACATGTCAAAAAACTGTCCAACTAAGATTATTGCTAAGACAAATACTTTTTCGGTATAAAATTCTAAGCAAATTTTCATAAATAAAGTGGCAATTCATGCATTAATTGATACAGGTGCGCAAATTACCTTCGTGAAAAGTGTTTCAATCAATTTAAAAATTCAATTGAAATGCGAAAACAAAATACTCGATTAGCAGGCCTTGCTTCAGCTGCATGCTGCACTTTAGGTGTATTTAATGCTGTCGTAAAAAAAGACGATTTCGAGATAGAAACACTTATTAGCGTAGTCCCAAGTAATGTTATCCAGGTTGATGCGATTGTGGGAAATGACATTATATCAAAAGCGAAGGTAATAATTGTTGGAGAGAAACAGTTTATAAATATTTGTGAACCACTGTATATCTCTCACAATGCACTGCCCTTTCATTCTTTTAGCATAAATATACTCTTGTACTTATACTCAATCGATATTATATTTAAATCTTTTCTGTCTCAATAAACTACTCCATGTGAACGGTTGACTTTTTTTTCGTTATCTGCAATAATATTTACTAATGGAGACCCAACATTTTACTCTGAACAGGATGAAAATCACATCATGAACATCCAAGTTGACGACAGCACCGAAGTGAATGCACCGTTCCAGCTGGTACCAATGGTTGAAGATCTCATTAAAAATTATAAGCCGAACAAAGTAAGTAACTGTCCAATAAGTATGTTTCTAACACTCGCAAACGAAACACCTTTTCATTTCTCTCCCCACCGCCTCCCAATCAACGACAAAGAGATTGTCAAACAGCAAATTGATCTTTGGTTAGAAGAAGGCATCGTACGCCCATCGTTTTCCCCGTTCGCAAGTCAAGTCGTTGTTGTCAAAAAGAAGGATGGCTCACCGCGGGTTTGCATAGATTACAGACGTCTAAATGCAAATACTGTGAAGGATCGATTTCCTTTACCAAACATTTCCTAGACAACTTACAAGACGGAAGAATATTTACAACACTGGACCTTAGGAACGCATATTTCCACGTCCCAATTGAAGAAGCCAGTCGCAAGTATACAGCCTTTACCACAGCAGACGGATTGTTCGAGTTTAGCAGGGTTCCTTTTGGCTCGAACCCTCGCTCGCCAGCAGTTTTCGTTTGATATATCCATACTGTATTCAGGGACTTGGTAAGCCGATATATTGTTTGCATGTATCTAGATGATCTTATTGTATATACATCTAACGTGTCGAAAAATCTAAACAAGCTGAAAATTGTTTTCAAAAGAGCAGCAGTTATGGGTTGATTTTCAATTGGGGAAAATGTAGATTCTTTTAATCGAAGGTGACATTTCTTGGACACGTTGTCGAAGATGGGAAGCTGAGTCCTTCAGTAGAAAAAATTGATGCAGTTGCTAGTTTTCCAGAGCCTCAGACCCTTAAGAAACCTCAAGAGTTTCTAGGACTTACAGGGTTTTTCAGAAGTTTCATCAATTCATATTCGATCGTGGCAAAACCTTTAACAGACCTTACCAAGAAAGGGTCAAAATTCATAATTGCTGAACCCCAACGTAAAGCCATTGCCATATTAAAGCAGGCACTCACAATAAACCCAGTACTTCATACGGATGCGAGTCAGCATGGTATAGCCGAAATTTTGTTCCAAATAGACAACGATAACCAACTTCATCCAATTTACTACTACAGCAGAAAGAACAGTGCCGCAGAGGAAAGATGGCATAGCTATGTTTTAGAAGTTTTCGCAGTCTTTAAAGCTTTTGAAAAGTTTCGTGTATATCTGATGGGAATCAAATTTAAGGTGGTTACAGACTGTGTAGCGTTCTGTCAAAAAGCAGAAGCTACCAAACGCAGTAAGAACGTGGATTTTAACTAAGAATTCGAACACCGTTCAGGGAGCAAGATGGCCCATGTCGACGCTTTAAGTTGCTCTCCGATTGAACCTTTATACATTTTCTATCAAGAAATCTTAGCTAGGAAAAAAAGGCTCAACTCGCTGATGAATTCATCTCCTCCATTAAGGAAATACTTAAGGAAAAACCTTATGATAACTTCATTATGCAAGATGAGTTACTATTTAAATATATTAATGGTCACATGCTTTTAATCGTACCTCGAAGTATGAAGTCCGAGATTATCAAATTGAAACATTAAGAAGGACATTTTGGCTCGCTTAAAACAATACATTTATTATCTCGTGAGTTTTATATTCCAAAAATAAAGAAAAGGTCGAACGTCGAATTTCAAACTGCGTAAAATGCATCCTTGCAAACAAAAAAGCAGACAAGCAGGAGAGTTTTATTCGTCAGATGGAGAAGCGAGAGAAACCTTTCGACACGTACCATTTAGATCACATTGGTCCGATGGACCTAACAACGAAGCTGTACAAATACATCCTAACGATAACTGACGGATTTTCAAAATATATTGGGCTTTATCCAACTAAGACAGTATCAGCAGACGAGACATTTCGGGAACCCAAGAAGGATGATTACAGACAGAGGAAGCGCCTTCATGTCCCACATTTTTAAGGATTATTGCTCAGGGGAAAATATTGAGTACATATTAATTACAATGGGGGTTCCGCGAGGAAATGGACAAGCGGAACGTTCTAACAGAGCCGTCATCGCAGTCCTTATGAGATTGTCTCAACAGTCACCTGAAAAATGGCACAAGTTCATTCCAAGGGTACAAATTGTGATGAATAGTACACTCCAGAGATTTATCAAACGAACACCGTTTGAAGTCTTTTTCGGCGTCCCGATGAGAAAGTAGGGGGATTGCGAAATATTTGACCTGGTCAAGCAGGAACTGCTGAGACAACACGAAGATGAAAGAGAAATTATTCGCCCTGACCCCCGTCAACAGATTCAAAAACTGCAGTTAGAAAATCAAAATACATTTTATAGAAAATGAAAAGCTGCTACAGATTACAAGATCGGTGATCTTGTTGCTATCAAAAGAACGCAATTTGCAGCAGGCAATAAATTTTTTTCTGATTTTATGGTCCATACGAAATTGTTTCGATTAGCAAAGCTGGCCGATTCACTGTGGAAAAAGCATCACCGCACGAGGGACCTAACCAAACAACAAGCAGTTGCGACTATATGAAACCATGGCAAAGTGAAGACAAAAGTGGATGAAGTTCAGGATGGCCGGATGTAGGCACGCCATCAGACATTAGATGATTCCTACATTTACTAACACGAATTACTACACTTATTTACACGATATAATATACTTACTTATACAAATACTAATACACTATCTTAACACTATCCTATATACTAATTACATAATCTTAACCGTTTTTCATAAGTCTTTTGCCAAGCATCTGCATATTTTTTTCTCTCTCGGAGCTCAGTCGTCAAGCAGTTAAGTTGTCAAGTTGTCTTTAACTAGTTCTTTTGCATACTTTTAATTTAATTTTTCCAATAAAGCCTAATTTGTGAATTGATTATAAGGTGTCTAGTTTTATTTAATTTGCCATAATCCTACATTTATAACATATTGTAAGGACTGATGCAATCGAGATGTTTTGCTACTAAATGCTGTCTGTGAATCACGCAGTGAATGACCAGTACTTCAGGCAGTTGTCGCTTATAGTGGTCTATAAAAAATTTGGAAACCTTGGTTCGGTTCGCCAAACCATTTTACAGTCGACATAATTGTCCAACACGATGACTCGCTTTCACTCCACGAACACTCTAGTAGATAATACGCATCCCCAAAGACAACAAACAAAAGTTGTTGCCGTTATGGAGTGCAGTGTCGAGGAGAATCCGAATAAGGCGATTCGCCATCGTGCACAGCAATTGGAGCTATGTCCAGAAACTTTGTGGAAGATTTTACGGAAAAATCTTGCCTTAAAAACTTACATGATCCAGCTTGTGCAAGTTGTTCGTATGTTCGGTAAATGGGCCGCAAATATGATTCAGCTAGTCCTCATTTTCAACGAAAAATTTTGATCTCCGACGAGGCGTATTTATGGTTACATGGATATGTAAAAAAGCAAAATTGCCGAATTCTGAGTGGTAAAAACCCAGAAACCTTTACCGAGACGCCCTTACAACCATTAAAACTCACTCTTTGGTGTGCTGTATGGGCTAGTGGAATCATCGGCCACCATTTTTTAAGAACGATGCCGGTCAGAGTGTTACCATCAATGGACAGCGGTATAAAAACATGATTTCTGACTCCTTCCTTCCTCGGTTGAATGGCATTGATGTGACAAAGCTTTGGTTTCAACAAGATGGTGCAACGTGCCATATGGTGCGCGACATTATCAATTTAATGCGAGAAACATATGCTGAGTGCATAATTCCGTGTAATAGACCCGCGAACTGGCCTTTACGATCCTGTGATCTCACACCTTTAGATTACTTTCATTGGCGGATGTGAAGTCACCAGTCTATGCCGATAAACTAGAGACATTGGACAAATTGGAAGTCAACATTCACCATGTTATTCATGATATACGACCCCACTTGCTCGATAAAGTTGTCGAAAATTGGACTTCACAATTGCGCTTCATTCGAGCCAGTTATGGCGCGCATATGCCCAATATCATGTTTAACAACTAATGGCAACATTAAATAAATCTTATATTTTAGGCATTTACGAGTTCATTAGCTTAAAGTGTTTTATTTCATATTGAATTTGTATATCTTACATAAATCCAACACGTCTTATTCAACGCACATCTGAGTGTGCAGCACTGATTGCCTGTAGCCTGTGGCTGATGCTTTTCAACCCCTATTAGTGTCCGTTTGGTAACTATTTTCCTTGAGTTTCTGGGAGGAGCTTTTGGTTTTAGAGCTTTGAAAAAAGTTCTTAATGATAAGTGTTATCGTGGAGATCTTCTTCTTTTCAGTTGTAGAAAATTCGTTAAATAAAATTGTAGACTGTTTTCTTTAAGGAAAAAGTTTATTTGTATGTATTTTTGATGTCAAGTGTATTTTTCTAAATTTGGATTGTGATATTGATGTGAAGTTAAGTGTTTTTATGTAAATTGTATTTTTGAAAGATGCATTTATTTTTATTTTTTTGAGTTTGGTGCAATTTGTGTTTTTAAGCCGCGCCCTTAATCTTACCTGTGGAAAAAGTAAGGGTATGAATGAAAATTTCAATCTAAACAAAAAGAACGGTAACCCTACACACTATTCTTTCAGATTTTTGTTAATTCGAAATGCTGACTATAGAAACCCTGTAAGAGCTTTTATTCGAAATACACCTTATGGAAAACAAAAGAGTGGGAATGAGAGACAAACATCGTTATCTTCCTTGTACTGCCAATTTATGCTTGGCAGAGTATAGTTCGAATATGTTCTTTGAGTATATTGGTACATTATCTATATAAACATATGCATATGTTCCTATGTATGGAAGAAGGATATCATCCACGCATGGATGAAAACTGGAAGTAGTGTTTTCTAAACCCAAACGGCATCCTTAATAATTCGCACTGAATGCTGTTTTTTCTCTGTCCGATTCTTTTATGAGAATTTGATGAAATCCTGATTCTAAATCTAACGTAGTGAAAACTTTTGCCTTGCCTTAACTTTGAATTGTCATTCCAATATCAGGGATTGGGTGGCGCTCAGTGATTGTTTGGGCGTATGGCTTGGCATGGTATGGCACTCCCACCCCTGGAGAGTCAATATTGAAACCAAATATACCTGAGTTTCAAACCACTACATCACAACAACTTTCCTTTCTCCTCCTTATATCTTTCCGCCTTACTTTAAGTGGCGCTAAAGTCCGGGGTGGACATGGGCCTCAGTCAACAAGCGTCTCCAGCCAGCTCGATCTCCGGCTAGCCGCCTCCGCTAAACCCATTTTCGCCGGTTCCGTCTCAATACTCTTTTGAAAGATAGTGCCTCTTATATTTGCTCGTGAGTTTTGCACTATCCTTTCAAGTACGATGTTAAAAAAATCGCATGACAGCGCATCGCCTTGTCTAAATCCTTTCTGGACATCAAAGGTCTCGGTGAGATCTTTACCGACCTTGATGGAGCAGCGTGCATTCTCATCAACTACCATCCGTCTTTTAGGTCTACCTTGCTCGTCAGTGATGGTCCAGATGCTGGAAGCGTACGGACTCTTGCTTAGCTTTCTTATTTCGTTATACTTTATTTATAAATTCACTATCTACCATAGGATACTGTTTCACCCAAATAGGATCTTCTGTTATTGTCCTTTTCATAGCTTTTATAGTAGGCATAAATGGCAAAAATTCACTAATCTCATTATTCTTTTTCAAAATGTATTCAATATATGTATTATGTTGTTTCGGACACTCTGAAAGTTTAGCAATATGATCCTTTAAGGGCATATGCCTGAAGTTCCGTAGAACAAAAAATTGGACGGCAGGGGGCGCTATTCTCATTCCATCTCAAGTTACAGCAAATCAAAGTTGGTTACCTCTAATTTGGAGGTGTAACCACTTTAAACGCTATAGCTTCTAAACTAGTACAGGTACAAAAATATTTTTAGACATTTCGTAAATATAATTTGGTAGTGCATACAAATCGTAAATGCTTTGGGTACATCTGTGCAGCAACAAAACAGTTATGGCTCATTGCGGTTCCATTTTTTTACTTAAAATTTTAACTTAATTAATTTTCTGAAACTTTATGCAATTTTTATCCTTGCAAACATTTCCTAAAAATTATGTTTTGAAACTTTTTTACGTACGATCAACAGCAAAAGCCTTTTTTGTCGAACAAAAATGATCGAAAAGTTTCCAAATAAGTTCTTCTCAGGAACACAAAAACAATATCTAAGAGATTTTATGAGTAATTCAAAAGGTACAGTTCTTTTTGGCCATTTATGTTATCTTCCGAATGGAGGATGGATATTTTGTCTATGTTAATGCATTTGGTATAAAGGTCTTATTTGACAATCATTTCTTTAGTGATATGATATCGTCTGTCCTTCGTTCTTTGGTTCATACCAACGAAGAGCCATATTTTCGAAATTCAAGTCCCGATTATCATGGTGTATGGCGCAGGCAATTACATAGGCGTTTCCTAAACTACTGGACTTGTTGGAATATAGAATTCCTTTAGCATAGTTACTGCGTAGACCCATATATCATATCATAACTTGTTCCATTACTTCAATTTTTTTGTTGTATTAAACTAAAAGTTTGCTGAATCACATCGAAAATTCAGACAAGGATTTATTTCCTTGTTTTATTTTTAACATCATATCCCTTAGTATATGGCAACGATTAGTATAAGGCCTTGTAGAAGTAGCATCTTCCGACAGGTGCTGGTTCTTTAAATGGTTCTGAGAATGAGCCTCTGCAGCCGAACATCTTGCAGCTCTGCTAATAAGTCCTCCCCGTGGCGCCTCCTGGAAATCTCACTAGAGATTGCGAAGTGAAGGGGGCAAATGGCGGGTTTCCTGCACCATAAACCAGGATTAGTGTCGGAAAAACAAAACAAGACCTTATCCGGGCTACTCCGACATATTTAGAGCTCAGGCCGGCAAGGATTTCCAGGACTTAGTCAGGGTCTTGGAAAAGAGAAGGTAGCGGACGAGCCCTTTATGGGCCAACGGCAGCGCTCACATCCAGGAACGGGTTACTGGATTCGGTGTAACCGACCCCTCGTCCTAGGGGCATTAAAAATGGAACTGGTCCTCCAGGTTGGGGGTTGTGCCCCCGGGGTAACTGCCCGGCCATTTAAAAAAACCATAAGTTACGAAGCATCAATAAGCCTCGAATATGGACGGTTCTACTGTTGACAACCCACGCAAACGATTTAAGGACAATCAGCTTCGGATATGCACGTGGAATGTTAGATCCCTTAATAGACTAGACGACACCAAGTATGCCTTCTACGAGCTCCTTAACAAGACCTACGAGCAATGCCCTAGCTATGACATTAAAACTAAAACTAAAACTAAACTAGAAAGAGAGAGTATCTTTGGTGGAACAATCGGAAAATATAGCCTGCACAACACCACCTCCAATAACGGGTACAGGCTTATCGACTTTGCGGCGGGGCGAAACATTGTCGTGGCTAGCACGCGGTTCCCACATCCCGGCATACACAAGGCGACTTGGAGAACTCCTGATCAAACAACAGTCAACCAGATTGATCACATTGCGATCGACGCAAGACATTCCTCCAGTATTATGGATGTCTGTACGTTCCGAGGAGCCAACATCGACTCGGACCATTACCCCAAACTATGCCAAGACAAGCTAATGTTGTGAGGAAATTCGACGTCAGTCGGCTACAATCGCAAGAGATCGCCAAGTCCTTTTCCGATCGAGTGTCTCTTAATCTCTTAAGAGGTCCAATGCCCCAAGCATCAAGCATCGAAGACCATTGGAAACACTGCCAAAACGCCATCAGAGATGCCGCTTCTGATGTTCTAGGTTTCACTCGTCCACCACAACGAAACCCCTGGTTCGATGATGAATGCCGGCAAGCACATGCAGCTAAGCAAAAAGCACGCAATGCGGCACTACAAAAAAAGACCAGAGCTGTTCATGAGCTCTATGAGTAGAAGAGAAGAGCCAAACACCGGCTTCTCAGGGGGAAGAAGAAAGAGCTTGAGAAGCGCGCCATCGAGGAAATTGAGAGATGCTACTCCAGGAAGTTTTACCAAAAGGTAAAAATAACATGCCGCGGAAACAAACCCCGAACCGAAGCCTGTAGCCGAAGGGAATGTCGTAGTAGAATCGCAGTCTATGCTGAGGATTTGGAAAGATCATTTCTGCAGAATGTTTAACGGCGATGACGGACCAAATACCGCTGTAATGCAGAATCAACCTTTCAACTTGCACGATGATGACCAACCACCCGACCTGGATGAAGTGAAGATAGCTATATCGAAGCTTAAGTCCAACAAAGACGCTGGAGCGGATGGCCTGACTGCCGAGCTCTTTCAGGCGACAGGCGATGACTTGGTAAGGAGCATACACCAACTCATCTGTAAAATATGGTCGGACGAAAGTATGCCCGATGAATGGAACCTCAGCATTGTTTGTCCGATTCTCAAGAAAGGAGACCCTTTGAACTGCGCCAACTACAGAGGCATCAGTCTCATTAACATCGCATACAAGATCTTATCCGCCGTATTGTGTGAACGCCTGAAGCCGTTCGTCAACAATCTGATAGGTCCATATCAGTATGACTTCAGTCCAGGAAAGTCCACCATCGACCAAATATTCACACTATGGCAGATCTTGAAGAAGACCTTTGAGATTTAGATTGATACACACCACCTATTCACCGATTTTAAGGCCGCGTATGACAGCATCTATAGAGGCGAGCTATTAGAGCATAAATTTGGCACCCCCGCAAAACTCATCTGTCTGTGCAGCATGACGATGGAGAATGCACGCTGCTCTATCAAGGTCGAGACCATTAATGTCCAGAAAAGATTTAGACAAGGCGATGCGCTGTCATGCGATTTTTTCAACATCGTACTTGCATGAATAGTGCAAAACTCACAAGCCAACACAAGAGGCACTATCTTTCAAAAGTCCGTTCAATTACTCGTATACGCCGACGATATTGACATAATCGGGAGAAAGCACCGTGATGTCAGTGGCGCTTTCGCGAGTATTGAAACGGAAGTGGCGAAAATGGGTTTAGCGGTTAATGAGGGCAAGACGAAGTACATGCTGTCAAGCGAAAAGGACAACCAACACCGACGTCTCGGACAGAACGTCACCCTCGACAAATATAACTTTGAGGTAGTTAAGGACTTTGTCTACCTAGGCTCTGCTATAAATACAGACAACGACACCAGCGCTGAGATCAAGCAAAGAATAACTCTTGCCAACCGCTGTTTCTTTGGATTAAGAAGGCAATTGAGTAGCAAAGCCCTCTCTCGGACAACAAATGTCACCCTTTATAAGACCTTTATAATCCTTTATAATGGCGCAGAGGCATGAACATCAAAAATGGATGAGGGTGTTCTTGGTTGCTTCGAGAGAAAAATTCTTCGGGCGATCTTCGGTCCCGTCTGCATTGACGGTGAGTGAAGGAGAAGATACAACGACTAACTGTATGGACTGTACAGACACATGGACCTAGCCAGAAGAGTGAAGATCCAAAGACTGAGATGGCTGGGTCATGTAGAGCGCATGGATACCAATGCTCCGGTCCGAAAAGTCTTTCAATCCGCCCCGAGGGACAGTGCAGTAGAGGAAGGTCAAGACTCAGGTGGCGCACGCAAGTGGAAGAGGACCCCAGCCAACTTAGCGTGCGAAACTGGAGGCAGCTAGCCAGGAATCGAGCTGGCTGGAGACGCTTGTTGACTAAGGCCCAGATCCACCTCGGACTGTAGCGCCACCTAAAGTGAATAAGTAAGTATCCCTTAGTACATGTAGAGGATGTTTGTCGGAATATGTATAATCTAGTCGAGTTATTATAGCGTAAGAATTTAATTCCGTTCCATTGATTGATAGGATGAAGTGCCAATTATTTTTGCACGAATTATACATAGGTATGATATTTCTATTTATTGACTGTTTAATATTCTCCATTTGAGTTTAGACTTAGTTTCACCAAGTTTGTAGCCACCTTCCGTACCATAAAATGTTGGTATACACTTAATAAAAGGCATTATTGGCACAGTAGTTACCGCAAATGGTCCTTGTTTTTTAATATCATCTAATTCAGTTAATTACAGCAATTGACTTATTAATGCATCAATCTGAGCCTTGAATGCTGAAGTTTCCATCATTTTCATGTTTCCTTCTATTGGCCGGATTATATTGAATAGTCGTAGACTTTTCAGAGTAAGGTTTCACGAATTCACCCTATCTTTTTTAAAATTATGACTTCACTTTATAAAATTATATAATATATTCATTCCAATTTTTTCAGGAATCTTTTTTTTTAATATTTTAAGAAATAGGGTTTATCCTTCTTCAGGATAGTGGAATTTTTTGGCTGGGAATACAAGATTATTTCACTTGGATCCCGGTCGGATCCCCAACCTATGTCTGAAGAAATAAGGCTTAAAAACTTAAGGAATACAATTTATGAAAAATAATGAAAAACAAAGTAATTACCTTTTTCACATCGCTAAATCAGTTGCGAGTTCCCCCATGATATAATTTGGCCGGTGGTTTTGAAAAACACGACCCGTTATTCGTATTTCCTCTGCATCAAGTTCTGTGCATTTCGTAGGCGGAATATTCTGAATTTTTGACAGCAATTCACAATGATTGAGATATCTTGATTGTAGCTGACTTAAGAAATACGAGTAGTCTAAAAATGGGATGAAAACCGATTGACGAAAATACAATTCTGGATCGCCTTCGTGAATGTCGCGGTTTCGTTACTTTGGGGCCACTAGTTTCACCTCGATCATTTGGGCTATTTCCGTGGCTCTGACAAAGATATCGTGAAATTTTTTCCTCAGAGTTTTGGCGCATTTCATTTACTTCTGCGTACAAATCGTTTGAGAATTCGACGCAAAGGCTTAAATCGCATTTTTTTTTTTACAGTGAGGGGAGGTTTTTCGTCTAATTGAAAATTGGGGTCAACGTTGTCAATGAAACAATAAACATAGGTGAGCGGATCGTGGCGAACAGTACGTTAGGCTGTCTTCCATTGGCTGTAAATAGATGTTGTCTAATTCTTCCAGCGCTGAACAAATATATGGAAATAAATTTTGAAAATCTAAATGGTCCACCCAACGAGTCTTGCAGAACTTCAGGAGACGGGTTTGCTTCGCTTCCGGACACGGGGCAATGATCAGATCTTTTAAAACCAATCCGCTACGTCTTTTATGGGAATAAAGCGTAAAAGATCTTCTCGAATTTTATAATTTCCTTGAATCTCATCCACGTATCGAACGCATACTGAAAATTATTCAATGCCACTTATGTCCGTGGTTTCATCTGCAATAGCTGCCGCACATTGATTTTTAGGTTCATTGCACGATGTTTGAAGTGATTATCTGCCGTGCTTCTTCTATGATTTAATTTTAAATGGCATAGCTTAATATATAACGTTGCGCCAGCGGATTTCAGGTTTCACTACTTTCGACTGCGAATCTGAGAAGTGCCCTAAAGTTCCCGTCATTTTCTTCTGGTGGCCCATAGTGGCCCGTCATGCCGATGGCCCATCAACGCTATTCCCTGTCTACCGTACAGCAAAACACTTCGAATAATTGAAATCCATCCTTTCTATACATTCGAAAGGTTTTTTTTTTTTTTTTTTTTTTTTGGTGGGTAGGTGTGAAAATCTTCATAGACACTATGAACCCGTTGCTCATAGTAGTGTGAGATTCTTACTCACTAAAAACACGTCTCCCTTCTTATCGACTACTACTAAGTAACCTTATCAAGTAGTTTCCGTTTCAAATAACATTCGCGTGGGGCAGGTAGCTTTCCAGCAAAAGCACCTGTTAGTACCGCTATTATATGCGGATAGTTCTTATCGCGCCAGATCGAATGGTCTCATTCTTTGTAATCGACGCACTGAGTTTGTCTCGTCCAGAATTTGGAGTATTTTATTATTACAATGACCATGAAGACGAATATGGAGTTTGCGAGCAAAGTTCATTATTTCGTCCTCGACGGTAACTATTCCTAAGTCTCTGTGGATATCACTGTTTCTGATATACTCGTACCATGGGGCGTTCACGATTTGTCTTAGAACTTTGTTTTGATAGCCTTGGAGAATATTTCGGTTGCTTGGTTTAGTACAACCTCAAAGTTGTATACCGTACGTCCAAACAGGTTTAAGCACTTGCTTATAGATGAGCAGTTTGTTATGTATGCTTAACTTGGAATGTCTTCCTAGTAGCCAGTACATTTGTCTGAATTTATTTTCAAGTTCATCACGTTTCTTCTTAACATGCGGCTTCCATTTCATTTTTACATCTAGTGTCATTCCTAGATACTTTGCTTCATTTGCATATGGTATTTGTACCGAGTTAATGAAAATGGGAAGGTTGTTTATTTTTCGGTAAGTAAAATTAACATGAGTAGATTTGGTCTCATTGAGAACAATTCGCCATATCTTTGTCCATTCGTAGATTTTATCCAAAGCCGTTTGTAACTTTCCAGTAGCTAACTCGACTGAAGTATCTGTAGCTAATATCGCCGTGTCGTCCGCGAACGTGGCTACTATGGTACCTGATTCTTCCGGTGTGTCTCGAGTATAGAGTAAAAACAATACCGGACCAAGTACACTTCCTTGCGGAACTCCAGCAGCGATCTCTTTAAATTCCGAGTATTCGGTGTCATGTTTAACACGAAAAATTCTGTTTTCCAGGTACGATTTCAGAATCGTATGCAGCTCTCTCGGAAGAACCTGACTTAGCTTAAAATTTAAGCCTTCATGCCATACCTTATCGAAGGCTTGAGACACGTCAAGAAACACGCTAGAACATATCTTTTTCTAAAGACCTGGTCAATTGTGGAGTGCTTAGTTCTAAAACCGAATTAATGATCAGGAATTAGACACGTCTCTTCAATGATCGGTTGCAAGCGCTTCAATAGGAGTTTTTGAAATATTTTAGATATTATCGGCAGAAGCGATATCGGTCTGTAGGACTTTTTTTCATTTAGAGATTTGCCTGATTTCGGGATCATTATAACTTCGGCAACTTTCCATTGGCTTGGAACGTTTAATAATCTTAGCGCGGCATTTTTAAGTTGGAGCAGTTTGATAAGAGCTTTCTTTGGCAACTCCTTGAGAATTTGACCTGTTATCAAATCATAACCAGGGGCTTTGTTATTTTTCAATTTTTTAATTGCTTGGTTAAGTTCTCGTAGGGATACTGTTTTTATTCTAAAATTGTCCGGTGCCGTAATTATATAATTAGAACCTCCTGTTAACGCCTGTCCATCAAAAGGCTTAAACGTTTCTTCTAGGTGCTCGGCAAATAGATCCGCCTTCTCTTTATCTCCTTTTGCCCATTCGCCATTATTTTTTCTTATGGGAGGAAATTGCATTTGAGGCTTTTTGATTCCCTTCATGGCTTTCCAGAGGGAGTAATTTGAACTTCTTTCGGCAGTCAGACCTTCGAGGTATGTAGAGATATTCCGATTTTTGTAATCTCGTATTGCTTCCTTCAACTTGTTGCATAAGTGGTTTAAGTATGTTTTATGCTGGGGAGCACGGGATTGTTGCCATCTTTTGCGCGCTCTTCTCTTTTCTCTCACCAGTTCTTTTATTTCTGGCGGATATTTTATTTCATTACTTGCTTTCTCTTTTCTTTTTGGAGTTGGAGTGTTGTTCCAGGCAGCGTTCTGCAGGACTTTGATGAATCTGTCGACTTCGTCTTCTATTTCGTTTTGTGTTTTTAGCGACACGTTTAGAACAATATGTTCAATGCAGTAATTTCTAAAACCGTCCCAGTTAGTTTTGTTGTTAGTTAATCTAGGCGCCACTTCTTTCTTAATTAAGAGTATGCTTAGTGTCAAAATGACTGGTGAGTGATCTGAGGAGAGATCATAACTTTCCTCGATGTTTGTAGAAATTTTGGCTGCTCCCTTTATGACAAAGAAGTCTACAAGATCAGGGGTCTTTGTTATATCCGAAGGCCAATATGTTGGTTTTCCTGTCGAGAAAAAGTCAACTTTACATTGCATTCCGGCTTCATAGAGTTGTCTGCCTTTCGTTGAATTACATCTTGAGCCCCAGAAGGTATGTTTCGAATTAAAGTCACCACCAATTATAAAATTCGGTCCGAGTGAATCAAAGATACCTTTAAAGGGGGACAATAAATGCATGCAATGTTGTAGTGCAGGTGGTTATATTTTACGCGAACCGAACTTAACTGCATTGCATCGGATTCAATCTTCATATTTATAGAGTGTTCAATACAATTTTTAATGAACAATGAGGATCCGCCTCTGGCATTTTTTGATGGGTGGTATGCATGATAAGCACAGTATCCCTTTAGTTCTACACGAGGTCCTTTCCTCAAGTGAGTTTCAGAAATCAAGCAAATGTCAATATTGGCTTTTTGTAAGAACACTTCCAGTTCGTCGAGTTTTTTAATAAGGCCGTTTGCGTTCCACGTCAATATTTTAAGCACTTGTTTCATATTCATGCTTGGAATTGAGTTTTACGTATTTCTTTCTCGAGATTGCACAATTCTTCAACTAGAAGTTTATTTGTTCTGCCTTGCTCCTCAAGAGTCGTGAGAATCAGGGAGAAAACGCGAGCCACTGGATCTGGCGTTACACCGCTTTTTTTATTTCCTTGCAAATCAGCTTGTGCATACGTTAGCGCGTCAATCGGTGGCGGATTTTCCTTTGCGATCTTTTTTTGTATATCCTTCGACTTTACCGCGACGGATTTTCTTTCTTTCACTGCCTGTTCTTTAGTAATATTAGGTTTATTTGTGGTTGCGTGTAGGTTTGGACGTAAGGTTTTTTTAAGCGTATCGCGCCTTTTTTGGAGTTCTTTCGCCACTTCACATCCGCGATAGTTTGCTGGGTGCTTTCCTTGGCAATTTATGCAAGACGGTGTAAGTTCTTTATTTAAGTTGCACTCTTCTGAGAGATGTTTACCGGCACATTTTACGCAACGCGGTTCTTTTTGGCAGTAAGTCTGCGTATGATTGAAGCCTTGGCAACGCTTACATTGCGGGATCGATCTTGTGTTCCTTCGCAGAGGTTCGATTTTGACTACGATATTTAAAATAGTTTTGATACCATACATATCTTCATTATTTTCGGACTTATCGAAACTAAGCATAAACAATGGAAGTCCCCGCTTAACCAGGATTTCCTCGTTTTCCTCTGTTTTTCTCTTTTCTTTTTTAATAATATTTACGACGTCTAGAACTTTAAAGCCCTTTGCATGGAGGTCGCTTACAATATCGTTTTTAGTACACGAAGGGTGAAGTCCTCTCGCTACTACACGTAATGGTCTTTCTGACTTGTTTTCGAAAGTGTACCATTGGATCTTCTCGGTGTTTAATTTTCCGGACAATTCTCGGTAGTCATCGGAGTTGTCGACGTTAACTTTCCACACATTGTTGCGCAGTGATGTAACCTTATACTTACATTTGAGCGTATCTTTGAGAAAGCAATGCAACTTGCTATAGTCTGAGACCTCAACAACGTTGATTGGAGGTGGAAGACGTAATTTTGTTGGGAGTTGCTTTTTTTGTGACTCCTGGCTCTTTTCTGGAACGACTTCAGGTGAGGAACCAGCTTTACGTTTCTTAGACGGTCTTTTCTTTAGGGTCCAATTTGTTTCGCGCGTAAGCTCTTCTTCGTCCGTATGGTATTCGCGACTAGTTGAACGGAGTGGACTGCTTTCATGGGCTTCGTTTATATGCTTTGTTTTCAGAGCCTTGTTTTCCTCTCGGAGTATGTCTACTTCTTTTTTAAGCTCTTGAAAAAGTAGCTCCATTTGCTTAAGCTTCGTACGGAGTGCGTTGTTTTCGTCCTCCAAGCTTTTATTTGTCACTGAGTCCGTTTTTTCGCGGGTAGGCGCTTCGGGCGTACTTCTTTTCCCGGAGAAATTCGATCTTGGTGGTGGAGATCGTGATACCCTTGAACTTTTAGAGAAGGGATCAAACGACTGCGGTATATTCGTTCAATTTACTGCGTTATTTGCGTTGTTTGTATTATTTGTTTTATTTGTTTTGTTTTTGTCTAGGTTCATATTTAGATCCCACGAGTATGGGGGAAGGGAGGTCCACCGCATCAGAGGCCCCTGTAATGCGGTAAGGCTGCGTTACAACCAGAGGACGCCAGGTATCCGGAGGGCTCCGCTCGCGGTGCTCTATTGATTTTACATCCCGAGCACCATTCAGGCCTTGGCACGGGTCGCATAACACCTTGCCTTGAGGATGGGATACTTATTTGAGTGGAAGCGCCCCCTCACGGATCTGGGAATCCGGCCCAGATGGATTTTAGTCGCCTCTTACGACAGGCATTCCTACCGCGGGTATATTCTAACCCCTACCCGCAGGGGGTAGGGTAGCCCATCAACGCTATTTCCTGTCTACCGCACAGCAAAACACTTCGAATAATTGAAATCAATCCTTTCTATACTTTCGAAAGGTGCATTTATTTTTATTGTTTTGAGTTTTGTGCAATTTGTGTTTTTAAGCCGCGCCCTTAATCTTACCTGTGGAAAAAGTTAGGGTATGAATGAAAATTTCAATCTAAACAAAAAGAACGGTAACCCTACACACTATTCTTTCAGATTTGTTAATTCGAAATGCTGACTATAGAAACCCTGTAAGAGCTTTTATTCGAAATACACCTTATGGAAAACAAAAGAGTGGGAATGAGAGACAAACATCGTTATCTTCCTTGTACTGCCAATTTATGCTTGGCAGAGTATAGTTCGAATATGTTCTTTGAGTATATTGGTACATTATCTATATAAACATATGCATATGTTCCTATGTATGGAAGAAGGATATCATCCACGCATGGATGAAAACTGGAAGTAGTGTTTTCTAAACCCAAACGGCATCCTTAATAATTCGCACTGAATGCTGTTTTTTCTCTGTCCGATTCTTTTATGAGAATTTGATGAAATCCTGATTCTAAATCTAACGTAGTGAAAACTTTTGCCTTGCCTTAACTTTGAATTGTCATTCCAATATCAGGAATTGGGTGGCGGTCAGTGATTGTTTGGGCGTATGGCTTTTGAAAATCAACTACCATCCGTCTTTTAGGTCTACCTTGCTCGTCAGTGATGGTCCAGATGCTGGAAGCGTACGGACTCTTGCTTAGCTTTTTTATTTCGTTTTACTTTATTTAAAAATTCACTGTCTGCCATAGGATACTGTTTCACCCAAATAGGATCTTCTGTTATTGTCCTTTTCATAGCTTGTATAGTAGGCATAAATGGCAAAAATTCACTAATCTCATTACTCTTTTTCAAAATGTATTCAATATATGTATTATGTTGTTTCGGACACTCTGAAAGTTTAGCAATATGATCCTTTAAGGGCATATGCCTGAAGTTCCGTAGAACAAAAAATTGGACGGCAGGGGGCGCTATTCTCATTCCATCTCAAGTTACAGCAAATCAAAGTTGGTTACCTCTAATTTGGAGGTGTAACCACTTTAAACGCTATAGCTTCTAAACTAGTACAGGTACAAAAATATTTTTAGACATTTCGTAAATATAATTTGGTAGTGCATACAAATCGTAAATGCTTTGGGTACATCTGTGCAGCAACAAAACAGTTATGGCTCATTGCGGTTCCATTTTTTTACTTAAAATTTTAACTTAATTAATTTTCTGAAACTTTATGCAATTTTTATCCTTGCAAACATTTCCTAAAAATTATGTTTTGAAACTTTTTTACGTACGATCAACAGCAAAAGCCTTTTTTGTCGAACAAAAATGATCGAAAAGTTTCCAAATAAGTTCTTCTCAGGAACACAAAAACAATATCTAAGAGATTTTATGAGTAATTCAAAAGGTACAGTTCTTTTTGGCCATTTATGTTATCTTCCGAATGGAGGATGGATATTTTGTCTATGTTAATGCATTTGGTATAAAGGTCTTATTTGACAATCATTTCTTTAGTGATATGATATCGTCTGTCCTTCGTTCTTTGGTTCATACCAACGAAGAGCCATATTTTCGAAATTCAAGTCCCGATTATCATGGTGTATGGCGCAGGCAATTACATAGGCGTTTCCTAAACTACTGGACTTGTTGGAATATAGAATTCCTTTAGCATAGTTACTGCGTAGACCCATATATCATATCATAACTTGTTCCATTACTTCAATTTTTTTGTTGTATTAAACTAAAAGTTTGCTGAATCACATCGAAAATTCAGACAAGGATTTATTTCCTTGTTTTATTTTTAACATCATATCCCTTAGTATATGGCAACGATTAGTATAAGGCCTTGTAGAAGTAGCATCTTCCGACAGGTGCTGGTTCTTTAAATGGTTCTGAGAATGAGCCTCTGCAGCCGAACATCTTGCAGCTCTGCTAATAAGTCCTCCCCGTGGCGCCTCCTGGAAATCTCACTAGAGATTGCGAAGTGAAGGGGGCAAATGGCGGGTTTCCTGCACCATAAACCAGGATTAGTGTCGGAAAAACAAAACAAGACCTTATCCGGGCTACTCCGACATATTTAGAGCTCAGGCCGGCAAGGATTTCCAGGACTTAGTCAGGGTCTTGGAAAAGAGAAGGTAGCGGACGAGCCCTTTATGGGCCAACGGCAGCGCTCACATCCAGGAACGGGTTACTGGATTCGGTGTAACCGACCCCTCGTCCTAGGGGCATTAAAAATGGAACTGGTCCTCCAGGTTGGGGGTTGTGCCCCCGGGGTAACTGCCCGGCCATTTAAAAAAACCATAAGTTACGAAGCATCAATAAGCCTCGAATATGGACGGTTCTACTGTTGACAACCCACGCAAACGATTTAAGGACAATCAGCTTCGGATATGCACGTGGAATGTTAGATCCCTTAATAGACTAGACGACACCAAGAATGCCTTCTACGAGCTCCTTAACAAGACCTACGAGCAATGCCCTAGCTATGACATTAAAACTAAAACTAAAACTAAACTAGAAAGAGAGAGTATCTTTGGTGGAACAATCGGAAAATATAGCCTGCACAACACCACCTCCAATAACGGGTACAGGCTTATCGACTTTGCGGCGGGGCGAAACATTGTCGTGGCTAGCACGCGGTTCCCACATCCCGGCATACACAAGGCGACTTGGAGAACTCCTGATCAAACAACAGTCAACCAGATTGATCACATTGCGATCGACGCAAGACATTCCTCCAGTATTATGGATGTCTGTACGTTCCGAGGAGCCAACATCGACTCGGACCATTACCCCAAACTATGCCAAGACAAGCTAATGTTGTGAGGAAATTCGACGTCAGTCGGCTACAATCGCAAGAGATCGCCAAGTCCTTTTCCGATCGAGTGTCTCTTAATCTCTTAAGAGGTCCAATGCCCCAAGCATCAAGCATCGAAGACCATTGGAAACACTGCCAAAACGCCATCAGAGATGCCGCTTCTGATGTTCTAGGTTTCACTCGTCCACCACAACGAAACCCCTGGTTCGATGATGAATGCCGGCAAGCACATGCAGCTAAGCAAAAAGCACGCAATGCGGCACTACAAAAAAAGACCAGAGCTGTTCATGAGCTCTATGAGTAGAAGAGAAGAGCCAAACACCGGCTTCTCAGGGGGAAGAAGAAAGAGCTTGAGAAGCGCGCCATCGAGGAAATTGAGAGATGCTACTCCAGGAAGTTTTACCAAAAGGTAAAAATAACATGCCGCGGAAACAAACCCCGAACCGAAGCCTGTAGCCGAAGGGAATGTCGTAGTAGAATCGCAGTCTATGCTGAGGATTTGGAAAGATCATTTCTGCAGAATGTTTAACGGCGATGACGGACCAAATACCGCTGTAATGCAGAATCAACCTTTCAACTTGCACGATGATGACCAACCACCCGACCTGGATGAAGTGAAGATAGCTATATCGAAGCTTAAGTCCAACAAAGACGCTGGAGCGGATGGCCTGACTGCCGAGCTCTTTCAGGCGACAGGCGATGACTTGGTAAGGAGCATACACCAACTCATCTGTAAAATATGGTCGGACGAAAGTATGCCCGATGAATGGAACCTCAGCATTGTTTGTCCGATTCTCAAGAAAGGAGACCCTTTGAACTGCGCCAACTACAGAGGCATCAGTCTCATTAACATCGCATACAAGATCTTATCCGCCGTATTGTGTGAACGCCTGAAGCCGTTCGTCAACAATCTGATAGGTCCATATCAGTATGACTTCAGTCCAGGAAAGTCCACCATCGACCAAATATTCACACTATGGCAGATCTTGAAGAAGACCTTTGAGATTTAGATTGATACACACCACCTATTCACCGATTTTAAGGCCGCGTATGACAGCATCTATAGAGGCGAGCTATTAGAGCATAAATTTGGCACCCCCGCAAAACTCATCTGTCTGTGCAGCATGACGATGGAGAATGCACGCTGCTCTATCAAGGTCGAGACCATTAATGTCCAGAAAAGATTTAGACAAGGCGATGCGCTGTCATGCGATTTTTTCAACATCGTACTTGCATGAATAGTGCAAAACTCACAAGCCAACACAAGAGGCACTATCTTTCAAAAGTCCGTTCAATTACTCGTATACGCCGACGATATTGACATAATCGGGAGAAAGCACCGTGATGTCAGTGGCGCTTTCGCGAGTATTGAAACGGAAGTGGCGAAAATGGGTTTAGCGGTTAATGAGGGCAAGACGAAGTACATGCTGTCAAGCGAAAAGGACAACCAACACCGACGTCTCGGACAGAACGTCACCCTCGACAAATATAACTTTGAGGTAGTTAAGGACTTTGTCTACCTAGGCTCTGCTATAAATACAGACAACGACACCAGCGCTGAGATCAAGCAAAGAATAACTCTTGCCAACCGCTGTTTCTTTGGATTAAGAAGGCAATTGAGTAGCAAAGCCCTCTCTCGGACAACAAATGTCACCCTTTATAAGACCTTTATAATCCTTTATAATGGCGCAGAGGCATGAACATCAAAAATGGATGAGGGTGTTCTTGGTTGCTTCGAGAGAAAAATTCTTCGGGCGATCTTCGGTCCCGTCTGCATTGACGGTGAGTGGAGGAGAAGATACAACGACGAACTGTATCGACTGTACAGACACATGGACCTAGCCAGAAGAGTGAAGATCCAAAGACTGAGATGGCTGGGTCATGTAGAGCGCATGGATACCAATGCTCCGGTCCGAAAAGTCTTTCAATCCGCCCCGAGGGGCAGTGCAGTAGAGGAAGGTCAAGACTCAGGTGGCGCACGCAAGTGGAAGAGGACCCCAGCCAACTTAGCGTGCGAAACTGGAGGCAGCTAGCCAGGAATCGAGCTGGCTGGAGACGCTTGTTGACTGAGGCCCAGATCCACCTCGGACTGTAGCGCCACCTAAAGTGAGTAAGTAAGTATCCCTTAGTACATGTAGAGGATGTTTGTCGGAATATGTATAATCTAGTCGATTTATTATAGCGTAAGAATTTAATTCCGTTCCATTGATTGATAGGATGAAGTGCCAATTATTTTTGCACGAATTATACATAGGTATAATATTTCTATTTATTGACTGTTTAATATTCTCCATTTGAGTTTAGACTTAGTTTCACCAAGTTTGTAGCCACCTTCCGTACCATAAAATGTTGGTATACACTTAATAAAAGGCATTATTGGCACAGTAGTTACCACAAATGGTCCTTGTTTTTAATATCATCTAATTCAGTTAATTACAGCAATTGACTTATTAATGCATCAATCTGAGCCTTGAATGCTGAAGTTTCCATCATTTTCATGTTTCCTTCTATTGGCCGGACTATATTGAATAGTCGTAGACTTTTCAGAGTAAGGTTTCACGAATTCACCCTTTCTTTTTTAAAATTATGACTTCACTTTATAAAATTATATAATATATTCATTCCAATTTTTTCAGGAATCTTTTTTTTTTAATATTTTAAGAAATAGGGTTTATCCTTCTTCAGGATAGTGGAATTTTTTGGCTGGGAATACAAGATTATTTCACTTGGATCCCGGTCGGATCCCCAGTTAAATTCAACAAATATATTTTTTTATTTGCAACTTCGAAATGTGTGCACTTTATTGAGATATACTATGTTTTTAAAATCAGGGGCGGATCCAGAAAATGTTTTCGGAGGGTTTTTTTCAATATTCATTTTAGCATAATAGGAAATAACATTAAAAAAACAATTTTTACAAGCACTTAGCATGACAAATTAAATTTAATATTCTCATTTCATTAAACGATTATTAGGATTATAATACTATATTCATCCTTCTTGGCGTTTTTGACATAATATTGATTATATCTTCGCACGTTACTTCCACATCTCGATGCACGTTCAACAACGCCAACCCGTTCAATCGCTCTTCACTTGTTCTGCCTCGCAGTTCCGTTTTCAATCTTCGCAATGTTAAAAATGAGCGTTCGCTTGAAAACAAAGAAACAGAAAGAGTTGCACAGTTTATTTGCAATTGTTGAGAGCATCAATAAATGCTTTCGACCGTTTTTCTTTTGGAATTTTTGAACAATGTCTGAAGAAATAAGGCTTAAAAACTTAAGGAATACAATTTATGAAAAATAATGAAAAACAAGGTAATTACCTTTTTCACATCGCTAAATAAGTTGCGAATTCCCCCATGATATAATTTGGCCGGTGGTTTTGAAAAACACGACCCGTTATTCGTATTTCCTCTGCATCAAGTTCTGTGCATTTCGTAGGCGGAATATTCTGAATTTTTGACAGCAATTCACAATGATTGAGATATCTTGATTGTAGCTGACTTAAGAAATACGAGTAGTCTAAAAATGGGATGAAAACCGATTGACGAAAATACAATTCTGGATCGCCTTCGTGAATGTCGCGGTTTCGTTACTTTGGGGCCACTAGTTTCACCTCGATCATTTGGGCTATTTCCGTGGCTCTGACAAAGATATCGTGAAATTTTTCCTCAGAGTTTTGGCGCATTTCATTTACTTCTGCGTACAAATCGTTTGAGAATTCGACGCAAAGGCTTAAATCGCATTTTTTTTTTTACAGTGAGGGGAGGTTTTTCGTCTAATTGAAAATTGGGGTCAACGTTGTCAATGAAACAATAAACATAGGTGAGCGGATCGTGGCGAACAGTACGTTAGGCTGTCTTCCATTGGCTGTAAATAGATGTTGTCTAATTCTTCCAGCGCTGAACAAATATATGGAAATAAATTTTGAAAATCTAAATGGTCCACCCAACGAGTCTTGCAGAACTTCAGGAGACGGGTTTGCTTCGCTTCCGGACACGGGGCAATGATCAGATCTTTTAAAACCAATCCGCTACGTCTTTTACGGGAATAAAGCGTAAAAGATCTTCTCGAATTTTATAATTTCCTTGAATCTCATCCACGTATCGAACGCATACTGAAAATTATTCAATGCCACTTATGTCCGTGGTTTCATCTGCAATAGCTGCCGCACATTGATTTTTAGGTTCATTGCACGATGTTTGAAGTGATTATCTGCCGTGCTTCTTCTATGATTTAATTTTAAATGGCATAGCTTAATATATAACGTTGCGCCAGCGGATTTCAGGTTTCACTACTTTCGACTGCGAATCTGAGAAGTGCCCTAAAGTTCCCGTCATTTTCTTCTGGTGGCCCATAGTGGCCCGTCATGCCGATGGCCCATCAACGCTATTCCCTGTCTACCGCACAGCAAAACACTTCGAATAATTGAAATCAATCCTTTCTATACTTTTCGGCCCGACTCGATATCACAAATGACATTATTTTTCTTATTCCCATAAATTAGTTTGAAATTCTCTACATCTTCTACAGCTTTTTTATTGCACTATTTTTTCAATGGTCTCTGAATTTTTTCAGAGCTTTTTTTGAACTGAGATGGCAACGATTAGTATTAGGCCTCGAAGAAGTAACATCTTCCGACAGGCAATTAAATAACGAGAATATTCCTCTGCCGCCGAACATCTTGCAGCTCTGCTAATAATCGCTACTTCACACCTCCCCGAAGCGCTATCTGGGAATGTCATTGGAGATTGCGAAATGAAGGGGACAAATGGTGTGTTTCCTGCACCATAAATCAGGATTAGTGTTGGAAAAACAAAACAATATCTTATCCTGACTACTCCGACATATTTGGAGCTCAGGCCGGTAAGGATTTCCAGGACTTAGTCAGAGTCTTGGAAAAGAGATGGTGACGGACGAGCCCTATATGGGCCAACGGCAGCGCTCACATCCAGAAACGGGTTACTGGCTTCGGTGTAACTGACCCCTCGTCCTAGGGGCATTAACAAATGGAACTGGTCCTCCAGGTTGGGGGTTGTGCCTCCGGGGTAACTGCCTGGCTATTTAAAAAAAACCATAAGTTACGTAGCGTCAACAAGCCTCGAATATCGACAGATCTACTGTTGACAACCCACGCAAACGATTTAAGGACAATGAACTTCGGATATGCACGTGGAATGTTAGATCCCTTAATGGGCCACGGGCAGCCGAACAACTAGCGGAGGCCCTAGACTTCTGCAAAGCAGACATTACCGCCATTCAAGAAATGTGATGGGATGTCCCGAACCAAAAGAGGATGAAAAACTGCGACTACTACGGCAATTGCTATCGACGGCAAAAGCAGTGGTTATTTGGATGCGGATTTGTTGTCGGAGGCAGACTAAGACAAGAAGTCCTGAGCTTCCGGCATGTGAGCGAGCGCCTCGTAGCAATCTGCATCAAGGCTAAATTCGCCAACATTAGCCTTATATGCGCGCATGCCCCCACAGAGGAGAAAGATAACTACACCAAGGATGCCTTCTATGAACTCCTTATAAGACCTACGGGCAATGCTCTAGCTATGACATTAAAATTTTCCTCGATGATTTTAATGCAAATCTAGGAAGAGAGGGTATCTTTGGTGGAACGATCAGAAAATATAGCCTGCACGACACCACCTTCAATAACGGACTCAGGCTAATCGACTTTGCGGCGGGGCGAAACATTGTCGTGGCTAGCACGCAGTTCCCACATTTCGATATACTCGTACACAAGGGGACCTGGAGAACTCCTGATCAATCAACCGTCAAGCAGATTGACCACATTGCGATAGACGCAAGACACTTCTCCAGTATTATGAATTATGAGAAGCGCGCGTTCGAGGAGATTGAGAGATGCTACTCCAGGAATGAGGTCCGGAAATTTTACCAAATGGAAAAGTAACATGCCACGGAAACCAACCCCGAAGCGAAGCCTGTAGAAATGAATAGGGAACTTCATGGTAGAATCGCAGTCGATGCTGAGGATTTAGAAAGACCATTTCTGTAGACTGTATAACGGCGATTACGAACCAAACACCGCTGTCAAGCAGAATGAACCTTTCAATTTGGACGATGTAGACCAAAAATTCCGTCCACCAGATCTGGATGAAGTGATGATAGCTACGAGTATATCGAAGCTTTAGTCCAACAAAGCTGCTGGAGCGGACGGCTTGACTGCCGAGCTCTTCAAAGCGGCAGGCGATGACTTGGTAAAGACCATAAACCAACTCATCCGTTAAATATGTTAGGACGAAAATCCACCATCGACCAAATATTAACAATACGGCAGAGCTTGGAGAAGTCCAATGAGCTTCAGATTGATACACACCACATATTCATCGATGCCACTGTCAGCATCTATAGAGACGAGCTATACAGAGCAATATATAGTTTCAACATCCCTGCCAAACTCGTCTGCTTGTGCAGGATGAAGATGGAGAAGGCACGCTGCTCCATCAAGGTCGGTAAAGATCTCAACGAGACCTTTGATGTCCAGAAAGGACAAGGCGATGCGCAAGAATGCGATGTTTTCAACATCGTACTTGAAGGAATAGTGGAACGCTCACGAGCAAACACAAGAGGTACTATCATTCAAAAGCCCGTCCAAGACCGACGTCTCTGGCAGAACGTCACCCTCGACATATATAATTTTGAGGTAGTTACGGACTTGCGGTATGAGCACCCAAAACCCTCCCATAGATCCGCTTCTGCTTAGGACTTATTACAAAATGTGACTTAAGTATTACCCTTGTATGTGAAACTTATAATACTATCAACAAGTGAAATTTTTTCATTTTCACTTTGACCCTCTAGGTAGCGAGCTCTCATATCTCGCAAGCAAAGAAAAATGTTATTAGTCTCTGAGAAGGGAGTTATACGGCAGAATGAGTGAGTAATGAGTGCAAAAAAAGTAAAAAAAAACTGTTTTGGGTTTCCATTACCACTCTGAATTTTAGTCCGCATGTTACGCAACTAAGTGAATGAAGAAAATGAGTAAGGAAACTGATGAAACGACAAGCATTGAGCATTGAGCAGGTTATTACGGTGTACTTCTTTTTCTTTATTGAATAAAAAGATGTAGGTTTTTCTGATCAGGTAGTGGTTTGGTACATTGATTCATAAAAAATTTCTACATTATGCGTCCGGTTTTTGATTTAAGTGGTGGTTTGTTTGAGGGATGGAAAAATATATTCCCATTCATTAACAGAGCCTGTTCTCGAAATTTGTCTGTTTTGTCTATCATGAACAGAGTGCAGTTTTCACAATTAAGTTTCATATGCAACTTAAAATCTGCAAGCGCGGTATAAAATGTAAGTGCCACTTCTTGCAGCTCCTGTGAACATCCTTTGGATACAACTATTTCCGTCTCATTGGCATCACCATCAAACTCTTCATCACGACTATTGGTATGGTGATATATTTAATACTGCTCAGAATACCTTTTCCTATGAAATAATCTTCTGCTGGAGCTTTAGTGGGGAATTCTTCATTGTCATCACACTTAAGATCTTCGCAATCAGCTTCGTGCAATAACGACTCAGTCCCAGAATATTTGTAACTTGAATTTTCTGGCGACTTAAAATTTTTGAAAATAATTACTTCAAATTACGAATAAATCTGTAGGCTGAAGGGTTCCGTTTCCGTTCGTATGATCCCCTATTTGATCGAGCCATTGAATATACATTTTTTTGCAACATCAGTATTAAGATGTGCTATAAGAAGGAATTGTTGGTCACTTTTAAGTTATTCCCATATTAGTTCTATACGAGTAAAGTTTGTAGTAACCCGCCAAAGCAATATGGCTTCTTCATCTTACCGGTAGATTCCCATAACGATATCCACTGCCTAGCAGTTTTATTGGACTGCAGAATCTCGCTATGTAGTGAAATAAGGTGTCGGTTAGGATTGCTTGTATTTAAACTGTAACTCTTTAAATTGTCGACAAGACCATTCATTTTGCTTAAAAAAGTTGCCGTTGAGGCTTTAAACTTTAAGAATAATTTAAATAAAAAAAAAAAAATGGAAATTATGGCCTATAGAAACTGAGAGTGATACTGGTGAGTATGTTTCAAGACGTGAGGGAAGGGTAATGCGATGCAGCTGATATTTTGCAAGTGGACGACAAAGAGTAAGTTTCATACAAAAAATGTATTTCCACTGGTCTAAGCTCAGTTTAATTCCGCGCAACTTTCGCCTTATAAAAATTGGATTCCAATACGTGCTTTTAGAACTGGAGCAACCGCTCAGCCAAAGAAAAAGAGAGAGGGCACTTTCCGCCAAAAGAAAAGTTGTCTGACTGTTTATGCTTTTTCGTGGAAGGCAGCTATCAGCACGACGTTGGAAAACACTTTAACGTCATAAGTGCTGTTGGACTTCTGGAGACTATTTCGAAGTAATTTCCTACATAGAATCTGGATCGTGGGTTCTTCTGAGACATTGGGATAGGAGATAGGTCGAAATTTATGTAAAAAATTGTGTGTAAAAAAAAAATTGGGTGTTTTACCTTAAACATCTTTTGACCCGATGTTTCAATTAGGACCCAAGATTCAGATTCTATGCAACAAATTACTTCGAAAGAGTCTGCAGATGTCCGACAGAAATTATGACCCCATTTTTTTTTATTTCTAGTTTTCCCCCCGCCAATCGGACCACCTCCATTTTGTGTTGCTTTTGTTCTTCCAATTGTACCCTCATAATTTTCATTTCGAAAAACATTCCGCAGCGAAACTCTCACGGAAAGAAAGTAAACAAAAATATCGATAATGCCGAATGAACAAATGTGAGAAAGATTGAGTAGGTAAGGTAGTTTTCCGTGTAGAAAACAACAATGCAAAATTTTTTCCGCACCGCAAGAGTGCGGAACGAGTGCGGTACGAAATCAAAAATGCGACCCAATATCTTCGGATATTATTATTGGATTCTTAAGCAAATAATTTGGCACATATTTGAATGAGTGAGTCATACGGAAGAAAAGTTCGTTTATTTTCAATATCGAAAAAAGGATATTTGTATGTTATTCTATTATCGCTGCCTTGGTCACAACAAACAGTAATAACTTGCAGACCACACTACAAAGTTTTTGATACTATTAATTTCAATACCTCGGCAATTTCATCACCTTTTGGGCCTCCTACATAATAAGATGTAGTTTGCTTGAAATTTTTATTTAATTTATCATTTAATCACATTTACATCCTTGCTATAAAAATGAGTTTCACAAATGAAAATTTATTTTTTCAATGTATTACATTGAGCATGCTTTAACCAAACCTTTCCTTCTAACGATTTTTAGGAATTGTAAAAAATCACAAGGAAAATGTTCTTTTGATATTGTCACAATCTTTGTACGAGTATGAACATCTAGACATTCTGAAAATCAAAAAATAACAGAAACTAGCATTGCACTATCAATGGCTCAGGCCGATGAGTTATTCGAAATGAAATAAAAACACACACTCCCCCCAGTATAAAGTAGCTGGTGTTTCCATCCTCTTCTGTGGACGTGGCCTGATCTGCTGTCAGCTGTTTGGGAAATTTCAAAGAGTATGGCCCCATGGTCACTATTTGAGAAAATACCTCCTACAGCCCAAGAGGTACGTGGTGAAAGTGTATCGTGGACCCAGGTTGAGGTCGATCGCCGAACTGTTCCGTCCCGCTTCGGATGTTTGTTCCCCGTTGTTGAGAACTATCACGTTCAGTGACGTGAACCATTCCTGCAGTGATCTTCCTCTGGCATTTGTGAGTCTGCTGCCCCCCGTTGTCGACCAAGCGTTGAAGTCTCCCCCGATGGCCACCGGTGACTTCGAGCTGACTTCCGCGACTATATACCGCATTAGCTGCTCAAACTGCTCCTGATCCAGGCTAGGAGGAGCGTAGCACGAAAGGAAATACACCCCCTCCACCTTCGCCCACGTGGAGTATTTGTACAGTCGACACCCTCTAAGTCGACACCCTCTAAGTCGAACTTCCTCTAATTCGAAAAGCCCTCTAACTCGAATACATTCTTTCGACTCTTAGTCTATTTTCAATACCTCTTAGTCGAACTTTTTTCTTTTGCAGAAAAATAAACAAAAAATGTCCTCTCGCAACTTGTATCAAGCACGCACACTGCATCCTCTGACTCTCTCAGTCGCATCGCGCACACAACCGTGTGACTCTGTATGAACAACTGCGCTGCTTATTCATTGTGTTGTTGGTTGGGCTCCAAACAATCTGCTTTTAATCTGAAAACAGTTAGGTATCTGAGGTGGTTTCTTGCTTCATTTAGTGCATGTATTGAAAGTCTACTTTAAAAAGAGTAACATGCAGATGTCTACTAGTGAGATTTCAATTGTAAACATTTGCTAACGTGCGTTTTATTCTTAGCAGGTTGGTTGTCATCATATGGTATATCAATTAGAAACTCTGTTTAAGTTACATGAAAGGAAATAAACAAGAAATAAACGGTGTGGTCAGGAGTTATTCAGACAGTATTGCTTTCAGGCTATGCTATAGACACGTTAAGTTGGACAAGAACATTTTTTTAACAAAAAACTTAACTTTTAAAGGACTTCATTGCTTAGGTAGGTAATGCGTTCTACATGTAAGGGAATTTAAAAATTTTAGAAATGAATACTAACTTTTCAGATACATTATGGGCAAAAGAAAATTGAAAACCTTAGATCTTGAAACGAAAATTCGTCTGATTGAAGAAGTTGATAAGGGACTTCAAAAGAAAAAGAAAATTGCTGAAGATTTTGATATTCCTAGCAGTACTCTTTCAACCATATGGGCTGGAAGAGAGCAATTAAGACTCCGACATAGTTGTGCTCAGATTAGTGGTCAGGTTAAGCGGAACAAGGTTTGTGACTATGAAAGTGTTGACAAATCTGTTTTCAATTGGTTCGAAAGTATGCGTGGGAATAATTTACCAGTTAGTCGCCCTATTTTAAAAAAATAAGCGCTGGAATTTGCAAGGAGTTTAGATTTTCCTAATTTCAAGGTAAGTGATAGTTGGCTGACCAGATTTAAAAGCAGACACAATATACTATGCAAAGTTCTATCTGGTAAAAGCACTTCTGTTGACAAGGCAAAAGCCGATGAATGGAAACAACAGATCTCAGAGGTTGTCAGGAGATTCAAACCGGACGATATTCTTAATGTCGATTAGACGGTGTTTTTTTTTAAATGTTTGCCGACTCGTACCTTGGCTTTAAAAGGTTAAAAATGTTTTGGAGGGAAGCATAGTAAAGAAAGAAATATGCGTGGTGGGATCCAACATGACTTGCTCAGAAAAGTTAAGGCTCTTAATTACCGGGGAGAGCAAAAATCCTCGCTACTTTAAATAAATTAAATCTTTGCCGGTAGATTATGTAGCTAACCAACGTTCTTGGATGACGGCAGATCTTTCTAAGAGGTGGCTTTTGAAGCTTGATGCAAAATTTGGAATATCAAAGCGCAAGGTATTGTTCATCATCGATAACTGTCCAGCTCACCCAAAGCAAGTAAAGGCTAAATTAAAGTTCATAAAGCTTGAATATTTCCCTCCTAACATGACCTCAATAGTTCAGCTGATGGACATGGGTATTATACAAAATTTGAAAATACACTATAAGCGCCGTGTACTTAGTAAGATCTTGTAGACTTGGGAAAGCAAAAAAGAGGAATATAAGATAACACTGCTCGACTGTGTACGAGAAATTTCAAAGGCATGGATGGAGAATGTAACTCCGTTGACGATTGAGAATTGCTTCCAAAAGGCCGGATTTAAGCCCGAGACATGGGACGATGAAGATGATATTCCACTTGACTTACTCAGATGTTAAAACGAGGATATTAATGAAATCGAAGTGATCTAGAACAGGCTTGCAGAATCTGATTACAATGTTGATGACATGAGTTGAAAGGATTATGTTGAAATCGATGACGGTATCGTAGCCACAGAAGTACCTGATCGCAATTCAATTTTCGAAGCAATAGCACATGCTGCTGATGCTAACGATGATGAGAGTGGAGATGATGAAGAAGAAGATGAAGCCAAAACAATTAATGTTGAACTCCCGGGAAAGAATAACATTGGAAACGCAATTGAAATATTGCAATCTGCAATTGAAATGACAGAAGATGTACCGGATGAGATACAACACTGCCTTTTTGTTGAGAATGAAAAACTATCACTGAATACATTTATCAATTAAGTAAACATTGTAATACTTCATCTTATGAATTATGTCAAATAAACTTATTCTAATTTATAACCTACTCTGTTGGACTTTTTCTTAACAGGTTATGGGCCTTTAAAGTCGCGAATTAAATTAGTTTCAATTAATAATTTAGTAAAATAAATGTACGATCAGAAAGTTTAAACGCTGTTCTTCAAAACAAAGTAATTTTTTGTAACTAATCGCAAGCGATTCCATCTTTTTTTTGTGGATTATTATACTGATTGGTTAGAAATGGCTTCATCATCGATCTCATTTCCATTTGAAAAGTTGCTTGGTCACGAGAATTTCGACATATGGAAGCCACATGCGAAGTCATACCTGGTCATAAGAAATTGCTGGAAGATACTCGAAACAGGATTATCTGCAGATCCAAAAGAGAAAGAATTGGAATCAAATGAGCGTGCACTGGCTGAAATAACCTTAATGGTTGAGCCGAACTTTACACATATTGCAACATCTACAACAGCAAAAGGAGCCTGGGATGCTCTGGTTTCAGCGTACGATGACAGTGGGCTAACGCGAAAAGTTGAACTGCTTAAGCAATTGGTACAACTCAAGTTAACCGACTGCGAATCCATGCAGGATTACATAAATACTATGGTTCTAACGTCACTCAAAGTACAAAACGCCGGCTTAAATATAGATGACGAATTAACAGCATCTCTGATGCTGGCAGGGCTGCCTGATGACTTTCGGGCACTAGTTCTAACAGTGGAAAATTCCAAAAAGGAGCTTACGGTGGACGTTGTGAAGAATTTACTACTCCAAGACGAAAAGTTTGATAATAAAAGTGCTGAAAGCGCACTTTATACAAAAAAGAAAGCATTTCAAATCAAATATCGTTGCCACACGTGTAAGCAGGTTGGTCATTTTAGCAAAGCTTGTCCAAATAAAAACAAAAAATCAAACATCAGCAATGACAAGAATAGGAGAGATAAACTATTATTTGCTTCTCTCTTTGTCACCACACGAAGCTGCATCCAATCATGAAATCACTATGAGCGATTATTCAGACTGTGATGATGCTGATGACCTCGGAACGTTTGTTCCAGATGAGGATGTCACTACCTTAAAAGATTATAAAATGATGCGGCGTTCCGAGCGAATTATAGCGCTGCCAAGACCGAACTACAATCTCATAGCAATAGATCAAATTCAGAGTGATCCTGAAAGTCCAAAAGAAGCTCTTTCAAGTTGTGATGCCGATTTGTGGAGGAACGCGATGCAAGAAGAGTTTGACTCATTGCTTTTTAATAAAACCTGGACCTTAACTGAGTTGCCGGCTGGTAAGAAGGCTATTAGTTCCAAATGGGTTTTCAAAACAAAATTTGATTCTGAGGGGAAACCCATTCGACGGAAGGCGAGATTGGTCGTAAAAGGTTTTTGTCAGCACAAAGGGATCGACTATACGGAAACTTTTGCATATGTAGCTAGGTACACATCAATCCGTTACTTATTGGCACTAGCGGCTAGACATGATCTTCTTATACATCAGATGGATGCTGTAACGGCTTTTTTTAACGGTAAGTTAAAAGAAGCTATTTATATGACTCAACCAAGCTGTTTTGAAGATGGTTCTGATCGTGTATGTAAGCTACGTAAGTCCCTTTATGGACTCAAATAATCCAGTCGAGTGTGGAATGAAAAACTTAATAATATTCTGATCAAATTGGTTTAAAGCGCAGCGAAGTCGATCAGTGCATATATTTTCAATATTCTGGAAACCTGATGTTATTCATTGCCATTTATGTCGATGACGTTCTGATATTTTCGAACTCACTTGAGCTGGTGAATCATTTGAAGGATGAGTTGTCAAAAAACTTCAAAATGAAAGATATGGGTGAAGCTACATCAGCTTTAGGCATACGGATCAAGCGAAGTAAGTCGTTTTTAAAAATTAGTCAATCTCAGTACATTTCAGATATTTTGAGACGATTTAAAATGGATGAGTGCAATCCTATCTCCACACCGATAGACCTGAATCAAAAGCTCTCTTCAGATATGTGTCCTAAAAATGAAAATGAAAAACAACAAATGAAGGATGTGCCTTATATCCAGGCAATAGGCTGTTTACTCTTTGCTGCTGAAATCACGCCCCCGACATCTCCTACGCTGTGAATCTGCTTAGTAGATTTGGTACGAATCCAGGTGTGGCGCACTGGACAGCTGTCAAACGTGTGATGAGGTACCGAAAGGGCACGATTGACAAGGGCATTGTCTATCAGAAGGAAGAATGTGATATGGCTGGATTCTGTGATGCAGACTGGGCTGGCGATATGGATGCCAGACGTTCTACATCGGGCTATGTGTTTACGTTTCAATCAGGTGCAATATCGTGGGCTACAAAACGTCAAAGAACTGTCGCGCTTTTTTCAACTGAAGCTGAGATAATGTCTGTCATTGCTGCTATCCAAGAGTCTGTTTGGCTTAAGCGCTTGGAAGGTGAGCTGTCTCCGGATGCACCAAAAACAATGATACTTCACTGCGACAATAAAAGTGCTATTCACATCGCTACAAATAACTCTTATTCGCCAAAAACAAAGCATGTCGACATCAAGGCAAAATTTATTCGTGAAAAATTAGAGAGTTCAGAAATTAAGCTGCAGTACCTTTCAACTGACCAGATGTTGGCAGATATCCTCACAAAAGGCGTACCTGCTGCCAAACAAACTTTTTTGTGTAGAAGGTTTTGGATTAAAATAATATGTAAAGTTTTTTTTTTAATGAATTTCATATATTTACATACATAATGTACATAGCACAATTATCTTTTTTTTAACTTTTAATATTTTGGTTCATATGAATAATAGTTAAATAACCTTCAGATAATATTTAAATTGTTCAATTCGGATTTAATTGTTTACTTTCTTATAAAAGAAATGAATTTCTTAAATATATTGAATAGTTCTTCAGGGAAGGTGTTGAGAATGGAAAACTATCACTGAATACATTCATCAATTAAGTAAACATTGTAATACTTCATGTTATGAATTATGTCAAATAAACTTATTCTAATTTATAACCTACTCTTTTGCATTTTTTTCAACACTTTTTAAGATGGAATCGTTTTCTAAAATGTAATGTAATGACTCAATCTAAAATTACAAGTTTCTTTAAGTGATATGCTTATATATTTATAATACTATATATATTTATAACTTACATGTATATAATTTTGAACAAAATAAAGGCTTTTAAACAAAAACAATATTAATCCCTCTAGCTTGAATTTTTCCAAAACTCTCTCTAACTCGAACTAATTTTGATATCCCGTGAAAATTCGACTTATAGGGAGTCGACTGCATTTGTATTTTGTATTTGTATTTAGATTAAAATTACATTAAATACTACAAGATAGCATATCTTTTAAAAGCATAGTTTTCCAGACGTAAATAAATAGTAATAAATAGTAAATAAATAAATAAATAAAAATTATGTTATAACTATTAGATTAAGTAAGAAAAAAAGTCATGTCTGAGTTAGAATGCGGTTATCGGAAAGATGATTACATTCAATTCATGTGGAAGATGGCGCGAATTGTAGATACAAAAAAAGAACGCTCTTCAATGCAATGTGTTAATGAAGGTATAATTAGTTTTCTTCCTCTATTAGATTGCGCAAAATGTAGGAATTCAAAAAGATGACTAGGAGACTTAGTATATTTTTAAATAGCTTTAATATATTTCGGAAGTTTAAATAAAGATTGGGATTCAGACCTTAAATTGAGGATGTAAAACTGGACACTCTACTGGACCTAGAAATATTATAAATAAAACGGATACAATTATTAAACGCAACCTTTAGTCTTTTCTTACAAACAGAGTCAAGACAAGGAAACACAGAACAATTAAACAAATCGTAAGGCATTATAAGCCTTATCTTTACGAGGAGATGCAAGTAGTTCGTCGTTATATACCATCAGGTCCTGTAGCATTAGATTAAACACTGTTAATTACTTTGAATACATCGAATTCAGTAATACATTGAGAACCGAAATTAGGAAAAAATTCAGCAGAACACAGATCTAGGTCAAGAGGTGAGTAATCAGGAGGATGCGGAGAAAAAAACGCACTCATTTCATTCAGAGATGACGAACACATGGATATATTACTATCAGCCACAATTGCTAAGAATCTAATTTAGAATCAAGTTTCTTTTAAAAATAAGACCTTTTAGAGTTACGGATACGAATTGTAACTTCATTGCGTACAATAGAGTATTTTTGTCTATTTCCTAATGTGGGTTTATGTTTGAATTTCTTACAAATACGCTCACGCTCAGTTATTTTACGTTGAATTTCGTTACTATACCAGGGAGAAGAACAAGACCTAACACGCTTAGTTACAACTGGGACAAAATTATTATATAAGGAGTTGACTAGACTATTAATAAAATTGATGTCCTTAAACGATCTAAAACTAAAGGTATTATCAAAGTTGTATCTATCTATTTTAAAGCCAAAAGAACAGAAAATCATATCATGAAGCACAATTAGTGAGAAATATATCAAGTAACGAGGGATTATTCGTAGACTTAAAACAGGTGGGATAGCGAGCATTCACTACTGATTTATCACAGAAATAAAGAAACTGACTAGTTATATTATTGCAGTTTAAAATGTTGACAATAAAATCACCACCTACCAAAGTTTTACTGTATTTTAGATGTAGTTTTAGTAATATATCTTACAGTTCCACTAAATGTTCCTCAATGAAACAGTGAGGGCGCGACTTCTAAACAGTAAAATTGTATACTAGACTTAGAAGACTCATATACAAATTTTGGTTTAAAACAGTTTTTGGCTTAAATACACACACCACCATCCACCCTTTTTTTACGGTCATTTCTCAACAAAGCAAAATTAGGAATTTTCACCATTTCTGACAGTATATCACATTTAAGCCAAGATTCAGAAACCATTAAAATGTCAATCTTTGAAGTACTAAATAATTGGTGCAAGATATACAGTCTTAGATCACTTTCGACATTTATGTGACAAAAATCGATACACTGATTTGATTCACAGATTACATTTTGAACGGTCCTTATATTACCAGGATTGTTCAAACTCATGAAATGAGGATCTATATACTCGTATATAGCACATACCGCCTTTAGAAGCAACAGCGAAAACAGCATGATAAACTGAAATAAGTAACGAAAAACGAATTACAAAAGTGGCAATGGCAACTCTGACAACTGATTCATTTTCGACAAAAGTTCATAGCAGCAAAAAAGATTCAGCAGCATGTCCAGCGGCATTTCCAAGAGCAGAACTACCTTCAGCATCAGCAACGGTTGAATTGTTGGTGTTAGAGAGCGGGAGAGTGGCCGCTGTACAGGTGATTAAAACAATAGCAGGAATGTCACAAACTGCAACAGATTTGATCCCCGCACTTTTTTTCACAAGCACTCTTACATTGCGTGTATACACAGAATGGAGTTGATTTCCCCTTCACATTTTCATAGCTCACCGGAATACAGCATGATTTTGTTTAGTAAACTTTCGTATACACGAAAGAAGTTGCTGTTGTCAAAGCCCAGGTCCTGAAGGGACAGCGGACGGGAGTTCTCTTTTTTTTATGCGGCGACACTTCTTAACAAATACTCTTTGTTCTCATCGAATGGAAGCTTTATGATGACAGAACTTGTCTTAGCATGGTTTTTCGGAGCGGTGCGGGTGATAGAAGTAGGGGCAACATAATTTGCGTTTATTTTAGAGCAAAGCGCATTGTACACTTTATTGAGGCAATAGGAATTCCGTGTAGAACAACATCTCCCGCAATATCTTTGCGAAAGAGAATATCTACCTGATCTTTTAAATCGCTGCTTGCTTCCTGCAACGATTTTATTGATGAGAGAAGAGCGTTGCATTTTTTGCTATGGGTTTCCTCCACAATTTTAAGTTTGAATTCAAATTCTCTTTTGAAGACTTTAACTGGTCAATTAAGCGCTTCTCCATTGAATTAATTTCAGCTTTAAAATCATTTTTAATCACACCAGTAACAGAGCTAATTAAGTCAGCTTTTAACGAGTCAAAGCGAGTATTGATTAGGTTGAGAACATTCACAGAACCAGACGTTTTAAGAGAAGGGCCCGATTTATTAACGGAGCGTAGCGATCTTTGGTGAGATGCAGTAGAATTTGTTGAACTGGCCATTGTATATGTATAAAGAAATTGATTTTAATTTTTAGTTTGGGCTTTTTAGCTTAACGAGACAGCACGAGACAGATGGATATCAAGCTCCTCGCTGCATCTTCTGCACGTTTTTCTTCGGTCCACGAGGGATTTGCAGGTTGGAACCCTGTGTCCATGCCAGCACTAAAAATACCTGCCGGACTCTATGCACTCAACGATACGGCCGTCCGTCCAGCCGATACGCACCTTTCTTACTTTCAGCAGGTTAACAGCGTCTGCTACTGACAGTCTGATGAAGGCTGTTTTGAGACCTCTCCGTTTCCTCCCTAAGAAGCGAAGCGCAGTCTAATCTATCTCGTGAATGGCCCCCTTAGGTTGAAGGACCTCGTCCAATTCCTTGACTAGGATGGTCTTGGTGTGTACCTTGGTTTCAACTGTTGCAGTATCACCGAGGACGCTCCCAACCACTGCCTGCAGCGCTGCCGCGTTACTATCGAGGGCCCTTTTTAGCTCTAGGAGCATCTTGTTTTTGGCAGTCCTGCGTATCCTTTTAACATTGCCTCCGAGTGACTGCAGGGATTCATTTATCCTGATGAACTTCAAAATATCCGCGTAGTTTGTTTTCGCGTTGGAGGCAATGATGATTGCATCGGTCTTTACTCCCCAACCAGTGGAGGGAGCTTCTGGCTTCGTTGGTTGCGTCCTGCGGTGGCTTCTATTGATTAGTTGCCGTATCATGTGCCGGCGCTAAAGCGGACACTGGCGTTCGTACGGGCGACCAAGTCGTCGTTGAGAACCTTGTGAAGGGGTTATTGGTGACGACGCCCGCTTCTACCATCTCCTCATTTCGCGCGCGATCGATTTCGCTGCCGCTACTTCTTTTTGTTTGTTTTGTTCATTATTTATTTGTGTTTTTGGGTCCGCTCTCGAGTTCGTTATCTTCTTACAGGATAAGCAGTAACCTTAATATGATATTTGCCTTATAGGGAGTTCCATGCAAGGGTTGACGTACCTCCCCATGAGGTGTACGTTCAGAGCTGGATCGGTATTCTTCAGAAATGTTTTCAACTGAGCGTACACCACCAACTAAATGGTGACGGATAAAGGAAGCGTTTCTCGAGTCCTGCCAGGGCTTTGACGGGACCGACGGAGAAGCCATTTCGCTAGAATGTCACTTCTAGCTACTGAGGTTCCAGTATGACTTGCGCACCAGCTCAGAATCAATCAAAATTGTCAGTTTCCAAATCGTAGACTTTCTGTGTTGCGGGTCCGTTGCCTTTGCTCTTGGTCGGGGACTTATTTGTTATTAGCAGCTGACGTACATATCTGCAGGCCACTCAGCTATCCGCCACCTGCTGACCCCCATGGTAGCCTGAGCTCGGCCCTATACGAGCGATGAGACCGTTCTCCCAGGCATTGCCCGTAATATGGCCCAGGCGGTTGTGTCTAAGTTGGTGACGGCCTGCGACACTTCAATGCCACGGGTGACCCAAAGATCAACCAGGAAATCGGCTTAATGGTGGATTGAACAGATCTCTCCTCTACCTGGGAGTATACCCTCCGGCAGCAGCGCCGTAAGATTTACGTGGACAGCAGACGTGCTTTAAAGAAGGCCATTAGGCTCAGCAAGCTGCGGTCCTTTCTGAAACCACCGTTAGGTATTTCGTCAGAAGGATGTTCTGAGCAAAGGCTCGAAGCGTTCGTCTAGTCGTCACTGTCAAATTTGTGGAGAAGTTACACCTCGCTGGAAACGCTCACTCTCCCGGCGGCGTTCTATGGCTCTCAGCTCCATCATTAATGTCACGATTTATCCTTCAATAGACTGTCATTTCCGGGAACTGCTCAACATTCTGTGGAGCAGGTTTATCGCTGAAGCTGGTTCCCCGATCGCTTCGTTTACGGAGCTCCTGATGTGTTCGAATCTCGAGCACGAGAAAGAACATGCTCCATATCCTCTATTGTTCTCTTACAGTTTGGGCAATGAGGATCACCTTCGATGCCGAAGCGATAAAGATAGCCTCTAAAGCAGCCATGTCTACTGAAAACTTGCTTGAGATTGTAGTTTACCTCTCAATGCCTCCTCTGCAGCCATTCATAGACGTTGGGGATTAGGGCATATGTCCATCTACCCTTTTGGGAAAGGCTCCATCTACTTTGCCATGCACATATTGTATTATGCCGGGCATCCTCTTATGGCAGGTTGTCCCGTGGAAGTTATTACAACCGCGTAAGAGCGCTTAGCCATTGCCGATGCCGAGATGGAAGCCGCGCACAAATGACCGAGCTGGTAACCCTTGCTAGCAGTCTTCGCTTATTAGACCGAATGCCCGATGTATTTGCCATTATCCGGGACAGAACCATCGTGATCCTGTCGGCATAATCTTTCAATTGCTTAAGATGCTCCTTAAAGCAGATCCTTGCGTCTAGGCGGACTCCCAGGTATCGCTGGAAAGGCTTCGATGTGACCGTAAAATCGCCACTCTGAAAGGAAAACACCTCTCTCTTTTTCTTTGTGGTCAAGAGGACTGCTTCGGTCTTCTGTGATTACAGAAGTTTCTTTGCAGCCAACTGGTCACCCTGTCAACCGCCTTCGTGCTTCTAGTCGTAACCATTTCAATAGTCTTGGCCAGAACCACTACGGTCAGGTCATCCGCGTACCCCACGATCGTGCACTCCTCGGGCAATGCAATCTCGAGGACGTTGTTGTACATCGCGTTCCAGAGGGTGGGGCTGCGCACCGACATTCGTTGTATATTGCAGCCTTCTATCCCTAAAGTAATCGCGCACGATTCTCAGGAGGTAGTTTGGCACCCCAAGGGCCTCGAGTGCGCGAACTATACGGGGCCATCTGGCTAAGTTGAAAGCGTTCCTTACGTCCAACGTGACTACAGCACAATATTTCTTGGAACCGCCTCTCCATCTTTCTCCAGCCGTAGCGTCTCGAGCTATGCTGACGACCTTTTCGATGGCATCCAGGGTCGATCTGTGTTTTCTGAAGCCCAACTGTAGCTCGTTCAGACCGCCGGGCGTTCCAAGGCTTCATTCAGACGATTCACGATGACGCTTGCGAGTGTTTTCCAAGTTCGTCCAAGAGTCAGATTGGTCGTTATCCAGAGGGATCTTGGGGATTCTTTCCTGGCTTGGGAATCAAAACCAAATTCTGCCTCTTCTATTGCTTCGGGAACGTGCCACCCTTCAGGTATGTCGTAAATACCATTGCAAAAACGGCCGAGTTTACCTTTATGACCAAAGCGAGTGCCACGCTCGGGATGCCATCTGGGCCCTGGGTCTTATTTGGCTTAAGCCGATTCATAGCCATGAGGACTTCCGCTATACTGACCTGCGGGATCGGTCCCTGTCGTAACGGGGCGTGGTGCGAGATTCTGTCCACCGTCCTGGGGAACAGTGTGGCCACAATTTTTTTCATCAGGGGAGGGTCTGTAGGCTGCGTCGACCTACCTCCTCTTACGGTGTTCACAGCTATCTTGTAGGTCATCCCCCACTGGTCCATGTCTGCGCATGCGCAGATCTCCTTAAACGACAACAGCCTGCTCCGCTTAATGGCCTTCTTTGAAGCACGTCTGCTGTCCACGTAAATCTCATGGCGCCGCCGTCGGAGGGTATCTTCCCTGGTGCGGTGTCCGCGGCGACTTGCCTTGATGCACATGGATCTTTGGTGAGCGATCTCTTCATTCCACCAATAAGTCGATTTTCTCGTTGGGTTCCGGGTCACCCGTGGCATTGAATCGTCGCAGGCCGTCATCAACTTAGACACAACTGCCTGGGCTGTCAAAAATAAATGCAGCCAGATGGTTATGAAATTTTGCCATAAGGGGCGTTGGAAGATTTTTACCAAGTCTCAATAAGTAAAACAATTTTGAAACCCAGCAGCTTGAGGTGTAATATGCATGTCTATTTGCACCACTCGCGATGCGAGGAGTCCATTAAGCGAAGAACACAATGTGAATCTGCGTCTATGTCTGCTGCCGAAGCGCAGAAGTGTCACAAAACCTATAAGAATGCTCAAAATGTACATCTGCGCCTACATCTGCTTCTCAAGTCAAATTTGACGTGTACTCAATCTTCACGTGCTTGCGGAACTTTACAATTGAGCATTAAGAAAACATGAAAGTTGTCTTTATAATTTTTTTTTTTATTTTGTAGTGTTTCATATGTATATACTGCACTTTTAAAGGGATAATGTAATGTATGCATGTATGTATGTACTATAATATGTTTTTGTTTTCAACTTTTGAATCCATTTGAGTACATTGTTTAGAAATAACAGTCTATAAAATTCTTAATGAAAATTAAAAACTTACGACAATGACACTAAAGAGTCGCCTGTCGGATAATACGAGTATAAAGTAATAAAATTCTTTCTTGATAGACAATTAAAAACTTGTTTACCAAATAATTTTACAAAATAATTTTTGAAAGAAGAAAAATTATGGAGTTAAAAATGCTACTAAACTTTATGCTAATTAAATTCGGCTATGAGGTATTTTCTGTAGGAAATTGCCACAGTAATGTAGTTCCCGGTCTGCTCCAATCGCTACTGTTTTCTCCATTTATGAGTTCGCCGTCATTTAGATTTACTTTTCCAAGGAATCTCACCCTAAATTAGTTTAATACGTGACATCTGCCTATTAAATGAAGAATGTTTTCCTCTTCTCTCATGTTACACATGCTGCGTAGATTAAACGGTTGTCCCGAAATCTACTTCTATTTAGAGAGAGCAGATCGCATCTAGCTTTGAAGATCCACATAATTTCATATTTCATATTTAAAGGGATAATAATTTTAATATTCATTTGTATATATGTAGGTGGGGAAATGTAATGAAGTGCCATAATTTTTGAAAAATTAAAAAAAACGAAAAAGCGGATAAGCAAAACTTTCTTTATATTCAGGTTGTGTTGTTTTGAAGTAAACATAAGGGGTATTCACGCTTTGTTGTATCTGGTATTGTGTCATTGCAAAAGTATCATTTTCTTACAATACAACAACAAAATACACTTGCTGTCATTTTGTTACACTTTTACACTTTAGCAATGCTCCAACCCTGTTGTTACAGAGAGTGTAAAAGTATAACTTTGCATTGAAAATATTTTGACAGCTGGTTGTTGTCGTTTGGGTTTCTTAGTTTATAAAATTTCTCTTAATGAAAAGAATTGGCAAAAATATGGACGAGGAAAATGTGGTCGTGAATAAAAAGCGCCGAAGGAAAAAGCATATTGAAAAATTGAATATAAAGAAATTTGTCTCATCTTGGACTTCATTCAAGAAGCAGTAAATCTCGAAGTAAAGAGGTTTTTTTTATTTTTATAAAGTCACAATTATTTTTTAAACGAAATCAGCTGATACTCACTTAAGACTCAATGTTGATACAAATATGCCAGAGTGCGTTCACTCTATGTTGTAAAAACAAAGTGCAAATACCTCTATACTTTTTTGCATAGCTATTGAAATATCGATTCATATTTCAAACTGAGAGAAATAGAAATACTCGTATAGTGTAATTTGGCAAATCCACATTACAAGAATAGGTGTTTCAAAATAACCACATTGATACCTTTCTAAATATAACAATCGCATCCACCACATGTTTCTGTTTTCTGTTATAGCATTTCCCCACCAAAACTAAATCCGGATTTAGCAAAAAAAAGATTTAGATTTACGTGAGGTGTCCCCACCGGAATTTAGGATTTAGATTGACGTTTATTGTCAAAAAGATTGTCACAGCTGTTTATACTTTTTATAGATTTCGAGAAATGGATTCATGCATAATACTATTGTTAGTGAATAATTCGTGCAAATTGCACCATGCTTTGCGGCTTTTTATTTGTTTCGATTCTTCGATTGTCTGCAAGCAAAGCAAATGAGTTTTATTATGTATAAATTATACGAGTAGTATGAAAAAATTTAAAAATACTTACCAAAAAATAAGCATAATTGCTCGTTTGAAACTTTCTCACAGACTTAATTTATTTTTGTCAGCACACGAAAATGACATGTTTTGTGTTCGCTTGAGCCACATGAGTCGCTTCAAAACGATGACAGTGGTAGCAGACGCAGACGCAGATTCACATTGTGTTTCTCGCCTTACGCAGTGTTATGCATGGCAAAAATATTTTTAACTCACGTTTTTATGTATTGTTACAGGTTGAAGTAAAAGTAAAACTTTTTAATCCACTTGCGTGATACTGTAAAATACATACATACTCGTATTCTATACGATTGTTAATTATTTTCCCTTATTGATACTCGTAGAAACTAAATGACGATTCTATTGCAGTTTTTTTTTTTGCGGGAACGTGAGCGCTAAAATACGAATTTAATTAGTTCGCTATTACACTGTGATTTTTGAGTCATAACTCTTTTTGACAGGTGTCTTTTATTTTTTCTTTCGCTCTATAGACAAAAGTTTCGCTCTCAACAAACTTTTAAAATTCTTCCTTGACTGCTTTGATGAAAAAAGTCTTCCGTCTTTCTTTTTGCGAATCGCCCTTCATAGGGAACGAATCCAAATAAAGCGATATAGATCAATAACGAATAAACGAAAAAGAGACGTCAAAAAGAGTAATCGAGATTTTGCCCGACGTCTCACAGGGTTGTTGATTTTGTATCTCAGCTTCTTTCTCTTTTACACTTTGTGAGTCGTGACTCAAAGGTCACCGTCTAATAGCTGACTTGTCATGAAGTTTGCGAAAACAATGTATGTTATGGAGACATCATTCATTGTTTGTACCCGTGTGGTTTGCTTCAATGTAATTTATTTATGCTAAAAATTTGTGAGTGTTTCTATAAAGCGCAATGGCAGAATGCGTGCAATAGGGCTCCTGGGGAAACTAAGAACTTAACAAAAAAAATTGGGATACACACCGCACCTCAAGGGTGGTGTGGAATTGCATAATCAAAAGAAATAAGTGAGCTAAATTTTTTTTTAAAGTAAATATATTTCATTCATCAAATAACAAAATCAAGCGAAATATACATACGATGTAGAACATCGATTTTTCTCTTTTCTTTGTTCAAAATCAGATGCCCCCAATATTCAAAAGCATTTGCTATGATGCTCGGACTGCAAATGATGAATCTGCGAAGAAAAAGGCAGATAAACTAAAATAATTACATTTTATTCACATGCCTTTAGTAAGTTTTCGAAGTTTGCGCTCATCAAACGCATTTGCTAAGCTATTAAACATTAATAATATCGTGTGCAATTGGGATGGCAACGCTTAGAATAAGGCCTCGTAGAAGTAGCATTTTCCGGCAGGTGCTGGTTCTTTAAATGACGAAAATGAGCCTCTGCAGCCGAACATCTTGCAGCTCTGCTAATAAGCCCAACTTCACGCCTCCCCGTGGCGCCATCTGAGAATCTCACTAGAGATTGCGAAGTGAAGGGAGCAAATGGCGAGTTTCCTGTGCCATAAATCAGGGTTAGTGTCGGAAAACCAAAACAAGACCTTATCCGGGCTACTCCGACATATTTGGAGCTCAGGCCGGTAAGGATTTCCAGGACTTAGTCAGGGTCTTGGAAGAGAGATGGTGGCGGGCGAGCCCTATATGGGCCAAGGGCAGCGTTCACATCCCGGAACGAGTTACTGGCTTCGGTGTAACCGACCCCTCGTCCTAGGGGCATTAACAAATGGAACTGGTCCTCCAGCTTGGAAGTTGTGCCGCCGGGGTAACTGCCCGACCATTTAAAAAACAACATAAGTTACGAAGCATTAACAAGCCTCGGATATGGACGGATCTACTCTTGACAACCCACGCAAACGATTTAAGGACGATAAGCTGCTGATATGCACGTGGAATGTTAGATCCCTTAATAGACCACGTGCAGCCGAGCAACTAGCGGAGACCCTAGACTGCTGCAAAGCAGACATAATCGCCATTCAAGAAATGCGATGGGATGGGCCGGACAAAAAGAAGATGAAAAACTGCGACATCTACTACGGCAACTGCTATCGACGGCAAAAGCAGCGCTTATTTGAATGCGGATTTGTTCTCGGAGGCAGACTAAGACAAGAGGTCCTCAGCTTCCGGCATGTAAGCGAGCGCCTCGTAGCAATCCGCATCAAGGCTGAATTCACCAATATTAGCCTTATATGCGCGCATGTCCCCACAGAGGAGAAAGATGACGACACCAAGGATGCCTTCTACGAGCTCCTTAACAAGACCTGCGAGCAATGCCCTAGCTATGATATTAAAATTGTCCTCGGTGATTTTAATTCAAAGCTAGGAAGAGAGGGTATCTTTGGTGGAACAATCGGAACATATAGCCTGCACAACACCACCTCCGATAACGGATTCAGGCTAATTGTCTTTGCGGCGGGGCGAAACATTGTCGTGGCTAGCACGCGGTTCCCACATCTCGACATACACAAGGCGACTTGGAGAACTCCTGATCAATTAACAGTCAACTAGACTGATCACATTGCGATCGACGCAAGACACTCCTCCAGTATTATGGATGTCTGTACGTTCCGAGGATTAAACATCGACTCGGACCATTACCTTGTTGTAGCCAAGGTACGGTTGCGGATATCCCAAACTACGCCAAGACAAACTAATGCTATGAGAAAATTCGACGTCAGACGGCTACAATCGCAAGAGATCGCCAAGTCCTTCTCCGATCGAGTGTCTCTTAATCTCTTAAGAGGTCCAATGCCGCCAGCATCAAGCATCGAAGACCATTGGAAACACTGCCAAAACGCCATCAGAAATGCCGCTTCTGATGTGCTGGGTTTCACTCCTCCACCACAACGAAACCCCTGGTTCGATGATGAATGCCGGCAAGCACATGCAGCTAAGCAAAAGGCACGCAATGCGGCACTGCAAAAAAAGACCAGAGCTGCTCATGAGCTGCTCAGAGGTAAAAATAACGTGCCGCGGAAACAAACCCCGAACCGAAGCCTGTAGAGATGAACAAGGGAACATCGTAGTAGAATCGCAGTCAATACTGAGGATTTGCAAAGACCATTTCTGCCGACTGTATAACAGCGATGACGGACCAAATACCGCTGTAATGCAGAATCAACCTTTCAACTTGCACGATGATGGCCAACAATTCCGTCCACCCGACCTGGATGAAGTGAAGATAGCTATATCGAAGCTTAAGTACAACAAAGCTGCTAGAGCGGAAGGCCTGACTGCCGAGCTCTTCAAAGCGGCCGGCGATGACTTGGTAAGGAGCATACACCAACTCATCTGTAAAATATGGTCGGACAAAAGTATGCCCGATGAATGGAACCTCAGCATTGTTTGTCCGATTCTCAAGAAAGGAGACACTCGAACTGCGCCAACTGCAGAGGCATTAGTCTCCTTAACATCGCATATAAGATCTTATCCGCCGTATTGTGTGAACGCCTGAAGCCGTTCGTCAACAACTTGACGAACCTCCTATTCCTATTCATCGATTTTAAGTCCGCGTATGACAGCATCTACAGAGACGAGCTATACAGATCAATTTCTAATTTTGGCATCCCTTCCAAACTCGTCCGTCTGTGCAGAATGACGATGGAGAATGCACGCTGCTCCATCAAGGTCGGCAAAAATTTCACCGAGACTTTTGATGTCCAGAAAGGATTTCGACAAGGCGATGCGCTGTCATGCGATTTTTTCAACACTGTACTTGAAAGAATAGTGCAAAACTCACGACCAAACACAAGAGGCACTATCTTTCAAAAGTCCGTCCAACTACTCGCATACGCCGACGATATTGACATAATCGGGAGAAAGCAGCGTGATGTCAGTGGCGCTTTCGCGAGTATTGAGACGGAAGCGGCGAAAATGGGTTTAGCGCTCAATGAGGGCAAGACCAAGTTTATGCCGTCAAGCAAAAAGGACAACCAACACCGACGTCTCGGACAGAACGTCGCCCTCGTCAGATATAACTTTGAGGTAACAGATTGAGTAGCAAAGCCCTCTCTCGGACAACAAAAGTTACCCTTTATAAGACCTTAATAATCCCGGTCCTGCTCTATGGCGCTAAGGCATGGACATTATCAAAAATGGATAAGGGTATTCATGGTTGCTTCGGGAGAAAAATTCTTCGGGCTATCTTCGGTCCCGTATGCATTGACGGTGAGTGGAGGAGGAGATACAACGACGAACTGTATGGACTGTACAGCGACATGGACCTAACCAGACGAGTGAAGATCCAAAGACTGAGTTGGCTGGGTCATGTAGAGCGCATGGACACCAATGCTCCGGTCCGAAAAGTCTTCGAATCCGCCCCCTAGGGATAGCGCAGTAAAGCTGGCTGGAGAGGCTTGTTTACTGAGGCCCAGGTCCACCCCGGACTGTAGCGCCACCTAAAGCAAGTAAGTAATATCGTGTGCTTTGTGTAATAATTTCGTATATTTTTTTTTTAAAGAACAACTGAGTTCAATTTGATGAGTGATTTATTGGATTCTTCGTTTTCTTGCAATGATGTGAACCCGTTGGCTGCTCAGCTGTCAAATTCAGATCCACCAGTGCGTTCAGTGGTGCCACTTTTGGCATGTATGTTAGACGGTCTTCCTTTTACAGCAAGTATTTCGGACTCCTTACCCTACAACTACACTAGAACCATAGACTAATCAGATAACCCTAATATTCCCAGTCGCCATAACGCACAGGCGGGCGAGGGACGCGTGAGCTGCGTTGTGGCTGAATACTAACAGGCTCAGCTTCGGCACCTGTTTCTGAATTTACATCGGATTTGTCCATGGCGAGGCTATCTCCGCTGGCTTCAGCATCGTCACCAGTAGATCCATCTGGCGTGTTCGCTGCATAATTCTTGGCAGCTGGGGATTCATTACCAGCCTGAACAACATTTCCCTCATCATGAGCATTCGGGATAGCATCGCTATTTTTGGAGTCCTCCAATTCTTGTTTGCTATTTAAAGTAACCACTAGATGACGGCGGTTACGTCTGAAGATCTTACCAGTTGACATGACCAATACCAAAAACGAGGGGTCATTGACTCTGCCAATTACTTTACCATAACACCATTTCGTATTTTTCTTAAAAATAACTTTTTGGTCAATTTTCAGCTTGGTCAAGAGGCGGGTCTGATGATCATAATACAGCTTTGAAGTTCGCGTTTTTTAATTAATTTATCTTTAATAACATGTTCTGAAACTCTCTCCCGTAGAAGAAGTTTATTACAAATTGGTGCCTTTGTTTTGATTCTCCGCCCAAAGAAAAATTGGGATGGTGAAATCGGCATAGAAGCCAGTGGGGAGACATTATACTCCAGTAGTCGGTTCTCAAATTCTTGTGGACAACCTTCATCTGAGCATCTCTTCGGCAAGTTCTTTTCAATGGCTACACCTTTTCCGGCTGGTCCATTAATCTGGGGATAACTCGAACTTGAGAATGTGAATGTGATGTTGGCCCTATCAGCGAACTGATGAAACTGTCGACAATTAAAGGGAGAGTTGTCAGACCGAATTTCCGAAGGGTAGCCGTACCGGACAAAGACACTTTCCATAAAGCTGATAACCGTCGCCATCGATTTGTCCTTTACTTTATCAGTTACTAGCCAGTTTGAATATTCGTCCATCATTGCCAGGTTATCCCTACCGCCAGCTCAAACATGTCAATTCCAAGCACCTGCCATGGATTTGCGGGAATCTTCTGCTGTGTAAGTGCTTCTCTTGGGTTAGCTCGAGTATATTTTTCACAAATGAGACATTTTTTAACGGCCAGCTCTATATCCTCTGCCATTTTTGGCCAGTAGAATAGTTGTCGAGCTCTCGACAGCGATTTTTGAATGCCAAAGTGCGGCTCATGAATCATTGACATAATATCTTTCAGCAGCAATTGAGGAACGACTGATTTGTCTCTAAGAAAAAGTAAACCTTCTTCAAATTTAAGTTCATCATTTATCTTATGATACTGTTTAGCCGCACAGCTCAACTTTTTTAACTTCGGCCAACCCGCTTGTAAATACGTGGCAACTGACCTCAAAATATCATCTGTGTATGTAGTCCGCGCTTATATGGCCTGATTATGATCCGTCATACACACTCGCCTTCGAACTGAATGAGTGACTGCCTGTAGCTCGTGATCATCCTCTTCCATTTGTTTGACAACCGCTCGTGATAAGCAATCAGCTTTAGGGATATTTTTACCTGGCACATACTTACTTCGGATGAACGGATACCTTAATAGTCTCAAGAAAAGCCGCTGTAGTCGCGCAGAGACATCGTCAATTTCTCTTTTCATGAGTACATCCAGTGGTCGATGATCAAATTGCACTTCCACTTCACGGCCATATACAAAATTTCGAATTGCCTTGATTAAAATACCCGGCTTGGTACCGCAATGCATTCTCCTGTATTTCGGTCGAAGTGCACCTTCTCAGAGGTCCCTTGTTTGACGATTCTTCCTTCGCTTTTGCTTCATGGATCGAATGAATCTCCACAACGTCGACACTGTGCTGTTACGTGCAGATTATTTCGTTTTAAGTTTATCACTTTTGTGTCCTTTTTGCACTTCTATTTCACTTTTATTTCTCCTGCTTTTGCACGTAATTTTTGTGTAATTCACACCTGACACCATGTAATAATTTCGTATTTTTTTTTTAAAGAAACAATCGAGTTCAATTTGATGAGTGACTTATTGGATTCTTCGTTTTCTTACAATGATGTAACATATATCATGTGTACCCGTTGGCTGATGTAATAATACTGCCTACTCTAGTGGTGCCACTGTGTTGAATAAGTTTAGTGGTGCCACTTTTAGCACGAATGTTGCACTCTTCGCGTTGATTATCTACATCTTTTCAATTACGATTTCAACTAACACATCTGAAGATTTCATAAGCACTGGTTTCAAGCCATTCGTATGTTTTCTCCACATTCTAATTCAACACGTATTTGAAGACAACAATTTCCTCATTTAAGTGCTTACCAGTATGTGAATCTGAAACTCGAAGTTGAATAGCACCATTGTATATGAAACTAATAGTACTATCACTTGAGGAAATCGATGATGGTGCCTCTATCGCCCTAAGTAAATACCCTTCGCTGAGTACCACAAAAATCTTACGATCTTTTGCCTCAACAATCTCCGTATGCAAATGCACTCATAAGGCATTGCATAACACAATTCCGCTCTAATGTAACCAATCCCATGCCAGTAACTCTCTATGCACAAACCACCCACTCAAAGATCATGCTGTGCCCAGTAAGATAGATACTTTGCAATGTGAATAACTCGTTGGAATAACCCAAAGCAGTGCTACACTGTCACCTGCCTTGGTGGGTGTACGATCCTTCTGCACGTAAATCTGAGTGAAATGAAAATGAAGCAAAAAGAATGTGCTCAAAAAAAATACACACTCACATAGCACATTCCTTTTTGCTTATATTACACAAACATAATATTTCCTTTTCACCTTTGACGATGGTGTTGTGTCTGGGGGGAGGGGGGGTGTTTATATCATTGCGAATAACGATTGTGACAATATCAAAAGAACATTTTCCTTGCCACTTTTTACAATTCCTAAAGATCGTAGAAGGGATGTTTGGATAAAGCATGCATTGAGCATGAGTAATACGTTGAAAAAACAAATTTTCATTTGTGAAACCCATTTTTATAGCAAAGATGTAAAAGTTGAAGCACATCAAAAACTGCTATCTAAAAATGCCCTGCCAATGTCATCGATGTCAGTGTGCAGTTGCTCTGATGTATCTATCGACCAGTCTTGCCTTAGAATCATGGATAACATCAGAGATACAAAGCTTTAATACTGCGATTTTTCCAACTACACTTTGTGTTAATAGAGTTCTCAACCCTCTGACATATGTGTATTAGAGATTTCTCTCTACCTAACCTTGAAAATAATAGTTTGCAAATTTCTCCTTCACAGTTTCCTTCTCCCGAATCTCGTTTTCATAATGAGCGAATAGTAAATACCACGGTTGTTAGACCAGCTCTTATAAACGGTTCACAGTGCTGGACAATGTACGAAGCTTTTAAAAACAAAATGACGGCAGCGGAAATGAAAATGTTAAGGATGTCTAGTGGAGTCACTAAACGCGATTGCATTAGATCTACGCGTATAAAAGGAAGTCTATATATAAAGAATTCAGTAACCGAACAGCTTCAGGCGAATAAAATAAGCTGGTATTGCCACGTTCAAAGAAGATCTGCGCAAAATCCGGTTAAAAAGGCACTATCAACTCGGTCACTCCAACTGTAACAGAATGAGGTCGGAAAAAGAATTCCTGGATTTCTCAGATGGCAAATGCGCAACAACACCTGGGGCTAACCACTGCAGCGATCCAGGACCGAGCATTATGTAGACGCGTTCTGCGGTCTGCGACATTAGCCAACCCCATAAGCGGGTGCAGCGATGCAGTAAAAATGGGAAACTCGTTACGCATAAGTTCGTATAACGAGGAAAGGGTTAATAAAGGGATAAGAAGAAGAAGTAAATACCATAACTCGGTAAATTTTCGATACGCCAAAACGATGTCAAGCATAGAGAAAAGGTGAGTTTTAATTTTTGATGAAATGGCAATCAAACCTGAACTTGATTACAACATTAAAAATGACATAGTATACGGCTTTTCTGACTTCGGGGAGCTGGAAAGACGCGCCACTGTAGCCTCCAAAGTAATGGTTTTTACTCTTAGGGAATTAAATAAAAATTGGAAGCAAACCACATCTTACGAGTATTATATAGGATGCCCGAAAGGTGATGAAATTGCTGAGATATTAAAATTATAAATATTAAAAACTTTAGAGTGTGGTCTGCAAGATATTGGTGTGTGTTGTGACCAAGGCAGCAATAATAGAAGAGCATACAAATCACTTGGGACAAACGAAAACAAGCCTTTCTTCGATATTGAAAATTAACGAATTTTTCTTCTATATGACTACCCTCACTTATTCAAAAGTGTGCGAAATTGTTTGCTTAAAAATCCTATTATAATATTTGAAGATATTTTTTCATGGGGAATCCTTCTCAAACTTTTTATAGAGGATTCCAAGAACATCTTTCAAGTGTGCTTTAAGCTAACCAAGAGTCATATAAACCCGAACAGCTGAACTGAACTGAACTGAAAAATTGTCAGTGAAATTGGCTACCCAAGTTTTTAGTGCTAATGTTGCTGCTGAAGTCTTCAACGCAAGTTCAGCAAATTGTTTTAAAACTGAAGCCGATAAGAAGATTGCTGCCTCAACGGCAACTTTTTTAAGCAAAATGAATGGTTTTGTCGACAATTTAAAGAGTTACAGTTTAAATACAAGCAATCCTAACCGACACCTTATTTCACTACATAGCGAGATTCTGCAGTCCAATAAAACTGCTAGGCAGTGGATATCGTTATGGGAATCTACCGGTAAGATGAAGAAGCCATATTGCTTTGGCGGGTTACTACAAACTTTACTCGTATAGAACTAATATGGGAAAAACTTAAAAATGACCAACAATTCCTTCTAATAGCACATCTTTATACTGATGTTGCAAAAAATGTATATTCTGGGACTGAGTCATTATTGCACGAAGCTGATTGCGAAGATCTTAAGTGTGATGATAATGAAGAATTCCACACTGAAGCTCCAGTAGAAGACCATTTAATGGTAAAAGATATTCTGAGCAGTATCGAATACCATGCTAATAGTTGCGATGACGAGTTTGATGGTGATGTCAATGAGACAGAAATAGTTCTATCCAAAGGATGTTCACAGAAGCTGCAAGAAGCGGCACTTACATTTTATGCCGGGTTCGCAGCTTTTAAGTTGCATAAGAAACTTAATTGTGAAAACTGCACTCTGTTCATGATAGACAAAAGAGACAAATTTCGAGAACAAGCTCTGTTAATAAAATTACGAGCTCATAACACTTGTGACGCATCCTCCGAATTTGGAAAGTTAACTGTTCCTTCTCTAGCATTTGAAGCTTATGTCAAAAGTATGCAAACACTTTTTAATAGCCAATTTCCAAAAATACGACACGAAGAACACTTGATTGAAGCACTGCTCAAATCCGCACTGAAATTGACAGCTTCCGAGAGTATGAAATGTGACGATGATGAGCACAGACACTCCATTTATAAATTCATTTTAATTGGTCTAGTCAGATTTTCGGTTGAGAAAACCAATAAGGATATCTGTGGAGTGTGAGCAACTGAGAACTTCACTATTAATCCTTTCTTTGTTTTGTTAATTTTTTTTTTTTGTGAATTTTTATTTATTTTCTGTTTTTCACTCTTGTTTGTTAAGTTTTTGTAGTTATTCATTCTTTTTTTTTTATTAGTGGATATGGATAGTAACTATTTATTTTATGAATATTTTTATATCTTTAGTACTTACTAAAGAGTAAGGACTATGCCTACAGGGGACACCTTAAAAAAATAAACGCGTTTTATATTCTACATCATTGGGTGACGTGGAAAAGAATATCTGAATTATAGTTGTAGGAATCGGTTGTAGATATGTGCATACTATTGGCGATGCGGTATTTTTTTCAAAATTTTAACTTTTATTTAAGAAAAACATGTACAATAGTATTATTCCAAGTATTGCCCATCTGAAGCTATGACTTTTTCCCGTCTTTCTGGCAATTTGTGAATCCCATCCCAAAAGAACTGCGCCGGCTTGGCAGCCAAGAATGAATCAAGCCAATTTTTGATATTCTGCTCTGATGTGAACCGTATTTCAGTGAGGGCGTTCTGCATCGACCGGAACAAATGGTAGTCAGAAGGGGCAAGGTCTGGGCTATAAGGGGGGTGGGGTAAGACTTCTCATCCACTGTTTTCCAAATAGTTTTTAACCGGAATAGCAACGTGGGGCCGAGCGTTGTCATGATGGAAAATTATTGCCTCGTGTCTGGTCGCACATTCTGGGCGTTTTTCGGCTACTGCTCTCTTCAAACGGATTAATTGTGTTCGGTAGCGTTGTCCATTGATGGTTTCACCCGGTTTTAGCACTTGAATGGCTTAAGTTGTGTCTTACTAGTGCAGACGTCATAAAGTTGTCTTTTAATTTCTGAAATGAGCGTTATGAGATGTTATGTGTATACAGATTACATGCAATTGCTAAATGTGTCTTCATTGCAGAATTAAACGATGTCCTGACTTCTTGTAAAGACAAGAATTTAATAGTTATTAGTGACATCAATATTAATATTCTCAATGAATCTGATAAAGATACTGAGTGTTATCTGTTACATATGGCGTCTTTTGGTCTTAAGAGCTTAATTAATGAGCCTACCCGTATAACAAAGTCCACTAGAACCTGCATTGATCATTTATTTATGCGTACCCACAAAAATAACAATAAAATATTCAACGGTTCTGTGTTTGATTCAAAAATAACTGACCACTGTGTGATAACCCTAAATGTATGTAACAATATCGATGATCCTGGTTGTAATATCACACATATTCTCAAAAAAAGGTAACTATGCTCAGCTAAAGGAATCCTTAAAATATGAGTTCTGGTCCAGTCTATGTTGAACCTAACCCATCAATTGCATTCGATATCTTCCTACAAATCCTAAAAAATCACATTAAAAACAGTACTTCCGTTTCTCTTACATCCACAAACAAGAACAATTTTCTAAAACCGTGGATGACAGTTAAGCTCTTACATATGATCAAAAGTAAAAACAAGTTTGCGAGAAAAGCTAACAAATATCCACAAAATGTAAAACTTAAAAAAATCTATGCTAAGCTATGTAAGGCAGTTCAGAAAAATATCCAAGAAACACGAAACAAGAATCCTAGGGAAATGTAGACAACCAATAGGTATCAGTAAATTGGAAATAGATGGAATTGTTTTTACTGATTAAGTAACGATCTCCAACAAAATCAATGAATACTTTACTGAAATTTCTTAAAAACTGAAACCAACTTCACAGAAATCATCTAGCTGAAATTGTTCTGCTTCCTTACCATACACTCAACCAAATAGTTTCGTACTCCAACCCTTTAGTTCAACAGAAATTCTTAAAGTTATTTTCTCATTAAAAAAACAAAAGTTCATGTACTGGTGATGGTACTCGTATCTCTAATTTGTTATTGAAAAAAATATGTTTCTATGTGATGGATATTCTTTGTTACTTGTTTAACCAGAGTGTCATAAGCGGATGCTTCCCTGAGTACCAATTTTTAAAAAAGGCAATAAAAGTAATATGTGTAACTACAGACCTATCTCTCTACTTCCTTCGTTCTCAAAGATTTTTGAGAAACTTTTAAAATCACGAATGATATCCTTCCTAGACCAATCTAACTTTTTTAGTAGAAATCAGTTTGGGCTTAGGAAAGGCATGTCCACCGAAGATGCGATTCTGAGACTCTGTAGCCAGTTATATGACAGTATACATTGTAATACTCGTAAATCCACAATAAATCTTCATTGATATGACGAAAACTTTCGACATGGTTCAACATGACCCTCTATTAAAAAAAATTTACAACGCTGGTTTTAGAGGAGTAATACATAATTGGTTTACTTCTTACCTTAAAGGGAGGAAGTAAATGGTCAATATAAATGGAAGCTTCAGTGATCTTCGATTGTTAAAAAACGGGGTTCAGCAGGGCTCAGTTCTTGGTCCTTTGCTATTTTTAATTTACACTAATTCTATCTTTGACTTAACCCTAAACGGAACTTCTACGGCCTTCGCAGACGACATTGTGCTTACTTACCAACTAGATACTGAGTTCGAATGTATAGCAAAAATATCGGAGGATTTAGAAAAATTAAGAATATGGTTCACACTACACTACTTAATTATTAGTGAAAAAACAAAACTTATGTCCTTTAAATTAACAAATACTGTTGTAAAAGATTATAATCTATGTTTTCATGCTCATGATTGTAAAAAATTTTGCTTTCCGTTACACTGTTGTGGTAAAAGTAATTATATGATACGTCATGTTGTTCTAGTAATTGTTTTAAAATCGAAACAGTACGTCACTTTAAATACTTTGGAGTAGTAATTGACCAAAATTTAAATTGGAAAGAGCACATACATACCATAAAATTGCATTTGCTACTGGTTACACGTAAAATGTATCTCATCAAGCAATATTGTTCCACAACAATATTGTTTATTTATATTGTTTAATAAATTGACTCTACTATTAGAACAATAAACATTTAAAATCCTTCTCAAAAAGAGTTAAAGACTGGTTATGAACGATGAACCACAATAATATTGAATCGCTTCTCAAAATTGACAGGCTATCCCAGTGTTAGCACAAGTTATTGCTTTATAAAAAAAAAAAAAAAATAAGAAATATATAGATAAAAATGTTTATTAATTTATTACCTGTTATTATATATTATATATATTATATTTATTCTGTTATTATTGATCGTTATTTACCTTGAATTACTTAAATTGATAGACTGAATATTTTGTTCTAATTTTCTTTATTTCATGTTTCGATGTTTTGCCCCATATCAAACTTCCTCTTTAATTAGTTATTATTTGCTGAATCAATCCACACTAACTCTTAAGTTAAAGATTGATATCTATTATTTTCTGTAATACTTATGAATATTGTTATTATACTTAACTTAAAAGAAATAAATAAATAAAATAAATATAAAGTATCGCAAACGACAAAAACTGCTTTCATTCCTTGAGAAAAATATCTCAATCAATGTCATCGAATTCTATCGGCCCAAACATGATTAAAACCAGAAATCGCGCTTTTGCTTATAATATACAGGAAAAAAAAAACAAAGAAAAAAACGTTTCCTGTAAAACTAAAGGGCTTCAAATATTAATTTCTGATAAAGACTGTCATTGTCATATACATATGTTCCAAGACACAGTTCTTGCCGTTTAACCAGTTTCTCTACTCATTTTCTTGGCAAAGTCATTCACTCAGTTGCGTAACATGTAGATTAAAATTCTGAGTGGGAATGAAAACCAAAAACAGGTTTTGCTTACTTTTTTGCACTCATCACTCATTCATCCTGTCATTTTTACTCCATTCTCAAAGAGTAATAACATGTTTCTTTGCTCGCGAGAAATTAGAGCTCGCCACCTAGGCGGTCAAAGTGGTTACCAAAAAATATCGCTTGATGATACTTGTAGTATACAGATTCAAGATGCAGGTTCACACAGATTGAATTGGCGCTTACGGCTATACATGTATTCAACTTTTGACAGTTCGATATCCGATACAGATTCAGATTTACATTCTGGTTAGCCCTTTAGTTCTTCGTACAAATATGTTTGTTTGCGCTCTGTCAAAAATGAATGCAGCCAATTGATTGTTAAAAATATTCGCCAGAATGTTCGTACCAAGTCTCAATAGAGGCAATTACTGGAATTGGTTTTCGGAATTTGCCTCAACCTGGAAAGTTTGCCATATATTAAAGTTCATTTATGTTTACGGTTTTGTACTTAATGCGTTGGAAATGCTTTTTGGATTGGTCGAAATTTTGATGGTCTTCTATATAGTTTGTATCATAAATGAACTAACGTAGATGCCAGAGTTGTGAAAGAATGCATTCTTTTCAGAATTTCATTCAATTGAATTCATGGCTGGAATTTGGGAATTCAGGGCTTTCCTCAAAGGCTTCTACTTCAAAAATGCAATAATAGTTCATTTTTGAAGTCTTGAATGAAAGCAATAAATTTGACAAATCGAAAGACTGGAAGTCAATTGAATGGAAGTCTATTTGATTGCCCTAATTCTTTTGAAGTCTTTTAAAGCCTTTTTGAAGTAGTTTAACTACATTGAAGTATTTTGACTTCAGGGAAGACTTTTGACTGAATTGAAGTCTTTTGAGTGCAATAAAATCTGTGCGCTTTGGGACTTTAGTAGTTTTATTTATCTCTTAAAATTTTATAAATATAATTTAAAATTCAAAGACTTAAGGGGCATTTTGGTTTAATTTTTTTTTATCTTTTTGAAACGGAAAATAAAAAACTTACAACTACATAATTGATTGATTTCAATTAAAAAAAGGAAAGTTACGATCAGTTTATAACGAATCGTCATCGTTTTTTATCACCAATCATGTGTAAATGATGCCTTGTTCGTAACAATTAATTCAGTCTAAAGACTTCAATGAAGTCAATGGACTTCCCTGAAGTAAAAATACTTCAATGTAGTTAAACTACTTCATAAAGGCTTTAAAAGCCTTCAAAAAGACTTCAAAGAATTAGGGTAATCAAATAGACTTCCATTCAATTGACTTCCAGTCTTTTGATTGGTCAAATTTATTGCTTTCATTCAAGACTTCAAAAATGAATTATTATTGCATTTTTGAAGTTGAAGTACAAAGGTGAAGTAATTTAACTTCTATTAAGAATGTGAAATATTGATTGGGATTTCAATGAATGCAGTACTAAAAGATTGCATTTTTTTACAGCTCTGATAGATGCCAAACTTTCCAGATATCGGCCGTTCCAGAAACCGGTTTCTTCTGAAGGCCCCTATTCGTGTGAAACCTGTCCGTGAATAAGTGTGAACGTCAAAATTTGTGATTACGTCATCCATAAGAAAATGGCGAGGTGGATTATTGTTTTGACATTTCTAATGTTTACATCATTAATTTCGTGTAACTTTGATACAAATTTTAATGTTGGATACAATAAATTGCCTTTTTATATTTTTCAGGACAACAAAAAAGGGAATCTGAAGACATCTACAACAAGAAGAAACAATATTCTACAAAATACTGCTGCCACCAACGGATTGGTTTTTGTGGATGTGGCAAAAGCAGTTGGAATAATTTGTTTACATTTCCTTTTCAGTAAGCAAAACTATTTTAATTTTTAAACTATTTAAATTGATTATTTTAATTAATCAAACTTCTTATTTTGCAGAATTATCTTACTATTTAACATCTTGGCAAATGCTTTTGAAGAGTGAAAACAACCCTAACTAACTAAAAACATGTGAGTAAAATGCAATTGTTTCGATTAAGTCGTAAATTTAATGCTTTTTTTCGCAGATTCAACATTTGCAGTTCAAACATCTTGGTGGATCCGTCTGAAGAGTGAAAATCAAGTGGAATCAAACAAAAAACATGTGAGTAAAATGCAATTGCTTCGATTAAGCCGTGAATTTAATGTTTTTTTTTCGCAGATTCAACATTTGCATTTCAAACATCTTGGTGAATCCGTCTAAAGAGTGAAAATCAAGTGGAATCAAACAAAAAACATGTGAGTAAAATGCAATTGTTTCGATTAAGCCGTGAATTTAACGCTTTTTTTCGCAGATTCAACATTTGCAGTTCAAACATCTTGGTGAAATCAAGTGGAATCAAACAAAAAACATGTGAGAAAAATGCAATTGTTTCTATTAAGCCGTGAATTTAACGCTTTTTTTCGCAGATTCAACATTTGCAGTTCAAACATCTTGGTGAATCCGTCTGAAGAGTGAAAATCAAAAGAAAAATTGGTATCTTATGGTTTTAAAACAAAGTATGTATTTTTTGTTTGATTTTCTTATATTTTCTTAAAATAAATAAATTTCTTTTAAAAAAAATGTGTTTATTTATTTCTTTTGATAATGCATTTCCAAACCACCCTTGAGGTATGCATAGTGGTTCGTTAACCGATTTTTTTTGGTTGGGTGTTCGGTTTCCCCTGGAGGCCTATTGCACCCATTCTACATTTTCACTTTACAGATACACTCGCATAACAAAAGTTAACATAACATAAATTATCTTCTTTTAAACAAAGTACACAAGTAAAAAGAACAAAAGCTGTTGTAATTTTTTTCACGAACCATTAAATTTATATGAGGCTCAGGTTCCCGGCAAAAAAATGCAAAGAATTGTGTTGATCATCTAGCTTCTGTCAATGAGAAAAAAATAATTAATAAATGCAAATATATACCCATACCACGCAAGTGGAAAAAAAATTGTTTTACTTTTTAGTCCACCCCGGTAATATATTAAATATTGTGCAAACAATTTTTTTTCCCATGCATAATGCAAACTTACCTGGATTCCTTGCATCCTGGGCGGTACACATGCACATGCATATTGCATCCTTAACTGCATTTCTTCCAGTTTGCCATATTAGTTGATCAATAAAAAAAAGCTTATTTATTTATTAAATACAAAGTAAATAATTTTTTTCACTTACAGTTTCGCTCCTTCTTTAGTAAAGTATTGACATTTCTTCATTTCACACCGGTGTGGGCAAATTTTTTGCTTCACCATGAATGTTTTAATCAGAAGGGTCTGTTCCGAAAAATATTAATTTATAAGCTAAGAATATCCGAAATATGAATAGATTAAAAATATATAAAATTTGATTATTGTTTTAATTTCTTATAAATGCATGAAAAAGATTAATGATCACTTTAAATACTTTTACTTGTGCAAATCTAACTCAACGCAAACCTTTTGTGAAATTGATTTTAAAATATTGGTTAAGTAGCAAACAACAAACAAAACAATAAACAAACTATCTATCTAACTATTATTTCTAAGTAATATAAAGAATAAACTAATTCTTCAAAAATGTTGTAAATATATACATACGTGTAACTGGACACATTTAACTTAAAATAGAGAAATAAAAATGCTATATGGCAAATGGTAGTTTTCTTACATGAATATCTAAATTGAAAAAAAATCTACTTCCAATAAATTGAATTTTAAAATAATACCTAACCTAAAAAGTTCCCGATTGATCGCTGCCTGATATTCTCGTTGGACCGATTTTGAAGTTAACAATTAAAAGCTACTATTTTTCATGCTCTGATTCCAAATAAAATGCGCGATTATTGAATGATTTGTCGGGGAGTCAGAACTCGAGCGACGAAATTACTACAAAAGAGAAAGAAAATATTAAAGTGCATGCAAAATCATCATTATTAGTACTTATTTATTTTCAAATAAACAACTAAAAAACCAACTATTTATCGGGGTTTTATTTCAAACAGCAATTTACTTCTATTCCAAGATCCATTGCCATTGGACAAAAAGCCATAGATTTTGCTAAACAATGCTTCTCAAATCTGATTAGTCTGTTTTTGTTTAGGGACTCGTTAGTAAATACTTTTTAACAATTTTGTGCCATTCATTTTTTACCAAATTCCCAATTCGTTACTCAGTTTTTGCATTCATTGCAATAAGAAAAAAAAAAAGAAAGAGAAAAACTAAACCTGTGTAAATTGAACGCTGTATTTTCCGCAAATACCACACTATAATGGTAAAATTTTGCGAAAAGGTCAAGAAATCTTATTATTTCAACAATATTGGTACACGTTTGCTATTTCGGGTGATGAAAACTAACATCAAAAACACCACCCTTTTTATTATTTATAGTAAATAAAAATAAATAACATTAATAAAATTTTTAAATTAAATGAGTCTGCAAATATTTTCTTGAAATACTTAAAAACGATAAAAATAAGAATTTATAATTTATTGGATCGTATTACTTAATAAAATTACAATGTTTACTTAATGCGTGTCAAACAACAACAAAAAATTGTCCAGAGCTCCTAAATATACTTAAAGCGTACATAATTGACTTACAATACTAGTTTAAGTTTTCTGATAAGCTGATTTGCAATTCATTAACATCTTGAAATAAATCTTTTAAATTATGATTTCAAGGTCTCTTACTAATTTAGTTCTGAAACCATCATTTTTTGGTACACTTAAAGCAAAACAAAAGTATTTTTTCATATGTTCTACGATATTTACTTTTTCACCACCTTGTAATAAATATTGACCACGTTAAAATACTTTTTTTTTTATGTTTGCTTTTTTATATATACCTAGTGGACGTTGCGTGAAATTTGCTGTCATTTTAGCTATTTTGACAGGTATAAGGCTTGGATTAGTGTTGGTGATTCACTTACAGTGTATGTGTGAAAAAGGTCCAGGTTTGCAGCTGGAGAGGTAGAGTTTGCCATCTATGTTAGTTCATTTATGGTTTGTATCATACTGAAAAGGAGATATGCCGGAAAAGTTTGTGTAATTTACATCAGTGCAATTGAGCTGGTAACATAACAGTGCAATAAAGCTGGTAACATAACTTAAATAGAAGCTGCGGGTGGTCTGAAATGCAAGATTCCGGGTAAAATGTTTCAAATTTAGCAACTTAACGTTGATTTCGAAATTGTACAATAATGGGCATTGTACTATCGATTTCGCACCGTCTCCAATATAAAGATAGAAAATAACGATTGTAATCAGCATGCCAACTAGTTTATTATTTGCAACAAACAGCGAGGGCCGTGTTTACGCATTGTCAACATCGTCAACGGGATGGAGAGAATTTCCATATCTTGGATTAGAGTTTAAAAAAATTTCCGCGGTCTTAAATTTTATGTGGGCAATCGGAGGCGACAGGCAAGTGTATGTTCATGTTCATGGCCATGATGTTCCAATTCGAATCAAAGAGGAATCATATGAAAATGAGAGATGGCTTCCAATTGAAGGATTTTCCAAAAAATTGTTACCAACAGATCGTTACCATTATTCATCAGCTGATGGTACTGTCGACCGAAATATCAATAAAATACGGTTACCATCAATGGCTTGGCAATGGGAGGGGGATTGGCATTTAGACTGTACATTGGAGGGCCAACCTCTAGATCAAGATGGGTGGTCATATGCATTGGATTTTCCAGCTACTTACCAATCTAAAAATTCTTGGAATTGTTATGTTAGAAGACGAAAGTGGGTATGTTTCCTCCATTGATATTTATAATTCCAAGTATTTAACAGTTTATTATTTATCAAGGTTCGATTCCGACGTTATAGTGCTCTTAATAATTGGTGTGCCGTTGCGCCTCTTCATAAAGATCCAACACATGAACCATTTATCGATGTTTCAATTGGAGGATTTAACATTGCGAATGCGCCAGCAGGTACCCTGCTTGTGTGGGCTGTAACAGCTCATGGAAGAGTAAGTGTTAATTTAAATAAAACGAATGTGATATTTTAATCAATCAACATCTTCAAAATATATTTTAGAATGTAATTTGCTGAAACGCAAATAAGAATATAATACATTTTTCGGTTAGATTTAAGATTCATTCATTGGACATTGAACATTCAAAAAACAACGGATTGTGTACTCCAACTTATAATGCTGCGCATTTAAATTTCGTTTTAACGTCATAATATAATATGGTGTTTCATCGGATTCTGTACAACTTTTGTTCCAAGGCTTCCCCTAGAATTGATTCTTGGACATTTTAAGGGTGATTTTCTTGATTAGTTCTTTGCATGTAAAAAATGTTATTTTTTAAATTACTTTTATTTTACTGAAAGAACTTTGTTCATTTTTTTTTCCAAAAAAAATGGTATACACCCTAATACACATTGTGCGGAATCCAAATAAACTATATATAGAAAATAAACTACACATATATGTATATATATGGTATATACCTTTCATATATATTTATATATGTATATGGTATATACCTTTCTCCCTTTATTTTATTTTATTTTTAATGCATTTTTATTTAATTAAATTCAGGTATACTTACAGGCTAGACAAAAAACGCTTAAAAATTAGCTTAATTAATTTAAAATTATCTTATTCTAACTTACTGGCCCCATGCGGGCACTCTAGGTTAAACATTATACTTAATCTATGTCTTTCGACTAAGAAAATGTTATCATCCATCAAGAAATCCAAAGACAAAATAAGGAATTCTTTAGCTTCTGCATCGACAACAGCAAAAACTGTTCGTGATGCAGCAATTGAAAAAAATGGATAGTACTTTATCATTTTTGATTGAAGTCCGTAACCAGAAAAGAGTGTCTCTTCGGTCCTTAAATCTGTGCATCTATACGCACATTTGAAGGAATCTGGTGGTGGAGGAGGTTTTCAAGCATTGGAAGTATGGTTCAATAAATTTAAGATGCGGCAATCACTGCAATGCATAAAAATTGTTGAAGAAGCTGTAGCTGCAGATACAGAAGCAGCAGCTAGATACCCAAAAGAATTTTTAAAGTTGATAACTGACGGTAGATACAAACCAAATCAAGTGTTTAATGCTGACGAGAGAGCCCTTTTTTTGGAAAAAATATGCCAAACAAAACATTTATATCCAGGAGTGAAAAATCCGCCCTGGTTTTAAAGCAGCAAAAGATAGAGTTGCGTTACTGCTATGTTCCAATGCATCGGGAGATTGTTTAATTAAACCACAAATCGTTGAATCCACGTGCTTGAAGAATTAAAACTAAAGATAACAAGAAAGCGTGGGTTACAAGTATAATTTTTGTGACTGGTTCCAAAATTGTTTTGTTCCGGAAGTTGAAACTTATTTAAAGGGAAAGAATTTAGACTTCAAGGCGATTCTTGTTTTGAACAACGCTCCGGGTCATCCTCGTGAGCTTGCAACTATGCATCCGAATATTAAGGTGATTTTTGCCTCCGAACACGACGGCTCTACTCTAACCAGTGGACCAGGGAATAATTCAAGCTTCAAGCATTAGGCAAACGTCTTGAACATTCTGGATACCATGGAATGTTATTTTGACGTGAGTGTTGCGAACTGCTGGAAAAAATTTGACAAAGCAAAGCACATTGTTAACATAAAAGAATCGTCTCAAGAGCTCAAGCTATACACTTTACAATCATGTTGGAAAAACTTATGGTCTCATCTACCTATCTGTGAAAATGAGGGATCTGAACAAATTGAGATATTAACTGAAACCATTGTACAAGTTGCTAATGGCATAGGGTAGGATGGTTTTGAACAGATAGATTCGAATGGCGTTCAAGAGCTGCTTTAATCACACAATGAAGATTTAAGTGAAGTCTATTTGGAGGAATTGTTACACCCCCATCCCATTGAAGAGGATGATTCATCTAACAGTGAGAAGATGACCTTAAAAAATCTGACCGAGGGCTTACGAAAGGCAAGTGAACTGTGGGATCATTTCAATAAAATTGACTCGTTTTTGGAGTTAAGCTTTATTTTTAAAAAGAAAATTGATGATGCCTCAGCTGAATATCAGATGGAATTAAATGGCCTTTTGAAAGCGGCAAAGCAGGAAAAAATTACAAAATATTTTACAACAAATAATTCAAGCAATAATAATAAATAATAGTTTTAAAATAGTTATTTAAAAGTGGTGATTTTGGCTTGGAAGACGATGAACATCCTGGGCAGCCAAGAAAGTTTGAAGATGAAGAACTGGAAGCATTACTCTATGAAGATTGTTGCCAAACACAAGAAGAGCTCGCAGAATCTTTGGGTGTCACTCAAGCAGCTATTTCAAAACGTTTAAAAGCAGCTGGATGTATACAAAAGCAAGGAAAGTGGGTTCCACATGAACTCAAGCCGAGAGACGTCGAAAGGCGGTTTTGCATGTCCGAAATGCTGCTGGAACGCCACAAAAGGAAGTCATTTTTGTATCGGATTGTTACTGGTGATGAAAAATGGATCCATTACGACAACCCCAAGTAAAATGAATTTTATTTTAAAAACTTAGTACATGGACTTTTTTGTAATCTTATTATAAAACTTAGGAGCTAAAACTTATACATAACTACCTACAAACTAAATTCTACAACTACTTAGCCTACTTAAACTATCTTATTGTATAAGTATTATTTTTTATTCAAGAAGACAGTTTTTTGTTTTATTCTGTTTTTTTTATATTTTTTTATTTAATTATTTATTTATTTATTTTTTCTTAAATCTATCTCAATCCTACTTAAATCTATGTAAGCCCGCCATGACTAAAAATAAGGCAGACCGACTCTGCTCCCTAACGAAGCTAACTAGTATTCGAGGAATTCGACAAAGGAGCCTCCCCTTCTTCCGCAAGCCACCAAAATTGTTGGTTGTTGCTTCCGAGCAACATCCCTCATGTCGCCACTCCCTACCGCCCTACTAAACCGGAGACGCTCCGGACTGATGTGGGCGACGTCTCTGTCGTAGTTGACTCGCCTGTCCGCAGCTGTTCGAGCGACGTGGAAGATTAACGGCACCGCTAATCTATCCTGGAGTAGACCTTTTTTATCGAGGTAGAGGAACGCTTCTGGAGGAATAAAGCCGTCAAAGCGAACTCTCTCGTGATACATATAATTGGGGTAGTAAGCCCCAGAGATCAGGTTGTTCGACGAGGTCATTGCTCTTGCAATGTGCCTTCGAATCAACTTTATAACAAAATTGCCACTCGTATTAGGTTAGCCCTATTGTACAAGACCTCGTTAGGATATTTTATGTACTCAGACTCTGGTGTTCTGTATAAGCGAAGACAAGCCATAAGGCAAGCCCCTCAAACCCCCGAATCTTTTCCAAATCTCCTCTCACGTTGAACCACACGGGACAAACAAATGTAGGCATAGGCCGAATAAGGGCCAAGTAGCAGATCACCTTTACCCTCGCATCTAGTTGCCTGCTATAAACAGTCTCCTTGTAAAGGCAAAAGCACCTTTGGCACATCTATATGTTTGTTAAAATACAGATACTGATCTAGCCAGATCCCGAGATATCTGACTACATTTCGACAAACAAGTGGCTGCCCGTGATGTCCCACGATCTGAAACTTTCGCCAATTCTTTCTGGTATCCGCAGAGACCCCAGACAAAGGCGTCCTAAACAGAATGGTTTCCGACTTCTTAAAGTTTATCTTCAACTTCCAGTCGTCGCAATATTGTTTGATTTTATCGAAGTCACGTTGCAAAAGAATGTTTATAACCTCAATCTTTGGACCTGATCTGTACGCGATTAAGTCTTCTGCGTGCGCTATGGCATGGTGAAGTGAACCTATCAGATCACTTGTGTAAATGTTGAAAAGGATTGGTGAATTGACCGCACCTTGCTGCAAACCGTTTTTAATGTTGAATATACCAGTAGAAGTCACATCGCCATTCTTCACGATGAACTGTCTATCGGTGAGCATATTGAAAATAATATACAGTAGTGGTTTACTAATACCTAGCCTGTTTAGTTTGTAGAAGAGTCCATCTAGCCATACGGTATCGAAGGCCTTCTCCAAGTCAATCAGGCAGGCATCCGTGCACTGTTTCTTGGCTTTGTTCCATTGGATATCAGAAACCAGTTTAGACGCGGCATGAATAACGTCATGCCCCGCCTTGAAACCGAATTGATTATCCGGAACTATATTTCTGTCCTCAACCCACTTAGTCAGGACTCTATTGATAACCTTTTCGAAAACCTTACTGATGTTTGGAAGGAGACTGATCGACTGGAGATTCCCCGGATTGGAGGTGTCCTATCCCTTTTGGGGATGGGATGTACCACCGCAGTTTTCCAATGCGCTGTATAATGTGCATTATTTATTGCATTGTTAAACAGGGTGGTATAAATGTCCACCGCTTCTAGTGGGAGATGTCGAAGCACAATGTTCGGTATACCATCGGTTCCCACTGGCTTCTTACTTCTAATTGTGTCGAAGATCGTTTGAAGCTCTTCCTTCGAAATGAACGGGGGTTGTTCCCTTTTATTGGCGATGACATTATTTGCCATATTCTCGTCACTGAACTGGGTAAAATCCGAGTTCTCGATTTGCCAGTTCACTATTTCATTTCTAAGGTAGAAATTGTGCACAAGGACTCGATTTTCCAAGTCGTGGTTCGGACCAATGGCGATGGCGATGGCGCGATAGTTAGCTCATTGGACTATCACGCAGACAGTCTGGGTTCGATTCCAGGCTGGGTCACCAACAATTTTTCAAATCGCCATCATCCTTTCGGCGGGCAATCGCAAACTCCCGAAAGTAAAAAATTGCCTACGAAAAAGCTTCTAAGGAGTGCCGTTCGGACTCGGCGATAAACCGTAGGCCCCGCTCAGATGTGACAAAAATGACAACATGAGCAACACAAATGAGTGTCAAGAAGCTAGGCCATGGCCCATACCGGGCTGCCAGCGCCACAGTGTTTGTGTTCGGACCAATGATGTTATTTGTTTTGTACACTTCCTGGAAAGTCGCTCCTATAGCCTCGACCTTCTCCTGCGGATCTTCGATCACAAAGAAGTTGTAATCATCAATAGCTTCATTTGGATCTATGCCTGCTGCTGAAAGTATGGGTTCATTGTCTGTCGTTTGGCCGATTTTAAGACATGAAAGGTCGTATTGATCTTTCCTCCGAAAAATTTTATTTATTTGCGGGAATATATTCGGGTTGCTGGTGTTTACAGCCTGAATTCTATTTTTCCAATTCAAACTTACAGAAGCCCTGTAATTTTCTTTTATTAATGTTTGGAGGTTTTTGATCGACGACTTTGATGTCATAATCTCCGGGCTATGTCTGTCAGTAAACTGTCTGCACAAGGTCTTCAGTCTGGACAGTAGGTAGTCTACTTTTATGTCGATGCAGTGCGTCAATAGTTGAATTGCGGAACAAGTCTTCGTTGTCCGTGTATTGATACCGAGGTATCGTTGTGTCCATTGTTCGTTTAATTGCCTCGTCCATTAGTTAGTTAGGTAGAGCGAATTCGAGGGGAGAGGAGAGTGCTCTAGTCAGTGTCCTGGAGAAGTGTGTCCAGCGCACTCTACTATAGTTGTAGGAATGCCTTTGAACATACTCATCCAATTCCGCATTTTCGTTCGGAACGGTTATATCGGTACTAAGACCGCAATGGTCACTGTCATACACAAATGTGCGAAGACAGTTTACAGTTTGTTGGTTCGTCCCTGTCAGTTGTATTCGTGTGTCGAACAACAGGAGATCCAAATAGGAGCCGTGTCTAGGAAACGACGGACTATCCGTCGCCTTCAGGCCGAGTCGGTACATCACACTGTGCTGACCCCACCAATTGAATAGCAGGTTCCCTCTGGTGTTTGGTGTATTATTTCCCCAATCGCTATGTTTGGCGTTGAAATCTCCGCCGATAATGAAGTAGTTTTCCTCCAATTCCAGTCTCAGAAGTCAAAAAGTGTCTCGAGCTCTGAGATGAATAGCGTGGATTGAGTAGCCTTAGGTGCATAAACTGACACCATGTATAACCGCTTTCCACTACGGAGAGGGATATACATGATGGATGCTTCTTGCATCTGAAACCTACGTACTACATGACTGTATATTCTTTTAAAACGTATACCTTTTCTTACGAAGATCGAAACTCCTCCTCCTTGAATAAAGTTGGGTGGATTTCTTCGCATAATTTTATACCTTCTGTGCATTATTTCGTGTCTTTTGGATAGCTTAGTTTCGCTAACCAAAAGCACATCAGAGGCTTGGTCTCTAAAGTGAATTAACATTCACTGCAAGGACCTTCAGGGTTTGCTTCGCCATCGCACCCATTACGACTGGAGGTGCGTTAGGCTCGGCAGCAGCGCGTGTATTTGATCTACCCGCTTAGCTTACTCAGTAATCTGACGTTGAAGCTTAGCCATCTGCCCCTGAATAGAGAGCAAGATATCTAGCATGTCAGTTGCCGGTTCCAGTGCTCTAGTCGTTGGGGCCCGAGGAGCAACCTTCGCTTGCTGTGCCGCATTCACCCTACCTGCCGCCATTTGGGCGTAGGTAACCTGGGGAGTAACGGCTGGTGTTTGTGATAGAACAGGTGGTCGCTTAATTTTCACCTTTTGCTGCCGAGCCAGATTTACTCTTTTTATGTATTGGAACTTGGCGCAACCCCGATAGTTTGCGGGATGCCCCGTGTTCTTACTCCCTCAGCAGCATTGTTTGCAGTTTCTCACCTTTCGGTGTGAAGGAGAAGAGCATCGTCGAATCCCTTAACAAACTTTTGACCTTGTGATAGCGCTCCACTGTGTTACAGTGAATCGCGTGCCTATCAAAATTTAATCTTTTAACAAAAAAATTATTGCCTATGGCCGACTTACATAGATCAATGGTTTCTCTAAGCTCCATTTTGTACGTGTTGATTGGTGGTATCCTTGTTTAACTTTTTGTTGTTGTTGCTGCTGTTGTTGGCTTTGTTGTTGCTGTTTCTGCTGCTGTTACTGCTGCTGTTTTTGTTGTTGTTTTTGTATTGGTTTACTTTTTTGTTGTTGTGCCAGTTTCTTTGACTCTTGTGGTGTTTTTTTATTTTTCTGTTGAAGGGAGGATTGTTTCTGTTCTTGTTGTTGTTGCGGTATGGATTCGCTCACCGTATACTGCCGCTGAGAGGCCTGGAGTTGTTGTTGCTGCTCCTTTTCTTGTCTTGCCATTTGTTTTTCTTTTATGGCAAGCACTTTTTGCTGAAGCTGTCTAATGCTTTTATTAAGCGCTTCAACCTCGTCCTCTTCGTCATCTGACTCAGAGCCCGCCTCAGAGATGCGAAGCTATTTTCATCTCCCATATAGCGACCTCCTCCGCCATCAGACATATATGGGAACTCGTCTTTGGGTTTTTGTCTTCGCTGTGCTGCTGCTCTTGCTGATGTCGTGGGCGCCTCTTCCCTCACTCCTCCAGGCAGCATTTCTGAAGAAGCTGATAGGGAAGGGCGCTTAACTAGATTGGGAGTTGGTTTTTTCTTCTTTCTCCTCTTCGTAGTTACCTCTGCTGTATTTGTTTTTGTTGTCCGACGAACTGGTATTACTCCAGCATGTTCATCGGATGTTTTCATTATGTTTTTCGATAAGTTAAGGTAGTAAAATGGTAAAAATCATTTTTTCCACAGTTGCCTATTTGCGAACAGTTGCGTTCGGGTTAGGAAACTCGGAAGAAACTTTGGTTCCTTTTCTCGAACACCAAAACCACGATGTAACTTCGATTTTAATAGACAAAACTTCATTGGGTGTTGGGTGAAACTTTTTTTTTTTGAAAAATAACGGATCGACGGCATTTATTGAAACCCATTAGCAAACTCAGAATTTTGTTGACATAAGGTTCATTTGTAGGAATGCGATGCTTAAGGTAAGTGACAAAGGAATATGCATACGTATAAGTGTGCTGTGACGAAAAGCAGAAACGGCAAATAAACGATAATATAACGAGAACTGGGGATGTTCGGAAACAGGCGACTCTACCCTAGTAAGAATGAAAAAAAAAAAAAAAAAAAAACAGGGTTTGTTAACCAAGTTAATATCTAAACATATTTAAGTTTTTGTTTTTAAATATATATTATTTGAAATTCATTAATTAACTTTTTGCTTTAACATAATTTTATTGACAAATAAGTTTACAGGTAACTTCAAACTCAAGAATGAAAAAAATAGGGTTATCTATTAAAAAATATATCCACCTTTAGCCTCAATAACTTTCTGGAATCGTCCAGAGCTTTGTTTTTTAAAAAATGGTCTCTTCTGTGCTCCGAGTCAGAGAAAGACTTTTTTCCCCTTAATGGAACCGCCATAATCCTGTTGGAGCATAAGTGACTGAGGGATAAGTTTATCGCCAGACGAGAATGCGTTATTGCTTAAAGTACTCATCCTTTTGTTGATTCATTGTTCGATCGATTGGAACTAAATCTTCACGACCGTTGGCCGAGATACAACCCCAGAACATTACGAACTTGCCACCATGCTTAACGATTTGAACGACTCGTGCGTATTTTTGACGAGTTATTTTCGGCATCCGAAAAAATTTTTTTTGGTGATCCATGAAAGTCAAATGAACTCTTGTCCATCCATAAGGTTCGGTTCCAGAACCTTATTTCTTTTTTTTTTTAAACTCTTTCAATCACATATCGTCTTTGGTAGTACGCTATCGTTTTCTACCCTTCGTATGCAAATTTTGCTTAAAATTGATTATTTTGTTCAGTTAAATTAAATTAGCACATTTTATTGCTATGAACGTCACGTTGTGAGATTTAACAACTCATGACCAAACCAAAAGTAATGGAAAAAAGTGTGGTGTAAGAAAATACACAAAAATATCACTTTGTTTATCTTTCTTTTAATCCACTGGGCTTTCAAGGATAACGATATCTCGAAACTTGACGCAGACAATGTGCTGATCCTTGGAAGGTTCGCGATATTTTTCCGTCATTATTCGTTAACTTTCATCGACGTCATAAGTCGACCTGCATCCCACAAAGCCGCAATGACTGCTATGAAGCATAATAATATTCCGTCGTCAACTGTCTAGAGCTCGCTTGTATTTTTTTTTAATATGCAGTATTAGTTTCACTGATCGAAAATTTGTGCAATTTCTAATGTCGCCTTTATACCGTGGAACCAAGAAAATCTGTCTCCACAGCTTAGAATTAGATTATTCAAAAATTTTTAATTGTCACCCACACTTCGGAATATTCCATATTTGTGAATCGTGCTTGACATCCGAGGAAATTGTACTGACGTAAGTCGTTAAGTACCTTTTCTATCTTAACCGATACAGGGCTTTGCTAGCCAATTGCCTTCTTAGCCCAAAGAAGGAGCGATTGGCAAGAGTTATTATTCGATTGATCTCAGCGCTGATGTCGTTGTCTGAATTCATAACGGAGCCTAGGTAGACAAAGTCCTTATTATTATTAGTCTCTCTATTAGTAAACGTTTTTTCGAACCAAAAAACCAAACAATAACAACACTACATACATCATCTCCAATTGTCTTAATGTTCATCACTTTGCATGACCGAAACATCGTTCTCATGTCAGCTGTCAATTACCGTAAACATAATGCGACCGAAATTCGTCTTCATGATTTAGTCATTGAATCGGACAAATTTCCCAAGTTTTTAAAACTTTATTCAAAGTATTTGTCATGTTATAACTTCTAAACGTGTCCTTCCTATTCTTTGCGCTTGAGCCTCGTCAGAAGTGTAGTTGAGTGGTTTTATGAAAAATGAGTTTTTCGAGGAGTGTAGTATTAGTTTAGTTCTACGAAAAGTGTTGTGAGTGGTCTTGGAAAAAAAAGTTCTACGAGGATACCGAATGACTATTATACGGCGCTGGAGCTGCTGACAAATCGGTAAGTCACTACAATCATTGAATATTTATGTACCAAACTTTAAGTGCATTTTTTATATATTCTTTATATATTTTTATTTTTCAAATCGGCTCAAAAAGTGCACACAGATTTTCAATAATAGTATTTTTTATATGAACAAATAGGCTCATGAAAAATTGGTTGGAAAAATGATTTTTTCGAAGCATTGAAAAATGTGGTTAGTTCAAATAATTTTTTTCAACCCCCAAAGGTTTTTCCTTTTTTTAAAAGGTTAATCTTCAAAATATAATATTAATATTTCAGATCAATACAACAGAAGCTAGAAACTTCATCTCTCTTTGCGACCTTCCCAGAGGACTGGACTGTAAATCGTCCATTGAAATGTTAAAAAAAAAATTGTAATATGTAGTTAAAAATTGTTTGTCCAATTCTCAAGAAAGGAGACCCTCTGAACTGCGCCAACTACAGAGGCATCAGTCTCCTTAACATCGCATATAAGATCTTATCCGCCGTATTGTGTGAACGCCGGAAGCCGTTTGTCAACAACCTGATAGGTCCATATCAGTGTGGCTTCAGGCCAGGAAAGTCCACCATCGACCAGATATTCACACTACGGCAGATCTTGGAGAAGACCCATGAGCTTCAGATCGATACCCACCACCTATTCATCGATTTTAAGGCCGCGTATGACAGCATCTATAGAGACGAGCTATATAGAGCAATGTCTAGTTTTGGCATCCCTGCCAAACTCGTCCGTCTGTGCAGGATGACGATGGAGAATGCACGCTGCTCCATCATGGTCGGTAAAGATCTCACCGAGGCCTTTGATGTCCAGAAAGGATTTAGACAAGGCGATGCGCTGTCATGCGATTTTTTCAACATCGTACTTGAAAGAATAGTGCGAAACTCACGAGCAAACACAAGAGGCACTATCTTTCAAAAGTCCGTCCAACTACTCGCATACGCCGATGATATTGACATAATCGGGAGAAAGCAGCGTGATGTCAGTGGCGCTTTCGCGAGTATTGAGACGGAAGCGGCGAAAATGGGTTTAGCGGTCAATGAGGACAAGACCAGGTATATGCTGTCAAGCAAAAAGGACAACCAACACCGACGTCTCGGACAGAACGTCACCCTCGACAGATATAACTTTGAGGTAGTTTAGGACTTTGTCTACCTAGGCTCCGCTATAAATACAGACAACGACACCAGCGCTGAGATCAAGCGAAGAATAACTCTTGCCGCTGTTTCTTTGGGTTAAGAAGGCAATTGAGTAGCAAAGCCCTCTCCCGGACAACAAAAGTCACCCTTTATAAGACTTTAATAATCCCGGTCCTGCTCTATGGCGCAGAGGCATGGACATTAGCAAAAATGGATGAGGGTGTTCTTGGTTGCTTCGAGAGAAAAATTGTTCGGGCGATCTTCGGTCCCGTCTGCATTGACGGTGAGTGGAGGAGGAGAAACAACGACGAACTGTATGGACTGTACAGCGACATGGACCTAGCCAGAAGAGTGAAGATCCAAAGACTGAGATGGCTGGGTCATGTAGAGCGCATGGACACCAATGCTCCGGTCCGAAAAGTCTTCGAATCCGCCCCCGAGGGACAGCGCAGTAGAGGAAGGCCAAGACTCAGGTGGCGCACGCAAGTGGAAGAGGATCTCAGCCAACTTAGCGTGCGAGACTGGAGACAGCTAGCCAGGGATCGAGCTGGCTGGAGAAGCTTGTTGACTGAGGCCCAGGTCCACCCCGGACTGTAGCGCCACCTAAAGTAAGTAAGTAAGTTAAAAATATATATAAACCTATACCCTAAGTTTCAAAAACATCGAACGAATTATTCTTTAAAAAGAAGTAATCAAAATCGACTAAAATCACGGGATATGTGTATCTCCCCCCTTAAAAAGTAAAAGACTTTTGCTACTGAACAGTGTTCTGATTTGGAAAGTGGCGAAAGTTATACCAATATCGATAGCATCGATATAAGCATTGTATCTTGTTTATCAAAGGCCTTCGAGAAAATTATTTTTTTTTTTGGACGTTGGATGGATATCAAGTGTGAAGCGGTCTTTTCACCCTGGGATTTGCATTACTTCAAGATGATAGCTTTCCTTGTTCTATACTCCGCCGTCTGTCGAACATCCCCCTCCCTCGTTTGTGTTTAGGGGTTCTTCCGAAACATGTTTTTATTCTCTTTGTAAATCCCTCATCCGAAGCGTGTGATATTAAGATATATCTTTTTTGGCGATATGAAAAACTCAGCTCATGAGTTTTCCTGTTCTTTTATGAGAGGGTGCTCTGGCTTTCTTCTCTCTTCTTGATTTTCAGCAAGTTTTCGATAAAGGATGATACTCGATTTCAGCTATATTCACTTGAGATCATCCTCGATATAATATTTTCGGGGGATGTAACCTATCTCCGATTTCAGGTGCTGTCTTTCCGCTGTCAATCTGCTGCATGTAAATAAAGTGTGAAAAGCGTCATATACCATTGAGTCGCCGTAATGTGACGTAGCATTGTCTACTTTTCGCATCCTGTGTAGGTACACATTAAAATATCCATGTCCGGTTAGGAACTGCAGAAAATAATGGGATAACACTTATCGAAGCACTTATAACTCAATCACAGCTGTTCCATAATTCTGGTTAACATACCTGAGCAATTTATGCAAGATTTTGATAAGGGTTATGTTGAAGGCATTTGGCAAAATTTATCATTTAATTAGCGATAAGGCAGTAAAGTTAATAAGTGACTTTCTTCTCCAAAGATATCAAATATTTATTTTCTGTGAACGCTCCTCACCCTTCAAAGAGCTCAAACAAGGTGTACTACAGGGTTCTATTTTTGGATTGTTACTAGTCGCATGGTTATTAATGACCTTCCATCCGTGTGCAAACATGCTTCTGTTCACCTTTATGCAGAAGATGTTCAGCTACATTTAGCTCAACCCCGCAACAGACTTCATGAACAACGCCATGATGATTCAAACTAGTGAATAGACGTGTTTTTTTCCGACTGATTAATCTTGCTTTTTCTCGAATAAAATTTCGAAAAACCTTGCTTTATTTTATTTTAATCCTATGAAAGTGCAAACACCTTTAACATACATAAATCAATTGGTTTGAATTCATAAATGATAGTGACACTAATTAAATAGTTCGTACTGCAAATTTGTTCTGTTTTTTCCAATCATTTGCCTTTAACATTTTTCTTTGTTTCTCTATACTTCGAACTTTTACTCCATACCCACCCTAGTATGTCCAACTCTAAACGGTCTCGGTTAAACTTCAAAATCGACATGTCAATTGTAAATTCCCCTCGAACATCAATTGACCATCTTCATACCAAAGCCCAAAAACTAGCCTTGGATGATCATACCTTGTTGGATAAAATGGATGAGAAACTTAAGTCCCAAGAGTCAGTTAATAATATCGCTAAAATTTCAAATATCAAAACCTTGCTGTCTAATGACCCTGACACCCAAACTGTGTGCCCTACGATCACAAATCACTGAACTGAAATTCGCTCAACAGGAATTTGAAAATAAAAATGTTTTAGGTGACGTGGTTTTGTTCGGGATCCCTATTACTCCAAAGAAAAACAAAACAAAAAAAGTATTTTAATCATTCTCCCCTTCTTCTGAAGAGGTGTTCTTCTACGCTGGCAAAACCACTGCGTAAGCTTTTCCATCAATCCTACTCTTTAGGACTCTTTCCGAGCAGATGGAAAACAGCATTTGTCCAGCCCGTCCCTAAAAAAGGCGAATCTTCTTCTCTCTCCTCTTACAGACCCATTGCACTTACGTCCCTTCTTTCCAAGGTCATGGAAACGCTGATAAATCATGAAATATCTCGAAACACGAAAACTTCTTAATGACCGGCAGTACGGTTTTCGTAGCAACAGGTCCACTGGTGTTTTGATGGCATGTCTCACCGAAAAGTGGAATCAAAGTTGACATCAATCTGGCGAAGGTAAGATAGTTGCACTTGATATTTCTAAGGCATTTGACAGAGTTTGGCATCAGGCTCTTTTGTCGAAAATGCGTGCATTTGGGATCGATGACTCTCTACTTCAATGGATTAGAAATTACCTTTCGGAACGTTTAATTCAAGTTGTCTTGGATGGTTTCAAGTCTGATATTCCCAAATAAATGCTGGTGTGCCCAAGGGCTCCGTTCTGTCTCCGACACTCTTTTATTTTCATCATAAATTCAATCGATGACCACATATTCGAAGTCGCCAAAAATGCTGCGAAATGTCTAGGTTTCCTTAAGCGATGTAAGAAATATTTCACCCCCTCTGATCTGGCTTCTATATATAAGGCTTTCATCCGCCCAAAACTGGAGTACAATGCCCACATCTGGTCAGGTGCTCCCAAGATTTCTTTGCGCCTACTAGATAGGATTCAAAACCGAGCGATGAAACTAATAGGTGATGCTTATATTACACAGTCGATTGACACCCTCGACCACCGACGTAATGTCTCCTGTCTCACCTTGTTCTATCGCTATTTTCACCACCAGTGCTCCTCAGAAATTGCCAGTAGCATTCCGCCCCTTCAAACCTCCAACCGTAATACCCGTCTCGCTACGAATGCTCATCAGTACACCCTCAAGCCCACTTTCTGATGCACCCTGAAATATCGTGATACTTTCCTAAGCCGAACAACTCGCTCATGGAATGCCCTGCCGAGCTCTTTATTTCCTAGCCATTACAACCTTCAAACATTTAAAACCAACGTACATCGGTACCTCTCTTTTCTCCCTCCCTAAATTTCCTTCACCCGCGCTATGTGCAAACATTTTAAGGGTACATAATCCCTTGTGCGGCCGCAAATTATAAAAAAAAATAAAAATTTTTTGCCACGTTATTAATGGGAAAAGAAAAATGAAACGCCCTCGATCGAACAGCGACACCTCTGCGATTATTATTAAATTCCGGTCTGCTTATGATAGGTATATTCATACTAACCTCGGTCTCCAAATACCGACAAAACAACAACAAATAAATCAATTTCTCCCAAGTTTGATTAAACGCGTACTCAAATATCTACCTGCGCTTGTGCCTATCGAAATCCAACAACAATTTACTTCATTGTGCTCTTCAACTTAAAAAAACAAAAACAACTTTCATCAGTTCTTACGATGTGCAGTCGTGTGTTTGCCAAACGTCAACCCATTGATGAAGCTGTGGAAATTGAAAACATCGCTAAACTGCATAGCATTGCCAGCACCTATCAATAAAATATTGATTCCGTCTTGGACCTAAGTTCACCTAATTTTAACTTTCTTGACAAAGCTTTTGAATTTTACTGTATAGACGATACTGAAAAAGTTGTTTGCTTGTTGCCAGTAAAAGCAAATGCTGTTGGCTTTGATGAAATCCATCCCGAATTTGTCCTGCCAATTGTACTTCCATCTCTGGTCCGCGTCTTCAATCTAATTACGAGGGCGGGTCAATAAGTCCGTGACTTTTTGAATTTCTGACCTCTTTACTGAAACAGCAACACTGCTCCTGTCAACAGGCATCTGTCAGTTGACTCCTGTCTAAATTTAAACTTGCTGCGTCAGTTAGTTTGTGTTTGACAGCTATTTTTATCAGACTACTCACTAATTTGAGGAGAAAATGGAAAAAAGTGAATTTCGTGTGCTTATTAAGCATTATTTCTTGCGAAAAAAAACCATTACCGAGACCAAGGCTAAGCTTGATAAATACTATGGGGACTCTGCACCATCGATTTCAATGGTAAAAAAGTGGTTTACTGAATTTCGTCGTGGCCGTACAAGCACTGAAGATGCCGAACGTCCTGGACGCCCAGTTGAGGTCTCTACACCCGAAACAATCGAAAAAATTCACGATATGGTGATGGCCGACCGAAGATTGAAAGTGCGAGAGATTGTGGAAGCCGTAGGGATCTCGCATGGCTCAGTGGTTTCAATTTTGAATGATCACTTGGGCATGAGAAAGCTTTCCGCAAGATGGGTGCCGCGTTTGCTCACAGTCGACCACAAACGCAATCGTGTAACAACTTTTTGCCATGGCAAAAATCCATGAATTGGGCTATGAATTGCTCCCTCATCCACCCTATTCTCCAGATTTGGCTCCGAGCGACTACTTCTTGTTCCCAAACCTGAAGAAATGGCTTGGTGGAAAAAGATTTGACTCCAATGATGAAGTCATCTCGCAAACAAAGGCCTATTTTGAGGACCTCAACATATCATTTTTTTTGGAAGGGATAAAAAAATTGGAGAAGCGTTGGACAAAGTGTATAGAGCTCAAGGGAGACTACGTTGAAAAATAAAATTATTTTTTTATCAAAAAATCTGTGTTTCAATCCAAAAGTCACGGACTTATTGACCCGCCCTCGTATAACAACAGGCATTTACCCTTCTTAATGGAAATGTTACAAAATATTTCCTATATAAAAGAGTTCTAACAGTAAACAGTATCGGCGATATCCATAATGCCTTACTTACTTTCGAACTCAGCCACAACTACTAAATCATCTTACCTAAAACATAGAAAGCAAACTATCTTAGTTCGCCAGCAATCGGCTTACTTTATGTAAAAAACTAGAGGAGTTCCACTGTGATCTCATCTATTCAAATGTATGTTAATGATGTTCAACTCTATCGAAGTTGCCCTCTTGGAATTGTAGATGTCTGTGCAAATGCTTTAAACACTGTCCTGGAGCGCATATCAAGCTGGTCATAAAGAGACTGACTTTTTCTAAACTCACTCGAAAGAAAATGTATGGTCATTTATCAAAAAACTGTTTGATCTCTCCTACTTCCCAGACATTATGCTCAATGGCTCAAAAATTGAGTGTGTTGACCCCACAAAAAATCCAGGAGTTGTTTTTAACAGAAAATTTAAGTGGAGTAACCGCGTTAACCCGACAGTTGGTAATGTATATGGAATATTACGCCAGCTCTGGATTTTTACTACTTCACCCCTTTCAAAACTCGCCCCTTATTTTTTTATTTAAAAACTTAGCTCTCAAGAAGGTATGAATACTCTTAAAATGCCGGAGCAAGGTCAGTGGTTATTTCGCGTCATGGTTGGCATCCAACATTTAATGGGGAGACTAATTATTATTAGTGTAAATTGACTTGTTGTTGTTGTATTTTTGACAACCATTCACCTCACATAATTTCGGTTGTCTGAAAGAAGAATGTCTTTCGGTCGCGGTTGGGATTGAACGCCGAACCCTCCAATTGGGAAGTCAATACACTACCAGTTGAGCTACAATAGCTAAAAAAATTCATGGTACTAGTTCTCTGTTCTCTTGGTGCGAAATTTGGGTTACTGTGAAGCTAACAGTAAAAGAAAACTTAATGTCGCTTTCAACAATATTGCTCGTTACGTTTTCAATCTTCGAAGCTTCGACAGAATATCTTATTACCTGAAGTTGGTCTTCTATCACTTACCACGGCATTTCCCAAGGTTTTGGGGCATCAGCAGGTTTAGGAATGTTCCTTAGTCCTTTTGCATAAACAATAACACTAAACTTGTTGATTTTTTGTATAGGTATACTCATACATTGCACAATTTTATTCGGAGATATACTTACTTAGCTGAGAATTATAATGTATATAAATAACTACGAGTATTATTTCTAAGTAATAGCATTTTATAAATCTTTTAAGTTAGCTTTAAATTGAGTTTGAATTTGTATTAAACATGGTAAAGGTCACTAGTTTATAAGATAATTTTATCTTAATGTGATTGCATAGTAAAAAACACTTAACTAAACTAAAGAAAAATCGCTGCCATTATGAACCAAGAGCTAAAACGCAATTATAACTGGTCAGAGAAATGAAACGGAAAATGGGTTATTACTAAATCCAACTAATTCCCAAGAAAAATTAAAAATTAAAAACATTTAATACCTGGCTTATATCTTTAAAAGAATAAAATTGGAAGTTTAAGTCTGTACTAATCCCGGCTACATAATAAATTATGAATAATTTATAAAAAAAAAGTCAAACGTAGAAAGAAACATTATCATTCGGAAATAAAGATAAGGTATTAAAAAATTTTTGAATGACGTCGCGGATCTTACATAACTGGTCTCACAATATATAATTAATGAAGTCAGGAAAATGAATGTTGTTTTTTTTTCTATGATTTTTAATAATTGACCTTAATTAGTTGCCTAATTCTTTCCAACAAATGTGACAACATCTCTGCAATAAGTTGATCAGCAAAACTAATAGAAGAAAACTTCTTGCCCTCTCGCTGAAAGTGATGAGTTAAATAATATTTTACAATCCATAATGCAATAATACGAGTATGTCTAAAAAATCGTTGGGTCTGTGCTCCCATATAGAATGCTAAATAATTCCTGGTCCAAATTGTTGTATTGAGACTGAGCAATACGACAACGAAGATGAGTTGGCACCAGCACAACTAGGGCAAACAAAATCGGGGCTGCAAAGTAGTTTTTTAAATAAATCAAAAGCCTAGTGACTCAACTGTTTTCTCTATTTTCTTTTGGTTTTAATTGACAGCTCCATTTTATTTTTTCCTTCGGTTTAAAACTATAAACAATAGTGAGCCGAGGGGTGGAGGGGGTAGCTCGTATCGGATGGGTAGCAGAATCGGACCGATTTTTGCATCTTTTATTTTATCTTATTTCGTAATTGTATTCATTTGCTTTATTCTTTTGTTCTTGGGGTTGAGTTCTTCTCGTGCGGAAGAATAATTTTAAATTTTAGGTACTGACATTTTAACCACTTCCAAACACAGCAAATGACGAATGTAGGAAACACAGAAAATTACGAATGAAGGGAAAAACAGAAATATGAAAAATCGGCTGCGGAAAATCGTGACGTGTAGAAGTACAACAAGAGCCCCAAAGGGAATAATAAAAATCGGGCCAAATCGTCTCGTACAGTATAAACTAAGCAGAAATTAGAAATAGTTTTTTTTTTGTCAAGAAGGTGTTTACATAATGTAAAAAAACATTGTCTTGATAAAATTTAAATTCTGGTTTTCTACTTTCATCAACATTATTAAACCAAAATGATTGGCATTACTGTGCAAATGCGAAGATATTTCTTAGTATCCATTGCGTTATAAAGACTAAATCTCCAACGCCGTTGCGAGTTATGTATAAGTCAGCATACTCAGATATCGAAAATATTTTGAAAGATATTAGAACCAGTAGATATTAAGTTACAGAAATGTTCCCAGACTTTTTCCGCTGATCACATGCATTTGCATACCTGTGGGAATGCAGAAAAAGCTGAGTAAACATTTCATAGAGTATAAGTAGACGAAAGATAGCATTCTAACAGTTCGTTCGTTGTAAACCTTGTAAGTGAAATCAAGTTCTTTTTTAAATAAAGTTTTTTTTTTATTCGATATAAATCAAAGATTATTTATTTGGCGCAGTCGGTAGGATAATTCTAATAATTATCCAGTGATAACGAATAACAGCGTGAAAATAGTGAAGTAATTATTAAACGCTAGTGAAATAAAATCGAAAAAAAAAATAATCATAAAAAAACAACAGTGTTCTAATTTGCATTTTACTGCTTATGGACAATCTCTAGCTAGGATAAAAGTGTAAAAGAATCTGTATGAAATATTTATGAAAAAAGACAAAACAAGATTTTACAACAATAATAGACGAGGATTGAACGAACTAACAATGGAAGAATTAGCAGCCGAATTGCGACAAAAGAACCAACAGTTGGAACAATTAGCCGCTGCATTCCAAGCTTTACAAGCCAGGACAGCATCTCGAAAAAATACAGAAAAAGCATTAAGAGAAGAAAAGCACATGTCAACGTTCACCGGATAAGGTGAAGTTACCATCAATCCATTTATAAGTAGTGTAGAGTACTACTTATCAGGAGTCGAAGAAGAAAACTTGACGAAATGTATGGTGAAGGCAATTTTTTACGAAAAAATACAAGGAGAAGCAAAAAACACAATCATAAATCTACCACAACCGGATAATTGGGAACTAATAAAGGGAACATTCAAACTTCGATATAGACCAGATGTGGAGCCATCCGAAATATAAAGAAGGATCACCAATCTCAAAGTTACCAATGTAAGTGAATTATCTAGTGAAATTCAAAACATAAAATATAAAACAGATGAGCTTAGGGTTTATTATAAAGAAGATAGAAGTATTGACTTAACAAGTGTAGAAAGTCTCCTAGTACATACAGTGAAAAAAATGACACAAGGTGTCCTCTTAGATAAAATATATGACAAAACAGATTTAGGTGAAACAATTTCAATTATGAGAAAAAGAAGATTTGAGGATTCATGCATTAGGTATGAACTTCGGAAACAAAAACATAATAAACTCAATAACCCGAAACTAGCTTTAGTAGATACGGGTTCAACTCTAAGTATAATTGACGACAGACTAGATGAATTTACCAAAATTCCTATTGAACAAATATATTTTACAACAGTTACTGGTAAAGATAATATAAAATTTGAGGTACATACACCTGTACCTGAGGAATTAAGAGCCCCCCTTAATGCTCGAATAAGATGGAAAGTAAAAAGACTTTCTAAAAGAACGTACCAATTTATAATTGGATGGATGAAAGAACCATCAACTTAAATAATCAATGTATAAAGTTTGTTAATCATCCATATACAGTGAATGTTGTATGTTCACTTGAACCCCTTGATAACTATACAAAACACATCAATACTGATCATTTAAATGAAGAAGAACGACAAGAAGTCGAAAAGCTGATGAAAAGATTTGAGAACTTATTCTTTAAAGAGGGAGATAGATTCACTAGCACCCCAGAAATTGAGCACGAAATAGTGACAATAACAGATCAACGCCAAACTATATAGGTATCCACCTCAACATACTACAGGAAATTTATGAAAAACTATGCTAAAATAGCACAGCCTATTACCAAATATTTAAAGAAATAGCAAAATTAACCTAAACGACCCTAATTATATTGAAGCCTTTGAAAAGCTTAAAATTCTTTTAACCAGTCATCCAATTTTAAAATATCCTAATTTTCAAAATAAATTTTGTATAACAACAGACGCCTCTAATTATGCAATAGGAGCGGAGCAGTCTTATCCCAGGAGGGACATCCTGTATGCTTCGCGTCGAGAACCCTGAATAATCACGAACAAAATTATTCAGCCACCGACAAAGAATTTCTTGCAATTATGTGGTCTGTAAACTACTTTAGACTATACCTTTATGGGAACAAATTTAAGATTTATACGGATCACCAACCGATTAAATTTTTGCATGCCAAATACAAAGGTAAGGATCTTTCTCCCAGACATCAGAGATGGCTCTTAAAGCTAGGAGAATACCAATTCGAAATCGAATATTTGAAAGGTAAAGAAAACAGAGTAGCTGATTTTCTGAGTAGAATTAAACCCAACGAGGACGTTACTCATAATAAGGAAGAAGAAGAACAATCCCATAGTACAGACAACTTTTCACTTGAATGTAATGAAAATGACTCAATATCCGATTTTGTATTTAATATGGAAGACAATAATTCAGATGAGACGATTCATTCAGCAGAAGAAGAAGTCATGGACCACATACCAATCAAAGAAGAGATAGTGAACAAATACAAAACTCAAATAATTCTAACTTACTCGTACAACAAAACCCAAGAAATTGAAACCATTTATGGAAAACGAATAATATACAATACATAGCAGAATATGACTTTGATAGATTAACCGATATCTTTAAAACTTTTATAAAAAAAGGAAAAATAGGTATTTTTTCAGAATTACCAGATCATCAATATAACGTAGTTCAGGAAAAGTAAAGAGAAATGTTTTCAGACGATAGCCAAATTAAATTTGTTAAATGTTCTTTTAGAGTGCAAGATATCAAAACAGAAGTAGAAATAGTAAAACAAATATCACTCGATCATGAGAAGGAAAGTTTACATTCAGGAAACTTACGGTGCTATTAAACACAAAATTTATTACCCTAAATTACAAGGAATAATTCAAATAGTTATAAACCAATGTGAGATATGCCAACAGGTTAAATACGATAGAAAACCAATATAAAACAAAATTTCAATTAAGAAACAGCAACAGATCTTAACGAAATAATTCATGTAGATACATTTGTCATAATGAAGTGTAGTTTTCTAACAATTATCGACAAGTTTTCAAAATTTGGATTAGCGTACTATTTTTCAGACAGGAACCATATTACAATAGTAGAGGAATTAGAGAATCACTTCGCTAAAGTAGGAAAACCTAAAAAGATTATAGCTGATAATGAGTTCAAATCAATCCACATCAAAGAATTCCTACAAGAGGAAGATGTAGAAATACATTTTACCAAACCAAATAGTCACACCGGAAATTCTGACGTAGAACGATTTCATAACACCATATTAGAAAAATGTAGAATTTTAAAATTAAATAAACAAAATATAGCAATCAAATGATTAATAGCAAAGGCCATACGAAACTATAATGAGAGAATACATTCCACAACAAATACATACAAACTCCTAGCGAAGTTCAATATAAAAGAATAGATTTTGAAAAGGTAAGACAAAACTTAAGGTCAACAAAAGAAAAGAATATCAAAAAGTCTAACGAAAATCGCGAAGATTACATTGAAGAGAGGTCCACAGGATTTATAAAAAACTTTAAGGCAGTTAGGCATAAACATCAACCTAAATTTAAGCGTAGCAAATTAGCAAACGTTCATACCACTAATATTACACGACAACCAAAATTTTCAGCTCTTCACGGTGACATTGGTACTCCTATTAATAACGCCAACTAACCGACTCTTACATATATACGACATAAAGAAACAAACCGGATTTACTCAAATCAAACTTAATGACGTCGACTTAGTCGTTAAGACAGACATTATCATTCACATGATCAAACCACAAGACATAATAGATTTATTAAATGACATAGCATTAAATATATACAGTCTTGACGTACAACACAAAGAACTACTTAAAACAGAACTCATACAATTAAAAAAATATAGTAAAAACAATTATTCCGAGAGATAATAGAAAAAGAAGAGGTTTAATTAACATTGTAGGAAAAGCATCAAAGTGGCTTTTCGGTACATTAGACGAAGAAGATAGAATAGACATTGAAAACCACCTTGAAAATATAGAAGTCAATAACTACAATTCAATTAGTAATTTAAACCAGCAAATTATAATAAATAATAGTTTCAATAGAACATTTAGACAGCTTAAAGATATTATTAAGAAAGACAGGAAAATAATTTTGCCACAACTAAACAATGTATCCAGTCGAACAATTGAACAGAATTTATTTTTTGATCAGCTTTTTAAAGTACAACTAATAAAAGAAAAAATAGAGCATATACAAGATAATGTAGCATCAACAAGACACGAAATAATTCATCCTAACATCTTAACAGATGAGGAGATAAAAAAATACAATATAGATTTGAATAAAATGAAAAATATTGAATTAGGCATTACTAAATATAAGAATGATACTCTTATATTTGCAATAAAAATCCCAAAAGAATTTAAACAGATTCCACTAAAAATAATAGTACCGATTACAAACAAAAATGGAAAAGAAATCGATTGTTCTAAAGAAAAGGTAGTAGAATACAATAAAATCAATTATAAGTATGAAGAATTTAAATATCTTAATGAATTAGGCATAAGTAAACATTGTATTTTTCAAACTCATATGAATAGATAAAGAAACCATTTTAATAAAGAATGCAAATAATTTAAACATAAGTCAAAATTGCGACAACAGAATTTTAAATGTAACTGGATGAGAAGTTCGTTTACATATATTGAAACAAACAATGTAGATCCGAGAGGGGAATAAGCTTTTGTTAAAATTAACTGGTATCCCTCAATTGTTAAATAAGAATTCAGGAGCTAAACAGCACAAAATGAGAAATTGTAAATTAAACTTGTCGTATATAATAAAATGGTCTAGAATAGCAAATGACTTCGAAAAGGCTATGCCTCTTATCTTTCACGTCGCTCGACCAGTTGCAGACAGGCGACTCAACTAAGTCAGGCCCTTATTGCGAGTGTCGTTTGTCAATCGAATCGACAATTGTCAAACGACAAAAAAATCAATTACTGTGAATTGACATTTACATTTTCTGGGGGGGTGAAATCGGCTAACGCGAATATTGACTGTCGCTTTTTTGATTGTCGTTTTTGATTATTAACTATTCTATTATTTGCTCTGTCTAAAGCGATCGAGAGAAATTGTTAACATATTGGCATCACTTTAGAAGTGTGCCAAGAATTAAATGTCATTTTCGAATTGTGTTGTTTTGAATTTGAAAGCCAAATTCAACGAAATTTTTTTACAAACATGTAAGTACATAATCTGAGATATAGATACACTTAATAATATTAAAAGTAATAACAATTTTGTTTTTCGTAGGTCTAATTCAACAAAACAACAAATCGCGATTCCTTCCAAATTCATGGAGAAATAACCGGAGCTGGCCAAATCCGACAACGCTGCCTCAAGCTCTGGACGGATAACACAGCGACAGTTGTGGGAAAAGTTAGCTAGGTCAATAAATAGTAATGGACCGCCAACAAAAACAGTTGCTGAGTGGACACGGGTAAGTATTATATAGTTTTGTTGGGCAGAATCAATATTAAATCTAAAAATTAAGTAAGGTTTGGACGCTTCCCAAATATAGTACAAAGAAGGAGCTTATCTACAACAAAAGATCAATAAAGGAAACAGGTGGCGGTCCATTTGATTTAAAGTCTTTGGACGAGACGGAGGAGGCAATTATAACCGACTGTGAGATGGAAGCGTCCGTAAGCGGCGTTCAAGGGGGTTTGGCTTTTAGTAGCATTGAAAAACGTATGCTCCTACATTGTACCTATACGTAGGTACATTAATTTAATGTTTACTATACTTATTTTTATTTTTCTGCAAACAGAAAACGATGAGCAAGTTGTTCATACTATTGAGCAGCTTCTGGAACACCTCCACGGAAGACCGGATCCAATTCTTTTGTTGATTCCGTGGGGAAAAATTTAATCATTAGTGGACAAAGTACTGTCTGCATTTTTTAAATAACTGCAACACTAATTTCAGATATAGTGCTTTGACCCATCGGCACAGCCCAGTCAGCACCAATTTGTCTTTGGTAACCACCACTACCAAGAACATTTTATGTTGCAGTCAATTGAAGAATAGGTGAAACTTGGGTTGATCTTACTCCAGGTGGTAAATCGAGCGGCCGCAAAACTGATTAAACGAAAGTTTTTCAAAAATCTGAAATGCTATGAGTACTAAGAAATGGTTTAAAGAATATCCATCAACTACGTTCATAAAATATTCACTCTATTTCGCAGATTTGTTCTTATCAGTCGGACTTTTTTATAATTATTTTCATTCCTCACTCTCATCGTCCTCGCGTTTGGAAAATTGCAAATGATGTAAACATTGCACTTGAACTAATTTGCTTTATAGAAAATGATATGTCAATACTCAAACACATGTTTTTTTTTTTAATATATTAAACAATTTGAAGTCGACCGCACCAAAATCCTTATGGAAAATGACAGAAAGTATGAAAACTGACACCTAAATAGCTGTCTCCTAAAATCAACGCAAACAACGATTGCCGATTCGAAGGAGTGGAAGGCCCTCGTCATTTCCTTCAAGTTTCAAGCCATGATCGGCTTACATGGTATAGGTAGATTTAGAGTAGTATTAAAAAGGAAAATTAAACAAAACAAAAAACAATAACAAAAAAAATTAAAAACAAAAAAAAATTGTAAAAACAAAATAAAATGTATTTAGGAACAAGAGAGAGGGTAACAATTACTACTACCTATACAAACAAAAATATGTTTTCTATTTAGTAAGATAGCTTACGTAGGTTAAGGTTCATATTTAAGGTTGTTTGTAAGTAAGTTTTAAGTTTTATTATATATAAAAAGGCACAATTTCCATATACTAAGTTTTTTTTTTACTAAAAATGATTTCTCGGTTTTAATTACGACAAATGTAAGATAAGTAATGCCGTAAGAAAGGTCTAAAGACATATTTTAAGTGTTAAGTTTATCTTAGAGTGCCCGCATGGGCCCAGTAAGTTAGAATAACATAAATTTAAGTTATTTAAGCTAATTTTTAAACGTTTTTTGTATACCATTTAAGATTTAATCAATGACTTTAAATAAATATGCAAATGAAGGCTATGAAAAGTCACTTTATATTAACTCATGTTGATTTTTATTTTATTCTTATACCCGGCGCTTTTTTTAAAAATATAACAGTTAATTGTGTATTATATTAAATAAAGATAAGATTATGTCTAAAATTAATACAAATTCTAAGCTAAATTCTTTCAATAGTATAAGGGTAAAAGTAATAGTTATTTTTTGTTAAGTTACAACAGCATTTATGTTTTTCCGACTACTGATATCTATTCAGAATAGTTATCATGCGGAAGTGAGATATTTAAATACTAAGGCTCTGCCGTTAACCAAATAAATTGCGATGAAGACGTCTCACATAAAGTCTGCGTGGGATGGGTTAATTGGCGCGAAAACTGTGTTTTGAAAGTGAAAAAAGAACATGCCCGCTGATCTACGAAAAATATAAAGGAAAAATTATATAAATTATATAAAAGGAATTATATAAATTAACATGCAGGGGTGGAAATGAATATGTTAAGAATGTCGTCCACAGGTGTGACAAAGTAGGCACATAAGCGGAAATCTTCACATAAAAAAAATTATAGTTTTAAGGGCGGATTTTAGCCAATCCCATAAATGACGCAGTAGCAGTAACATTAGATTTATAAATAACATATATTTTAACGGAATGCTAAAAAGATAATAATTTCAATATTCTTTAATCTTTGACAATTCATCTCTGTAATTCTGGATGTGATGTTTTATATTTGTACTAGTTGGGATGAAAGTAACCTCCTTAACCACCAGAATGCGCTGCTACTGTAAAACGGGTTATGGTGCTTTGAAGTCCGTTCATATTGGGGCAGATATGCCAAATTTCAGTGCGATACTGTCTTTAGTTGTGTTTTGACAGCTGATTGTTGTTGACGTGTTTGGCATCATGTTGAGTATGGACAAAAACAATTTTCGTTCTCTCATAAAAAGCTGATTGTTGTTGACGTGTTTGGCATCATGTTGAGTATGGACAAAAACAATTTTTGTTCTCTCATAAAACATTATTTTTTGAGAGGCAAAACGGCGAAGGAATTAAAAGCAAAGTTGGATTTATATTATGGGGCTAAAGCTCCGTCAGATTACACTGTCAAATATTGGTTTCGAGAGTTTCGTGGTGGCCGCAACTCCACTACCGATCAAGTCCGCAGCGGCAAGCCCTCCGATGTGGTTACAGAGGACAATGTCAAAAAAATACATGAAATGGTGTTGGCTGACGGGAAAGTGAAGGTGCGCGAGCTAGCAGATACCACAAAGATTTGTACTGAGCGCACACGCTATATTTTGGGCAATATTCTACATATGAAAAAGTTATCCTGCCGCATGCTCACTACTGACCAAAAACACGAACGCGAGAGCACTTCGAAAGAGTGTTTGGACTTGCTGATGCGGAATCGTGCGGACTTTTGGCGTCTATTGGTAACTGATGATGAAACCTGGATCCACTATAAGACATCAGAGAACAGAATGAGTGCCCGGCAATGGACTGAAGACGGCACGAGTGCTCCGAAGCGGCTGAGGGAGGCTCAATGGGTCGGAAAGGTTATGGCGTCTGTTTTCTGGGATAGTCATGGCATACTCTTCGTGGACTACCTCAAAAAAGGAAAAGCCATCAACAGCGAGTAATACTGTGCATTAGTGGAGCGATTGAAGGTAGAAATCGCTGCAAAACGGCCTCACATGAAGCGAAAAGAAATTTTGTTTTTGCAAGACAATGTGCCGGCGCATAAGAGCATCGCAACCACGGCTAAAATCAAATACTTACGGCTTCAATTGCTGTCGCATCCACCGTATTCGCCCGGTTTGGCTCCCTCGGACTATTATCTCTTCCCAACCGTCAAAGAATGGCTCATCAATAAAAAATTCAGCTCACGCGAAGAAATAATCGACGCCACGGAGGAGTATTTTGCAAACCTTCCGGAAAATTAATTTTCGGACGGGATGAAGAAGTTGGAAATTTTTTTTCATTCCCAAGGAGGTTACTTTTCACCCCACGTACCTTGGGTTGAGATAAAGAAATCTGTTTTATTATTGAGTATAGATAGTAAAACTTTTCTAAGAAAGGTTGAGACTGGAAAAGTAGTTTTCTGATCTCGCACTAATTCAATTCATTTATTTATAAGTAAGTAAAAATGTTTTTAAAGATAGTTTCTATTGTTTAAACAAATTCTGCCCAACAGAAATCGAAAGCTTAAAAGGAAACTTGGCGACACTTGTTAGTCTCTCATAGATTCTATTATATGCAATTCTGAGATGGTATTTGTGTTTTAAATGTTGATTACATTTATCTCAGGTTCAATTTGTATGATTATCTAAATGAAAATGCAGGTGGTGTTGAGTGTTTTGTAACAGATGCTAGTATCAAATTCACGAAGCCGTGTTTTTTGATTTCTCGAGCGTATATACGAGTACTTTTTAAAGATTCTATTGAACTCAATCATAAAGTATATATTTTTTTTTGTATTTACAGAATGCATATGATAAGTGTTGTTGCATTTGTTAAATAATTTTCGGTATTTTGGAAAATATAATTTATTATAAAAAAAATTATTATCATTAAGGACTCTAATATTAATGAATAAAAATGGATAGAGACAATTTTCCATTACTCAGCATTATATGCAAAAAGATAGCAATAGACTTCGTTAAGGAAACAAAACGCACTTAGGGAATCAAAAAAGTCTTCACTTTCCTTGCATCACTGCAGAAAATTTATTTGCAATAAAATTGTGCGGGAGCAAATATAGTAGGGGGGGGGAATCAGAGCATGTGAAATCGCCATTACATAAACGCCGGAACCTCTCATAAACAGTCCAAGCGCTTGCAGAGTTATCCCTGTATATAACGTAAAACTTTTTTTTCGAAAATAAAAGAACATAATATGCCCTAAATACTCCTTATTTGTATCTATATTCAAAAGTACACCATATGCGTAAATGATTGCATTTGAAGAAAAAAATGGTCAGCTCAAAGCAGCATGTGTTGTAAAATCGGGTTTATTCAAAGCTACCGGTAACACAAACGATGAACAACACATTGGCCAACGGAGTATATTCAACCAAAGAGTAAACAAATGATCTATGTCAAAAAACACATAAAAGAGTATAAAGATCCGGCATTTCTCTCGCTCAAAGTCGATAGCGAGCGAGTTCAGAATTTTATGGACTGAACTTGAAGTTGGACTTCAACATATTGAACTGATAATTTGCCTGCAAATGCAGTTGATATTTCCATATGTTACATGTGTCGTAGTTGGGTATTCACTTTCAATTCCTATTTAGAATTCGTTGATGATTTAGTTTTAACAGCATAACTTATTCATATTATCAAAAATGATGATTTGCTTATAAAAGCATATATATATATTACCAAAAAAGGTAAAATAAGCAAAAGTAAAATAAAATGACAAGGTTAAGTTAGCAAAATTATGTGAACCAATTCATAATTCACTCTCTAAACTTATGCTTAACAACATCGTTATTTTCATAAAGGAATAAGTTATGAAGTTGTGGCAGAGATTTCTTGTCTTAAAATCCAGTCCACTTCCTAACGAAATGTCAGATAAGTTTCAATCAATTCTTGGGCTCTCCAGCAATAAGAATTGCTTGACTACTTTTCCCTAGAACTCTGAACGCGTTTAGTGTCTCTGACAGAAAAGAAGGGGAAATTACAATTGGCTGCAAAAAAATAGATAATGCTGGAGAAAACTACGAAGAAATAATTTTTAGCAGAAGACAAGTCGAACAGTGATGATAACGGAGATTAATGAAAAATGCACCAACGATTATCTGGGTGTCTGAGTGTCTATAAAAAAACAAAACAATCTGGTTGGTACGGTAAAGAGTGTTATTTTACTAACTTTAGGTGGCGCTACAGTCCGAGGTGGACCTGGGCTCCAGTTAACAAGCGTCAAAAGCTCGATCCTTTGCTAGCTGCCTCCGTTTTCGCACACTAAGCTGACTGCGGTCCCCTTTCACTTGCATGCGTGACTTGAGTCTCGGTCTTCTTCTACTGCGCTGTCCCTCGGGCGCGGATTCGAAGAGTTTTCGGACAGGGGGGTTAGTGTCCATCCGCTCTACATGACCGAGCCATCTCAGTCATTGGATCTTTACTCTTCTAGCTAAGACGATGTTGCTATACAGTCCATACAGTTAGTCGTTGTGACTCCTTCTCCACTCACCGTCAATGCAGACAGGTCCAAAAATCATTGGAAAAGTTATTTTCAAACAACCAAGAAAACCCTCATCCATTTTGGATAATGTCCATGCCTCTGTGCCATAGAGCAGGAATGGGTTTAAAAAGGTCTTATACAGGATAACTTTTATTGTTCAAGAGAGGGCTTTGCTAGCCTTCTTAGCCCAAAGAAGCAGCGCTCGGCAAGAGTTATTCTTCGTTTGATGTCTGGGCAGACAAAGTCCTTAATTACCTTAAAGTTATATCTGTCAAAGGTGATGTTCTGTCCGAGACGTCGGTGTTAAGTGTCTTTTTTGCTTGACAGGAAGGATAGACATGGGGTCTTCTGGGCTAAACCCATTTTCGCCCATTCGTTCTCAATAATCGTGAAATCCCTGCTGACCTCACGCTGCTTTCTTTCAATTTTGTCGGATAGTTTATCTGATTGTCTGAGTGATTTCGAAACAAATTGTAGTGGTTCCGAAAGTAGTGAATGTGACATTATATCACCATAACGGCAAAAAAAAATCTGCTAAAGCCTTACAACAATCGGAATAAAGAAGTTACTTGGGTTATTGATATTGATGGGGCAAACTAAAAAAGCTTGTTGGAGAGATTACTGGTGAACGCACTCTTTCGTTGAAGCACCAATATTCCCTAAAACTATGAGCAGGATGAGGTTCGAGCAAATCCATCCATCTTAGTGATATATAATACAAAATGCACCAAATACAACTAGTAAAACAGACATTAGACCTCTATTGGATTACCTTATTCCAAGAATTCAATCTATGTATGTACTGAAACAGCAATCGTCAGCTTCAAAACATAATCCGGCAAAGATTACAAAAATCGGTATTTTCCTGAGAATGGTTTGTGAAAGTGAGTCTTGGTACATTTACAACTTTCAGATTTATTCAAATGGAGGACAAAAACTACAAGAAACTATATCATCAGTCTTGCAGCCGTATTCTGATTATTGGCATCATGTATATCAAGACAATTACTACAGCTGGTATATTATTATAAAAGAAAATACTTATATGTGGTACCATACGAGAGAACCGTGGCTTGCCAAAGGTACTAATAGAGAAGTCCAAGAATCTTCAGAGAGGGCAAATGACTTTTGTACGGAAAGGACCCATTATTTTCCTCACATGGAAAGCTAAATGTTGGTGCGCATGATATAGGTATCAACTATTCATGATGCGTCTATGATATCAATTAAAAAGCAGAATAAAAAGTAAACAAATGATATAGTGAAACCTTTGTGCATAATACAATACAATAAACACATGAAAGGTGTCGACCGTGCAGATCAGTATTTGGCGAACAGCAGTATCTATCGAAAAAGTATAAAATGGTATACAAAAACGGCTTTCTTTTATATCAATTGTATTTTGTTTAATGCATTCAAAATTTACTCTAAAAAGTCACAAAATAAACTAAGATACAAAATATTTCTACTAAAAGGAGCTAGGAAACGGATTTTTGTAGATTCAAATGAATGCAACACACTATCTGGCAGTTCTTCACGTACTTCTAAAAGGGCTCCTTACAAAGATCCACCTTCCAGGCTTTCAGGAAAACTAAGAGATCACGTTTTAGAACAAACAGTCGCTGGCGCAAAAACAAATCCAACTAGAAGGTGTAGAGTATGTTCTGCAAAAGGAAAGCGCAGCGAAACGAAATATACATACATATCTGCAAAACCTGTTGTGTACCATTACATTGATTAAAACTTATATACAAATATGTTTAAAGTTTAAATTCATTTCATTCAGTATAAATAAAATTTCTTGGAGTTTATAAGAACGTTTTCTTTCATATTCAATTAAAAAAATTGTCCATGATAGACATAGTTTTTGTGTAAAATTGCCGGTCAGCAAAGTGTTAAGCTTAGATATTGCTATTTTCACTTCATCCAAATTGGGTGAACGGAATTGTTGTCTACACCGCCCAAATCTTTCTTTTTCCTCCTGAGAAGGCGGTGTTCTCTTGCTCTTCTACTCATAGAGCTTGTCAGCAGCTCTAGTCGTTCGTTGCAGCGCCGCCTTGTGTGCGTCTTTCTTAGCTGCATGTGATTGTCGGCATTCGTCATCAAAGCAGGGGTTTCGTTGTGGTGGTCGAGTGAAATCCAGCACATCAGTAGTGACATCTGTGGGGACTTTTTGGTAGTGTTGCCATTGGTTTTCTTTGCTTGATGCTGGCGGCAATGGACCTCTTAATAGATTACGAGATACTCGACATACGATACGGAAAGGACTTGGCGATCTCTTGCTATTGTAGCCGTCTGACGTCGAATTTCCTCACAGCATTAGTTTGTCTTGGCGTAGTTTGGGATATCCGCAACCGTACCTTGGCTACAACAAGGTAATGGTCCGAGTCGATGTTGGCTTCTCGGAACGTACGGACATCCATAATACTGGAGGAGTGTCTTGCGTCGATCGCAATGTGATCAATCTGGTTGACTGTTGATTGATCACGAGTTCTCCAAGTCCCCTTGTGAATATCGAGATGTGGGAAACGCGTGCTAGCTACGACAGTGTTTCGTCCCGCCGCAAAGTCGATTAGCATGAATCCGCCATCGAAGGTGGTGTCATGCAGGCTATATTTCCGACAGTTTTACCAAAGAAGCCCTCTCTACCTAACTTTGCATTAAATAATGTCAAAATTTTATTGGGCTTCTTCAAGAGCTCATAGAATGTATCTTTTGTGTCGTCATCTTTCTCCTCTGTGGGGCGTGCGCGCATATTAGTCCGGGAGGCGACCGTCTGATTACCCACCTCATCGGGAGAAAGCACAAAACTATAATTAGACGATACTGTTCGCAAAAACATTTGTAAAACCACTGGTCGGATAAACTTTTTCAGGGAAGTTTGGGCGGGAAACGATCACTTCCGGTATCGTTTTTTGAAGAGTAACTACCTCATTGGTCGGGCAAAAAAAAATCAGGGAATAGATGCTTTCCCGACCAACTCAAATAACGGTTTTTTTTTATTAAAACCTACTTCATCGGGAAATGAATGATATTGGTACGAGGGCGGGTCAATAAGTCCGTGACTTTTTGAATTTCTGACCTCTTTACTGAAACAGCAACACTGCTCCTGTCAACAGGCATCTGTCAGTTGACTCCTGTCAAAATTTAAACTTGCTGCGTCAGTTAGTTTGTGTTTGACAGCTATTTTTATCAGACTACTCACTAATTTGAGGAGAAAATGGAAAAAAGTGAATTTCGTGTGCTTATTAAGCATTATTTCTTGCGAAAAAAAACCATTACCGAGACCAAGGCTAAGCTTGATAAATACTATGGGGACTCTGCACCATCGATTTCAATGGTAAAAAAGTGGTTTACTGAATTTCGTTGTGGCCGTACAAGCACTGAAGATGCCGAACGTCCTGGACGCTCAGTTGAGGTCTCTACACCCGAAACAATCGAAAAAATTCACGATATGGTGTTGGCCGACCGAAGATTGAAAGTGCGAGAGATTGTGGAAGCCGTAGGGATCTCGCATGGCTCAGTGGTTTCAATTTTGAATGATCACTTGGGCATGAGAAAGCTTTCCGCAAGATGGGTGCCGCGTTTGCTTACAGTTGACCACAAACGCAATCGTGGCAAAAATGGCAAAAATCCATGAATTGGGCTATGAATTGCTCCCTCATCCACCCTATTCTCCAGATTTGGCTCCGAGCGACTACTTCTTGTTCCCAAACCTGAAGAAATGGCTTGGTGGAAAAAGATTTGACTCCAATGATGAAGTCATCTCGCAAACAAAAGCCTATTTTGAGGACCTCGACAAATCATTTTTTTTGGAAGGGATTAAAAAATTGGAGAAGCGTTGGATAAAGTGTATAGAGCTCAAGGGAGACTACGTTGAAAAATAAAATTATTTTTTTATCAAAAAATCTGTGTTTTAATCCAAAAGTCACGGACTTATTGACCCGCCCTCGTACCAAAGAAAGGTGAGACAGTCTTACTTTTAAATCCAGTGGTCGGGCAAATATTTTTTAGGGAATAACCCTCCCCCCGACCAATTATAGAAAAAGTTAACAATAACGATTTTCTTTTATTTTATAACTTTAGAAGTCCAACAAATTATTGGGAATGCATAGTATTGGTATAGAGCCAGCACAGTCTATTTATCAATTTCAGTGAAATTTTTCATTTAAAAAAAATAAAAGAAGATCGTTTTTGTTAACTTTTAGGGTTATTCCCTTAAAAAGTTTGCCCGATAACTGGATTTGAAAAGAAGACTGTCTCACCTTTTTTTTTGTACCAATATCATTCATTTCCGGATGAGGTAGGTTTTCATTAAAAAAAAACCGTTATTTGAGTTGGTCGGGGAAGCATTTATTCCCTGTTTTTTTTTGCCCGACCAAAAGTTTCGAAAACTGGAAATAATACCCTTTCTACCCTGTACAAAGATTTTCGTTCTCCCGATGAGGTAGTTACTCTTCAAACTTCCCTGAAAAAGTTTGCCCGATCAGTGGTTTTACAAATGTTTTTACGAACACTATCGACTAATTATAGTTTTGTCCTTTCTCCCGATGAGGTAGGTAATCAGACGGTCGCCTCCAGTATTATATAAGGCTAATGTTGGCATATTTAACTTTGATACGGATTGCTACGAGGCGTTCATTCAAATGCCGGGAACTCGAGATTTTTTCCCTTAGTCAGCCTCCAACAACAAATCCGCATCCAAATGGACGTTGCGTTTGACGTCGATAACATAGATATCGCAGTTTTTCCTCCTCTTTTTGTCCGCCTCATCCCATTTCATTTCTTGGATGGTGGTAATGTCTGCTTTGCAGCAGTCTAGTTGTTCGGCTGTATGTGCAAGGCCTATTAAGGGACCTAACACTCCACGTGTATATCCAAAGCTCGTTGTCTTTAATTCGATTGCATGGCCTTTTAACAGTAGATCCGTTATTATCCGAGGCTTGTTGTTGCTTCGTAATTTACTTCTTTTTTCCATGCCAGTTATCCCGGGGGCATAAACCCCAAACTGGAGGGCTAATTCCATTTTTGACACCCCTACGACGAGGGGACGGTTATACCGAAGCCAGTAGCCCGTTCATATGAGCGCTGCCTATGACTATAAAGCACCTATCCGCCACAATCTCTTTTCTAAGACCCAGATTTTGTCTGCCTGAGCTCTAAATATGTCGGAGAAGCCCGGCCAAGGTCTCATTTGTTCCCGGATTTTTCTTCACCGTTGATTCCATCTGGAGAACTTATTCGGTGTCCCGTATATTGTGTTGCTATTTTTGTCTGCTGGTCAGCACTCGGTAGCACATAACTTGAAACGAGTTTTATTGTGACTTCTGCTTAAAAAATCATTGTGCTGTCGCTCGGGAGCGGATTCGAAGGCTTTTCGGACCGGAGCATTGGTGTCCATACGATCTTCATGACCCAGCCATCTCAGTAGTGGATCTTCACTCTTCTGGTTAGGTCGATGTCGCTGTACAGTCCGTAGAGTTCATTGTTGTATCTCCTCCTCCCTTCTCCTTCAATGCAGACGGGACTGAAGATCGCCCGACGAGTTTTTCTCTCGAAGCAACCAAGAACGAGGATACTACTACACTTAAAATGCCGGAGCCCGTGTTAAGTTTTAAGGAAAATGGAATAGAGAGAGAAAGATCTTAGGGCTCAACGGTTATTTTAGGCAACGATTCATCTCATTTGATTTAAGTTGACCGTCCCACCCGACAGGTTGTGCATGCTATAAAGGATAAATTTTAGTCAATATATTCACAGTGAGACAACGCACCAGCTGACATTTCAAAATGCTGCAGCTCAAAATGAGCCAAATCAGTCGATCCCACGCCGTTCACAGGAACTGGGAATCCCTCAGTCCACACTCGGAAAATCTTGAGTGAAGATCTTCGCCATTACCCTAACAAGATAATATTTTCTTCGGTTTCACATTCAATAACCTTAAATTCACCATTTAACCCCAAAATATGTTGAGTCAAAATGGTTGATTCCTCGTCCAACGAATTTTTGTTTGGTCTAATGTACATTTTAAAGAGTATTTATAATAGACAAAATGTGTGTATGTATGCCTACCGATCCGGATTTTGTTTTGTACTTGGTATTTTTTAAAAAGGAGTTTAATTCTTTGTGGTGAAATTAAACCAGAGGTTATCTTAAAGTATAACCCGCAGGCTCAAGTACACTTCACATAATGAAATCTAACGGTAATTTCTTGTGCATGCACATGAAAACAATAAAAAGATTCTCTCTGATAGATGTCAACATCATAAGCTAAAGCGAAATTAGGAAAATATTGTTTCTATGAAGTCGTAAAAAATAAACATATGATCCATGCAAGAATCTAAACGTTTAGGTTGAGCCAACATCAAATTGAAACCAAATGAGCAAAAGATCGACAGAATATTATCTGCGTCAGTTGAATCACTTTTTTATGTTTAATGTTTTAATTTTCATATTTCACAAGTCCTGAAAATTCATCTAAAAAGGTCTTAAATGTGCAATTGCGCAATTTATAAAACTGTAACTATTTCCAGACATTACACATGAAACTTTTATATTATCTGCACTTTCCAATTTATATTGTTTAACTTAACAATCTAATAAATTACTTGGATATTTTATAGTCAGAAACTTCTGATTCTGAATAAAATCTTGTAAATAATCCAAAAGCGGCTTTCACATTGTACGACAAATCACTTGACCGGGTGGGACGGCCAAAAACTGTATTGCGTTCACATTGTACAACACGGTCGTCAGACTTCATTCCTGAGGGTTATTTCGAAGCATGAAGATGGAAGGGCAATGACATAATTTTCTTTCTGCTGCGCCGATGCTCACTCGTTGAAATCATAAACGAAAATGAAAAATGCTCTGAAGTCGTTCGACAAGTGTTTACACACAACTTGTCGTCCGACCAAGTGAAAAAGTTGAAAAAGTTGAACTTCCATACGACCGATCAGATCGACCGTCGTAAAAGCGTTCACACTGTACGACATAGTACATTTCGCTCTTTCCGACGAAGTCGAAAGACCCGGCGAAGGATTTGTCGTACAATGTGAACGCCGCTAAAGATACAAGATCAATGGAAAAACTATGAAAATAAGATCTAACGTGTACACAATATTTGCTTCAGAAAACCCGAATATTCATTTTTTTTATTTGTGACAAAAACATTTTGCTGATGGTTGTTCGTTTTTATTCTTATAATAGTATTATATAGGAATATACATATGAGATCTGACTCCTTTTTTTAAAACAAAATAAATTAAAAAATGCATGTCATATAAATATAAAGACAACAAAATATTTTTTTTCTTTCTAGGTTATGTTTCGGGCTGGCGTAAATTCGACTGCTCCCGAAGGCTTACGTTGGACAGCAATGAGCACACCATCTGGATGTGAAATAATACAGATAAGCGTAGGTCCAACTGGCTTAGTTTGGGGAGTGCTTTATAATGGCCGGGCAATTGCAAGAACGGGTGTCACAAGGGAATGTTTGAGTGGAGAATCTTGGCTGGAGGTTAAGCCTCCTGGAAACGGTGTTAAAATTATGCAGGTGTCAGTAGGCACAGATGCTGTTTGGTGTGTCACCAATGATAATCATGTTTGGTTCAGAAGAGGCGTAAAAGGGGATGCAGCAGGGATAAGTGAGGATGCTGCTATTGGCTGTGGGTGGGTGGAAATGGTTGGAAATATGTCAATGATATCAGTTGCATCGAACGATCAAGTATTTGCTGTTGGTTCGGAGGATCGTAGGTTGTATTTTAGATCCGGTGTATCACAGTCGGATCTTACAGGCAAAAAGTGGCGCCTAATACAATGTCCAATGCAAGTAAGTCGAACATCAAGTGATATGAGCCTTATATCACGAAAAAGTGGTAGCTCATCCCCCGGTTCAAAACAAAGAAGTATTTGTAGTTCATATAAAGAAAATGCTGTTGTTGAAACATGTGCTGTAATTGAAAACATCAGTAATGTAGGTGCAAAAGTAGTCGAACAAATTGTTCATAAGTCCGATTTGTGGAAAAATAATTCTAATTCTCCTCCTGCAATCGGGAGTTTAAAAGATCACCGCAGGAAACCCACGTCTATCATTCAAGAGAGTACGCAGGCATCAAGTGCGCCTGTTTCTGATATTGGAGAAATTTCCGGAAAACAATTTGAGACACAGCTTAAAAATCCTAGAGCATGGTCACCAGTGCGAAGTGTTGGCTCAATTGTTGGTACAGAAGCCCATCCTGAAAGTGATTCGGTAGTATTTGATGCTGATTGTACCAGAGATTCAGGCGTTTTTGCCGAAGACGATGATCCTGGAGGCTCGCAATATTGGACAGAATTTGAAGTCTTGTGGAATTGCGTAACAGCAGGTGCACTTGTTGTGGACCCATCTAATTTACCTAATTGGTTTATTGATAACTATTTACTAGAAAACAACGGGGAGTTAACTCGAGAATGGCGTTTAAATTTAATTGAACAATTTAAGGCTTCTTCAATGGCTTGTAAGTTGCTTGATCTCCAAAAATATGAAAAAGCTATAGAAATGTCATCCTGGATTAAATCTGGAGAAGCAAGAGTTCAAAAACCTGGAGGAGTTTTTGAAGAATGCCACATCGAATTGGAATGGGTTAGTTCTTTTTCAGGAGAATCCGATTCTGGAACTTTTACAGTATTAAATCCAGATGGAGTTACTACGAAAATACAATTTTCTTTATCGGAGATTACTTGTGTTCAATGCTGTAGTGAACCTGGTTCGCCACGTTTAGCCATACACGCACCTCGATTACCAGCAGGCTGCTCTCCAATAAAGCTTATGTTTTCTGGCGATACAGAGTTGGAGGACTGGATATCTCATTTAACCTCGGTGTGCTGCCAAATCAATGACGTGTTGGGCAAACCTGCTAATAGTACAATTTGGGCAACCAGCAACATGGGTGAGGTTTTTGTCTTTGACCCAAGCGGCTTAAAAGCTGTCCAGTATAACAAGGAAAATAACTCATATATCGAGCGGATGGATGTTTCTGCAACAGAAACTCCTTACTACAATACTTTATATAACGGGTATATGATATTTATATTATATATTAATATATTTATAGTTATTACTTATATACTTTACAGAATGGCTCCCGGTTCAGAGTTGACAGTAACTGGGTGTGTATATGACGATGCAGATCACATTCGTTTCGACTTTCAATGTCATCCAAATATTAAAATTAGACATAAAGTGGAGAAACTTAGAGTTATCGCAATGCATTTGAATCCAAGGTAATCTAAAATGAATATGTGTATTTAATGTTTATTTCATTAAATAACGTGAATTATATTTATTAAAATAACCGTATAATATGAATTATTCGCAATATTTCGGAAGAGGAGTATTTAAAACCTGGCTTGATGAAAGATATTTTTTTGAATAGTGATTAGCCGCAAACGAAAAAATTGATTCGTTGATCGACTATACCTGTCTAAGCTGTAGTCTATTAATTCTATTCCTATTCTTTTATATAAAGTTTTATGCTACATATCAAAAGTATGACTTTTTGTTATCAAACATTCATTAAAGGAATTAAGATAAGTAAATTCTCAGCTGATCGAAACATATAGGTGCACATACAAAGCCGTGCAGCAGAAAAGACAAAGAAGAATTTCTGAAATGAATTTTGGTAGTGTTATATTGACTTGGCGGTTAAGACGGTATCGAACAATTACGATTGCTTGGAGGTCTTGTGTCAAAGCATTACTCATTCTTTAATAAAGAAACCATATAGAAAAACCAGTTGTATGGTATGTCCTTCCGGGTAGGTCACGTCAGGTATCAACCAGATTACTTATTTTCTTCCCTTACTCTTCTACTCTAAATTCATATGAATGTATTCTGACATAACTTTAGAAGTAGTAGGGAAAATTGTGGATAACTTGTTTTTGAAAATAATATTTGAACAGTCATTTTGCATCCTTTTGTTTTTAAGTCGATTGAGACTAACGCTTTATTTTATTTTAATATCACTTTTTCAGCTATATTTTTAATTGTATCTATGCTTGAAATATGGTATTCTTGGAATCAAAGGCTGTTTATGTATATGCAGGACCTTTGCACTGAATGACAAAAGGAAGGCCGCTTATCTCTTAGAGACATCAGTTTTCCGTGAGAGTTGATGGTGTCACAATCGTTTGAGTATTTCTCCAAAGTGTTTTTGATTATAATCTTAAAATCTTTTATTGTATCAAAACTGTTATTGCCTGGCAAAATCGCTAACTCTTTAACGTAACTTTTCTCTGTAATGGGGAAGCTTTTTCAAAGTCAGTAGCGTGCCATATTTTTGCACCATACTATGTATATTAAAAAAAAAACCATAGAAATTGCATTTGACATAAATCCAACAGGTCTTATTCAACGCACATCGGTGTGTACACTGATTGCCTGTGGCCTGTGGCTGCTGTTATTCAACCCCTATTCAATTGATGTGCATTCAGAGTTACCAGTATCCGTTTGGTAACTCTTTTCCTTGGGTTTCTGTTGAGGAGCTTTTGGTTTAAGAGCTTTAAAAGTTGTTTATGATGAGTGTTATCGCAAGATCTTGTTTTGATCTTTTGCATATCTTTTAATGTGTGGAAAATACGATAAACAAAATTGTAAGCTGTTTTCTTAAAGGAAAAAGTTTATTTGCGTATGTTTTCGTAGCGCGCGGTCAGTTTTTTGATGTTACGTGTATTTTTCTAAATTTGGATTGTGATATTGATGTTTAGTTAAGTGTTTTTATGTAAATTATTTTTTTGAAAGGTGTATTTTTTTTATGGAAAAAGGCAAATTTGTTTTATTTTATAAATTTTGTAAGTGTTATAAATAAAACAAATAATTTAAATGAAAATTTAAATCTAAAAAAATGACGGTAACCCTACACACTATTCATTCAGATTTTTGCTAATTTGAAATGCTTACTACGAAAACCCTGTAAGAGATTTTGTTGGAATAGCACTTATGGAAGAGAAAAGAGTGCACATGAGAGACAAACATCCCTATCTTCCCTGTACTGCCAATTTATGTTGGACAGAGTATAATTGTAAAGAGAACAGTTAAAGATTCTTTGTGCAATCTAGGATCTAAAAATTCAATGCAAAAGTTGCAAGGTATGCAAAACTAGAGAACAGAGATTTTAAGTAAGAAAATAATAAATTGAATTCTAAGTGCGAAAATTTTTGTGGGCTGCGGCGAAAAATTTTTTTTTCAAATAAATTGCCAATGATTCCTCTCTCTGTAATCGATTCAAACGGAATAGCAAAGTGCCCCTTAAATTCAAATACTGTTCTGCTGTTGCTGTCGCAGCTTCTGCACACTAAATAGTTGCTGATTTCTCTCCCAAAGTTGCTTCTGTCTGTTACAAATCTGTAACAATTGACTCGCTCTGTCATATGATTATCAAATTACAACAACTTAATACTGATGCTTTTGAGATAATCAAATCCCTGTAAGAAAGTAAAGCCGCTCTTACAATCACTGTAAACATCTTGGAGTTCAGATTGAGTGCATTGGAGTAAATATGTAAACAGTGTGCAATTTAAGTCGTTGGTGTATCCGAATTATAAAATGATAACGCTAGAGAAAAAGTTATTGAAGAAATAACAGATGGCGAAGGCGTGAAAATACATTCAGACGACATTGAGTCTTGTTACGTCAAGATCAATAAAAAAAATATCAATGATCTTAATAATGCCAGTCTTGCTTGTACCATAATATGCGCAAAGTTTACTTATTGCGAGAAAGAGGCTGTTTATGCAAACATTGCGTGAAAAGGAGTTCAAATTATTTGTAACAAAACCCGAATATACATCAACGATTGTCTAACTACGTACACAAGATCTCTTCCACACAAGGCAAAACAGTGAAAACAACAAAACAATTGCAATAATGTATATATAAGGGATTTGTGCGGGTACGTATGGAATATGCACTTGGAGCGCTGGTAGGATGTTCTCCAACGTAGGTAAATATGTAAAAAAATAACAACGTGTTTTATCTTGTGGTAACAGCTTGCTTTATTTAAGAGGTCTTACCTCGTTGAAGGTTAATAACAGAAGAGAGCGGATATTAAAATGTTAATAAGTAACAACCAAACAGAATACAATTAAGTGTGGTGAATTTGGGAGAATTTTAGAGCGACATCTTCCTTTTCATATTAAAAAAATTAAAGTAATAAATTATTGCCATAATGTAATAGAACACAAGTACATTTACTAATTCTGGCGTGAACATTGCCGGCCGCCTTGCAGTAATACATGATGCAAAACTCTTAGCGCAATTAATGTCCTTGCTTATAGAGAATAAGGAAATATTGAAAATGAATCCAGAATATAGAAATACAATTTATATACAATACAATAGATTAACGATTTAAAATTTTCAAACTTATCTTAAACTAAGCGAGTATATTATCTTAAACCAGTGCATATGGATAAACTCTACTTATAAAATTGAAATGAAATTATTGAGAAAAGCGATGAAAATAGATACTATATATGTATCTACTCTGGGGATAGTACACAAAGTTTGACAATTGGTCGCGTAATTATACCTTGTTGGGTTCGAAAATCTGCAACGCGAACTTTGTTATCAATTCCCGGATATACTTTAAGAACGCGACCTAGGCGCCATTCGTTTGGGGGGAGACTTTCATTTCTGATTACCACTAATTCATCTTGTTTGATGTCTTGCTGTGGATGCTTCCATTTGTGGCGTTTATGGAGCTCTAAAAGATGTTCGTTTTTCCAGCGTCTACAAAATTGGTGGTGAAGTATTTTCAATTGCTTCCATTTGTTTATGCAATTTAAGGAAGAGCCACTAAGGTTGGCTTCAGGGGGAGCCAACAGAGGTCCACCGCGAAGAAAGTGTCCAGGCGTAAGTGGAAGTATATCCTCGCAGTTTTCTGAAAGGGGGGAAATTCGACGTGAATTGAGGCAAGTTTCTACTTTGGCAAGTAAAGTGGAAAACTCCTCGTACGTGAATTTGTAGTCAGCAGCAACCTTTCTGAAATGTGTCTTGAAGCTCTTAACCCCGGCTTCCCAAAGTCCACCCATGTGTGGTGCACCGGGAGGAATGAATTTCCATTCTAAATTCCGATCACTATAGTGCCCTGAGACAATTTGCGAAAGGGAGCGTTTGAACTCTTTGAAGTCATTAGCGATAAATTTACTAGCTCCAACCAGATTTGTACCGTTGTCCAAAAAAATAGTTTTAGGCATCCCCCGACGTGCAATAAAACGGCTTAAAGTTCCTAAAAAGGATTGGCTTGTTAGATCACTAGTTGCCTCTAAGTGAATCGCCTTTTTTGAAAAACAAATAAACAAGCACGCGTATCCCTTAGAGAGGCGACAGTTTCGTCCAGAAAAGCTCTTTAGTGTAAAGGGGCCTGCGAAATCTAGGCCGGTGATGGTAAATAGCAATGACATCGTTGTACGTTCAAGTGGCAAGGCCGCCATAATTTGTGTTCGAACTTTCTTCCTGTGAATGGTACAAACCTTGCAACGACGAATCAATTTTTTAGTCAGGTTTTTTATCTTGGGAATCCAATACTCGCATCGCACTAAACGAATTAAAAGTTGGTTCTCACCATGCAATGCAACGTTGTGAATAAATTGAACGATGAGTAAAGTTATATGAGCATGGTACGGAAAGATTATAGGATACCTTTCATTGAATGGGAGAGTTGAGCGTACTAGCCTTCCGTTCACGCGAAGGATTTTGTCGGAATCCATTAGAGGGTTAAGATTCACCAAAGCACATTTGCTTGGTATTGGTTCACCCTTTGCCAGACATGCATATTCGATGGGGAAATGTAACGATTGTGTCAGTCGTAGAATTAGATTCTTTGAGCGAAGTAATTCTTCTCGAGTTAATTCATGAGATACGTAAGCAAACTTGGATCTCAATTTAGCATGAGTTCTATGGAAAAAACGGAGAATAAAGGATATTACTCGCAATGCTCTTGAGAAAGAGGAAAATCGTTGGATGATATCTTCAATGTTGGAAACTAGCAACATATTGTGATATGCCTTAATGGGCCTTCTTTCTAAATCGGTCTCATTTGGGCTAGTAAAAAGCGGTCTTGACCAGCATGACTCAGCCTGACTCAGCCAAGATGGGCCTGTCCACCACAAGTTATTTCCCCTGAGTTCCAGCGGAGTTAATTCTCGCGTAGCCAGATCGGCTGGGTTGTCAGCGGATCAGAACGTGCATCCATTTAGCGTTAGACGTGGTTTCTTGTATAAGAGAAACTCTATTACCACCAAAGGTTCCCCATGTACTTGGAGGTTTTTCTAACCAACATAAAACAATGGAGCTGTCCGTCCAAAGATGAAGTTTATAGGTTTTGCAACCAAGTTGGGGAAGAATTCCTTTAACTAACTTCGCAATTAATAAGGCGCCACAAAGTTCTATTCTTGGCAAAGATAGCCTTTGAACAGGGGCTACTTTGCTTTTAGCGCATAAGAGATGGCTTATCCAAATCCATGAATTTGGATTGAATGTGTGTCTGGTCTGTATTGAATCCATCTAGGAATTTGGACAGATTCAATTTCAGCCAAGTTTTCGAAAAAGGTTCTCCAGCGATGACACGTTAGGGGCTCAAGAGATTGGTGCCAGGACGCCCCATCCTTCCAAATTTGCTGCATAATTATTTTTGCAGTAATGATTACTGGTGCTAACCATCCTGCTGGATCAAATAACCGAGCTATTACTGATAATACAGCTCGCTTTGTTATTTGATAATCAAGATCTTTGAGCTTTACAAGAAAGTGAAATGAATCTGATTTGTCATTCCAATGAATACCGAGGGTTTTGGTAAAACTTTTGTCTTCAAATTAAAGTAAATCTTGATCGTAAAGATGTGAAAGAGGAAATTTATTAATAAGGTCAGAGCAAATTGCTGTCCATTTTCTTAGACAAAACCCAGCTGAGCTTAAGGCTTCGATCAATTGTTTTTGAGTTTCTACGGCTGTTTTGAGGTTATGTGCCCCGATAAAACGTCATCGACATAGAAGTCTCTTCGCAAAACAGATGAAGCGAGTGGAAGAGTCGTCCTTACGTCATCAACCAATCTGTGTAACGTTTTCAGAGCGAGATATGGTGCGCAGTTGACGCCAAATGTAACCGTCTTCAGTTCGAAATCAAGGATCTCACTATCATCGGGCTTACGAAACAAGACTCGCTGATATAGCGTATGCTCAGGATGCACTAAGACTTGGCGATACATCTTTTCGATGTCCGCATTAAATACAAATCGATAGAACCGCCACCTCAGAATAAGCGTCATCAAGTCTGTTTGCGAAACAGGGCCAACATGTAAGATGTCATTTAAGCTGATTCCGTTACTTGTCGGGTTGGATGCATTAAAAACCACCCTGACTTTCGTACTACTGCTCTCAGGTTTAACTACAGCGTGATGTGGGAGATAAAATGAACGGATTTGATTATTTTTAACGAGTTCAGAAGAAGGAACTTCTTCCATATGTTGAAGTGAAATATACTCTTGAAGGACCTGTTCATATTGTAATTTGAGCTCCGGTTTTCGTGCTAGCGAAGCTTCCAGTCGGTTAAATTGTCTTAGAGCAATGACTCTTGAACGACCAATTACTGAAGTGGGTTGTTTAAATGGAAGGCGAACGATATAGCGACCATTTACATCTCTGGTAGTCGTAGCAGCATAATGTTCTTCACAATATTGTTCAGAAAGAGAAAGAGGTTTATGTTTAGGTATTTCTTCCACTTTCCAAAATTCTGCTATTTGTTGATCAAGAGAGAACTCACTATAATAAAACAAGATTGTTGAAAAACAATTTATATCTTTATGCTGAATAGGGCCTGAAAGTATCCAACCAAAAACCGTGTTTTGAGCCAAAAGCGAGCCAAACATATTGTGTTTGTACTGTAGAAACTCTTTCTTGAGTAGTCATTTGGGCAAACTTTGGACAAAACCGCAAGGGGTGCGAGTTTTTAAAAAGTTTACATTGAAAATGATTGGCTTTCAAATGAAATGCTTTATGCGGTTGCCTTTCTCTATTAGGCTGAGAGGATTTCCCTATCTTTGGAGACAAAGCAGGCAAGGGTTGGACAGCGTATTTAATATCTGACACAGTTTCCAAAACTCGGTATCGATTTGTGAGAAATGCGTCTAAATCGTTCCATGAAGGAAATTCGCCATGAGTTTTTAAGGATTGCTCCCACAAGGATAATGTGGCTTCCGGCAATCGATTGGAATACAAATAAACCAAAATTGGGTCCTCGGATTCAGTTGATATCTTGTGAGTTTTAAGATTCGATAAAGCATCGTTAATTTCGCGTTGAATATCTTTGATTCGGCTTTGAAAATCGCGAGTTTCTTATGATTTTCTATAATCTCGGCCAAGCAGTTAATATAGGTTAAGGAAGACGACTGATATTTGCTTTTAACAGCTTTTTTATCGGAGCCCGTTTTGCCTGTATCACTATCTACATTCGTATCACTTTGACTTTCTTCTGAGGCTACCTGAACACACAACGAATAGCGCATTTTCACTTCTGCCCAAAGGGCGTTTAATTCTAATTTGTATGCTTCTAACGAACTTACTGTCTGGTCAGCGAACACGATTTCATCATAATTAATTTTAAAAATGACCAGCTGATCAGCAGCAACAATGAAATCATCCAAAACAGTCATTTTACCGCTTAATTATTTATAATCACAAATCAAATTTGAAGAATTTTCAATCAATAGTAAACAAATAATAGAAAACTCACCCCAGGAAGGAATAGCGCGAAGGTCACTTAGCCTTTTGTATATGCACTTTTATCATGCACTTGTATTAGAAATATTTTATAAATAATAAATATACGTGAATAAGACACCTTGTCAAAATTTGTTTACGTAAATCTCCCACATATAAAGTTTTTTTTTTTTTTACAAATAACTAAATTTATGCACTGATCTTAAACAATACGCACGCACCTGATAAGAAAATTACACTGATCCACTGGACACTGGTGTGGTCTTCTCGTCTGTGTCTTCTGTGGGAAACGGTATTTTGGCGTCTGGTGCTCTGCTTGCAACAAATTCGTGGGTGTGATGCTGTTTTTTTGATGATTGATTAATGTTCTGATACAAGTGAGCGTCGATTTTTTTCCGGGAGAGAAATTGACCTTTTCTCTTGGATGAACTTCTGCGATAAATTCAATGATCTTACATAAGACGACGTCGATGTTTGACCTCAATATTTTTATTTGATCGTAAAAATATCGATTGGTAGGGTAAATATAGATAATATTGGGCCTCGATGCGATTAAGATATTAATCGATTGTTGGTGATTGCTTTGCTGATTTAGGATAGGATCTTCGCGATATGGAGATCGAACGAAGGGATATGCAAGATATAGGGATCTTGCGAGTTTGATATGATAATAACTTGTCCAATAATTTATCGTATTATCCGGCTCGAAGGACCAAAATGTGCGGGTATGTATGGAATACGCACTTGGAGCGCTGGTAGGATGTTCTCCAACGTAGGTAAATATGTAAAAAAAATTACAACGTGTTTTATCTTGTGGTAACAGCTTGCTTTATTTCTTTAAGAGGTCTTACCTCGTTGAAGGTTAATAAGAGAAGAGAACGGATATTAAAATGTTAATAAGTAACAACCAAACAGAATACAATTAAGTATGGTGAATTTGGGAGAATTTTAGAGCGACATCTTCCTTTTCATATTAAAAAATTAAAGTAATAAATTATTGCCATAATGTAATAGAACACAAGTACATTTACTAATTCTGGCGTGAACAGGATTCATTCATATATTCATTAGAAGAAAGGAAGGCGATAAAGTCATAAAAACAAGTAATTATGAGGATTTTGTAAGAAATTTCTTTAATTTATTCTTTTCTTTTTTTGATAAATAATACTAACCTTAAATATTTATTTTTTGCATTGATCATCCTTACAAAAAATCTTATTTAGGTCTTTTAAGTATTCATTTTATTATCCGTAGTTTACGCATAATTTCGTTTTGACGTTTTCCTTGCCCATTTTCAAATAACTGATCACAGCTTAACTACAATTAAAATAGATAGTCGCGTCGTAATCCGAACTTGCGCTAATCCGAACCGTCGATCAGTACATATTTAAGTTTCTTTTTATAAAATTGTATTTTACAAAATATGTATAAATGTACATACTTAATCGTTCATACCTACCTGCCTCAGTCGTTCATAGACCTCCGTGGTATTAATATGTGATTCGGCTTTTTCTCGAAGTGAGTAAAAAAAAGGACAAGTAACTAAAACATAATCAAATACAATCCTGGCAATTGCTTCGGTAGCCCAGTGGAAGTGGTGGAAAACCAACAAACTTGGGGTCGTGGGTTCGATTCCCCGAAAAATTAAGTGTCTTTTTTTATTTTTAAATAATAATAATAATAATAATATAAATAAATAAATAAATATATAAGAAATAATAAAACATTTTGCAATGTGTTCGGTGCCAAAGGTTCGAGCACGCCGCGTCGAACTGCGAAACGCAGCCTCGATGTGTAAAGTGCGGTAAGAACCACAAATCAGAAGAATGCGCTCTGGGAAGAAATGGATGGAGCGTCAACTCTCTTGCGTTTTTTTTTTGCGTGCATCAGATATAGGACTCTCTAAATAGCCACCTCTCATAAAAAAGATTTTAGAGACTCTAAGATAAAACAAGTGCCTTAATAGGAATATTTCCAAGGACCTAAATAATACCATAGAATTGGCTAGCCGGTGAGCATTACAAATCCTACGTAAGGCGCATTTCTGCAAAACGAGAAGAGGCTTTAGATTGGCAGTGTAAGCATCTCCCCAACAACTAATTCCATATTGCAGTTTCGAGTGGAAAATTCCGTGATAAACAGTTTTAAGAAACCTGTTGGAACAAAACTGTCAAAGGCAATAAAAACATCGAATTGAAGAACGCAAGTTCCTAACAAGTTCCTAACAACTTCAACCTGAAAACACTTCGAGCTGCATAAGGAATTTGCATGGAAAGTAGGTTCAGATGGCGCAGTGGTACAAGCACAGGTAACAAGGGTAAAGCGCGGGCAATCGCAGGAATGGAATTTGATGTCAATTTCTGCTGGCACAAGCGAACCTAAACTAAAAAAACATAAGTTTGGTTTTGCTACTTGCGACTAGCCTGTGAGCAGCAAACCATACCCTTAGCAAATGGATATCATTATTCATATCTGCTATTAAATTAAGAGGGCTTGTTGAACTATAAGCGAAGCCAAGGTCATCAGCAAACGCTGCAACTTTGCCTGCCAAAGGTAGAGAAAAGAGGGAGTTAATAAATATCAGAAACAAAATAGGGCCCAAAACAGACCCTTGAGGTACCCCTACGTCAATCACCTCATAAGCACTAAGGATGTCTCCTATTCTAACCCTTTGTTTGCGGTCCTTCAAATATGTCGCTAACCAATTATGGAAAAATCCACGAAATCCTGCTCCATACAGCTTATCCAAAGAATGTCAATGCAAACCATGTCAAATGCTTTGGTAATATCGACAAAGAGGCCGGCACAAAACTTTTTACCATCGAAGGCTCTGTTTATAAAATTGCAAAAAAATAATAAGGCATCTTCCGGTACATAAAGAGAGTAAATCTGGCTCGGCAGCAAAAGGTGGAAGTAAAACGTCCACCTGTTCTAAAAAAAACACCAGCCGTTACTCCCCAAGTTACCTACGCCCAATTGGCGGCAGGTAGGGGAAATACGGTACAGCAAGCGAAGGTTGCTTCTCAGGCCCCAGCGCCAAGAGCACCGGAACCGGCAAATGACATGCTAGCTATCTTGCTCTCTATCCAGGGGCAGATGGCTCAGCTTCAACGTTAATTTACCGCAAGCTGCGCCTAACGCACCTCCAGTCGTAATGGGTACGTACATGGCGGAGCAAACCTTGAAGGTCATTGCAGTGAATGTTAATTCACTGATTAGGATTGAGCGAAGAGCCACACTGTTGAAGTTGCTTAAAGATCAAGCCCCTGATGTGCTTTTGGTTAGCGAAACTAAGCTAACCAAAAGACACAAAATGAGGCACAGAAGGTATAAGATTATGCGAAGAAATCAACCCAACTCCGTACAAGGAGGAGGACAAGGAGGCGCTGAAATCTTCGTAATAAAAGGTATACGTTTTAAAAGAATATACAGTCGTGTAGTGCGTAGGTTTCAGGTGCTAGAGGCATTCATCATGTATATCCCTCTCCGTAGTGGAAAGCGGTTATATATGGTGTCGGTTTATGCACCTAAGGTTACTCAATCCACCCTATTCATCTCAGAGCTCGAGACGCTTTTTCGATTTCTGAGACTGGAATTGGAGGAAAACTATTTCATTATCGGCGGAGATTTCAACGCCAAACATAGCGATTGGGGAAATATTACGATATATAAGGTTTTCGAAAAAGTCATCAATAGAGTCCTGACTAAGTTCCGGATAATCAATTCGGTTTCAAGGCGGGGCATGACGTTATTCATGCCGCGTCTAAACTGGTTTCTGATATCCAATGGAACAAAACCAAGAAACACTGCACGGGTGCCTGCCTGATTGACTTGGAGAAGGCCTTCGATACCGTATGGTTATAGGGACTCTTCTACAAGTTAAACAGGCTAGGTATTAGTAAACCACTGTTGTATATTCTTTTCAATATGTTCACACATTCAACATTAAAAACGGTCTGCAACAAGGTGCGGTCAATTCGCCCATCCTTTTCAATATTTACACAAGTGATCTGATCAAAGAAGTTGACTTTCAGAAGTCGGAAACCATTCTATTAAGGACGCCTTTGTCTGGGGCCTCTGCGGATACCAGAAAGAATTGGCGAAAGTTTCAGATCGTGGGACAACATGGGCAGCCACTTGTTTGTCGAAGTGTAGTGAGATACCTTGGGATCTGGCTAGATCAATATCTATATTTAAACAGCCCTTACAAAGAGACTGTTTTATAGCAGGCAACTCGATGCGGGGGTAAAGGTGATCTGCTACATGGCCTTTATTCGGCCTATGCTTACATTTGGTTGTCCCGTGTGGTTCAACGTTAGAGCAAGTCTTTTGGAAAAGATTCGGGTGTTTCAGAGGGCTTGTCTTAGGACTTGTCTTCGCTTATACAGAACACCAGAGGCTGAGTACATAAAATTCTATCCTAATGAGGTCTTGTACAATAGGGCTAATCTAATACGAGTGGACAATTTTGTTATTAAGTTGATTCGAAGGCACATTGCAAGAGCAATGACCTCGTCGAATAACCTGATCTCCGGGGCTTACTACCCTAATTATTTGTATCATGGGAGAGTTCGCTTTGACGGCCCTATTCCTCCAGAAGCGTTCCTCTACCTCGACATGAAAAATCTAATCCAGGACAGATTAGCGGTGCCGTTAATCTTCCACGTCGCGACGTCTGAGACGTCGCACACGGCAGTGCGGAGCGTCTCCGGTTTAGTAGGGCGGTACGGAGTCGCGACAGTAGGGATGTTGCTCGGCAGCACCAATAATTTTGGTGGCTTGCAGAAGAAAGGGAAGCTCCATTGTCGAATTCCTCCAATACTTGATAGCTTCGTTAGGGAGCAGAGTGGGCCTGCCTATTTTTGTAGAAAACAACAGAAATGGGTAACTCTCTCTGAAAAAGTGGTTATCCACACCACATTAAAAAAAGAATCTAACAAATAATACTTATATAATAAGATAGTTTAAGTAGATTAAGATTTATTTTAGGTAGTCCTTAGTTTTTAGTCTTAAGTTTTATTTTATAACAAAAAAAAAATTTAAATACACTTTTACTGCGCTAAATTTTGCTTTTACCTTTGAATTATGGGAGGGAGCTTACAGCGCATGTGATCCTTTAATTTCTTTGATACACTTTTACAGAAGCTTAGGTAAATTCCAAATCAAACAATCTTAAACAGTGGGTGAATTTAACTCTTCTCAAGAAAATTAGGTCCAAGAATAGACTTCGTATTAAAGTTATAAGCATCCGCATAACACAAGGTTCAAACGGTGTAACGTTAAACTGAGTAATGAACTCAAAACTGAAATTTTGCGCTGTAAATACAATTAATATAGGAACAAAAACTTGATAATACTTTAGATGATTCTAAAAGGGAATGTGAGGTTGTAGACGAGATCCTACATAACTAAAGATAAGCTCATGTATCCTACTTTAGTTAAGGGGTTAGATGGGTTTGAAAATTTTAAGTTATTGAATAGAACAATATTTGTAGAATATTTTCCCAAAATCTTAAATCGATCAGAGTAAAATTTTAAGAGATAGACCCTTCGGAAGTTCAATCCATCAGGCCACGTCAGCCTGACGCGTCACAGTTGTATTGAAGCAGCTGCTTAGGTATTGTTTGTCTGTATTTCTCACTCGGTTTCACTTTCTTAGGGCAACTAGTTTTAAATATATTTAAGTTGATTGTTGCTTCTTGAGCGACGAGGTTTTCTGAGGTAACAAGTGTTTGTTATTTCAACTTAAAACTTCAATCGCTGTTTTCTCGAAACTCTATTGATAAGTCGGTTGTCAAAAAAGTTATCAACCGATATTGTTGAAATTTTGCACACTTCTTCAAAATAACATTTTCTAGTACTTGAACAAAGGATTTTTTTTTACCACAACTTATTTTATGGGGCAATACGTGGTAAAAATTTGAACTTATTGTTCACAACTCGACCAAAAATCCTAATTAAAATTTTTTTTCGTTCGTTCCAGCACGAACCTTATACATACATAATAGAAAATATTTGGTTCTTAATTTCGGATGAATCAGTCAAAACTTATTCTGAACACGCCGTGAGAACTTTTTTTAAATAAAAATTTCATAAAAAATAAAATAAAATATTTCAATTGATATTTTATAAAAACATCAGTAAAAGTATGCTTTTTTTAGCCTTCGAAGCTCATTTAACTCCTTAATGGCCCTTCAGAGGTGGTAAATTTATTTATCGATTTTTTTCCTAACAGAAGTAAAAAAATAATTAACACTACCTATTCGAAGCTATGCTATTGTTGCAATAGTATTACTTAAGTTCACAAGTTTCTTGTTTAAACGTTTTTCTGCTCTAGAGATTCATAAAATTATACTGATTCTCAAAATTTCAAACTCATCACCATGACATGATTTCCAGTTCCATAAAACAAAAAATGTTTCAGCGTTTTATCTTTAATTATAGCAACAACTACTGCCCCAATTTCACTTTTATCAGTTTTTTCTAAAGTTTTAAAAGAATACAATCCATAACGTTATTGGATAAAAACAATTTCTTTAGAGATTTACAATTCGGTTTCAGGCAAGGCAAATCGATAGAGGAAGCTGTTTCGAAACAACTATATATGTACTAAAATAAACGACTCTTAGATTGCTTCCTCCCTGTTCGTTGATATAACTAAGGGTTTTGATGCCGTTGACCATGTTTTGTTACTCCGAAAACTTTATAGAGCAGATGTGCATATATGAAATGAAAATGAAAAAAAAAATTGTTTTTTGCGAGGAATCATCACATTTCTCAATATTTTTTTGACTGCAATGGACTTGGTATCCTGTATCTTTGTCGACTGGCATTGTACAATCTCCCATTTTCAACAATTTCTTTCATTCAACTGCTGATGGATCGTTTTGCTATTAAAAGTATGCGAAGGTATAGACATTAATTTTCTTCGTCCGATAAAATCCTTTATTAATAAATTAAAATCGCAGTTTGAGTGCATGAAGCCCGCACATCTCTCGGCTCTTACTAAGACAATTGTTGCTAACTTCTTATTTCCTTCGTATTATTGTTTTCCTTGTGAGTTGTTTATTTATATATACTTGTATATTCTACTATGCCTGGCAATACGCGTCGTGTACAACAACAAGGCACTGTAAGTTCTAAATTGTTTGCCCTAGAAAATCGTCTTACTACACATGTTAGTGAAAATATAGCTCTTCTTGGATCACAACTACATAGGGCGTATCAAGATATTAAGCGACTTGCACTTGTTGATAAGTTTGAGGGAAAGATCAGCTGTGTAATATGTTGTTTTATAATTTTGGTGAGTAGGCAGAAGCTGCCGTATTTAAAAGAAAGACTTAATAATGCCTTCGACAGGGCATGGAAATTATCTGTGTCTTTATTGATTTGATTCGGGTATTTATACAAATTTGGCTTAGTCACTGTACGGTGTCTATACGGTGAGCATATTTCTTCAAAAATGCTGTTTTTGTATTCTGTTCCCATGTCTGTTAAGATGGTTTTCATACAGCCATAGACGAGAATAACGTTTTCAAATATTGCTCTTGCTATTGTTTTGGCGTGCTTGGTCGGTATTGCTACTGCAATGAGATACTTTGTGAGTTCACATATGATGGTGACTGCATACTCGTTCCCATTGAAAGACTTGGGAAGAGGACCAATTGTATCTATTTGAACAGTTTCGAATGCTTTACTTGGTGTTTCTGTGATAACCATTGGTTCTCTAATGTGCCTATCTATTTTGTTCTTTTTGCATTGTATACAATTGTTAACATATTTCTTGATGTCTGTTTTCATATTTTTCCAGTAGAAATGTTGCCTAATTTTGTTAGTAGTACGTACGATTCCTGAGTGGCCTCCCCGAATTGGATCGTCATGGTGCTGCCTAATGATTTCGTTGATTTTTTCAACGTCTGTCACTTGCGTTAATTCCGGAGTTAACGCTATTTCAATTCCTTTGAGAACTTGGGTAGCCTTTTCTTTAAATTCATCTACTCGAGTATAATTACAAAATTTGTCTCCTAAGGACAATTGTATTTTAGCAAGTCCTAAATTGCCGGCTTCTTTCATAAGCCTGACAAAGAATTGTCCTAAGTCAATTTTCGTCTCAACAATCAGGTTGCTTGTATCTACGAGGGCGGGTCAATAAGTCCGTGACTTTTTGAATTTCTGACCTCTTTACTGAAACAGCAACACTGCTCCTGTCAACATCTGTCAGTTGACTCCTGTCAAAATTTAAACTTGCTGCGTCAGTTAGTTTGAGTTTGACAGCTATTTTTATCAGACTACTCACTAATTTGAGGAGAAAATGGAAAAAAGTGAATTTCGTGTGCTTATTAAGCATTATTTCTTGCGAAAAAAAACCATTACCGAGACCAAGGCTAAGCTTGATAAATACTATGGGGACTCTGCACCATCGATTTCAATGGTAAAAAAGTGGTTTACTGAATTTCGTTGTGGCCGTACAAGCACTGAAGATGCCGAACGTCCTGGACGCCCAGTTGAGGTCTCTACACCCGAAACAATCGAAAAAATTCACGATATGGTGTTGGCCGACCGAAGATTGAAAGTGCGAGAGATTGTGGAAGCCGTAGGGATCTCGCATGGCTCAGTGGTTTCAATTTTGAATGATCACTTGGGCATGAGAAAGCTTTCCACAAGATGGGTGCCGCGTTTGCTCACAGTCGACCACAAACGCATGTGCAGTTGCCATGGCAAAAATCCATGAATTGGGCTATGAATTGCTCCCTCATCCACCCTATTCTCCAGATTTGGCTCCGAGCGACTACTTCTTGTTCCCAAACCTGAAAAAATGGCTTGGTGGAAAAAGATTTGACTCCAATGATGAAGTCATCTCGCAAACAAAGGCCTATTTTGAGGACCTCGACAAATCATTTTTTTTGGAAGGGATAAAAAAATTGGAGAAGCGTTGGACAAAGTGTATAGAGCTGAAGGGCGACTACGTTGAAAAATAAAATTATTTTTTTATCAAAAAATCTGTGTTTTAATCCAAAAGTCACGGACTTATTGACCCGCCCTCGTATATAGCTACAAATTACAAGTAACGCAGATTTTAAATAGTCAAATGCGTTTGTGCATTCTGCAGTCCATTCGAATGGTATGTTTTTCCTACAAAGCCTAGTGAAGTGTCTAGAATATTCTGCGAAATTTGGTATGAATCTGCGGTAATAGTTGCTAAAAGCTACGAATCGTTTTGATTCATCAGAATATTTGGGAACGGGATACTGTTGGATTACTTCAAATTTATTTGGGTCGGGTAAAATGCCTTTATTGGTGCATTTGTGACCGAGATAAGTGACTTCTTCACTGAAAAATTTGCATTTGTCAGGATGCAGTTTGAGATTGTGTTTCCGACAAACTGAGAAAACGTCCCGGGGATTTCTGATCATATGTTTCTCCGAACATACTAGTACGACCAAATCGTCCATGTATAGAATTGCTTGGGACGGTGCGAGACCTGCGAATGCTAATGTCATCATTCTCTGAAATGAATTTTGAGCTATCTTTAGACCGTAGGGTATCCTCTTGAAACTGTATGTGCCTCCTTCTGCTGTGAATGATGTTATGTCTCGAGATTGTCGTTCTAATTCTATTTGATGAAATCCTGATGTTAAATCTAGGCATGAAGAATATTTAGCTCTACCTAGCTGGTCGAGAATGTCGTCTTTTCTGGGTAGGGGGAATTTGTCTGCAATTAGTTTTTTGTTGATTCCCCTGTAATGTGGCTTTTTGGGTACCAATAGTATTGGACTATTTTACTCTGAAATCGATGGTTCAATTATATCGTCTTGAAATTGGTAAGTTAAATTTGTTTCCCTATTTCTTCTTTGTGTGCTTGTTGTAACCTATAATTTTAAATATAAACTGGATCATCATCTTTCATACGTAGTTTCTGTTTATAAAAATTGTTGGTGGTAATAGGCTCAGTTTCTAACGCGAATATGTCAATGAACTCGGAACATAACATGTGAAGTTTGTCTTTTGCAAATACTATACAATTTTTATTTCACTTCTCTAATTTTGTTTTGTTGTTCGGCGCTATTTCTTGGTGTGGTATTAAAAATTCGGAATGTGTAACATCTACGTTAATTAACCGTACAACTACTGACCGGTCTGGTACAGTTATAGTGTTAACTGTAGGTGTGTTTGTCATTTGAAGAGCTAAATTTTCGTGATGATCACATGGTCTTAGTATGAGTCTGTCTTGATTGGATTCATAATCTAACAAACAATTGTATCTTTTGATGAAATCTAGCCCTAAGATTCCTGCACATGGGATGGGGAAATCATCCGGTACCACGTGAAATTCGTGTTTAATTAACAGTTCTTCACATATTAAATCTGCTGTAACTATTCCCAGAGTTGTTATTGCTCCTTGTCCTATTCCACTTAGTTTTGTTATCTGAGATTTGTCTATTATTATATCATTGTTAATCTTTAAAAATTGATATGTCAGCTCCTGTGTCTGTTAAAAATGTTGAAATATTGTTGTTTAGTGTAGATTTTGAAGATAAAGGCCTAGGCTATTACTTTGAAAACCATTGCGATTGTGTCCACGGTAATCACCTGGATGTTGTTTATTTGTTGTATCGAATTTTGACTACCAGTGGAATCTGTGCAACTATTTGTGAATTCAGATATAGCTTCGTTCATCGATGTGAACGTACCTGCCTCCATAATCAATTTTACACTATCTACAGCGCAATTCTTCGTCATTGCCTTTACTGCAGTCTGTGTGGCATATTTAGATGCTAGTTCTGAAGAAAGTCCATCGGATATATAAGCTCCTTCCAAAGACTTAGTAAGTTTTTCGATTTCACCGGTGTACTGGTTTGCTGTCTTACTTTTTTGCTGTACGTTCATTATCTTTGCAGTCAATACTTCTACTTATTCCCCTTTTACCTTACTTATCAGGGAATTTTTGATTTGTTGTAATGTTTGTTCACCGCTAATAAAATTCCTGGCTGTACCTTTGAGTTTTGTTTTTATTATTAAAACTGCCATGTCTTCATGAGTTTCCTTAATCTGATCTAATATATCTATTATAGCGTCTATAAAACTTGCCCTTTTTACAGTTGACGAGGCTATTTTTATAAAGTTTATTTTTGAGAGAGACATGTTGGATTGTAAAGATTTTGGTTCCTGCTTATCGACTTGTTGTGATTTTTGTTCGTTGTCGTTTTCTTCTGGATTAGCCATCAATGAAGTAAAGTCTATTGTATATCTTCACGGAAATTAGGTGGCACATCTGCCTCTAAATTATGCTTAGCTAGACCTGCTACGAGCTTATCTCTAACAAAGACAAAAATTCGTTTTCATTGGGTCTTTTGTGTTGGTGTTAGATGTTCGTATACACCTTGTAAAATGTGTACTATATTATCTACGAGGGCGGGTCAATAAGTCCGTGACTGTTGGATTAAAACACAGATTTTTTGATAAAAAAATAATTTTATTTTTCAACGTAGCCTCCTTTGAGCTCTATACACTTTGTCCAACGCTTCTCCAATTTTTTTATCCCTTCTAAAAAAAATGATTTGTCGAGGTCCTCAAAATAGGCCTTTGTTTGCGAGATGACTTCATCATTGGAGTCAAATCTTTTTCCACCAAGCCATTTCTTCAGGTTTGGGAACAGGAAGTAGTCGCTCGGAGCCAAATCTGGAGAATAGGGTGGATGAGGGAGCAATTCATAGTCCAATTCATGGATTTTTGCCATGGCAACTGCACATGCGTTTGTGGTCGACTGTGAGCAAACGCGGCACCCATCTTGCGGAAAGCTTTCTCATGCCCAAGTGATCATTCAAAATTGAAACCACTGAGCCATGCGAGATCCCTACGGCTTCCACAATCTCTCGCACTTTCAATCTTCGGTCGGCCAACACCATATCGTGAATTTTTTCGATTGTTTCGGGTGTAGAGACCTCAACTGGGCGTCCAGGACGTTCGGCATCTTCAGTGCTTGTACGGCCACAACGAAATTCAGTAAACAACTTTTTTACCATTGAAATCGATGGTGCAGAGTCCCCATAGTATTTATCAAGCTTAGCCTTGGTCGCGGTAATGGTTTTTTTTCGCAAGAAATAATGCTTAATAAGCACACGAAATTCACTTTTTTCCATTTTCTCCTCAAATTAGTGAGTAGTCTGATAAAAATAGCTGTCAAACACAAACTAACTGACGCAGCAAGTTTAAATTTTGACAGAAGTCAACTGACAGATGCCTGTTGACAGGAGCAGTGTTGCTGTTTCAGTAAAGAGGTCAGAAATTCAAAAAGTCACGGACTTATTGACCCGCCCTCGTAATATGCTTTCTAAATGTTTTTGTACTGTCTCTTTTCCAATGGGTGCATTTTTATTACTACATTTGTATGATCTTTCTACCTGAGCTTTATGATTCTTTAATTCTTGTTCAATCTTTCTCCACTTTTCCATAGGTTGCTATTATTGAAATTTAGCTTTATCTTGTTTATAAAATGTCAGAAAATGTACTATAAAGGTTAAATTTTTCTCTATAATTGTATATTGTTTATTTCTATAATAACCCGCGCTTCGTCCTCATATCATCAAACCGCATGGAAAAACCTCTAACCTCTTATAGCATTTTTCTATTTAAAAAAGCTCAATCAGCAAAGAATATGAAAAGATATCACACCTAAAAGACGGCTCAATCCTTATACTGGTTAAAGACCAACATATAGCTGATAAATTCATTCGCTGCAAAAGCCTTAACAATGTGTGCCCAGTGACAATTAAACTCCACCCTAACCTCAATCTCACGAAAGGCATTGCATTCGCCCCTTGTCTCATCAATGTTCCAGAGGCAGAAATCGTCTCTGAGATGAAGTCTCAACATGTCACAAATTCACGCGGTTAGACCAGGGGACGAGACAACCAACTGACATATTCACAAAGAAACGCACACCCTCCGACCACTCTCCTCCAATATTCTTTACTTAAAAAAACTTAAGCTAACCTCCAACAAAATAACCTCGTCCCCCGAGGCCACCGCACCATCTACCCATACTTCAAACTCAGAAAACAACACCACCTCACAGCTAATAAACAACTCCAACAACAATTCTACAACCAAAACAACCAATATAAACAACAAAACAACCAAAGGTATTGCCAATCCAAGTAGCTCTTTGAGCGAAATAGCCCCACTAAATGAAAATGTGATCTCTCCAAAAAAAATAGTGCCTACAACTCTCTCACCCATCCCCCCACTCACACATCGCCATTCACCTCTTCCAAGCGCATCTCGCACCCACAACAAATTGTGATATTGTTGTGGGCTACACATCGCAAAAATAGTGTTCTATAAGTTAAGATGAATTGTTCATTGTGCAAGCAAAGAATAGGTCGCAATTGCTCTGAAAAAATTAATTGTGATGACTGTAAGCACATCTTCCATTTCAATCGTGTGAATATCACTAAGGATGATGCTGATTTTTATAAATCAAGTGGAAGTGTCTATCGGTGCGACAAGTGTGCAGTCCTACGACGACGCTCTCTACGTGAGCAAACGCCAGCTACGTCCAAGAAGCGCACCAACAACAACGCTCCTTCTAACAAAAATGTTCCACCAACTGCAGAATCGAACACTCAGCCGCCAAAAAGTGAATCATCTAACAGTGACAGCAGTAGTGAGAGTCAGTGTACTCTTCAGATGATATACGCTAAACTGTTAAAATTAGAAGACTGTAACACCGGTTTTCTCCAAGAATTGGCCGAATTGAGAGAAGAGAACGCAGAGCTAAGAGCAAAAGTGCATAATCTTTATGCACTTTATTAAGTCTTTATTAAATTGGCAAAAACAAGAATAGCTAATATACTCTATAGACATTGTTGGTGTCACTAATGTCAATGAAACTAATGCAATTGAAAAGGCGAAACAATTTTTCAGTGACACTCTATCTATAGATGTTGCTGACAGTGAAATTATGAGTTGTTTTATCAAAAAAATCTCGCTCTACATCTCAGCCTAAGCCAATCATCTGTGTAAAGTTCTCTAACCTTACAACGAAGCAACGCATAATGCGTACAAAGAGGACGAACAAAAACAAGCTGAACTCTCAGGTGGTTGACACTTCCAGTGGAGATGTAAACTCAAGCAAAATCAAGAACAAAGGTAGTGGAATATTTGTCAACGACTCGCTTACTCGCTACACGTAAGCCCTTTTAATGAAGACGAAAGAGACAGCAAAGGAAAAAGGTGCAAAATACGTATGGTTTAGTAAAAACAAAATTTTATTAAGAAAAGAGGAGGGTGGAAGAGTTATCTTAATTAGATCATTTAGTGATATCTCTCTCATTTAAGCTTTCATCTTATCCTTTTTTTGTATTAGATTATGAATTCTAACAATGATTTAATTGATAACTCTTCTTTCCTTCTCCAATGCAAACCTCACTGTGGTGCTGTTCTTACTAATAGTTCTTATTGTAATGAAAAATTATTTATTGTTCATCAAAATATTAGAAGTTTGAGAGAAAACTTTTCTGCACTCGTTGCACATATTAACTCGTTTGCGTGTGTCCCGGATATGGTGTTCGTGTCTGAGATCTGGATATACGAGGTTGAAGAAAATGATTACTCCCTGCCCGGTTATAGTTTCTTTGCTAAGACAAATGAAAATTATGCAGCGGGTGCGTTGGCTGCTTTATAAAGAATGCTTTTAAAATCATTGATGTTTCCAAAGTGAATTATCCTACTGCAGATGTTTTAAAGGTGTCCATTGAAATAAATAATGAAATGTTTGTTTTTTTATGTGCTTACAGATTGCAGATCTTTAATGTGTCGATGTTTATAAAGGATTTTTCTGTTGTGTTAGATAGGGAGAAATCCAAAAACTTAATTGTTGTAGGTGATTTTAATGTTGATTGTCTAGATGATAGTCCCACGGTATTAAATTATTTCTCTGTTTTAGCTTTACATGCCTTGATAAACGTCATCAATGTGCCTACTCGGCCTGCATCAGGTACTTGTTTAGACCATATATATGGTCGTTTTCGAAATGTTGCTTCTGTAGAGTGTGAATATTGTGTTTTTAATCTCCTAATACTGACCAGTCCATGACTGGCATTCTATTCAAAGCCAAAGATAAACTGGACCTTGCTTCGTGATAAATTGTGTTTTGAGTCCTGGAACAATGTTTATAACTGTGGTGATGTAACGAATGCATATTCTAATGTCTTAACCACTCTTAAAATCCATATTGCTAGTTGCAGTACTCTGATCACAATCAAATCCATATGTAAACTTAAGCCATGGCTATCTAGTCATTTATTAAATAAAGTTATAACTAAAAATAAACTTGGTGTAAAGTGCAAAAAGTATCCTAGTAATGTATCTCTCAAGATCAAATATAAAAAGATATGTGCTGATTTAAAAAAAGAAATACCAATTTGCCGTGATTCTCACTATCGTGCTCAACTGTATTCAGCTAGAGGTAGTCTCAAAAAAGAGTGGAAAGTTGTAAATACCATCCTCAACAAGAAATCATCCACTCAAAATACTATTGTCTTACGTAATTCAAATCAGGAAATAACATTAACATTTCATTGTGGATGTATTAGCTGTTGTGTTCAATCGTAGTGTGTTTTCTGGTGTTTTTTCTGACGGTCTAAAGTGTGCAGATGTCATTCCTTTGCTAAAAAAGGCTCTCCAACTGAAATAGGAAACTATAGGCCAATTTCTCTTCTGCCAAGCATAAGTAAAGTTTTCGAAAAACTTATAAAAATTAGATTACTCAATTTTCTACACAAGACGATGTTCTTTCGTCCTACACAATTTGGATTTCAAAAGGGTAAATCAACCGAGGATGCACTCTTAGAATTTTGCTCTTAGATAAATCGCAACCTTGACGAAAGAAAATGTACAGCTGCGCTTTTCATAGATATAACCAAAGCCTTTGACATTGTTGACCATAAAATATTAAAAAAAAAACTTGAAAATGCAGGGGTTCGTGGCTTCATGCTCGAATGGTTTAATTCTTATCTGAATAATAGGTCACAGAGAGTAAAGTTGGATAATACGAGAAGCGATGAGCAATTAATTAAGCTTGGGGTACCACAAGGTTCAGTCTTGGGCCCCATTCTTTTTCTTATCTACATCTCTCTCTCTCTCTCTTCCATCTCAATCTTAAGGACTCTCCTACTGCCTTCGCAGACGATGTTGGGCTATCGTACGGCGCCAGAAGTCCCTCTGACATAAATTGTGATGTACATACTCTTAGACAATGGTTCGCTGAACATAAACTTGTAATAAGTCCTAAGACTAAATTAATGTTCTTTAATTTATCTTCGTCCATTTATCTTAGACCGAATGTATATTTCCATGCACCGAACTGCAAAAAATTTAAGTTATATCAATGTAAATGTGCAACCAGTGTGTGTGGACAATTATTTCGCACTACTGAAATTTGTAGTGATGATTGTTTTTTGATAGAGAATGTTCACGAATTGAAGGACTTTGGACTCTTACTTGACTCTAATATGAAATTTTCATCTCACGCTACTGCACTGAAAAAGTATTTTATCTCCACACTTAGGCATTTTTATCACCTTCGTAATTTATGTTGAACTAAGCTCCTTAGCACAGTTTACTATGGCCTCTTTCATTCCAAGCTTCAATAGGGTATAAATTGCTGGGGAGGTGGCTATCAGAACCAAATTCAACCATTGCTAATCTTGCAGAAAAATGTTGTCCGGAAAATTTGTCGCAAACCTGGTAGGCATCCTAGTTTTCCTTTGTTTTGTCAATTAGGGATTCTTCCTGTTCGTCACTTATACTGTTTTAAGGTACTAAAAGCATTCTTTACGAAATCTGGTAACCGAAACTTCCGTATAATCTCTAACTATAACCTACGTAATAATTCGCTTTAATTCGCTTAATATGTTACAAGTGCCAACCTATCGAACGACCGCATATAGAAATTCTTATTCAGTTATAAATCAGATGTGCTCACATGTCCAAATGTTTTCTAAAGCGCGTCAAAACTTGGCTATTTTTTCTAGATTATCGTAGTTTAGACTCTCTTACTTCTAATATTTTGATCTAACCTATTTTTCTTTTTTTGTTGTTTTATAAATTGATCGCATCAATTTTTGTATCATTCTTCAAAATAATAATTAATTGTAACCTTGTAAAATATTAAATTTGCTGAGAATTGTTCTCTTTTTTTCTTTATTTTTCTATTTTTGTAAAAAAAACCCCACTTATTATTGTATTGTTCCTTTTGAAGTGGCATTCAACACTATTTTTAACTCATCTTGTATTAAATACTGAATGCCACCAGATATTTTTCTTAATTATTTTGAAATTATAATAGCAATGTACAGAATTTTACTTTATACATACAGATTTATAAGTAATTTAAGAGAAATAAAAAACAAACAATAAACTCATCATCAGCAACCGACAGCTCAACACCCAAATATCCGCAATAGCAATAGAAATAGAATTGCAAATTAAATTAACTGTAATATCCGTGTACATTCCTCCATCCCAATATTTCAGCACAACTGATCTAGACAAAATAACTTATAATCTGAGACTTCCTTTAATAGTGGTCGGTGATTTTAATGCGTGGTACCCACTTTGGGGATCCCCGTCCTCTAACATAAGAGGAAAAACGCTCGAAAAATTCCTTAATTTCTGTAACCTAACGATACTAAATGACGGCACACCAACCCATTTTTCGACCCACAAAACCTTTACACACGTCGACTTATCGCTCATCTCTCCCCAACTCTAACCAAACACCAACTGGGAAATCTTACCTGACTTACATGGTAGTGACCACTTCCCCATAGTCATCAAGATCCCCTTAGGTGAAAACTCGAAAATCAAGCGTCCTTCTCCAAAATTCCTATCTGAGAGAGCAAATTGGATTCTCTTTCAAGAAAAAGTTTCCGATTTCCTACGCACCAGACCTGAAACCCCAAACATTAACAAGGAAACAGCAATCCTAGCTAAAGCTATCCGATATGGTGCGAACTTTTCCATCCCACAATCCGTTAACAGACCGCGCAAAACTGTTGTTCCCTGGTGGGACTCGGATCTTGGAAAACAAAGGCACCAAAAACAAATGGCATGGAAGTCCTTTAAGAAAAACCCAACCGACCTTAAACTTATCAAATATTGGAAACTTAATGCCCTTTTCCGGAAAAACGCAAAAATAGAAAAGAGGAAAAGCTTTGAACAATTCACATCCGCCATTAACCCTAACTCGTCACCACTCTCTATAAGAACCATCCCAACCGGTCCTTGCTCGTTCCAAATCGCCGAACATTTTGCTCAAATTTGGTCCGCATACTTAGATGATTCCAACTTTCACAGAAAATTCATAAAAGCAAAGCGCAAAGCTATGGATACCCAATCAACATCCCTTAGTCCCTGCCCCTCTCCTTCACTTATTGAACTCCCAATCAACACACTAGAAATCGAATCTTGCCTTCATTCAGCAAACAAAAATGTTCAAAAAACGATTACTCGCTCTTTTTAATGAGATATTTAGCTCTTGTATAATCCCACAAGCCTGGAAAATTGCAACAGTTATTCCCATACCCAAACCAAAAAAACAACTTAATCAAGTTAACGGTTACTGCTTTACGTTACGGCTTTTATGGTTTTTGGAAAGAGATAATTTGATAAGCGAGGAACAAATAGCATTCAAACAAGGTCGGGGCACCAGCGATGCACTTTTACACATTGATGACTATATCTCTACTGCTTTATCCAGTAAAAATCACATCTCAATACTCTCTATTGATTTTGAGAAAGCATTTGATCGCATTGGCGTCCATGGCGTCCTTAATAAGCTCATTAAATGGAAAGTCGGTCATAAGTTATTTAAATTTATTAAATCCTTTTTGACCAATAGGAAACTTCGTATGAAAGTTTGTGGTTCCATTTCCAATGTCAAAGATTTTAAAAACGGAATCGCGCAAGGTTCCCCGTTCTCTGTAATATTATTCATGATAGCCTTTAACGATATCAACCTTATTCTATCAAAGCACAGTCCAATTAGACACTGTCTGTATGCCGATGATTTAATCATATTAACTAAATGCAAGGATCGCTTAAAAGTATCCACAACATTTTTTAACATCATGGCAGATCTTGAAGCCTGGTGCGAAGTATCGGTCTCCAAGATCTCAGCCGAAAAAAGTAACATACTTCACATATGTAGAAGAACTAGCTGCACTAAGCATATAGATCTTAGTTTTAATTCCAAAAATGTCATATGTAAACTACCTTAAATTACTTGGAATAACGTTCGACTGCAAATATAGCTTTAAAGAACATCGTCTAGAACTTTTAAGAAAACCCTAGCTACCAGGCTAAATATTGTTAAATTCTTAGCTTCGACAAATAGTGCTGCTCATACTAATACATTGATCAATGTCACCAAATCAATTATCCTTTCTAAAATCGACTACGGTCTCCCGTCGATTGAGCACAGGTTTGATTACCTTACTTCTCTTTTACTCGCTAAAATCGCAGTATCCCGGAGAACTCCCATATTAAATGACATCAAAAGGATATTAACAAGGAAGAACCTGGATAAAAACCCGTCAGCTCTCACCAACGCCATTAAATTCTCGAAGGATTATGATGTCCCAATCGAAGATCTTACCAACCGCTTTCCAACTCAACCACCCTGGGTATTACCAAATGAGTCTATTAACATAGACCTAGCCAAGAGCTGGAATGCCTCAAATAAAGGTATAAAATGTGTTTTCAGGCAAATGTTTGAAGAAATACGGCGAAAACACGACAACTGGCCTTTCATATTCACCGATGGGTCTAAAAGCATTAGTGGTACATCATTTGCGGTGGCCGATGAGGAGGGTAAAACTTTGAGTAAAGGGCAGTTACCAGATCACTGCTCCATCCTATCCGCAGAATCTCTGGCTATCGTACGTGCCCTGGAATCTACCTCCTGCAGAAAATCTATTATCTGTACAGACAGCCTTTCTACATTAAGAAGTATATTAAATACCAACAACAACAGTAAAATAATGACAAATATACGAGACAAACTTATACGGGCTAAGGGAAAAATTAAATTGTTATGGATACCAGGCCACATCGGTATTAGAGGGAATGAAAATGCAGATCAAGCAGCGAAACTTGCAGTGAAGGAGCCCCTTATCACCTTCCCCTCTTCTTCTTCTTCTTCTTATCCTTTTATTAACCCTTTCCTCGTTATACGAACTTATGCGTAACGAGTTTCCCATTTTTACTGCATCGCTGCTGCTCCGCTTATGGGGTTGGCTAATGTCGCAGACCGCAGAACGCGTCTACATAATGCTCGGTCCTGGATCGCTTCAGTGGTTAACCCCAGACGTTGTTGCGCATTTGCCATCAGAGAAATCCAGGAATTCTTTTTCCGACCTCGTTTTCTTACAGTTGGAGTGACCGTAGTTGATAGTGCCTTTTTAACCGGATTTTCCGCAGATCTTCTTTGAACGTGGCAATACCAACTTATTCCATTCGCCTCAAGCTGTTCGGTTACCGAATTCTTTATATGTAGACTTCCTCTTATACGCGTAGATTTAATGCAATCGCGTTTAGTGACTCCACTAGACATCCTTAACATTTTCATTTTCGCTGCCGTCATTTTGTTTTTAAACGCTTCGTACATTGTCCAGCACTGTGAACCGTATATAAGAGCTGGTCTAACAACCGTGGTGTAGAGTTTCCCCTTTAATTTAAGTGGAAATTTTCGGTCGCAAAAGATTCCCGAATTTTCCCGCCATTTCATCCATCCCACACTCACTCTGTGGTTTACGTCGTCGTCACATTTCGCTTCCATGTTAACGATTGATCCTAAGTACTTAAAGATAGTGCTTTTCGGAAGAACTATTCCGTCTAACATTATATCCGGAACAGGTCGCAACGGATGCGCAAATGGGCACGTCAAATGCTCCGTCTTTGAACGACTTATTTTAAACCCGTTTCTCTCTAGCGCATTTCTCCATGAATCACCTTCCCCACCATAAATAAAAGAGATATCGAAAGGAAAATAAAAAGCATTTCGTCCGAAAAGATTAAAAATGAATGGAGTAATTATAATCACAACTACCGCTCTTTCAGCCCAAGTGGAACACATACAGCATATCCTTCAAGTGTAACCCCCCTTATGGCAAGGTGTTACGTTCGACTACGCCTCAGACACACCAACCTTACCCACTCTCATCTCATAAATAAATCCTCTCAGCTGAACTGTTACTTCTGCCAAAGCGACATCCCACTTTCAACCAAACATCTCGTTTTCGATTGCCAAAAGTTAAAATACATATCTAAAAATATCTTTAATAATAGTAGTTTTCACGAACTTCTCTCTCATCCTACTGAAAAGAACATAAAGAAAGTTGTTGAATTTTTAACTGCAATAAATTTAATAAATCAGATATAAAAATCCTATTTAAACCAGCCGAAAGCCCTGGTTAGCTAGTGCTATAGTATAGATTAAACAAATTTGTAATTGTATTACCTTTTTTTAAATAAATAACAATAATAATAATAATAATTTAAAAGGTATATAAAAAGGAGTCTTATGATGTTGCTGAGTTCTTGTTTTTCTCCAGTAGTCCTTGTTCTCTTATTGTTTTTATCTGTAGTTTCAGCTTCTTCTTTTTTTCCTGCGTGGTGGCTAGGTTTATTTCTCTATATAATAAGGCTTTTGCATTCCGGCGAGCGTATTGTTTGCCGCCTCATTTCTGCTTCTGGACTGGTTTTTTAGTTTTTCTTCTGTCGCTGTCTTCTATTGTTCGTTTCCTATACTGCTCGATAGTAATGGGTGTTGGTCCAATTCTTATCTTGGCTGATTGTCTAAGAAGGTCTTCTTTTCGTTCAGATATTGATGTCTCCTTGTCTGCTGGTTCTGCTGGTTCTGCTGAATGCCTGGGCTGGTTCTGCTGACCGCCTTGTTTTTGTTGTGACTTTTTTGTAGTCAGAAAGGCTGTCCACTTCTCGAATATTTGGTCGAATTCTTTTTTGGATATAAATGACATGTATATTTATACAGGGTGAGTTTTTTAACTTGAGACATTCAAATTACTCGAAAAATACGCGATATCGCGAAAAATGTTTCAGACAAAAGTCACAAGGCTCTGAAGGGGACATAAGATGGTGACCACGAGTTTGACCTTGAGCCCCATTTTCAAGGTCAAACGAATGTCACTTTTTTTTTTAATGGGAACCCCTGTTTTTTTTGACAGATTCCTAATCTGCGTGAAGAATTACAATTCTTTTACATGAAACACTTTTTTCAAAAATGCGTTATTTTCCAGTCAGAGGGCGCCATAAAACTTAAGCCATCAAAATTACTCGAAAAGTACGAAATATCGCGAAAAATGTTTCAGACAAAAGTCGTAAGGTTCTGAAGGGGACATAAGATGGTGATTACGAGTTCGACCTTGAGACCCATTTTAAAGGACAAACGAAGGTCACTTTTGATTTTTCAAATGATAATTACTGATTTTCATTGCTCAGTCGTATTCCCCAATGGGGCACACGACTTTGTCTCAAAGCTCTTATTCATTCAGTGCTAGATACCACTGTACTGGCACGCCTAAATCATTAATCGTTGTTAGGGTGCTAGAAGTTCGATATTTGTTTTGAGGAACTGATTATTATTAGTAACGTCTTCCAGATTAATAATCCAGGCTATTTCAATTCAAGAGAAAATTGAAATGATATTGATTTATGGAGAAAGTGGAAGGAACATCAATGGTCCTGTTGCTTTTTACGTCCAACGTTTTCCAGACCGGATACGATAGCGCACTTCCTTTTATCGGGTCATCCAGCAATTCACTGGTGAAGGAAGTGTGCAACCAAAGAAAAGGAATCGGTCAGATAGGGTGGCTGTTGAGGGCAATGAAATAGCAGTGTTAGCTGCCATTACACACGATCCTCACATTAGCACTCGCCAAATAAGTCGTGAATCAGGAATTTCTCAAACGATTGTCTGTAAGATATTACATCGGCATAAATACCATCTTTATCATGTTTCTATGCATCAAGAACTTTCTAGTGAGGATTTTCGCAACCGGTTTCCTTTTGTCGATGGGCACTTCAACAAATTGAACGAGACCCCCTTTTCTTCGCCAAGGTGTTATTCTCTGATGAGTCGACTTTCACCAATCACGGTACGGTCAATCGACATAATAAGCATTACTGGGCTACCGAAACCCTTTTTGGTTGCGGCAAGTTGAACGCCAGCACCTTTGGAATGTTAATGTTTGGGCGGGAATTATTGGGGATAAATTAATAGGTCCATATTTTATTGAAGGCAACTTGAATGGCGAAAAGTATGCAAACTTCTTGCGGGACCATCTTTCAGTATTACTAGAAGAACTGCCATTTGAGTTGCGACAAACAATGTGGTTTCAACATGATGGTTGTCCAGCCCATTATTCCCTAGTAGCCCGGGGCGTATTAAACAGTGCTTACCATCAACGATGGATCGGACGAGGGGGTCCGAGGCAATGGCCTGCTAGATCACCTGATCTTACGTCACTTGATTTCTTCTTGTGGGGCTACTTAAAGAATCAGGTGTACAGAAAAAATTCAACAACACGTGAGGACATGAAAAGAAGAATAACTGAAGCTTGCCGGAAGATTACGCCAGAAATACTTCTCAGTTCTGTTGGTTCATTTAGAGCGCGGATAGACAAGTGTATTGAAGAGAATGGTCACATTTTCGAGCATTTGTTGAAATAGTCTCGGGAAATAAACGTCGAAATGGGAAGAATTCAATGATTCAACAGTGGGAGGCAAGGGTACCCACTCTAATTAATCACCCCGAAGAAAACAAAATACTGCTCCGTCCACGTCGTTGTTTCTGGGTTATGCTAAACGCAGTACGTAAAAACAAATGACAAACCTACGAGCTATACGACTGAGCAATGAAAATCAGGAATTATCATTTGAAAAATCAAAAGTGACCTTCGTTTGACCTTGGAAATGGGTCTCAAGGTCAAACTCGTGGTCACCATCTTATGTCCCCTTCAGAACCTTGTGACTTTTGTCTAAAACATTTTTCGCGGTATTTCGTACTTTTGGAGTAATTTTGATATCGTACGTTTTATGGCGCCCTCTGACGGGAAAAGAACGCACTTTTGAAAAAAGTGTTTCATGTAAAAGAATTGTAATTTTTCACGCATGTCACTTAATGTGAAACACACCAAACACAGTTTTTTCTTCTTTCACTTATTTTATGTTTTAACACTTGAAATTGGAAATGCCACGTCAGATGCTACAGAAAAACTGCCCTGTAGTAACAGATTTCCATAATACTTACACACAATATTTGGAATAAAGGCCCGTGTTGTGGTTATCGATTGACGATCGTCAATTTTTAATTTCGGTATTGTGAGTGTCGATTGTGCTCGACTATAATCGATCTGACAGCTATTTTTAGTCGATCGAAATTTTCTGATCGTTGGTCTATGGCTTGCAGAAAAATCAATTAAAATCTGCGGATTTTTTATAAAAAAAAACATGAAGTAAAAAAACAATAATTTGAATTAAGGACAAGCTTTCACTCTTTTATGTTTTAACACTTGAAATTGAAAATGCCACGTCAGATGCTACAGAAAAACTGCCCTGTAGTAACAGACTTCTAAAATACTTACACACAATATTGGGAATAAAGGCCCGTATTGTGGTTGTCGATTGACGATCGTCGATTTTTAATTTCGGTATTGTGAGTGTCGATTGTGCTCGACTATTGTCGATCTGACAGCTGTTTTTAGTCGATCGAAATTTTCTGATCGTTTGTCTGTGGCTTGCAGAAAAATCATTTAAAATCTGCGGATTTTTATAAAAAAACAATGATTTGACACAAACAGAAATACACAAACGGAAATATTTCACAAGACGGCAGAAGTTAATTTGTAGTTATGTATGTGATTTTTCCTTCAATTTTAAAGGGTTGGAGCATCTCTTATCCGTTTTCTTTATCTGACCATTTCAATATTGAAATTATTGTAATTTTCATCGTCTGAATCACTTAGACACAATTTGATGGAGTTTGTTTTATTACGCAATGAATAAATAAGCAAACTGTCAAAACAAATTGTGTGCACAATAGTCACTTTTATGGTTTTTATTCACAATAATACATGTACAATCCTTTGTCGATTGAGCTTCACATTATCAAACATGAAATCAGTCGAATCGACGATCGGCAACCGCAATACGAACCAACGTCTAAAAGCTAAGGGAAACTGTTAAGAACATAGTCAATCATGTAAAAACAATTTTATTGAGCTCGTACTAAAGCTGATTGTGAAGACATTTAATGCCGGTGAAGACGCGTGGGCTGGACTAGATTGATAATGTGGACGAAATTGTGCTCCTTACAGTGAATTTAATTGCAATTCGTTGTCAATGCATGTTAAATAGATATTATACTTCTATTACTCCACAAATGAGATCTATGTTTCATCGCTGCTTTGTCTTCTCTCCCAGTGGAATATATTCACGATAACAGTCAAAGGTGTACATTACCAACTTTTAAATTAAGTAAGAGTATTTGTGACCCTCCAGTACCCGTTACCCGATATTGTCGGGTACCCAATAGCTGACATTGCCGGGTACCCGCGAAACTTAGGTATTACCCGCATTACCTGGGTACCCGGGTAATAGTTGATATGGGTATCACCCGGGTAAAATCAAGATCACTAGTCTATATCCGCAGCCAAACTCCATTCGTAATTCACAACATAGGAGATCTGGGGAATGCTATCGGACGTGACCTCAACCATGATGAAAATCAAATTGTTTTTTTTGTTTATTTCACAGTATCATTTTCTTTTTATTATACCTAGTCAAGCCATAAATACAGGTACACAACTGAACTCACTCATTACGAATGCAACACTGGGCGCATCCATTTTGTATTGATTGCGACTTGACAGTTGATATTTATGCTTCATTGTGACATTAATCGTTGCAATCATGGAATGGGGCAACATAGAAAATCGTATTGTAGTTGGCCTACTTAAATGCAACATGGAAAAAGCGATATCTTTAGGACATTGCGACCGCAATTTTGTGTATCCCGCCGTCCGAAACTCCGAAAGCGATCAAGGCCGTGAAGAAACAAATCGACCGAAAACCGCTGCGAAAACAGAAAATCTTGTCGCGGGAAATGCAAATTTTGCAAAAATCCATGTCTCGCATTATCAAAGAAGATTTAGGATTCAGCGCGTACAAGCGACACACTGGACACCTTCTCACGGCCGCATTGAAGGAAAAACGCAAGCGAAGATCGAAAGCGTTACTCAGCCGGTACGCGAAGAACGCTCACAGACAAATTCTGTTTACTGACGAGAAAATCTTCACCGTAGAAGAATCGTTCAATAAGCAGAAGGATCGTGTGTATGCTCGGTCATCCAGAGAAGCATCCCAACTCATCCCGGGGGTTCAAAGAGGCCACCATCCCGCGTCTGTAATGGTATGGTGGGGAGTGTGCTACGATGTCGTTACCAAGCTCTATTTTTGCGAGAAAGGAGTGAAAACATCGGCCAAAGTATATCAATCGACTGTCTTGGAACCCATTGTGAAGTCTCTAAACAACAAGCCATGGACTTTCCAGCAAACTCTGCTCCAGCTCACAAAGCAAAAACGAACTAACTGTGGCTCAAAAACAACGTCCCGGAATTCATATCAACGGATGACTGGCCAGTTGGTAGTCCAAACCTCAACCCGTTGGATTACAAGTTTTGGTCCTTATTAGGGGGCATGGCTTGCTCTACACGACAATAAAATATTGAGTCGTTGAAGCGAGCCCTTGTCCGTGCAGTGGACAATTTCGCCATGCATGAAGTGCGTCTGGCAATCGATGAGTGGCCACATCGTCTTAAGTCGTGCTGGAAGGCAAATGGAAGTCATTTCGAATAAGTTATTTCTAAGATCTGTAGCCATTGAATAACCCAATAAAAACAAAAAAAAATTGTTTAAATATTAATTCGTTTTCATTTGGCGCTGATTTTTCTGTGTACCAGTATTTATGACTTGACTAGGTATTGTCAATTTTTCCATTTGTTTATTTTTATTTATTTCATCACTTTATATTCGAGTTATAACTGTTCACAATGGTTTTCTTAATTCTTTGTTGTTTTTGTGTCTTTCTTGCATACTTGCTAAGAAATTTCATGTGTTCGATTTTTGTTTCGCGGGGTTTGTTCGTAGGGGCTTCTATTTTCTCCATAGAAAGCAACCATGGCATTGGTTTTGGCAACATAAATAAAAAACAAATTTATTTTAAATACTCTATGTTAAAGTTATATTGGTTTGCATATTTGCCACATAAATGCACAGAGTCTTGTGAACATTTTGATGAGTTTCGAATTATATTTGAGAACAGTTTAATTCATATAATATGCGTCTCCAAGACATGGTTTCACCCTATTAAGAGTGGAAATCTTTTCTGTTTAAATGGGTTTAAGAAGCCTTATCGATCTGATCACACTACTCGAGAAGGCGTTGCAATATACATTCGAAAATATAATAACACGAATTGTGTTAAGTGTTCAGAGGTCTGTTGACTACTGATGTATTGATATTCTTAGTGGGGAAAATAAATGCGTACTTGGAACTTTTTATATGCCACAATACTTTGCAAACTCGTGCACTAAATCCCCAATTGTTGAAGAAATTTGTCATCTCGCACGAAAACTTATTCTCTGTGGTGATTTAAATATCTACCTTCTTCATTCTTCTTCTGGTACTCTTAGAACCTCGATGAATTCTCTCGGACACTGTTTTGTTAACAAAACATGAGCCAACTCATTTTAAACCTAACTGTGTTCCATCTTTGTTAGATGTATATCTCACTATTCATAAAAGCCTCGTTAAATGTTTTAGTCAATAATCTGTTCCCGTATTTTCATATCATAATCTTGTATTTGCAACATGTTGATAAAAGCTCGTCTCAGTCCATCCGTTGTAGTGATTTCCGCAATAATAATTATGAAAGTCTTTTTCGTAATTGTCAGTCAATTAACTGGAGTAATATTTATTTAACATCTGACGTGAATAAACAAACTGAATTTCTAACTACCATGGCTGACTACGTATTTAACAAGTATGTTCCTTTTAAGACTCGTGTGATAAAATCAGAAACCCGTCCTTGGCTTTCAAGTGATATCCTCAACGCCATGATTTTAAGAGACGCCTCTTACCGTCGCTGGAAACGTTTCGGTTGTGCATAAATGCTCAAAAAGTACAAAACATGCCGAAATATTGTTACTAAGCTGGCAAGATCTGCAAAACCTAACTTCTACAATAATAGATTTAATTCTGACCGTTCTTTTAAGTTTCTGTGGAATGAAGTTCGCAAAATTGGGCTAAATAAGAAGAATATATCTATCGTGGCAACGATTAGTATAAGGCCTCGTAGAAGTAGCATCTTCCGACAGGTGCTGGCTCCTTAAATAACGAGAATTAGACTGCTGCGGAACATCCTGTAGCTCTGCTAATAAGCCCTACTTCACTCCTCCCCGTTGCGCCATCTGGGAATTTCACTGGAGATTGCGAGATGAAGGGGACGAATGGCGAGTTTCCTGCGCCATAAATCAGGATTAGTGTCGGAAAAACAAAACAAGACCTTATCCGGACTACTCCGAAATATTCGGAGCTTAGGCCGGTAAGGATTTCCAGGACTTAGTCAGGGTCTTGGAAAAGAGGTGGTGGCGGACGAGCCCTATATGGGCCAACGGTAGCGCTCATATCCCGTAACGGGTTACTGGCTTCGGTGTAACCGACCCCTCGTCCTAGGGGCATTAAAGATGGAACTGGTCCTCCAGGTTGGGGGTTGTGCCGCCGGGGTAACTGCCCGGCCATTTAAAAAAAACAAGAAGTTACGAAGCATAAGCAAGCCTCGGATATGGACTGATCTACTGTTGACAACCCACGCAAACGATAGATAGATAGACCACGTGCAGCCGAGCAACAAGCGGAGGCCCTAGACTGCTGCAAAGCAGACATAACCGCCATTCAAGAAATGGATGGGATGGGCCGGACAAAAAGAAGATGAAAAACTACTGCAATTGCTATCGACGGCAAAAGCAGCGCTGACTTGGATGCGGATTTGTTGTTGGAGGCAGACTAAGACAAGAAGTCCTGAGCTTCCGGCATGTGAGCGAGCGCCTCGTAGCAATCCGCATCAAGGCTAAATTCGCCAACATTAGCCTTATATGCGCGCATACCCCCACAGAGGAGAAAGATGACGACACCAAGGGTGCCTTCTATGAGCTCCTTAACAAGACTTACGAGTAATGCCCTAGCTATGACATTAAAATTGTCATCGGTAGAGAGGGTATCTTTGGTGGAACGATCAGAAAATATAGCCTGCACGACACCACCTCCGATAACGGATTCAGGCTAATCAACTTTGCGACGTGGCGAAACATTGTCGTCGCTGGCACGCGGTTCCCACATCTCGACATACACAAGGGGACTTTGAGGACTCCTGATCAACAACCAGATTAATCACTTTTTGTAGCCAAGGTATGATTGCGGATATCTCAATCTACGCCAAGACAAGCTAATACTGTGAGGAAATTTGACGTCAGACGGCTGCAATCGCAAGAGATCGCCAAGTCCTTTTCCGATCGAGTGTCTCTCAATCTATTAAGAGGTCCAATACCGCCAGCATCAAGCATCGAAGACCATTGGAAACACTGCCAAAACGCCATCAGAAATGCCGATTCTGATATGCTGGGTTTCACTCGTCCACCACAACAAAACCCCTGGTTCGATGATGAATGCCGGCAAGCACATGCAGCTAAGCAAAAAGCACGCAATGCGGCACTGCAAAAAAAGACCAGAGCTGCTCATGAGCACCGGCTTCTCAGGAGGAAGAAGAAAGAACAAGAGAAGCGCGCGGTCGCGGAAATGGAGAGATGCTACTCCAGGAATGAGGTTTGGAAGTTTTACCAAAAGGTAAAAATGACATGCCACGGAAACAAACCCCGAACCGAAGCCTGTAGAGATGAACAAGGGAACATCGTAGTAGAATCGGAGTTGATGCTGAGGATTTTGAAAGACCGTTTCTGCATACTGTATAACGGCGATAACGGACCAAATACCGCTGTCAAGTAGAATTAACCGAATCAACCTTTCAACCTGGACGATGATGACCAACAATTCCGTCCACCCGACCTGGATGAAATGAAGATAGCTATATTGAAGCTTCAGTCCAACAAAGCTGCTGGAGCGGATGGCCTGACTGCCGAGCTCTTTCAGGCGGCAGGCGATGACTTGGTAAGGAGCATACACCAACTCATCTGTAAAATATGGTCGGACGAATGTATGCCCGATGAATGGAACCTCAGCATTGTTTGTCCGATTCTCATGAAAGGAGACCCTCTGAACTGCGGAAACTACAGAGGCATCAGTCTCCTTAACATCGCATACAAGATCTTATCTGCCGATGTGTGAACGCCTGTGAATCAGTGCGGCTTCACTCCAGGAAAGCCCACCATCGACCAAATATTCACGACGGCAGATCTTGGAGAAGACCCATGAGCTACAGATCGATACACACCATCTATTCATCGCTTTTAAGGCCGCGTATGACAGCATCTATAGAGACGAGCTATAGAGAGCAATGTCTAGTTTTGGCATCCCTGCCAAACTCGTCCGTCTGTGCAGGATGACTATTGGCAATACACGCTGCTCCATCAAGGTCGGTAAAGATCTCACCGTGTCCTTTCACGTCCAGAAAGGATTTAGACAAGGCGATGCGCTGTCATGCGATTTTTTCAACATCGTACTTGAAAGAATAGTGCAAGAATCACGAGCAAACACAATAGGCACTATCTTTCAAAAGTCCGTCCAAATACTCGCATTCGCCGACGATATTGACATAATCGGGAGAAAGCAGCGTGATGTCAGTGACGCTTTCATGAGTATTGAGACGGAAGCGGTGAAAATGGGTTTAGCGGTCAATGAGGGCAAGACCAAATATATGCTGTCAAGCAAAAAGGACAACAAACACCGACGTCTCGGGCAGAACGTCACCCTCGACAGATATAACTTTTAGGTAGTTAAGGACTTTGTCTACCTAGGCTCCGCTATAAGTACAAACAACGACACCACCGCTGAGATGAAGCGAAGAACACCCCTTGCCAACCGCTGTTTCTTTGGGCTAAGAACTCAATTAAGTAGCAAAGCCCTCTTTCGGACAATAAATAACACCCTTTATAAGGCGATGGCGATGGCGCGATAGTTAGCTCATTGGACTATCACGCAGACAGTCTGGGTTCGATTCCTGGCTGGGTCACCAACAATTTTTCAAATCGCCATCCCCTTTCGGCGGGCAATGGCAAACTCCCGAAAGTAAAATTGCCTTCGAAAAAGCTTCTAAAGAGTGCCGTTCGGACTCGGCGATAAACCGTAGGCCCCGCTCAGATGTGACAAAAATGACTACATGAGCAACACAAATGAGTGTCAAGAAGCTAGTGTTTTTTTTTGTTGTTTTGTTATAAGACCTTAATAATTCCGGTGCTGCTCAATGGCGCAAAGGCATGGACATTATCAAAAATGGATGAGAGTATTCTTGGTTGCTTCGAGAGAAAAATTCTTCGGGCGCTCTTCGGTCCCGTCTGCATTGAAGAAGAGTGTAGGAGGAGATACAACAATGAACTCCACGGACTGTACAGCGTCATCGATCTAACCAGAAGAGTGAATATCCAAAGACAGATGGCTGGGTCATGTAGAGCGTATGGACACCAATGCTCCGGTCCGAAAAGTCTTCGAATCCGCTTCCGAGGGACAGCGCAGTAGAGGAAGGCCAAGACTCAGGTGGCATGCGAAACTGGAGGCAGCTAGCCAGGGATCGAGCTGGCTGGAGAGGCTTGTTGATTGAGGCCCAGGTCCACCCAGGACTTTAGCGCCACTTAAAGTAAGTAAGTATATCACTCCTGGATGACAACATTGATATAGAAGAATTAAATTATATATTCTCAACATCAGTTACATCATAAATTTCTCGCTATTCACTAACACATAATGACAGGGACGACGCATTTTCTTTGGCTGCAGTTGACGTATATACTGTAGCCAAAGCTATGGGACTAGACAACATTCATCCTGACTTCATGAAAACACCATTATAATGACATCTACCTACCCTTCTGTCTGGAAGAGATCTTAAATTATCCCGATTCCCAAAAATGGAACCAATTCAGAATATAGACCCATAGCAATTCTTCCCTTTTTATCAAAAGTCTTCGAATTGATTTTAAGCAATCAAATAAAAAAATTCACTAAATCTCTCCAGTCAGGTTTCCGCTGTGGGCACAGCTGTATATCAGCCTTAGTTGAAGTTTCTGACGATATCTAAACACTAACCATATTTTCCTGACTCTCCTTGCGTTATGTTAAATACATCTCAATTTGAATATGTCACACATGCATGCTAAACATCTTGGAATCATTTTCAATAATAAACTAAATTGGGACGCTCATATAAACTCTATTATAAAAAGAGTTTACGCCTCGCTACGAGAGTTATCTATGACAAAAAAAAAACAAAAATCTTAAACTTGTAAAGGCATTGATACTCGTAGCTCCAATAATCCCTTATGGTTGTGAGTTGTTTGCCGATCCCGACTCCCACACACTTCAGAAACTAAGGGTTGCTTTTAACTCCAGTGCTCGGTTTGTATTCAATCTTCGTAGATTTGATCACATCTCGCCTGAAGCCCGTCAAATTCATGACTGTAACTTAGAGGCGTTCTTCAAATATAAGTGCTATTCCTTCCTTTTTAAAGTTAATCACAAGAAAGAGCCAATCTACTTGTTTCAAAAAATTAACTTCTGTTTGTCCGATCGCCACATAAATTTGCGACCATCAATGTACTCCTGCTTAACATCACGCAGGCAGTTCTTTATTTATGCTGTCAAACTCTGGAATAATCTCCCTAATCACATGAAGTCTAGAATCGAACACAGAACATTTCAAGCAGAATGATTTGACCACTTATCCAGTTTGAACTGATATAGCTTTTCTTATAATTTTTTTTTATTGATTGGTTGCGTTTTTCATTTAATTTATTTTGCTTTCGTTTTTATCTATTTATTCTTATACGAGTACTTATTATTATTATTATTATTTTAATTTTGTTCTCATTATTTTAACTTATTGTAACTTACTTTGTATAACTTATCGGGACTATTGTAACCAGCGGTAATTAGAGTAACAAAGTCGCAGCTAACCGCGAGATTTAGTAGATACGAGGGCGGGTCAATAAGTCCGTGACTTTTTGAATTTCTGACCTCTTTACTGAAACAGCAACACTGCTCCTGTCAACAGGCATCTGTCAGTTGACTCCTGTCAAAATTTAAACTTGCTGCGTCAGTTAGTTTGTGTTTGACAGCTATTTTAATCAGACTACTCACTAATTTGAGGAGAAAATGGAAAAAAGTGAATTTCGTGTGCTTATTAAGCATTATTTCTTGCGAAAAAAAACCATTACCGAGACCAAGACTAAGCTTGATAAATAATATGGGGACTTTGCACCATCGATTTCAATGGTAAAAAAGTGGTTTACTGAATTTCGTTGTGGCCGTACAAGCACTGAAGATGCCGAACGTCCTGGGCGCCCAGTTGAGGTCTCTACACCCGAAACAAACGAAAAAATTCACGATATGGTGTTGGCCGACCGAAGATTGAAAGTGCGAGAGATTGTGGAAGCCGTAGGGATCTCGCATGGCTCAGTGGTTTCAATTTTGAATGATCACTTGGGCATGAGAAAGCTTTCCGCAAGATGGGTGCCGCGTTTGCTCACAGTCGACCACAAACGCATGTGCAGTTGCCATGGCAAAAATCCATGAATTGGGCTATGAATTGCTCCCTCATCCACCCTATTCTCCAGATTTGGCTCCGAGCGACTACTTCTTGTTCCCAAACCTGAAGAAATGGCTTGGTGGAAAAAGATTTGACTCCAATGATGAAGTCATCTCGCAAACAAAGGCCTATTTTGAGGACCTCGACAAATCATTTTTTTTGGAAGGGATAAAAAAATTGGAGAAGCGTTGGACAAAGTGTATAGAGCTCAAGGGAGACTACGTTGAAAAATAAAATTATTTTTTTATCAAAAAATCTGTGTTTTAATCCAAAAGTCACGGACTTATTGACCCGCCCTCGTACTTTGATAATTTCTGATCGTCTTTTGTGGGGTACGCACGCGTCGGGAACACATTTTATACTCTTAACGTATTTTTCACTAGGTTTACATACATATCAACTGCCAACTGCGTCAGCATAAAATCTGAAAACATTGACTTAATGAAAAAGGCAAACAAACCCTGGCGTTATAGAAATTGTGTTGCTAACAAACGCCGCGAATCGCTAACTGGTGTAGCATTAGCTTGTGTCCCCAGAGCCATAAGTCAACCTGGATCTTTAATGACGTTACAACTGTAAGGATAGAATTGAATATTATCTCACCAACAAATAAGAGGCACACGTCCACTCGTTACAAAGTCTTCTTTAATAATCAACTGTTACCGCTTAAAGTGTTACACTAAGTAACATCTTGTGTGCTGGAGACTTCCATCCTGATCGCTTAATCGCCCCGATTACAATCACTTCTCGTAATTAATAGTATTTAACAAAGTATTAAATTTATGATCAAAATATCAAATATCAAAATAGTAATTCATATTAAAGTACATAATCATTTAACAAATTCAATAACCAGATATAAATATATCATAAATATATATATCATAGAAATATTACAGAACTAGAGCAAGAGATGTTCGGGAAACAGGTCTGGATTCTACGGATTCTGGAAGAAAAAATTATTAGATAATCGTTAAATAGTAAATAAGAATCAAACTTCTATTCGGTCCAACGAATCAACATCATCAGAACGTTCTTCGGCCATCTCAACGTTGTTACCTGAAGAAGGCTTTAATCCTACGTTATAGGGTCTCATATTGGTGGGTGCTGATATGCCTTTATAAGGTAAACGAGTTAACTGAAGGCTGTCTATGTCCCCAATGACATACCGATCATTAGGTAAAACCTTTTTAATTTCATACGGGCCACGATACTTGGCGAGTAATTTTTTATTAATTCCTGGTTATTCCAGATTATTTTCAAAAAATTCTCTTACGCGATCATATAATTCACCTTTCTGATTCCTCCCAGAACGCTAGGCGAGAAACCTGTGCTCCTATTCACGGTATTGTTGAGTGCGAATTCGATCTTAACCAATCGCTTGTCTCAACCACTTGTCGTATCTGAATCGCATTCTTTAACCAATATTGGGATCAGCATTCGATTTACGCGCTCAACCTGACCGTTTGATTGAAGTGAATGTGTCGTAACTTTCACTTGAGTAACATCATTATCCTGCAAAAAGCTAGAGAATTCTTTGGAAGTAAATCACGAACCACGATCTGACACTATTTTACGAGTATTTGGTCTTGAATAACTTTCAAAGAACGACTTTAAGCACTCTATAGCTTCTTTGCTTTCTGTCGTCCTGACCGGATAAAGCTTTATGAATTTTGTGAAACCATCTACAAGGACGAAAACATGCTTTTTCTTTGATTGGGAATTCAGTAATGGACCCAGATGATCGACATGTAACACATCAAATGGAACATTACCTTTCGGAATGGGATGTAAAGTCCCCTCTGTTTTACCCGACTGTGGAGAAAAACAGATACATTTTAAACACCTACCTATGTAATTTTTAATTTGACTCTTCATATTGGGAAACCAATATGTTCTCGACAAATGCTCGAAGCATTTCTCAACTCCTAAACGGCACATCGATTCATGGTGAGTACGAATCACCTGTTCTTCCATGTGAGATGGCATATAAAACCGAACTTTTCCATTGCACTTGCGGTAGATTAAACCATCAATCATTTCAAAGTGTGGGCTTTCACCCTTTTCTAAATTTGACACGATTGAGGTAATCTTAGCGTCTTGGTTCTGCGCTGCTGCAAGCACAAATTTAAAGGACTTATCCTCAACATACAATATGTTAAATGAACGGCTCAAGGCGTAAACATGAGTCATCCGACTTCCTGTCCTATGCTCAATAACATAGTCAAAACACTGCATCTCTAAAGCCCGACGCGATATACGCGGATTCAGGGACTTTTTTTTCAGCGTAAGCGTCAACGCTTGACAGTCAGTGACAATTTTGAAACATATACCGATTAAATCAGTTCTAAACCTTCTAAGGGCATAAATAATAGATAGCGTTTCCAGCTCGTAGCTATGATATCTTCCTTAGGACTCGGTTGCTCGCTTTGAAAAATAAAAAACTGGGTGGAACTTTCCATCAAACTGTTTTTGCATGAGCACTGCCCCGAATCCAGTGCTACTCGCGTTACAAGGAAGTTCCGTAATATAGTGCGGACTGTATATTACTAGCACCGGTGATGCAACTAACTTATCCTTCAAGGACTCGAAAGTTTCCATTTCCTTAACGCTAAAAATAAATGGTTTGTTACCTCTTAAAAGATCATATGGAGGTTTTGCAAAACTAGCGAAGTTCTTAATGAATTTGCGAAAATACGAACAAAGTCCTAGAAAACTTTGAACGTCTTTGTTGTTAGAAGGTATTGGAAAATTTTGGATTGCGTTTAAATTGCCTTCATTCGGCCTAATACCATTTTCGGTAATTCTGTACCCCAAATATACTATTTCATTTTGGAGAAAGGTACACGCGTAAACCCTTGTTAACGACAATATCGACCACTTCCTTGAGAATTTCCAAATGCTCCTCTATAGTTTGCGTCGCAATGAGAATGTCATCTAAATACATAAGAATTCGTCCAGCCGAAATCATACCTCCGAAAACATGTTTCATATATCTTTCAAAAACTGATGGGGCATTTTTCAGCCCAAATGGCATTCTAGTATATTCGTATTGCCCCAAGGGGGTTGTAAAAGAAGTAAATTTCATTGATTCTTCTGTCAATTCAACGTGGTGAAAACCATTTTCAGGTCCAAGGTGGAAAAAAACTTTTTATTTCTAAGGCGATCTATGTGATCTTCGATTATCGGCAACGGATAATTATCGCGCAAAGTGATTTTGTTCAACTCGCGAAAGTCAACGCAGAGTCTTAACTCTTTGTTCTTTTTTTGAACCAATGCTATTGGTGAAACATACGGAGAATTTGATTCGCGAATTATTCCCTGCTTAATCACCCCGTCTAAAATTGTTTGCAGCTCCAGCTTATGTACATAAGGAAGTCTTCTAGGTGGACAATAAAAAGGATTATCTCTAGATAGCGAAATTTTCATTTTAAAATCGGATTCTACTGCAAATTGTTTATCATTACTTGAATAATACGCGGGAGTAACTTTTGCTTTTACTTGTTCTTTTATGTCTTCCGATAAGATACTATTTACATTGATCTCTAACTCACCTGTCAATTCGCTTGTGACGATATTCAAAATAGTCTTGATCATCCGTGTTGGTACCTTCATCAGGATTTTTCGAAGATAGTAGGTGGCCGTCGTCACAAGCTCTGAGAAGATCTTGATTCGCGTCGACCTTGAATTCTATTTTCCTTTGAAGTGCCAGACCCGCCTCCTTGAAGAAATCTCTACCTAGTACAACAGGATAGTTCGTTGAAAAACTTTTAACGACAAGCAATTGCAAATTAACAAAATTATTTTCAAAAACCACACGGCTACTTATACTTCCCAATATACTCAGTGGACTAGAATTAACTCCGCAATATGTTGATTCCGTATTCCTGAGTTTCGACAATAAACATTTTGGTAGAAACTGCTCCTGTCCAAAAGTCCAAAAGCGCCAAAATTGAAATTGAACTCTCCATCTGGTTGTATCTCCATTGAAAGGCAGATTTCGAAATCGTTGGCCGACATTGGCAGATCTTGTTTCGGTGTGTTTACTAAATTTGACGTCTTCAATCTTTTTCCCCACACTCTTGGAGACTGTAGTTGGTATCATTTAGAGTCATAACAGGATTTTGTTGGCCACACTGCGTTGATATGTGCCCGCTTTTACCGCACTTGAAACAAGTTAAAACTTTCGTTGTATTTTTCTTGTGGTGAGTATTGCGATCTTTTGTGGTAACTTCCTCTAATGGTTTGGTTCGTGTCTTAGGTGGTGCAGTGGCATTGAACGTTTTTATTGGATAGGTGCAACGAGTATTATTTTTTTGCTTCTCATATTTTCGCAAAGCCGTTTTTAATTCATATGGGTTATTTGCACTGTACAATATAGTTTTATTTACCTCTGTGTCGATAATTCCTCTTATCACGAACTGGATTAAATACTCTTCGTCAACATCGCCGTGTGATGCTATTTCCTGCATGTGTAATAAATATTGTTGTGTAGATTCATCACGATGTTTCTTCCGTTCACGAAGTTGATTTAATATGTCCGATTTTGATACAACCCTTCGAAACTCGCTTTTTAATGATATTTTCAGTTCTGTCCAACTTTTAGGATTTATTGTACGCATGTATAATTTGGCTGTTCCTGTTAAAAGTCTCTTACAATATATGAATTTAGCTCTATCATCTAGCTGAATTATTTCTGCACATTCTTCAAATTGTTCGATCCATCAATCCACTGGAAAAGTATCATCTCCACTAAAAGCGCTGATGGAGTCTTCAACATCTTTAAAGCTGCACGGAACTGTAGACCTCGGGCTGGAAGGCTCATCTACTTGAAGTTCTCGGAGTTGCCGCCTAAGCTGTGCAATTTCTTCCTTCTTTTTCAAAATCCTTTGCTGCTTTTCCAGTTCGTTGTCTAGCTGTTCCTCCTCTAAACAGTTTCAGATGCAGATGAGTGTTCTTCTATTAAGTGAGACTCATCTATCCCATTTTCTCGACCACTTGAAGCATCTAGTATTAACTTCTTCTTCTTTCACCGCTTCATTTGCTCGGATTTTTATTTCTGCCTTGGTTCCAGATGTGTGCACCTTAAACAAACGTAGCACTTCTTTCAGCTTTATTACAGATGCTGATTCTAAAAAAGTTGTCCACTCATCCATCACAATGACTTATTTATTCACGAACACTAGCGTTAACGTTCAACTGGAGAAAATAATCAATCAACTGCAACAACAATTAGTCGCCAATTCAGTTGAAATCTATAACATCCCATCTGGCAGCAGCGACACTTCTAACATCGATGTGGCTTTGAAGATCTTCCGTGATGGTTTTGGTTTTGGTGTTAATGTATCAAAAGAAGACATTGACCTTTGTTACAAGAAACAAATAAATAAACGGAAGAAAACTACAGCTGACAGTAATCAAACAGCAAAAACGAATTTTCTACATGTCAAGTTCGTAATGTAAATGTATAGAGACAATAATAAAAGTCAAAAAAGAGAAACAAAAGCAGCTATCATCAACGCTTCGTACTTCGCACATAAACCCAGAGAGGATGTACATAAATGACTGTTTAACTAACTAGACGCGCCAGCTTTTCAATACTGCATTTTCGCTTAAAGACAAAAAGGGATACACATATGTATGGACTAGAAACGGAACTGTTTATATGAGGAAGAAAGAGCGTGATAATCTTGTAAGAATAACTTGTGCCGCTGATTTTACTAAAATATGAACTCTCATGATAATAGTTGTGTTTTTTTTGCGAATCCGCAATTTGTTTAAAAAACAATTAAGTTTGTTCCACAACCGACAAATGAGCCACCACTAAATGCCATACTTGTGGTACCAAGTTTTTATGATCAACTCTTAAGCGTTGATGGATTATCTTTTTGCGAACTTAGCTAACATGCATGCAAAAAGACACAGTTAATGTTTCGTGTTTAGTCTCTAATGTACTAGGTGGGGTGAAATGGAACCTCCTTGCGCCGGCGTTTTGTCTTGCAAAAACAAATTTTTTTTTCGCTTCATGTGAGGCCGTTTTGCAGCGATTTTTGCCTCCCTCGGCCGTTTCGGAGCACTGGTGCCGGCTTCAGTCCATTCCCTGGCACTCATTCTGTTCTCTGGTGTGTAATAGTGGATCCAGGTATCGTCAACAGTTACCAATCGACGCCAAAAGTCCGCATCAGCACCTCCAAACACTCTTCCGAAGTGCTCTCCCGTTCGTGTTTTTGGTCAGGATTGAGCATGAGCGGCACCCAGCGGCAGGATAACTTTTTTTATACGCAGAATATTGTCCAAAATATGGCGTGTGCGCTCAGTACTAATCTGCTAGCTCGCACATCTTCACTTTCCGGTCAGCCAACACCATTTCATGTATTTTTTGACATTGTCCTCTGTAACCGCATCGAAAGGCCTGCCGCTGCGGACTTGATCGGTAGTGGAGTTGCGGCCACCACGAAACTCTCGAAACCAATATTTGACGGTGTAATCTGACGGAGCTTAGCCCCATAATATTTATGCAACTTTTCTTTTGCTTCCTTCGTCGTTTTGCCTTTCAAAAAATAATGTTTTATGAGAGAACGAAAATCGTTTTTGTCCATACTCAACATGATGCCAAACACGTCAACAACAATCAGCTGTCAAAACAAAACTAAAGACAGTATCGCACTGAAATTTGGCATGTCTGCCTAAATATGAACGGACTTCAAAGCACCATAACCTTTTTCGCAGTAGCAGCGCATTCTGGCGGTCAAGGAGGTTACTTTTCACCCCACCTAGTATGTAAATGCTATGATAATTCTCTTGGTGTGAACTGTGGGTGGCCGTGGCTCAAGTGGTATTGTATTGACTTTCCAATCGGAGAGCTCGGTCTTCAGTCGTCTGCCCCGTCATTTTTTCCTCATGTAAATTTAAATACACCCTGAAACACTTTTGTGGGTAATTTTTCTCCCTCCCCAGACTGCAAAACGATGTGTAATGCATACGGATAAAGTGGAAACAGATTGGTTTTTCTCCTTTTGTTTATGCGTTCGTGATTGGCTAACCCCATAACTTTTTACTATAAGTAAATGCGTGTAAATTGCCTACGAAAAAGCTTCTAAGGAGTGCCGTTTGGACTCGGCGATAAATCGTAGGCCCCGCTCAGATGTGACAAAAATGACAACAAGAGCAACACAAACGAGTGTAAAGAAGCTAGGCCATGGCCCATACCGGGCTGCCAGCGCCAGAGTTTTTTTTTTTAGATGCGTGTAAATGATTGTTATTGTTTTGTATGTTCTTACACCCTTTTGCAATGTTTCAGATTCCAAGATGTGTTTTACCCTGTTTTGTATCTTTTTTTTACTTGTTGCTGTCAACTTCTAACATAATTCCAATACACACGAAAAATAACTGTACCAAGGTCATAAAAAGATAAGAAAAATATTGCGCAGTGAACCTACTGTCAGATCTATATACATACTGTGATCCCAACCGCGACCGAAAGACACTTTTTTTCAGGCAACCAAAATCATGTAAGATGAGTGGTTGTCTAAAAATACAACAACAACCAGTTTCAGATTAATGGGGATCACTGAGCCCAAAGATCTTTCTCTCCCTCTCTATCCTATTTTCCGAAAAACTAAACACGTGCTCCTGCATTTTAAGAGTATTCATACCCTCTTGAGTGTTAAGTTCTTTAAAAAAAAAATTGGTGATATGTTTTGTTTACATCAAAATATTCGCAGCATGCGTAAAACTTTCTCATTTTTTGTAGCGCATATTGAGTCTTTTCCGAGTCTACCTGTTGTTATTGTCTTGAGTGAAATTTGGATATACGAGTATAGTGATGAATTCAAATTACTCGTATATCCGGGATATACGCCTTTTGGTAATTGCAATGAAATATATTGCGCTGGAGGTATAACAGTATATTTAAAAAATGGTTATGATTGTAATTGCGTCAATATAAATTTTCGTATCGCTGATGTACTCATATTGAAATTATCTATTGACTTTAAAAATGAGAGCTACTATATATAGTTTACAGATTACTCGAATTTAGTAAAAGTCTGTTTGTTGATGAGTTGAGCGTTTTTCTAATTTGGAAAAAAATTTAATGGTTGTAGGTGATATAAACACACACGTTTTAAATGTGTGTGATAAAGATACTGAGAACTACCTGTTTCCAATGGTTTAAAAGTTTTAATAAATGAACCAACTCGTATAACTAAGTCCTGTATTGATTATCTATTTATCCGTCTCCAGAAAAACCGTAAATTCAAGTTTAGTGGATCTGTTCTTGATATTAAGCTCGCAGATCATTGTATGGTTACACTTAGTTGTATTTTTAATTGTAAACCTCTACAACCTAAGAAATCAGCGCACAGACTACAACCTTTTAAATGAATGCCTACAACTTGAATTCTGGGAGTCAGTTTTTTTTGGAAAATAATCCATCAGATGCTTTTGACACATTCCTCAGAATTCTTTAAGCTCATATAAAAAAATTGTACTACCACTGTGCATAACACAAGGAAAAAGATTTATCTAAAACCATGGATGAACCATGAACTTTTAAATCTTATTAAACTAAAAACAAAAAAAAACATCCTAAAAAGTAGTAAACAGCACATTAGGTTGGTAGTTGGTAGACTTCAGATTGACGATGTCAACTTTACTGAGTCTAACTTAATTTGTAACAAGTTTAATGAATATTTTACAAAAACCTCTGAACATCTTAAGCCATCACTTGAAACTTATGCAGCTTGCAGCTGTTCTTCTCTTCTAAAAATGAACACAAATACTCGTAATATTCAACCAAACAGTTTTGTTTTTCAACCATTTTCTTCTTATGACATTTATAAAGTTATAATATCTTTAAGAAATAAAAGCTCATCTACAAGTGATGTAATTTCGTGCAAGTTGTCGAAAAAAATCTCCTTATATGTTGCTGTTATTCTGTCTTACTTATTTAACTTCAGTGTACAAAGTGGCATTTTTCCTCAGCATCTAAAATGCGCAGAAGTCATTCCACCTTTTCAAAAAGGTAACAGAACCCATTTGTCGAACTTTCGACCAATTTTCTTACTTCCCACCATTTCTAAGGTTTTCTAAAAACTTATAAAATCTCGCATGTTGTCATTTTTAAATAGAATGTGGTTTTTTTTTCAGTGAACAGTTTGGGTTTAGAAAGGGGTTATCGGGTTATCGACAGAGGATTCTATATTAAGAATGTGTAGCCAACTATAGGTCTCAATTGTAATAAATCGATAATGGCTTTCCAGCAAAAGCACCTGTTAGTACCGCTATTATATACGGAGAGTCCTTATCGCGCCAGATCGAATGGTCTCATTCTTTGTAATCGACGCACTAAGTTTGTCTCGTCCAGAATTTGGAGTATTTTATTATTACAATGACCATGAAGACGGATATGGAGTTTGCGAGCAAAGTTCATTATTTCGTCCTCGACGGTAACTATTCCTAAGTCTATGTGGATATCACTGTTTCTGATATACCATGGCGTTCACGATTTGTCTTAGAACTTTGTTTTGATAGCATTTGAGAATATTTTGGTTGCTTGGTTTAGTACAACTCCAAAGTTGTATACCGTACGTCCAAACAGGTTTAAGCACTTGCTTATAGATGAGCAGTTTGTTATGTATGCTTAACTTGGAATGTCTTCCTATTAGCCAGTACATTTGTCTGAATTTATTTTCAAGTTCATCACGTTTCTTCTTAACATGCGGCTTCCATTTCAGTTTTATAACTATGGTCATTCCTAGATACTTTGCTTCATTTGCATATGGTGTTTGTACCGAGTTAATGAAAATGGGAAGGTTGTTTATTTTCCGGTAAGTAAAATTAACATAAGTAGATTTGGTCTCGTTGAGAACAATTCGCCATAACTTTGTCCATTCGTAGATTTTATCCGTTTGTAGCTTTCCAGTAGCTAACTCGACTGAAGTATCTGTAGCTAGTATCGCCGTGACGTCCGCGAACGTGGCTACTATGGTACCTGATTCTTCCGGTGTGTCTCGAGTATAGAGTAAAAACAATACCGGACCAAGTACACTTCCTTGCGGAACTCCAGCGGCGATCTCTTTAAATTCGGAGTATTCGGTGCCATGTTTAACACGAAATATTCCGTTTTCCAGGTATGATTTCAGAATCGTATGCAGCTCTCTCGGAAGAACCTGACTTAGCTTAAAATTTAAGCCTTCATGCCATACCTTATCGAAGGCTTGAGACACGTCAAGAAACACGCTAGAACATATCTTTTTCCCCTCTAGGGCTTTCTCAATTTCATTCGTAATTCTGAAAACCTGGTCAATTGTGGAGTGCTTAGTTCTAAAACCGAATTGATGATCAGGAATTAGACGCCTCTCTTCAATGATCGGTTGCAAGCGCTTCAATAGGAGTTTTTCAAATATTTTAGATATTATTGGCAGAAGCGATATCGGTCTGTAGGACTTTTTTTCGTTTAGAGATTCGCCTGGTTTCGGGACCATTATAACTTCGGCAACTTTCCATCGGCTTGGAACGTTTAATAATCTTAGCGCGGCATTTATAAGTTGGAGCAGTTTGATCAGGGCTTTCTTTGGCAACTCCTTGAGAATTTGACCTGTTATCAAATCATTACCAGGGGCTTTGTTATTTTTGTTGTCGTAGGGATACTGTTTTTATTCTAAAATTGTCCGGTGCCGTAATTATATAATTAGAACCTCCTGTTAACGCCTGTCCATCAAAAGGCTTAAACGTTTCTTCTAGGTGCTCGGCAAATAGGTCCGCCTTCTCTTTATCTCCTTTTGCCCTTCGACATTATTTTTTCTTATGGGAGAAAATTGCATTTGAGGCTTTTTGATTCCCTTCATGGCTTTCCAGAGGGAGTAATTTGAACTTCTTTCGGCAGTCAGACCTTCGAGATATGTAGAGATATTCCGATTTTTGTAATCTCACATTGCTTCCTTCAATTTGTTGCATAAGTGGTTTAAGTATGTTTTATGCTGGGGAGCATGGGATTGTTGCCATCTTTTTCGCGCTCTCCTCTTTTCTCTTACCAGTTCTATTATATCCGGCGGATATTTTATTTCACCACTTGCTTTCTCTTTTCTTGTTGGAGTTGGAGTGTTGTTCCAGGCAGCGTTCTGCAGGACATTGATGATGATGATGAATTTAGCGACACGTTTAGAACAATATGTTCATTGCAGTAATTTCTAAAACTGTCTCAATTAGTTTTGTTGTTAGTTAATCTAGGCGTCACTTCTTTCTTAATTAAGAGTATGCTTAGTGTCAAAACGACTGGTGAGTGATCTGAGGAGAGATCATAACTTTCCTCGATGTTTGTAGAAATTTTGGCTGCTCCCTTTGTGACAAAGAAGTCTACAAGATCAGGGGTCTTTGTTATATCCGAAGGCCAATATGTTGGTTTTCCTGTCGAGAAAAAGTCAACTTTACATTGCATTCCGGCTTCATAGAGTTGTCTGCCTTTCGTTGAACTACATCTTGAGCCCCAGAAGGTATGTTTCGAATTAAAGTCACCACCAATTATAAAATTCGGTCCGAGTGAATCAAAGATACCTTTAAAGTCATTCTTTTCTAGCTTGCATCGGGGGGGACAATAAATCTTATCTTATAATAAAATAACGGTTAAGCAGCTATAGGAATTTCTGCGGCGAAAAGGGATTTCCTATCGATACTCAGTGAAAACAGACTTAATAGAGCAAATTTTTGAAAATTTCGGGCGAATTGGTGTGACTGACGTGTTAGCTTTCGCGAAAGACGACGATAGTTAAGTGAAGACCACAGATTCGAACGGACTTAAAAAGAAGATAACGAGGATAAAGACGAAGAGTGCGTGAGTGAAAAAAACGAAGAACATAAAGAAGAACAAGACGAAGAGTGCGGCACGCAAAAATCTGAACAAGACAATAACGAAGGTACGATAACCATGTCATCATCGTTTTCAAAGATATAGAAAAATCTCTAGAAAAGTTCTCCGGAGAAGAAAGCCGAAATTATGAGGACTGGCTAAAAGAATGCGAAGAAATTTCGAGTACGTGTGAGTGGAACGATGTGCAAAGAAACCTATACGCGCGACGCCTGTTAAAGGGAACAGCCAAACTGGCTGTGGAGGCCACCGGTGGAGTAACTAATTGGACCACGTTGAAAGCAAGGTTGGAAAAAGAATTACGAAAGAAAGAATCTGCAGTAGAAATTCACAGGCTATTGGAGAAACGTTAGAAGACAAATGGAGAAAGTTTGCTGGAATATCTGTACGCTATGGTCCAGATTGCAAGTAGAGGGAACATTGACGAATCATCGACGATCGAGTACATCATAGCTGGGATTCCCGATTCCATAAACAACAAGACAATCATGTACGAAGCATTTACAATAGACGAGTTAAAAAGTAAGATGGAATGTTATAAAAGAATACAAAGACAACTACCGCAGCGGAAGGCCGACGCCAAAGCTGGTGCACCAAAGGTCATCATAGGAAGAAGGACACCAAGTAAGAGGTGCCATAATTGTGGATCGACGTCACATATTGCGCAGGACTGTCCGGATAAGGGAAGAGGAACGAAATGCTTTAAGTGTAATTACATGTGTCATCCAATTGCCCAGATAAAGATAAGGATAAGCACACCAGAGGAGTTCAAAAAGTTCAACGAATATGTTCAGATGGTAACAATGTAAAGGTTACAATATCAGGAGAAGACTACTACGCATTTATTGATAATGGGAGTGATGTGTCGGTGATGCATGAGTCACTTCATAGGCAAATTAGCGACAAGAAACCAATTAAACCTGGAATGATTCTAAAGGGATTTGGCAACTCTCCACGACAGACACTTGGTTCATTTTCAGTTTCAGTACATATCGACAAAATTGACTACTGGTTACGATTTCAAGTTGTGCCAGATGAGTAGATTTCCGATCGGATCCTACTGGGCAATGACTTCATTAGAAATGAAGAGCTTATCATAAGTCATGGGAAAATAGTGAGTATACGAAAACTTAAAAACCCTAAAGCACAGAGACAAGTCTTACACGAGTTGGAGGAAAATGATATCTCAAAGATAGAATTGTTTAATGTGAAGAAAGATTAAATTGAGACAGAGCTACACATTGGTAACGACAACTTTAAAGAAGAAATATCCGGCATAGTGGCCACGTATTCTCCCAAAAAGGTAAAGTGTTCCTGCATAGAAATGAATTTGGTGGTTCAAGATGAAATCCCAGTTTACCAAAAGGCGAGGAAGTTAGCTGAACCCGAAAAACAAATCGTTAATAAACAGATTGAAAAATGGCTGGAAGAAGGAATAATACAACATAGTCGTTCAGATTATGCCAGTCCAGTGGTGCTGGTTAAGAAAAAAGATGGCAAAACCAGACTGTGCGTGGATTATCGGAAGCTGAATACTAAAATAATTAAGGACAGATACCCACTACCAATAATGGGAGAAGTTTTGTAGCAGCTGTACAAAGCAAAAAATTTCACGACTCTTGATCTCCGGAATGGATTCCTTCACGTCGATGTTGCCGAGGAAAGCAGAAAATACACTTCATTCATCACGCCGGATGATCAGTACGAGTTCTTAAAAGTCCCATACGGATTGTGCAATTCACCATCTGTTTTTCAACTGTTCGAAAACAAAACTTCAGAGACCTAATACGCTTTACCTGTATGATATTATTATAGCTTCTGAAGATGAGAACGAGAACATCAAGAAGCTTATCGTTGTGTTGAAGGTGGCAGAAGATAACGGCCTTAGGATAAATTGGGAGAAGTGCAAATTCCTAAGTAGGCGCGTTGAATTCCTCGGGCATGTAGTGGAGAGTGGCAGTATAAAACCGTCCGCCGAGAAGTTGAAAGCAGTTCAAGGATTTCCCAGACCCATCAACGTAAAACAAGTACAAAGCTTCTTGGGTCTAACAGGATTCTTCAGAAAGTTCGTGCCCAATTACGCCGATCACGCTAAGCCTTTAACTAAGAAAGATGCCCCATTCCGCTTCGAAGCAGACCAGACCATCGCAGTATTTGCAACCTTAAAAGATCTTCTGAGCCAGGAGCCCGTTTTGAAACCCTTTAATCCAAAGTTAGAAATGGAACTACACACGGACGCCAGCATGACAGGGTATGGAGGAATACTGTTCCAAAAACATGAAGAAAATTTTCACCCCGTCTTTTATCTCAGTTTCAAGGCATCATCGGAAGAACACAACTATACGAGCTACGAGCAGGAAGTCTTGGCTGTGATAAAATGTATAAAGAAATTACGAGTCTACTTGTTGGGGCTAAGGTTTAAAGCTTACACGGACTGCAAAGCCTTTCAAGCCACAATGAACAAAAGGGATCTATGTCCAAGGATTGCCAGGTGGGCAATATTGTTAGAGGAGTTTGACTGTGAGGTATTGCATCGCTCAGGACCGTCGATGAGACACGTAGATGCGCTTAGCCGATACCCTTTAGTCATGAGGGTCGAAGATACTATTGTCCAGAGACTGCAGCGCGCCCAAAATAAAGATGAGTATTGCCAATTAATCATGAGTATTATTTCCTCCACAGGGTCACACAAAGATTTCGAGATAAGAAATAGTCTACTATACAAATTCGTAGACGGAAGTCATCTTCTCGTTGTACCAAAGGTAATGCAGCGAGAAATTCTTCGAAACATTCACGATAAAGAGCACATTGCAGCTAGTAAGGTGGAAGCTATCGCTAAACGGGACTTTTTTATTTTTTATTATCCCAAAGATTGGTAAAGCAGTGGAAAATGTGATTCGTAACTGTGTGGCTTGCATTTTGGCAGCTAGGAAAGGTGGAAAAGAGGAAGGGTTCCTAAATTCTATTGAGAAAAGCGACGTACCACTCCACACACTACATGTTGATCATTTGGGACCACTACCTTCAACAAATAAAAACTACAATTACTTGTTTGTTGTGTAGTTGATGCGTTTACGAAATTTGTGTGGATCTACCCAGTTAAATCTACGAAGGGCGAAGAAGTCATCAAGAAGCTGGACATTTTAAGTGAGGTATTCGGCAATCCGTTTAGGATATGATCTAGGATCATATCAGTTAGAGGAGTAGCGTTCACCGCCAACGTTTTCAAAGACTACGGTGTACAACAAGGCATCCAGCATGTTCTAACGACGACTTTGGGATGTACCCAGAGGAAACAGGCAGGTATAATGGATAAATCGAATCATCCTAGAAGCATTAGCTAAAATGTCAGTCGAGGACCTAAGGAAGTGGTATACTTTTGTTGGTGAATTTCAAAGAGCACTAAATTCTACCGTGTCCCGAAGCACTAAAAGAGTCCCTTTCAACTGATGTTTGGAACAATCATGAGAAATGGAGAAGGTCTTCAACTGCAATCGCTTCTGGAAGAAGTCATTGTTGATGATTTTGAAGTTAGCCGTGATATGACCAGGAAAGCAGCGAATGAGCAAATATTAAAAATTCAGAAGGAGAAGAACAAGCAATACTACAACCAGAGACGGAAGCCGTCTAACAGTCTTAAAGACCTGGTAGCAGTCAAGAGGACGCAGTTCGGACCTGGCCTGAAACTCTATGCTAAATATCTGGGGCTATATGAAGTAGTAAAAGTTCTAAGCAACGATCGATACGAGGTGACCAAAGTGGGTCAGCATGATTTAGATTTTATGAAGCCTTGGATCCAAGACACCGAAGATGAAGTCGACGAAGAAGGCGAGGAGAACGAAGGCGATAATCAGCTCGACTGAGGGCAGTCGAGAAGACCAGGATGGCCGAGTGTGGATATGAGTGACATGAGTTACTCATTAAAATGATTGTACTATTTGCTTCATTCCATTTGCTTCATACTATTACTGAATGGGGTAATAAAAAACCATCTAGTACAGATGAATCATAAACAACGATACCCCAATAGAAAAGTGACCCAGTTAAGTGGAGTTATAAAAGCATTTAAAACAGATGAAGTGTCAATAAAAGCAACGTATCCCCATGGCCAATTGGAAGAAAATTGTGTTGCTCTTTGCTGGATTTGTCATCTTGGGTATGATATACTCATGGTGCTCAAAAGCTTGGGCCTGGTATAAGGCCTAAGTTCGTTAGGGGTCTGGTGGCTGTAGTAGCTGTTGAGGAAAATGGAGAAGCCCAGAAGAAGCAGTCCGTACTTAACGAGCAGCGTGGTCGTGTCGGCAGTTTCTCGAATACGTTTTTCTCTCGTTTATATATTTTGTATTATCTTATCTTATAATAAAATAACTAAAAATCACACTCTGTTCAATTTTTATTTTCTACAAATTTAAACTATATATTTCAGCTCAAATTCAATATATTTCCTACAGCTTTTGCCGATGATATTGTTTTTACTTACCGGTTTTAAACGCGATCCATTGTAAAAATCTCAGAGGATTTAGAAACCCTAAGCCTCTTGTTTGTTACATATAAACTTGTCATTAGTGAAAAAACAAAGTTGGTGTCATTTAAGACATCACAAAATGATTAAACAAATTTCAATCTACACTTTCACGCACACGATTGCAAAAAATTCTGCCTTCCCATTCACAGCTGTGGAAAAGATAACTACAACCCCATCCATTATTGTTCAAGCAAATTTTTCGTATTGAGTCTGTGCAACAATATAAATATCTTGGTTTGTCTATCGATAACAGCTTAAACTGGAAAGAGCATATTCAGTCAATCAAATCTTTCATGCTAATGATGAAGCGTTATATGTATTTTATCAAGAAATATTGTTCTACCAGGGTAGCAAAAACGATTTATTTTGCGCTTGTTCATTCCAAGCTACAATATTGCATTACAAGCTGGGGCGGAACATTTTAAAATTCTTTTGGACCATTGTTGACTGCTCAAAAGCACTTAGTCCAATAATTTCTAATAAAAATCGTTTCTCTTACAGCTGGCCTTTATTTAAAGACCTCGATATTTTGACAGCGATACACCTATATGTTTTTAAGGTACTTAAGGGATTTTTTAAGCAGAGCGGGAAACATTCCACGTAGAAGCTCTCTTTTCTATAGTCTTCGTTTAAACATCATGTATCTTGTTAACGTTTCTATGTCATACAAAACTCATTATTTGCATTTTTACACTTTGACTGGCCCCAAACTATTTAATAAACTACCAATGCATTTTCGCTCTATCCCCAATTTCCACTCATTTCAACAGAAAGTAAAAGACTGGCTGTTCACAATAGATTACAACAGAATTGATGTCTGTTTACAAGCGCATCATAATTCGCAGCACAAATTATTCTTCTAATATATTTATAATATATTTAGTTGTTTAAATTCTTTTGTTGATTTCTTTGCTTTCTTTTTGCTTTTGAATTTGTTTTTTATTTCTGTTTCCTTTTTTAACTATTACCATATTGAATTTTTTATAAATTTTTTTATTATAATTTGAATTGCTTATTTTATTTATTTCTGATTATCACCCCACATCAGAATATTGCTTTAATTATTTTGGATGCCATTCAAAACAAGCTATAAGTTACATAATTTGCATTATTATTTATTGTCATATAATTAGTCATTTATAGTAAGCCTATGTTAGTAAGTTTAAGATGAAAGTAAATAAATGAATGAAATGAAAATAAATATATGAATATAATGTCTTTGTTTATATCCTCTGCAAATCTAAAAATTATTTCATAATGTACAGCGTTTTTAAATCAATAAATATGAAAAAAGAGCACCGCCAAGCAATCTGAAGCAGCTCGTAGATTTTTGATTTTTCTATCCAATGCTTCAAATGATTTCTTTTTTCTCATTGGACATTCATCCTAAATGATCATCGGACATTGCTGCAAGACTTTTGCCACTCTGGATGTTTTAATTAGGATCTTCATTTGCCTGCATATTCTTAGTAGCTTTAGTGCTTCCAATAAAGTGGCAGCAATCCCAGAAGAAGCAAATGCCAGTGCTATTTTACGTTGCGATCGCACCGAGACTATTGAGTTCTTTGCTACTTAACAGACATGTGAAACAATAGTAAAACTTTTTTTTTTTTAAACACAATACCGATTCAACCGCAAGCCCTTGCGCTGGAGTACAAAATTAATTTTAATGCAAATGCATTAATTGGTGATAACATCAAACATGTGCAGTCTAATGTCAGCTCTGTCGCAAATAATAATCTCTCGGTAAATACTCAGAGACTTGCTTTGAATCTCTGCTCTCCAAAATACAAATATGGGAGAAGACAATAAGAACTCAAACGCAACCGAGTGGACAGCTTTAATCGGAAACCTGAAACGATCTGCAAACAATTACAACGCGAATATCGGAAAAAGGAAAAGAAAAATTGCAGATGACGTTGGTCGTTCTCATACAATGAGTTATCCACATTCTACTCTGGTTAACAATCCCTTCTCCCCGCTAGCAGACCTTGACAACATGCACAACCCTTCCCTATGGAGCGATGCAAGTAATTTTCGATGCAACCATTCTTCTAAGAGGCATAAAGCGCCTACAATAACTAATACAGAATCGGATAAATCCAACAGAATTGTATTTTACCCATCTGTATACAATATATCTTTGTTGCTAATTGTGCATTACTAACTGATTTAATTAAATTGACTGTTTGTAATATCCAGTATAAGTTCGTTAATTTAGGTTATCATAAGCCTAAAGTATATATTAGTAGTGCGAGTGTGCTAATTATTAATCGACTTCGCGAGACTGGTATGGTTACATATTCATTCCCTCCCAAAGAGACAAAAAAGACTTCTATATTTCTAAAAGGTATTGATGAGGATACACCCATTGAAAGCATTCGCAAAGCTTTGGATAGATCTGCACTAAATGTGAAAGGCGATTCTTCACAGCCAGAACAAAAGCCCAAAATGTTAATTCGAATATATTTGTTATACAATTAGAGGCTGGAGAGTCCATCAAAGACTAACCAAATATTAGAAGCCTATTGCACCAAATGGTGTACTGGGAAAGGAAAAATAATGGGGTGGTTATAAGGTGTTATCGCTGCCAATGGTTTAGTCACACGGGAGACTGTTGTGCCTATAATAGTCGCTGCGGTCTCTGTGGCGAAAGTCATGACTCTGAGTCTTGCATTGAGTCTCACAAAAAATGTAGGGAAAAAAATCAGGAAGTTCCTAAACTTAAATACATTAACTGCAATAAATCAGACCATGCAGATAGCGATATAAGTTGTTCATTATATATAAAATAAAAAGAAAGAAGGGAAGCCTTGTCTAATACTGCAAAGTTGAGAAGAGAAACTAACATAAGAGATGTACATGAGACCGTTAATCAATTTACAAGGCCACAAGTTTCGTTTGCTGGCATGGTAAGGGTGGCATCCAATGAAGTTGCACCCAAAAGGACCCAGGCAGGCAAACAAGCAATCTGAGCGACTTTCTATATGAATCAATAAATTTGAACGTTTTAACATCATTCGGAATCACGCCGGAAGAGGATATGTGAAATTTGTTCAGTATGTTTGGCTTCAATTACTCGTACCTTCAAAAATCCACAAGGAACGCATTTGCGGATGCTTCTAGGAAGCATTTATATTCCTAGCAATGCTGGCCGAAGCTTACCAAGAGAATTTGATGGGTTATACGCGTTGCAGGTACTTTTGATGCAATGATTTTTGGGGGGACTTTAATGCTCGCCACCAACACTGCGGAGATAGCGTTCACAATGTTAATGGACTTAAAATATATGATTGGTCTTTTCTTAAATCTTGATTTGATTTCGCCAAATAGCCACACTTTCCCACGTTCCTCTTCGGTATTAGACTTTTTCCTACCCTCATCTTGTCTCATCCCTAGGGCTGCTTATAATAATTTGTGCTCGACGTTTCCCACAATATCTGACCACTGTGGAATTTCCTTTAAGGCGGGAGTCAGTAACTTTACACCTCTGTTGTTCCCACCTGTTACCTACAGAAACTTAAAAAGCAGTGACTGGTAGACCTTCAGACTATATCTTCATAACAGTCTTTGCCGACTAGACATACACTCGCAGTGTATCTGTTGTGGGGTACATATGTAACGAGGAAAGTTGGCTAGCTACCAAAGTTCATAATTTTTCCAAAAGTACCTATTTTAAATTCTTAAGGAATTGAAACAAAAAAATTTGGAAGTGCACTTCTTGCACTTCCTTACGTAAAAATTCATTTTCCGGGGATAGTATTCCGATTACTGTCCTTCATAAAAAAAATTGGTGAAAATACTCGTACAAAACATTGATGATCTACAAAAATAAAGTGGAGAAGTGACACTAGAAAAAATATATGATGAATACCTAGAATTTCCCTCATAAGTGCCCTCCAATCTGAAAACTCCGAACTTAAAAGGGAAGTCAACGCATTGCAAATAAAAATAAATTCCTTGGAACAATCGAATCTTTCTAATACATTAGAAATATTTAATATGCCAAGTGTTGACAATATGAATGCATTACAAATAGCTTCAAAAGTTATTCACGAGGGTGTTGGTTTACAAATAGAGGATAAAGATAAAGACTTTTGCTACATTAAGAAATTAAAGAAAAAAGAACACTAGCGCGCTTCATCATCTGATCTCTTCAGCAACGATGTTGTTGTCAAACTGAGTCGCTAATGTACGAAAGAAGGTATGAAAATGAAGCACAAAAAGAAATCGAAAATTACAACGAAGCTTTTTGGCGATAATCATGATGGTACGAATATCTACATGAACGACAGCCTCACTGCTCAAACACGCCAACTATTCAGTGCAGCAGGGAACATCAAGGTGGCAAAGCAATACAAATATATTTGGCTTAGGAATAATAAAATTGTTTGGCGTAAGAAAGAAGGAGACGATGCAGTCAAAGTTAGGAGCTTTGAATATCTAAGTTATTTGTAAAAGATTTTTATTCTGTTTATTGTATATATGAAGTCACAATCTTCAATTTACACAAAAAATTATAACATGATTATTGGAGATATGTACGAGGTGTGATCAAAAAATAAGGTGACTTTTCATTTAAAAAAAAATATATTTATTTAATCATCCAAATTTATTTTATCCCCTTCAAAATAATCCCCCTCTGATACAATGCACTTGTGCCAACGCTTTTTCCAGTCGTCAAAGCACTTCTGAAACGCACTTTTTGGTATTGCCTTGAGCTCCTCCAGCGATGCAGCCTTGATCCCCTCAATCGTTGCAAATCTTCGTCCTTTCATGGGCATTTTCAACTTTGGAAAGAGAAAAAAGTCGCAGGGGGCCAGTTATAACCCTTTTGAGCAGATCAGGATCATCATTGACGTCGTTTAACATGTCTTGGGCAATGTTCATGCGATTCTACTTCTGATCAAAATTAAGCAATTTTGGAACGAATTTCGATGACACACGTTTCATACCCAAAACATCCGTTAAAATTGATTGGCTTGAGCCAAACGATAAGCCAAGATCATCCGCTATTTCCCTAATCGTGATTCGACGATTTTTCAACACAATTTCTTTAACTTTTTTAACATTTTCGTCTGTGTTTGACGTGCTAGGTCGTCCGGAGCGAGGTTCATCATTAACATTTTCTCGGCCCTCTTGGAATAATTTATACCACTTATAAACATTTTTTTTGCTTAAAGTTGACTGTCCGTACGCTACTGTCAACATTTCAAGAGTTTCTGAGCACTTAATACCATTTTTTACGCAAAAATTAATAGAAACTCTCTGCTCCATTACTTTTAACCACAAAAAATCGCCTAGTAAACAAAACACGTCCAACTTTTATGCCTCTCACATAAAAACAACAACTGCTATATGGTTAAAACTATAAACATATGATCGTGACAAGTGAACCAACACAACAACAAACAAATTTTGAGTTAGAGTGTACTGAGCGCGCGAAATTTAAAAAGTCACCTTACTTTTTGATCACACCTCGTATACCTTGCTTGTACTCGTACATCAAAATATTCGTGCTATGCGAAAAAAATCCTATTCTTTCTTGGCTCATATAAATACTTTAAATTTAATAGCTGATGTTATTTTTTTTAACCGAAATATGGCTGTACGACGATGAATTATGAGCTGGTTATGAGCTAAATGGTAATTGTAATAATTATTATAATTCGGGCTGTGTTGCAGTATGTGCTAAAAAGTCTAATCAGTGCGAAGTAGAGCATTTAAATCTAAGTAGCGCGGATATTACCATAATAAATCGCAATATAAATAATGAAACCTTTACAACTTTTGCGTATATCGCAAATTTTGCGGTTTAAGCAAAAGTAGCTTTATAAAGCAATTGGATGGGCTCTTAAGAGATGTAAAAACGACAGTCATTTTAGGAAATCTTAACCTTAATATCTTTAGTCCTAATTGCGATTCTGTCAAATATTTATTTTAAATGTCATCTTACGGTTTAGACTCGCTTGTAAATGAACCAACTCGCATAACTAGCCAGGCACAAACATGCCCTGACCATATATTTGGGAGGCTGCACAAATATTGTCAACTTAGTGTTACTAGTAAAGTACTAGACTATAAAATTACTGACCACTGTATGGTTAGTTTGTGTATACAGAAAAAGAGTTTGTGTAATGTAGATAAAAACATACCCTTTCCGGTCAAATACAAAATTAACTACTCAAAATTGATAGATGACCTTAAATTTGAACCATGGCACCTTGTATATCGGGAGAGCAATCCTTTTACCGCTTATGACACTTTCATGAACATTTTAAACAGTAATATTCATAACTCTATTGGTGTCTTACCTCAGTCACGAAATGTCTCAAAATTAAAACGTCTTAGACTTTGGATTGAAAAAAACTTAGCCAAAATCTTACCCAAATCAGGAAAAAATGTAAACTTCATCCTCGTAATTCCAGGCTTCAGCGTTATTATCTTAAGCTGAATCAAGCTGTAAAACATGAAGTTGAATTAGGTCCAGACAAATACTATACTGATAAATTGTGTAGGTGCAAGGGCAATATTAAAGAATAATGGAAAGTGGTTGACAAATCCTGAATAAACAAAAAGATAAAGTCAGTACTCAAAATATTAAAGTCGAAAACAAAATAATTGACAGCTCTTTAGATATTGCTAATAATTTTAATGTTTTTTTGTATCTGTTGCTGTTTCTATGAAGCCTTACCCCCCTCAAAATACTTGTAGATCTAAATTGTATTCAGACTTAGTTGCAGATTATTTTCAAAGGGATAGCTTTGTACTGGAGCCTTTTACATCTTTTGAAATATATAAAAGAATACTGTCACTAAGCAATAAATATTCCAGTACTTCTGATGGTATAACTAATTGCCCTCTTAAAAAAATTGCTTTCTATGTTGTTGATGCTCTTGCGTTCATATTTAATATGAGTATCAGTTGTGGAATTTTTCCTACATCTTTGAAGGCTGCTGAATTTATCCCATTATTCAGAAAAGGAAACAAAACTTTAATGAACCAATACAGACCTATTTCGCCATTCGCTACTTTCTACATTAGCAAAACTTTTTGAAATAGTAATGAAAGATCGTGTAGTATCCTTTTTAATCAAAAATAAGTTTTTCAGTGACTTCTAATTTGGGTTCTGTGAGGGCAAGTCTACTGAAGATGCCATTTTAAAGCTATGCAGCGAAATTTGTAATGGCTTTATTAACAGCAAGCAATAGTACTATTGCTTTATTCATTGATATGACAAAGGCATTCGACATGGTAAATCACAAAATTCTCCTTGATAAGCTATTCAAGGCTGGATTCAGAGGACAATCTTATAAATGGTTTGCATCATATTTATCATGAAGGTATCAAAGAGTGAAGATCGAGGAAGTTTTTAGTGATGACTTATTTTTAGATATTGGTGTACCTCAAGGATCAGTTTTGTGTCCTATTCTTTTACTTGTCTACATAAATTCAATTTTCAAGCAAAGCTTTACAAGTTATATAACAGCTTTTGCCGGCGACATGGCACTTACATATACCAATAGCACCAATCATATTTCTTTATGATTTTCCATACGAAAGTGCCTTGGATGCTAACCGAGAATTTGGTGAAATTTTCTTGCAGACGATACCTTAATACTAGCTAGCGATGCGAGGTCACAAAATGCTCTTAATAAAAACAGGGAAAAGCTTTCTTTGCTGTTAGCTTACTTTAAAAAGTGGGAGCTCAATATAAACACAGAAATGTGGCATAACTTGTTTTCGCAATTCTAGTGGAAAAGGGCATCGCTTAGCTGTGAAAGAAAGCAAAACTGTTAGAACGCTTAAAGAAAAAAACACGTGTGAATCGTTGGAGGGTTTAATATCGAAAGAAAAAGGTTTTACTTTTTTTTTTTATAATTTACTCGCGCCTCAAGGGAATTTTGATACCCTTTTACTGTTGCCAGGGCGCGGGCGGAAAGATAGAAGGAGGAGGAAGGAAATCATTGTTGTGATGTAGTGGTTTGAAACTCAGGTATATTTGGTTTCGATATTGACTCTCCAGGGGTGGGAGTCCGAATAGGACGGAGAGTTTTTCTTCACTTGGAATGATTCAGGTTATAAATTTTAACGGTTGTTTTGTGCTTGAAACTCTACAACAGCCAAATCTACATGCCAGTGTTATGCCTTCCCACGCAGATTTTTCTGACTGAGTTCCAATTACACAAATGAAAAACTTGTCTTGAGTAGGATTCGAACTTTGACCCTCCGAGTGAGAAGCGATGGCTTGTACCACTACACCACGGCCATCCGTGTGTAATTCAAAAAATTATCAAATGAAATTGAAGGGAGTGAGGCCAAAAGATATGATATTATTGCATGATTTCAAAAACAGGTGTCACTAAAGAATCATTAAATTAAGTTAATCATTAGGGTCATAATATAATAGTTATCGTTTTACTATTGTTTTAACACACCCCTTCAACAAAAGGACGATAAAATTCAAGTTTCATAGGGTAATCTAAATTTTTCAAAACAAAAATAATGTTCATCCTTAGGAACACCCTTAGTCAAACCATCAGCAACCATTTCGGCCGTTTGAAGATATTTGAGTGATACAATGCCCTTTTCTACTGCCTCCCTTATAAAGTGATATTTATAATGTATATGTTTGGTCCTTCAGTATTTTCCTCAATATATAGCTTTATGTTGAGCACTCTGACTATCGCAGGAAATGGTTGTTGTATTACAGTATCCAGTACTCTGCTTCGGCGCATGGGGAAGCTACAGTGCGTCGCTTCCTCAATTCCCAGCTTATTGCAGCAGCTGCGAATAGAAAGCAATAACCACTTTGAGATTTGAAATCGTCTCTATCCTCAGCCCAACTAGCATCCACATAACCAATTAGGCGTAATCCAGTTTTAAAATACACTAATTTATTTATCTTCACTAGTGTAAAGATATCGTAATAAATAAAGTGCCGTTGTCCAATGTTGTTTGTTCCGCAACGGAACATGATTAATAAAAAAATCCGCAAATTTCGACTGGAAAAAGTTTAGTTTATTATTAGCATGGTCAAGATATAAACAGTGTTCCCATGGTATTACACATGCTTCCCTGCGTAGTGAGTGAACATCATTAGACTTTAAATCCCTGTAAGTGTATGTATGCGGAAGAGATGAAGTACAGAGACACGTTGAAGTTGATCACTTCTACCATGAAGGACGATATCGCGTGCATTAAATTCTTCTCCAACGATTACTACTACTACATCATCTATTTTTGGTACATTGTATATTTTGGCGTGCTGTCCGCCAGGCGTTTTATTCTCCAAGTAATGGTTCGATTCTTGTGACGTTACAGAAACCAACGAATGCAATGGTTCTAGTGGACAATTCAGTTCCCGCAATCTAATTTTCCCATTTTCGTAACAAAAACATAGTGTTTCTGTGCTGAATTTGAGTACTTTGCCATGTTCAGAAACTTCCTTCATTGTACCAATGGTCAGTTTTTTTTTACTCTAATTCGATTTTCATTATACACATATAATTAATATCTACCTACTCTTTTGTTACCGTTAACTAAACAAAAGGAAACAATTTTTTTTGTTAAACACTTTCCAATGCACAGGAGAAATGGTAAACACAACACTCCAAAAACTGCACTCACTTTAAATTGATCTTGAATAATTCCAAATATAGCCAAACGATTTGTTCGAATGTGTCGCCCTTTGGATTTTAAGGTAATCATCATATCGAAAATCACAAAAAAAATAAAATTACCAAAAAATTGATCCGATATTGACAGTATTCAAAAACAATAAATGACAATAAACTCATGCCGGTAAATGGGCTTCGGTTTGCACCACGTGCAACGATGAAAAATTCCAAGAAACTCAGTTCGATGAAACACATAATATCAATTCATCCTTTTATTCGAAATCACTTTATTTTCTATATTTTTTTGTCGCCCAAAAACAACTGAAATGACGGAACGTTCGATTCATACAAACATTTTTATGAAATTTTTTACTCACGCATAAATGCATACAGCGCGTCGAATGCATTTTTTTTGTTGTACTCAGCTACATGAACCGTAACTGTATCGTACACAAAAATTTCTACGTTTTATTTTCAATGTTTTTCTAATATGTTTTTTTACCGTCACCTCTGTACCGTAGTTATCTTACATACTTACTCTAGGTGGCGCTACAGTCCGGGGTGGACCTCAGTCAACAAGCGTCACCTGCCAGCTCGATCTTTTGCTCGCTGCCTTCAATTTCACACGCTAAGTTGGCTGAAGTCTCTCTCCACTTGCGTGCGCCACCTGAGTCTCGGTCTTCCTCTACTGCGCTGTCCCTCGGGAGCGGATTCGAAGACTTTTTGGACCGGAACGTTGTTGTCCATCCGCTCTACATGACCCAACCTTCTGGCTAGGTCGATGTCGCTGTACAGTACATGTATCTCCTCCTTCGCTCACCGACATTGCAGACGGGACCGAAAATCAATATAAAAATTTTCCTCTCAGTAGCCGAGAGCACCCTCAACATTTTCGATAATGTCCATGCCTCTGCTCCATAGAGCAGGACTGGGAGTACTATTTCTTATATAGGGTAAATTTTGTTGTTCGAGGGAGGGCTTTGTTTGTTAATTGCCTTCTAAGCCCAAAGAAGCAGCGGCTGGCATGAGTTATTCTTCGTTTGATCTCCGCGCTGGTGTCGTTGTCTGAATTGATAGCGGAGACTAGGTAGACAAAGTCCTTAACTACCTTAAAAGTTATATCTGTCGAAAGTGATGTTCTGTTCGAAACGTTGGTGTCCGTTTTGCTTGAGAGCATATACTTGGTCTTGCCTTCTTGGGGATAGGACAAACAACGCCGAGGTTATATTCTTTGGGCATACTTTCGTCCGACCGTATTTTAGAGATGGGTTGGTGTATGCTCGTTACCCAGTCATCGCCTGCCGCTTAAAGGGGACTCAACATTCATATCGTAATTTGGGAGAATTTTCCTTCCGTTTTCTTAGGAACAACTCAATCAATATCAACAATTTTTTTTAGTTTGTTCGTTAGTTCTTTAAAAAGACGGGAGGTTTTACACCGGTGGCACAACTCCCAAACCGGTGTTCCAGCTCCATTTTTGATACCACTAGGTCTTACTTGTTCCGATATTTTTCCATCTAGGAAATTCATCCGCTGTTTGACATCTCTCGGTGCTTACCCTATTTCTGCGGCATCCAACCGTCACTTTAAAAAAAAAAATCTTTGAAGTCTATGGTTTATACCATCGAAAATAAGGGGCAATTGAATCTTTTTTTCAACCTTTATATAACAACTTACCTGCAAATCTGAGATTTGCTTTCTTAGGAAACTAAAAATCCCTGTTGTTTTCTTTTGACCATCAAGAAATATATTCATTATTTATCGTAATAATTTGATTCTTTGCTGATTAATTAATTAAAAAATGATTAATCAAATAAATTCTTTTTTTCCCACTCTTGCTTTAAACTACTTTACTCACAACTTAAATTTTATTAGTTTTTTTTTCTTAGTATTTGTAATACCTAAATTTAAGTTTACCCTCATCAATATTGATAATAGTATACTGTAAATAGAATGGTCATTCGCAACTTGTCCTCGCCAACTGAATGTACATAACTACTTAACTGTATCTTAAAGCTTGTTTCTTGTCTTCATTTGTGAGAACTGTTAGCTTTAAACTTTTAAATTGAAATAAAGTGTAGATAATTAAATAAACCATTCGTTTGGTATGTCGTCAACGTGCAAAGTCATGCTATCTGCAATTTTGCTGCTGGGGTCCTCATTGGATCCTGCAAAACGTTCTTCTGAGCCTTGCTTATCAACTTCATCTGCGATTTCATTTCAAAACTAGTCTTGGAAACAGTCGGAGTCAGAATGTAAAATTGAAGCATCATCGACTACGAGCAATATTCGTATTTCATAGCATACCATGTATTTTTTCACACGAAAGACGAATAATCATTATATATTTTGACAGCTAATATAGAAAGGCTGCCACACTCACCATATTCTCCAGATCTAACACCTTGTAATTATTATTTGTTCCGATCTCTAAGTGGTAAAACCTTTACTCTGATGAGAAAGTCAAAAATCACTTGCCAGCAAAGAAGTGTGGAATCATGCTTATGCCAGAAAGATAGCCAAATGTATTGGACCAGAATGGATAATATTGCACATACTTGAATAAAATATTTATTCACTGTAGTTTGGTTAGCTACTCGTAGTTAGTTTTAAGATTAAGCCCGACAAAATTATTGTAATGTAATGTGTATGCAATTTTTTTCTTCTGAAGTTTTCTTCACTTATACAGCGAAGTGCGTTTACTGCGTATCTCTTTAATAAGTCCCAACTTTTCCCACCATTTAAGATATTTAATGCTACATCTAGCTGAAGAGTCCAGGTTCCGAAGAAGCTGTTGCTGAACTTTCTGAGTATTGGACATTTTCCGATGAAGTGGAACACGCCCTCTCGTTCCCTGAGGGTATGTGAATGAGTTTTGGTTGGATGTAGTGAGTTGTTAGGTAATTATCATATCACATTTACTGTCCAGTCTGTAGAACTGTAGCGTGTGACTTCATTGTTGCAAGGGGCATCCTAGTACAAGACACAATCAAAATTTCCGGTGGATATTATTTCAGCGAATTTATTCCTGTAGACTTCCGCTTGTGCGTGTTCTTTTGTGTCCTGTCTAAAGAGATGTTCACTATAATTGGTGGGGACATCTAGGGCGGTTTGATTTTGTCATTGTTGATGGACATTGGAATAGCCGTGTTTATAAGCACCTTCAAAGAATTAAAGAAGGCGCTTCTGAGTTCACTATATTGAACCATTGTTCTGCCAGTCCTACATATTTCATGTAGTGGGTGTTTGCTATCCATCAGACTTTTTGCAGCAATCTTATTCTGAGCGATAATTTTAATATCTACGAAGCTTGAAGTGCTTGCTTCCGCCAAAAAATCGTCGATGGGTGAAGAGGGTAGTGCACCAACTGCAGACAGCAGGGAGTATGGCATTGATTCAAATTTGTACCTGCTGGTCGTATCCTTTAGTCCAGTGCGAGTATAAAATGAGACCATGTTGTGTAGCTCCTCTAATTAGTACTTGCGCTGTATTGATGTGTTTATATGCGGTCGCTTGTGTTTGTTGCCGACCATTTTCATTAAATTTTGGGTTTTTTCTAGTTTTTCTGTAACAGTTCTCGTGTGTAAGTTCCACTTCCAGGATTTAGTGCAAGTCAGTCCCAAGATTCTTCCTTTGTCCAGCATAGATAGAGTCATATTCCCGATTTTGATTTGTGTGGTGGGGCAGAAGTGTTAACGACATATGAGGTGTGATCAAAAAGTAAGGTGACTTTTTAAATTTCGCGCGCTCAGTACACTCTAACTCAAAATTTTTTTGTTATTGTGTTGGTTCACTTGTCACGATCATATGTTTATAGTTTTAACCATATAGCAGTTGTTGTTTTTATGTGAGACGCATAAAAGTTGGACGTGCTTTGTTTACTAGGCGATTTTTTGTGGTTAAAAGTAATGGAGCAGAGAGTTTGTATTAATTTTTGCGTAAAAAATGGTATTAAGTGCTCAGAAACTCTTGAAATGTTGACAGTAGCGTACGGACAGTCAACTTTAAGCAAAAAAAATGTTTATAAGTGGTATAAATTATTCCAAGAGGGCCGAGAAAATGTTAATGATGAACCTCGCTCCGGACGACCTAGCACGTCAAACACAGACGAAAATGTTAAAAAAGTTAAAGAAATTGTGTTGAAAAATCGTCGAATCACGATTAGGGAAATAGCGGATGATCTTGGCTTATCGTTTGGCTCAAGCCAATCAATTTTAACGGATGTTTTGGGTATGAAACGTGTGTCATCGAAATTCGTTCCAAAATTGCTTAATTTTGATCAAAAGTAGAATCGCATGAACATTGCCCAAGACATGTTAAACGACGTCAATGATGATCCTGATCTGCTCAAAAGGGTTATAACTGGTGACGAATCATGGGTATATGGTTATGACATCGAAAATGCCCATGAAAGGACGAGGATTTGCAACGATTGAGGGGATCAAGGCTGCATCGCTGGAGGAGCTCAAGGCAATACCAAAAAGTGCGTTTCAGAAGTGCTTTGACGACTGGAAAAAGCGCTGGCACAAGTACATTGTATCAGAGGGGGATTATTTTGAAGGGGATAAAATAAATTTGGATGATTAAATAAATATATTTTTTTAAAAATGAAAAGTCACCTTACTTTTTGATCACACCTCGTATATGCAATGTTTCCATTTTGCTAATAGGTAACTTTGCTCCCGAATTTTCGCACCATTTAAGTGCTTTTAGTAAGGTTTGCTTTAACGCGTCGTTAACCTCATTTGGCTTTCCCGAAGCTAACAGGAAGATATTGTCAGCATACGTTACTGTTGCTCTAATAGTCTAATGTGGTCGCTGACTAATTCGATGTTTGCGAGTAGTGACATACCATATATAACATACGCATTTTATAGTACAGTAGATATTGGTGAGCCCTGCGGAACCCCGTTGTCTATAGGAGTAGATGTTGAATAATGTTCATTAACCCTCACAATAATGACCATATTCGACATAAACGATTTTATTGCTCTAAGAAGATTTTTGTGGATACCCCAGTAATGAAGTTGTTCTATAACTCCTACGACAGTAACTCTCTCAAATGCTTTCTCCAAATACATGGATAAGAGGACAGAATGCTTGTATTGATGTTTTCAATATTTGGATGAGTTTTTAAATTAAACTATGCCTTTCTTTTGTCCTTGGTCAAATGTTTCAACTCTGAGTTAAACCAAACGGGTTGACTGGGCTTGGAGGGTAGGCGTGTTGTTGGAACTGAAACGGCCGCAGCTTGTCCAATTATTTTTCTCAAGTAAGCAGCTTCTTTGTTGATGTTCTGTAAAATTGGGATATAATTGTTTACCTGCTAGGCTTTCTCGGCAAATTTGGTTTCAATAAACCGAGGGTGAAATACTTTATGAATAGCGAACGGAACAGAGGTCTCAGTAAAAATAGGAAAATGGTCACTGCCTAATAGTCATGAGTTTTCAAATTAGCCCCGCATGCAATTGCAGGAGAGGAGAGCGACAGGTCTATTGCGGTGAATGTATTTCTGGTTGAAAATAACGTGGGTGATCTATTGTTTAGCAACGCAAGATCAGAATTCTGTAGCCAGTTTGCCATGACAGTTCCAGCATTGGTCGTGTACGGAGAGCCCTATAAGGAGCCCCCAGAACATAATGTGCTAGAGACGATTGGCAGCTAAGCTGAGATACTCCTGTGGGGACACGAAAAGGTCATATTGCCTATAGAGGTTTTGATATGTCAGAGGTTGACAGAGGTAGATTTTGACAGTCTGAGTAAGGATTCCACTTGGCGAGCAAGAGTAAGTATGTGGAATATCTGATTTCATCAATATAGCGGTCCCATTTAACGATTTTGTGGCTTGTTGTTAAAGTAAGCTACGTAATTTTTGTATCAAGTAGGTGCCTTGTGTACTAAAACTTTTCTTTCTTGTAATGCGATTATTGTAGGTGAATATTTCTGGATAAGGATACCTATTTGAAAGATTATTGCAAAATCCCTGGATATTTCACTGGAGGAATTTTATGTCAATCTTTTAATTTGTCTGTACATATTTTAATTTATAAATGTTTGAATTTAGGTTTTGTACAGTGCTGAATGTAGGTTTGATTTTGGTTGAAGACGATTTCCTGTTTCTTGCAATCTCTTGCCAGCATAAGAAAATGAAGTAAGAGCTGAGCTGCGTTTATGATTCAGAAATTGGATGTGTTGATGGAAGAGGTGAAGAGCAGTTAGATGTGATTAAGGAGAGTGTTGAGTTGGCATCAGATTGATCGATACGATCGAATTCCATGGTCTCATGTGAGTTGGTTAGCAAAGGTCGGGGTGTTAGCGCCGTTGTTGCGCATTTGCCATCCGAGAAATCCAGGAATTCTTTTTTCGACCTCGTTTTCTTAGAGTTGGAGTGACCGTAGTTGATAGTGCCTTTTTAGCCGGATTTTCCGCAGATCTTCTTTGAACGTGGCAATACCAGCTTTTTCTTTTCGCCTCAAGCTGTTACCGAATTCTTTATATGTAGACTTCCTCTTATATGCGTAGACCTAATGCAATCGCGTTTAGTGACTCCACTAGACATCCTTAACATTTTCATTTCCGCTGCCATCATTTTGTTTTTAAACGCTTCGTACACTGAGTACTGAGAACCGTACATAAGAGCTGGTCTAACAACCGTGGTGTAGAGTTTCCCCTTCAAACTAAGTGGTAATTTTCGGTTGCAAAAGACTCCCGAATTTTTCCTCCATTTCATCCACCCCACACTCACTCTGTGGTTTATTTCACATCGTCACATTTCGCTTCCATGTAAACGATTGATCCTAAGTAATACTTAAAGATAGTGCTTTTCGGAAGAACTATTCCGTCTAACATTATATCCGGAACAGGTCGCAACGGATGCGCAAATGGGCACGTCAAATGCTCCGTCTTTGAACGACTTATTTTAAACCCGCTTCTCATTTTTCCATGACTCTTCAACGTTATCACTTAGTATAACTGCGTTGTCAGCGAAGAGAATCGGCGTTACATTTGCTTCGCGCACGCAGTCTTTTAAAATATAGTCGAATACTACGTTAAGTACGATTCCTTGGTGCACTCCGACATTAACTGGAAATTCTCTCGTTCGTCTAGCAGAGCTTTTAACCGCAATTTTCACGTTTCCGTACATGTCTTGTATTATTCTAACATACGTTTCCGGTACGTTTTGAGACCTCAGCGCGGCCCATATGAGATCCCTAGGCACTCAATCGAATGCTTTTTCGAGGTCGATAAATACCATGTGTTAATCCTTAGACGAATCTCGGTGCTTTTTCATGCCGAAGACATTCGTTTAAGACTCTTTCGACGATTTTCATTGAAGAAGCTACTTCTCCATTGATTCGGCATAGGTTGTACCACATTTTACGAGTAATTTATTTAAAAGTTTCGATAGCCATTCGTTGCCGATTCCTTCCAACTTCGACCAAAACTCTGATGGAATGCTGTCTGGTCCCGCCGCTTTCCCCCGGTTCATTTTTCCGATTGCTATACTTATTTCTTCGATTGAAAAGTCCGAAACTTCCTCCTCGAATAGACCAGCTGTCGGCACGATATTACGTGGTAACTTTTTGTTAAGCAACTCCTTGCAGTATTCAAGCCACCGGTCACAAATTTCCTTTTCATTTGTTAGTAAGCCCCGACCATCTGCGTTTTTTGATGTATTTCGGCGAGGTTATTTACATTGAATTTTTTCGCCTTTGTGCAGCGAGCTTAAAAATATTTGGCATTTTAGTATTGTACGACGTTTGGATAGCTTGTCTTCTATCTGCCGATCGTGAGGATATTCGTTCCAACTCCTGGTACAGGTTTTCTGCTCGAGTTCGAGCCAGGACTTTCTTTGCGATCTTTTTAAGACGCTCGTATTCAAGAGCCAGTCGAGCTTTTTCGATATCGCCGCTCTGATCGCATTTTGTCCACGCTTGAAATGCATTCTTCTGTCGGCCGCAGCTCGTTTGGTTTCGTCATTCCACCACCATGTTTCTTTGCCGACGTGATGGTATTTCGATATAGTCCCCAGATGGGACTTTGCGAGTGTTATGCATTCCTCGTGCATGCTGTTCCACATTTCTTGCGGGCTAAGAGAGTCTGCTATACTATTTATATTTTGAAGTACTTCTTTAGCCAGTGCGATAAATCTTGCGCTTCGTTCCTTCGATAGATTATACCACCGGATTTTTGGCTTTCCAAACGATGCCCGTGTTTTCGGTGGGTCCGCCGTGAAAAATTCTGTAATGAGCAGGTATTGGCTTACTAGTGATTCTCCAAGTATTACTTTACAGTCCTTAACACTGTTTCTCATCGACATTTTGCAGAAGTGTTCCGGCATCATTTTTAAAATTCTTTTTATTTCGGAGACTTTACATTATTTTTTTAAAGAGTCCGAGGTGTCACTCTCTTCTAAAGAAATTATGTTGAAGGAAAACATACGACCCTGACATGAATTAAGCGACCGATGGTTTTCAATTTCGACTGATATATGACTTCTCCTCTTATTTACCTGGATGAGGAGATCCCCATTCCTTAGTGCCTTAACATCTTTGTACTGTGTTGAAACAGCATCAATTCCTTTGCCTATAATAATATAAAAAAATAAAACAGGTGTTGTATCAGTATCGACTGGAGAGATGGTTATGATAAGGAATCGCGAAAAACTGACAGCTATTTGTGATGGAACAGTTAATACTGGCCACTGATCCCATGTCACTGTATTAACTTTGTTGTTGGACTTTTATGATGTTTTAACTAAAAAGTGTTAAAACATCATAAAACTTTACTTTTCTCAAAAAGAAAACAAACAAATTACCGGTGCTTTAATCTCAGATAATACCGCACTTGACAAACACGTCTGATGCCATTAAGAGCAAACACAAAACAGAACCCTGCTTGACACTCACTGATGTTTCCAAATCCTCCGATGGGTGGACAACAACCATCCGATACACGTTCTTTGTTATTTTTTGTTTTACATAACTCTAAGAACGTTGATCACTCGGGACGAGATTCCATTCTTATATAGGTATATGATAGTTTGTAAAACAGCATTTTTCGTAGAATGGGGTCAAAATGCGTATAGATTTGTATCCTTCATTTTATGTATTTTCGCAATATTTCCCAACGAGAATATTTGGTCTATATTATAATAGTTTCTACGGAAACCAGCTTGAAATTTCTTCACGATCTTTCGTTTTTCCGCCCACTCCGTAATTTTTTAAAAAAACAAACTAGCAAACAACAAGATGCTGTACGAAATGTTATTCCTCTGTAGTTTGCTGGCTCTTCGTATTCTCCTTTTTTGTGCAGAGGGAATTTTCTAATATGTTTATACAGTAACATTTTTGCAGAACATTGCAACGTTAACTTTTGCTCTCTCTTAACCATACATTGCCGCTTCACGGCATTCGTGATCAAAATGTCGATGAGTTCGGTCGACTTTCCCTTTCTTTACACAAACATATATTGTAAAAAAAACGTTTGTAAAATAATACACTTTCATACACAAGGTTGACATTGGAACAAATGCACACTTTAAATACGCAACATATTTAACACGCGAAAGTTTTAAAAAACACAAGAAACCAAGAAAAAAACCATCACACACCACACATTACATGTCGCGCACCACCCGCAATCCTCAACCCCCTAAGGAATTTCGTCATTGTCATCGCTGCTGGTCAAAGTCAGGTCATGTATGGGCATATTGTATGATTTTGCATAAATAAATAATATTGTCTTCAAGCAATCATCAACAAATTTAAAATCGCTATTCAGAATTCAGCTGATGACATTGAGCCATTTAACAAGGCTATAATTTCTTCTTAAAATTTTTTTTTTTGTAGCAGTTTAAGAAAGGTAAATGAAGTTTTCCGAACCTGTATATTGTCGACATCGAACCATTTTCATTATTCTAATTATATCTGTAAGTTTCTTAATTGTTGGTACGATGTAAGCTCCAAACAGTTTTTTTAAGGATGCGCAAATAGGATTCTTGTATTCCGGGAACATTGTATGAAACTTCTAAAGGCATATAATATGGTCAGAGTGCGTTCTCTTTGCGACTCGAAATTTGGAGATACATGATATACCGATTCCTAATAGAAAGCAATAATCTAACTTAAACTTGCTGTAGTAAAACGGCAGCATCCGTTCCAAGCCTCTGCTAGCTGCAAAATGTTGTTCCCCTTTGAATCGTAGAATTCATCCGTGGAATTGCGATTTAAGTTTAATGTTGGTGATGTACAAATACATCAAAGTCATTTCTTTAATCAAACAGATTTTTAAATAGCATTTTATTTTTTAGGCCTGATATACTCGTATTATATCTCAAAATGATTAAGTTAGTTGCCGAAGCATTTATTTGGTAGACTGGTAATTCTTAATTTAATCTTTCGTTAGGGCATCCGCTGGAGGATGCACTCTTATTTTGATTCAATATAAGAAAATCGGCTTTCATTTTCATAGAAAGAAGAAGAAAAACGAAACTTCTTTCCGAACAACCGAACAGAATGATACAAAACTAGAGGTGGGCATTTCATTGCTTACTATTTCAGTAATTAGCAGTCATCACATTCTCTTAACAGACTCATACAACATTTATAGACGACATGAGAGGACAAGTAATACCAAACACAACAGCAGCTGCTGAAATATCATTATAGCAGCTGGATAGAAACGGGCGAGGAAGATCTCCAGTAACTTTTGCCTTCTTTAATTCATCAGCAACAGCAGCAGCATACGAACTAGTTCTAAGGGAATACTAATTATTATAAGCGGTTTTTGGAATTCATCAACCTTAGCCTTTCTTTGATTATGAATGTTACGTTGAATGTTTTTGTTTATATTTGAAGCCTTAGTTATTTTATTTGGTAAAATCAATTAAGTATCCATGCGTGGCACTCTTGTATGAATAGGACAGACTTTTTTTTCTTGTGATCCCATTTATAAAAAGTCTTATTTTATTGAGTTAATTCAATTAATTTCATTATTTTGCAGTGACGCATATCTAAAATACATAGGTTAGATTAGTTTACGTAAGAGGTGGAAAAGAAGCCCTTCTCACTGCGGCCTCAATTGGGCCTATTGTGATTACCTCATAATTAGAGTTCATGATGCTGGATTTAACAAGTCACACTTGCCGTCAGATTTTACATTTTTGAAAGCACTTTCTATGTCGAAGCAAATGCAGAGAGCGCCTTCGATTTTGCCTGCTTGAATTCAAAGCGCATCTCCCAAGATCTTCCGCGTTGGTAATCATGTTGCATTTGCATGCGCAAAACAGTTTTTCGCACTTTTTTGTAACATAACTCTGTGTATTCATTTGCTCTCGGCGACTTGAAAACCATCAAAGGAGACAGCAGTATGTTTAATGGCCTATGCTCACTGGCAACTTCCTTAATCAGAGCTGGTTGTGAGCTGACTTTGAGGTGGTGTCATGTAACTTTGTTTCGACTTCTTCGACTTCAAGTCGCAGCAAAATTAGAAGTCGTTTCAAAATCAAGTCGGTGTCCGACGACTAAATTGAAGTCGAAACAAAGTTACATGACGCCGATTACGAAATTTAGACTTAGCGTAGATGTCATCAGATCTCCTGAGTGATTCCTCTTTTAAGGACTTTGGCCTACGTATTGGTTTCACTAATAGTTTCCATCTTTTTACAAAAGTCTTTGTACGAGGCACTCTTCGAAATCCGGGCTAGCTTACTAAATTTTTTTTGGATATGATCTGTTTTCGTTTGTTTATGTTTTCTGATTTCCTTTCGTAGTCGCTGTAGATGTGCGTTTCATGAAGAAAATCGTGTTCTAGCTGGTCATGTCAGTTCAAAACACTTAGTGATACTACCGTTCATGTTGTGGACAACTTCCTCTTGCTTTTCTCTCGGTTCTCTCGTGACTTGTCGACCTCCTCCTTAAATCCTGTCAGTTTTCCGCAGATTCCCCCTTTTCGACAAAGTCAAGGCCTCGCTCCGATTCTAAATTCTGATCACTAACACCAATAGTAATATCACCAGCCGGGAATTTCTTAGTATACCTGTTATACCTGTTAAGTCGATAACTTTCTTTCTTACTCCCTTTACAAAACTTGGTTGATTATCATTGACTACCAGGGCTGACGTTTTTATGAAATGTTGATGATGATTGCCTCTCACGCTGAATCTGGTACTGCTCCAAAGAGGAAATAAAGAATTACAGGGAACATAAGCAAAAGAAACAAGGAATTTGTGCCATTCTTCATCCGTTTCGTAGTTCTTGTTTATGACAACTAAGACTTAGTTGCAAAATTGCTCAACTCAACAAAAGAGTGTTCGGCACTTAAAGCCAAGTCTTTCCGATGACTCATCATTTTAATTTAACCATCTATAGTGGCATACTTGGCATATTGAAGGTTGATCTGAATGAATAAAACAGATGAGTACTACTACAGATGAGTAGAAAAGAACCCTTCAAAAGATGCAGTTAGGGACGTGAGTCATACCCGGATCTAATGGTTTCAACAAAACCTTTGTTAGGGTCCTAAACAAGAAAAGAGCCGTCGTTGTTTTCTCTCCTTTTAAGATAGATTTGCCACTTTTTAGTATAGAATCCAGCGTTCTGGGTTTGAAGACGTATCAGGCCATCCTCCATTTCCCTAAGCCAGCCCGGCTGGGTATGAAGGCGTATCAACACATTCCCCGGTTTCCTAAATTGCCCTGAAACCAAGAAGATGGAAATGATTGCAATTAATAGCACTACCCCGCTGGGCACCACGATTGCAACGCACTCGGGTGATCCCAGAGCAAGCAGAAGTGCTTATGTCAGAGCCCGACGGATTCCGGGGGCGGCCAAAATGAAGTCTCCAAAATATTTTCCTAAACTTCGGTTTGCAAGTTGGAACCTCAGATCGATGACCTCAAAAAGTTTAGAACTGGAAGCGATTATGCGTCGCAGAACTCTTCAAATCCTGTGCGTACAGGAAACGAAGTGGTGGAATACAGGAAATAAAGCGCGTTTTTTAGATTTAAAAACTAAGGCATTTAAGATGTTCTACCATGGAACGGTCAATGGACGAAACGGTGTTGGAATCAATATCGTTGGTATTTTGAAAATAAGCGATACACAATGAAACGTGGAACATTGTTAGCGCGTACGCCCTACAAAATGGATGCGACCAATCGGAAAAGATAAATTTTGGTCAGAGTTCGGAAATTTGCTTAGAAATATACCTATCGATGAGATGCTCTTCGTGGCGGAGATTTAAATGGCCACGTCGGAGAAACAAATGTTGATTATGAGGACTGCCACGGCGGTAAAGGCTTTGGAACCAGAAATTCAGCTGGCGAAGACATCCTTGTAGCGTGTAGGGCTTACGGTTTAACCATCTTAAATACAATGTTTATTAAACATCAACGACATCTTATCACCTATAGCAGCGGAGGCCACGAAACGCAAATAGATTATCACCTCCGCGAAATGTCGATCAGAAACAGTGTTAAGGACTGTAAAGTAATACTTGGAGAATCGCTAGTAAGCCAACACCTTCTGCTCATTACCGAATTTTTCACGGCAGACCCACCGAAAACACGGGCATCGTTTGGAAAGCCAAAAATCCGGTGGTATAATCTATCGAAGGAACGAAGCGCAAGATTTATCGCACTGGCTAAAGAAGTACTTCAAAATATAAATAGTATAGCAGACTCTCTTAGCCCGCAAGAAATGTGGAACAGCATGCACGAGGAATGCATAACACTCGCAAAGTCCCATCTGGGGACTATATCGAAATACCATCACGTCGGCAAAGAAACATGGTGGTGGAATGACGAAACCAAACGAGCTGCGGCCGACAGAAGAATGCATTTCAAGCGTGGACAAAATGCGATCAGAGCGACGATATCGAAAAAGCTCGACTGGCTCTTGAATACGAGCGTCTTAAAAAGATCGCAAAGAAAGCCCTGGCTCGAACTCGAGCAGAAAACCTGTACCAGGAGTTGGAATAAATATCCTCACGATCGGCAGATAGAAGACAAGCTATCCAAACGTCGTACAATACTAAAATGCCAAATATTTTTAAGCTCGCTGCACAAAGGCGAAAAAATTCAATGTAAATAACCTCGCCGAAATACATCAAAAAACGCAGACGGTCGGGGCTTACTAACAAATGAAAAGGAAATTTGTGACCGGTGGCTTGAATACTGCAAGGAGTTGCTTAACAAAAAGTTTCCACGTAATATCGTGCCGACAGCTGGTCTATTCGAGGAGGAAGTTTCGGACTTTTCAATCGAAGAAATAAGTATAGCAATCGGAAAAATGAACCGGGGGAAAGCAGCGGGACCAGACAGCATTCCATCAGAGTTTTGGTCGAAGATGAAGGGAATCGGCAGCGAATGGCTACCGAAACTTTTATGTAAATTAAAATGTGGACAACCTATGCCGAATCAATGGAGAAGTAGCTTTTTAGTTCTATTATACAAAGGAAAAGGCGAGACTCGAGAATGCAACATCTACCGTTCAATCAAGCTTATATCACACACAATGAAAATCGTCGAAAGGAACGTCTTCGGCAAATAATAAAGCTCGATAATAGCCAGTGTGGATTTGTTGAAGGAAGATCGACGGTGGACGCTATCCAAAGCCTACGGATAATAATGAAAAAGCACCGAGATTCGTCTAAGGATTTACACATGGTATTTATCGACCTCGAGAAAGCATTCGATCGAGTGCCTAGAGATCTCATATGGGCCGCGCTGAGGTCTCAAAACATACCGGAAACGTATGTTAGAATAATACAAGACATGTACGGAAACGTGAAAACTGTGGTTAAAAGCTCTGCTGGACTAGCGAGCGAATTTCCAGTTAATGTCGGAGTGCATCAAGGAAGCGTACTTAGCCCTTTCCTCTCTAACGTAGTATTCGACTATCTTTTAAAAGACTGCATGCGCGAAGCAAATGTAACGCCAATTCTCTTCGCTGACGACGCAGTTATACTTAGCGATAACGTCGAAGATTTACAGAACGCCTTAAATTCATGGAGAAATGCGCTAGAGAGAAACGGGTTTAAAATAAGTCGTTCAAAGACGGAGCATTTGACGTGCCCATTTGCGCATCCGTTGCGACCTGTTCCGGATATAATGTTAGACGGAATAGTTCTTCCGAGTTTCTTCGTTAACATGGAAGCGAAATGTGACGACGACGTAAACCACAGAGTGAGTGTGGGGTGGATGAAATGGAGGAAAAATTCGGGAGTCTTTTGCAACCGAAAATTACCACTTAGTTTGAAGGGGAAACTCTACACCACGGTTGTTAGACCAGCTCTTATGTACGGTTCTCAGTACTCAGTGTACGAAGCGTTTAAAAACAAAATGATGGCAGCGGAAATGAAAATGTTAAGGATGTCTAGTGGAGTCACTAAACGCGATTGCATTAGGTCTACGCATATAAGAGGAAGTCTACATATAAAGAATTCGGTAACAGCTTGAGGCGAAAAGAAAAAGCTGGTATTGCCACGTTCAAAGAAGATCTGCGGAAAATCCGGTTAAAAAGGCACAACTACGGTCACTCCAACTGTAAGAAAACGAGGTCGGAAAAAGAATTTCTGGATTTCTCAGATGGCAAATGCGCAACAACGCGTGGGGCTAATCACTGAAGCGATCCAGGGCCGAGCATTATGAAGACGCGTTCTGCGGTTTGCGACATTAGCCAACCCCATAAGCGGAGCAGCAGCGATGCAATAAAAATGGGAAACTCGCTACGCATAAGTTCGTACAACGAGGAAAAGGTATTAAGAAAAAGAAGACACATTGATACATTTATACATTCACACATAATGAACCTATAGTATATAAGCTAAACCTATTGTCCTACTAATGAAATGCTTGCAAATATTCTTCTAAATCAAAACATGAAAATTGTGCCAATTTGCTAGGCCTGAAATCTTTGTAAAATGAATTACTTTTATTATTTGAAACTTTGTAACTGAAACTGAATTGAATATTTTTTATCGTGCATTTTGTTTGATGTTTATACATATGTAATAAAGAGGAGTGTTGAAATTATAATATATATTTGAGTCCCAGTATATGCTGTCAAGCAAAAAGGACAACTAACACCGACGTCTAGGACAGAACGTCACCCTCGACAGATATAACTTTGAGGTAACAGATTGAGTAGCAAAGCCCTCTCTCGGACAACAAAAGTCACCCTTTATAAGACCTTAATAATCCCGGTCCTGCTCTATGGCGCAGAAGCATGGACATTATCAAAAATGGATGAGGGTGTTCTTGGTTGCTTCGAGCGAAAAATTCTCCAGGCGATCTGCATCCGAGGTCCCGTCTGCATTGACGGTGAGTGGAGGAGGAGATACAACGACGAACTGTATGGACTGTACAGCGGCATGGACCTAGTCAGAAGAGTGAAGATCCAAAGACTGAGATGGTTGAGTCATGTGGAGCGCATGGACACCAATGCTCCGGCCCGAAAAGTCTTCGAATCCGCTCTTGAGGGACAGCACAGTAGAGGAAGGCCAAGACTCAGGTGGCGCACGCAAGTGGAAAAGGACCTCAGCCAACTTAGCGTGCGAAACTGGATGCAGCTAGCCAAGGATCGAGCTGGCTGGAGAAGCTTGTTGACTGAGGCCCAGGTCCACCCCGGAGTGTAGCGCTACTTTAACGCAAACGCATTTGAGTCCCAATCTGGCAAATCCGCATTAAAAGCTTTTTTTACATTTACACATTAAAACATTTATACATTCACACTTAATGAAACTATAGCTCGTATATAAGCTAAACCTATGTTAAATAAAGTATGACTTCTACTCTAATCGTGTGACAACGAACTCTTGTTTTTTTTACTGATAACCAACATAAACTTCACCGGATAAGTCGATCTTTATCCGGACCAGAACTACGGCCTTTGTTGGTTATAGCACCGGCCTTCTTCAGATATTGCGTGCTTGTAAAACCATTGCTAGTTTTGTTTTCGCTTCATGTTATTTCCCTTCAGTAAAACTGCAGCCTTTGTTGGTTGCAGCACTGGGACATCGGGGCATCGTAGACGGAAAAATTCATTTACAGGGAGAGTTCCGGAAACCTCCTTCCTTTTGCCCCAGTCCGGAACAAAAGAAGAGGGTGCAGTTTAAGATCTGAGAAATTGACTTTCAGTTGATTTTATTTCCGCCGACCTTTTTCTTTTCTTCGTCGCCGCTGGGAGGAGTAAAGCGTTTAGCACTATGCCCTTTAAACGGTAGTTCTGCAGAGTGTGCCTCTTCTGGAGCCCGTTCCTCCTCTTCAGTTTTCCACTGACACTAACCAACAACTGGTATATTCTAATGAAGTCCAATCAGGACAGGCAGACATCTTTGAACTCTCTTCATGATTCTAGCCCAATCTAGTAAATGCAGATACCGGAGTCATAGAAATCTAGTGATCCAGGAGCTCCTGAGTTTTAACAGGTATGTTAGTTAAGGTCTCCATAATTCATATGCCCCGACTGCAGTCAAAAGGAGCACGTGCGGTTTGTCGCTATTACAAATACCATCTGGAGTATTGTTTTTTTTTGGTCCCCTCCATACTTTTAACCACTTAACATCTAGTTTGGACGTCTTCGGCGCATAGCTCGAGATTTACCTGAGTTCTTGTCAGAACCTTGGGATGTTTAAAACAGAGTAATAACATCCGCAAAATTAAAAATATATCGTTATTTTTTAATGATAAATATCTGGAAGAAAATAATTTTCTTACAAAAAAAAAAAAAGAGAGCAGCCTCTTAAGAAAAGATGAAAATGGAATGAATGTGGCAGCTGTGCCAAACGGTTGTTGTGTCTACTATATTTCGGTAGACAATTTGTTTCCCAAGCTCTGCAAAACAGTCGCATTTGTTTGGGAAGCACACAAGCAAGAACCTTCTCTTATTGTACCATACTTCCTCTTCTTGCAGCCATTTGGGCGTTAGTAATTTGCAGAATGACAGCTGGTGTTTGAATTACTATGGGTAATCTATTGACTTCCTTCTTTTGCTCCAGAGATAGATTAAATTAAATTTTGAACAATCATGAAAATCTGAAGTGAACTCGTGCATATGTACCAGTAGCAGTGGCGTGACGTGGAAAATTTTAAATAGTAAGTCGGAAAACATATGCACCTGCAAACGCTTTCTGAAATTATATTGTGTGTTGCAAATCGCATATAAGTAAATGAATTCAAGTCATTTTTTTATATAGATTTCAAGTCATTGAAAGTTAAATTTACAATGATCCTAAAGTATAACTACTTATCTATAAAACGTTCCATTAATTTAAGGTTTCTATCAACTCTCTTGTTGTGAGCTACAAAGGAATAACCTAAGGAAGTTTCAATGCGATTAGTGACGAATTCGTGCAAAGATAAACAGCTACGAATGTGTTTGTCCGTTTTGACATGTTTTTTGCCGAATCAACTAAATTGTTTATGTCAGCGTAGCCCGCACGGTTCCAAACACTAGGGGAATTTGAAAAAAGAAGACAAGGAAAACAAAACATTTTGTTAAGTTTACAACAACCATTCAACTAAGTATATTTTTGGTATATGGATGCATTGAAATGTGAAACAAAACCATCCTCGCGCTTATAATCTATTTTCATAGAAGGAGAGAGCAAATCTACCAAACAACAATTTACAGTTAATAATGCCATTATCTCCTAATAATTATTTGAAATTAGCTGAATCTAACTGAAAAATCACAATTTAAACTTTTCACAAAAATAATTACAATCTGCTTCATAACTGAACTTTTCAAACAGAAATAATCGCAGAGGTATATACAAAATTCACCAAATAAGTCGAAAAAAAGCGGGTTGTTTTTTTGCATAAGAAAGCGTGTATTAAACAGAGAGGAGTCAAACACAGTGAACGATAAAGGGAAAACAAGGAAAGAAATTTGCTCTAACCAGCTAGATATTTTATAACCCGACATTTTTCGGGTTACTGTGCTTTGTTTTGCGATCGCTTTGCTGTTGGCTTTCTTATGGGCTGTGGAGTATGCAATGTTGGAGATTAGGCATGCAATGTAGTAGAACGATATGAAAGCGGATGACTAACAGGGGCTTGTGGTTTGGTAGAATTTGTCGCTTGCGTGTGCAGGTGTAGAAAACACACAAATATTACTCGTATGTTTATATGCACATATTAAGATTCATGTTGCTTGTTAGTCGTATATTGATACATTGTTGAAAAGTAGACTTTTAGAAGGTACCTCGGTAGGAATCGAGGTGTATGGACGCCTCGCCACTGACCAGTAGTATGGGTATATGACCGTGTTCCGACGTAAAATGTATTTACAGTTTGCAGTGAATAAAAACAGTTGTTTTTTCTCTAAAACAACAACTGACTCCTGACAGCATCGACTCTACAAGGATTTCAATCATATCTTTTCTAGAAATTAGCATATGTTAGGTTAAACAGGGTGTGTCATATCTCTTCCGGATACCGATCTCATCTGCATCAGCTTAGCCGCCCTGAGGACAGCCAGAACCTCTGATTAGAAGACCCAAATGTCGTCGTGGGGTCAACAGGTATTGTGATCCGGCAGTGTAAAGTTTTTCTTTTACCAATTTATTTTCCTATTTAAATTAAATTACAATGCCTTGTGTGTGCAGGCTAACGGTTGAACATAACCAGCCTAAGATTAAATGTGTGGGTTGCGACGATTATTTTCACTGCAACTGTGTGAACTGATATCAACCAGGTGATATCGAATATTTACAAAAGTCCAACAAGCAATTTCGGTGTAGGTGTAAGGCTTGCTCTGCTGCGGGAAGGGGTTCCCTTCGCTCTCCCCCTCCTACCAGTTCTACTAAACGAGAGCGAGAGCGGTTACCTCAAAAATTGATTGATGACAATGGTTCACTTTTCTCTTCAGGTGATTTTTGAACATCGCTTCCGATGCAGACATGTGATGAGCAGGGTCAGCTGTCTCATGAACAAAGCCAACAAGATCATCAGATAAAAAACCAACAACAAAATCAACCACCGAATGTGAATCAACAGCTACATCAAGTAACATCAACAGTCAGTGTACGATGAAATTGTTGCTCTCAGATCCGAAAATGCACTTGCTCTTTCTATGATCAGCTTTTTACAAGAAGAAAAGAGTAAACTATCACAAACAGTAAATTATCTTTGAAAGAACTAAATTACTTGCTCCAGGAGAGAGGAGAAAAATGTGTGGAGATAATGGGCGTTCCTTATGTAAATAATAGTATGCGCCGATTTTTCTGTAGCCGATATTGATAATTGCTGTGTTAAAAATGTTAAGAAGAAGAATAATTCAGAAGGTAGTGTAGCAAAGGTTTTAGTAGTTAAATTCACTTCTTATTTAAAGAAAAAAATGATTATGAAAAATAAATTAAGTAATAAAAATAATTTAATGTCAACAATTTTTGGTTGTAAGGATATTACTAATAATAAATTTTTCATAAACGAATCTTTAAGTGGTGAAACATAACATCCTTTAAAGGCTGGAAAGATAGCTAAAAAGGAAAAGTTGTAGAAGTATGTCTGCGTAAAAGATGGGAGAATATTTATGCGCAAGAGAGATACTGATAAATTCATTGCTATTAACTCGGAAGCTGACCTCCTAGCTTTAAATTGATATGCAAGATCTACAAGTTTATATTCCTTCTAGCAATTGCGTAAATGTTGATTCCTTTGATCTCGCTTTTAACCAGAAATACTATTCTATTCTTAATTTCGGCTGCTGAACTAAAAATAAAAACATATTTATTTTTTGTTCTATTTAGGTGTACTTCATACACGACATTTCGATTTGCATGCAACAACACGTTACCAGCGACTTCGAATTTCATTAAATTTATTTGACTTTTCAGAACGAACAGAAATCGAAGTCTAATGGCAAGGACCCATCCAGTTTAGATATATATGTATATGATTGTTTATGAAAACATCAACAATATTTGAAGAAAAGCTTCGAATCCAATCGTAACTAAGGAACTAATTATTCAATTACTAAAATCCTATTTTGAAGAGCTCAAAAGCACGAAATTATAGTTTTGAAAACAAACTGAAGTGTTTTTTGGAGTCTTCTGAGAAGATTTTTGACGTTGCTGCTTGTAAATGCACTTCATTTGAATCACGTTTATGTTTAAAGCCTAAGAAAATTCCCATCAATGACAGAAATTAGAAAAAAATGGTTATAAGCGGTGTTGATAAGAGCGAAACGACTAGATTAATGAAACGACGCCAGGGACAAGTTGAAGAGTCAAAAGTCGTGTTCTGCTTAAGAAATCGATTCTTTCTTAGCAAATTATTGTGATGAAGATTCAGTGCGATGCAGATTTCCCAGAAACGTATCTGATAACAGAGAAGTCCCCGACAAACACGCCCTCGACTAAACAATTTTCTTGATCCAAAGTTATTTTAAAGAAGCGTTAAGATTATCAGTACAGATGTTAAAAATGTATTGTTATGAAATTTATATACAAGAGAAAAACATTTCAGAAAAAGGGTTAACGTATTATGGTTATTTTTATAATGTAGAATAGTTGAGAGCTCAATTGAGTTTTGAAGAATTCATTTATATCTTATGTGCTATATGTATAATCAAAATGTTATTATTATTATAAAAAAACGTTTTGCAATGCTGGTTCAGTAATAACAGGGATAATTCCCTTCATTGAATTGTAAGCTTGAAAGTAATATGCCTATTCCTTTACTAACAATAACGTGCAGATTTTCTTTAATCATTTCTTTTATTTGCAGGTTTAATGAAAATGTTATTGTGTTAAATTCTATGGACAACTCAGAATGGTGTGCCGAAATACGTAACCTTGATATAGTATTTTCTCCAGGAGCAACTTTTTCAATGACAATTCGGTAAAATTTGTGCCCTATAATATATGTATAAAATTCTAATGTAGATTATAACTCCCGATCTGTTTTTGTTTTGTTTTTATTATTGTTTAGCTTTCTTTTTTAACAAATATTGAGTCTGTCTTATTACTTACTTACTTACTTTAAGTGGCACTACAGTCCGGGTGGACCTGGGCCTCAGTCAACAAGCCTCTCCAGCCAGCTCGATCCCTGGCTAGCTGCCTCCAGTTTCGCACGCTAAGTTGGCTGAGGTCCTCTTCCACTTGCGTGCGCCACCTGAGTCTTGGCCTTTCTCTACTGCGCTGTCCCTCGGGAGCGGATTCGAAGACTTTTCCGACCGGAGCATTGGTGTCCATGCGCTCTACATGACCCAACCATCTCAGTCTTTGAATCGTCACTCTTCTGGCTAGGTCCACGTCGCTGTACAGTCCATATAGTTCGTCGTTGTATCTTCTCCTCCACTCACCGTCAAGGCAGACGGGACCGAATAACGCCCGAAGAATTTTTCGCGCGAAGCAACCAATAACACCCTCATCCATTTTTGATAATGTCCATGCCTCTGTGCCATAGAGCAGGACCGTGATTATTTAGGTCTTATAAAGGGTGACTTTTGGCTTTGCTACTCAATTGCCTTCTTAACCCAAAGAAACAGCGGTTGGCAAGAGTTATTCTTCGCTTGATCTCAGCGCTGGTGTCGTTGTCTGTATCTATAGCAGAGCCTAGGTAGACAAAGTCCTTAACTACCTTAAAGTTATATATGTCGAGGGTGACGTTCTACCCGAGACGTCGGTGTTGGTTGTCCTTTTTGCTTGACAGCAAATACTTGGTCTTGCCCTCATTGACCGCTAAACCCATTTTCGCCGCTTCCGTCTCAATACTCGCGAAAGCGCCACTGACATCACGCTGCTTTCTCCCGATTATGTCAATATCGTCGGCGTATGCGAGTAGTTGGACGGACTTTTGAAAGATAGTGCCTCTTGTGTTTGCTCGTGAGTTTTGCACTATTCTTTCAAGTACGATGGTGAAAAAATCGCACGACAGCGCAGCGCTCTGTCTAAATCCTTTCTGGACATCAAAGGTCTCGGTGAGATCTTTACCGACCTTGATGGAGCAGCGTGCATTCTCCATCGTCATTCTGCACAGACGGACGAGTTTGGCAGGGATGCCAAAACTAGACTTTGCTCTGTTTGGCTCATCTCTGTAGATGCTGTCATACGCGGCCTTAAAAGCGATAAATAGGTGGTGTGTATCGATCTGAAGCTCATGGGTCTTCTCCAAGATCTGCCGTAGTGTGAATATCTGGTCGATGGTAGACTTTCCTAGCCTGAAGCCACACTGATATGGACCTATCAGGTTGTTGGCGAACGGCTTCAGGCGTTCACACAATACGGCAGATAAGATCTTATATGCGATGTTAAGAAGACTAGTGCCTCTGTAGTTGGCGCAGTTCAGAGGGTCCCCTTTCTTGAGAATCGGACAAACAATGCAGAGGTTCCATTCATCGGGCATACTTTCGGCCGACCATATTTCACAGATGAGTTGGTGTATGCTCCTTACCAAGTCATCGCCTGCCGCTTTGAAGAGCTCGGCAGTCAGGCCATCCGCTCCAGCAGCTTTGTTGGAATTAAGCTTCGATATAGCTATCTTCACTTCATCCAGGTCGGGTGGACGGAATTGTTGGTCATCATCATCCAAGTCGAAAGTTTGATTCTGCCTGACAGCGGTATTTGGTCCGTCATCCAAATTCTCAGCATCGACTGCGATTCTACTACGATGTTCCCTTGTTCATCTCTACAGGAGTAGAGCAGCATCTGGAGTAGCATCTCTCAATTTCCTCGATCGCGCGCTTCTCATGCTCTTTCTTCTTCCTCCTGAGAAGCCGGTGTTCGTCTCTGCTCTTCTGCTCATAGAGCTCATGAGCAGCTCTGGTCCTTCTAAGCAGTGCCGCTTTATATGCATCTTGCTTAGCTGCATGTGCTTGCCGGCATTCATCATCGAACCAGGGATTTCGTTATGGTGGACGAGTGAAACCCAGCACATCAGAAGCGGCATCTCTGATGGCGTTTTGGCAGTGTTTCCAATGGTCTTCGATGCTTGATGCTGGCGGCATTGAGATTAAGAGACACTCGATCGGAAAAGGACTTGGCGATCTCTTGCGATTGTAGCCGTCTGACGTCGAATTTTGTCACAGCATTAGTTGTCTTGGCGTAGTTTGGGATATCCGCAACCGTACCTTGGCTGCAACAAGGAAGTGGTCCGAGTCGATGTTGGCTCCTTGCAACGTACGGACATCCATAATACTGGAGGAGTGTCTTGCGTCGATCGCAATGTGATCAATCTGGTTGACTGTGGATTGATCAGGAGTTCTCCAAGTCCCCTTGTGTATGTCGAGATGTGGGAACCACGTGCTAGCCATGACAATGTTTCGCCCCGCCGCAAAGTCGATTAGCCTGAATCCGTTATCGGAGGTGGTGTTGTGCAGGCTATATTTTCCGATTGTTCCACCAAAGATACCCTCTCTTCCTAGCTTTGAATTAAAATCACCGAGGACAATTTTAATATCATAGCTAGGGCATTGCTCTTAGGTCTTGTTAAGGAGCTCGTAGAAGGCATCCTTGGTGTCGTCATCTTTCTCCTCTGTGGGGGCATGAGCGCATATAAGGCTAATGTTGGCGAATTTAGCCTTGATGCGGATTGCTACGGGGCGCTCGCTCACATGCCGGAAGCTGAGGACTTCTTGTCTTAGTCTGCCTCCGACAACAAATCCTTATCCAAATAAGCGCTGCTTTTGCCGTCGATAGCAATTGCCGTAGTAAATATCGCAGTTTTTCATCTTCTTTTTGTCGGGCCCATCGCATTTCTTGAATGGCGGTTATGTGTGCCTTGCAGCAGTCTAAGGCTACCGCTAGTTGCTCTGCTGCACGTGGTCTATTAAGGGATCTAATATTCCACGTGCATATCCGAAGCTCTTCGTCCTTAAATCGTTTGCGTGGGTTGTCAACAGTAGATCCGTCCATGGCCGGGCAGTTACCCCAGACTAAGTCCTGGAAATCCTTTCCGGCCTGAGCTCCAAATATGTCGGAGTAGCCCGGAGAAGGTCTTGTTTTGTTTTTCTTTTTCCGACACTAATCCTATTTTCTGCCACAGGAAACTCGCCATTTGCCCTCTTCACTTCGCAATCTCTAGTGAGATTCCCAGATGGCGCCACGGGGAGGCGTGAAGTAGGACTTATTAGCAGAGCTGCAAGATGTTCGGCTGTAGAGGCTCATTCTCGTCATTTAAAGAACCAGCACCTAATCGTTGCCATCCTGTCTTATATCATATTTATTAATTTGGAGATATGGAACATCGTGCTTTTAAAATCATATTTACTGATGGTTAAAACCACCGCTCCTTCATTTGCGCGAAAATCCTCAGCTTATGATCTTAAGCGATATGCCGCATTTTCGACTTGATAGCTCCGTTAACAAACAAAACTACGGATACTGAAATAACGAAAATCCTATCCAGAGAAAGTGATTTTATAATTGGGCCTTTTTTTTGAGAATGGTTTTAAATATTAAACTTCTAGTTATTAATAAAACTTTTAAACTAAAAGAGCTTGTACCATACAAAAAAACTACTATTTTTTCATTAAAATACTTGTTGTACACTTTTTATGAATCATCCTTTTGTAATATATTGTACATTAGATAATTTCAAAAGCTCATGCCCGATCTTCATACGTGGCAGAATTACGCAATTGTTTGTTTAATGGACTTCGTGCATATCAGTGTAAGTTAAAAGACTTGTGTCTTATTTTCCAGTCTTCTCTGCTCTTCGAATACAAGGAAACCTATAAATTCTACCTCATTGTTAAAGAATTCACATTTTTCTGGGTAGCGTGGTAGAGCTAGGAAAATATTGTTCTCATATTTTCCAAATGTTCTCTTTCAGTTTTCGAAAAAATTATCACGTCGTCGATGTAGACATGTCAACTTTTTCCTATTTCACTTCTTAGAACGTCGTCGATAGCACGCTGAAATATGCTAGGAGCATTTTTTAAGCCGTAATCTACAAAATTCATATTTTCTATTGTTGATGGAAAATGCAGTGTTTTCCCGGTGGTGGAAGCCGGATTTTAAATCAATGGTTATGTAGTATTTGGCTTCGCCTAAATTGGATAAAATAACAGAACTTTCGGGGATAGGATACCGATCAGGAATAGTGCGCTCATTTAACTTTCTGTAGTCGAACACCAACCTTGATTTGGGAGTACCGTCTTCGTTCGTTCCTTTTTTTCCTACCACTAATATTGGGGTATTATAAGGGGAATAAGATGGGCGTTTGATTTCATCATCAATCATTCTTTTAATTTCTGTATTTACAAACGGAGCACCCGCCTTATTGTATGGCCTTGGTTTCGAGTAAATTAGTTCAGAATCGAATGTTCTAATGATTGCTTAAATGTTTATATTGAAAGGTAACTTTTCGTCAGGCTGAGCAAAAACTTTTGAGAACTCTCCAACTAGCTTCCGAAACTCGTCCTTGATACTTTCTGGAACTGTGCCTGTATCGATAGCAAGGTTATTCACTTGTTCACATTCAAAGAACTTAATTTGCATTTCACCATTTTCGTAAATTAACAACGACCGCTTGGTGTCGATTTTATTTGAGAGAGAAAGTCATATCCGACTATAGCATCAAAGGTTTTTAATTGGGGAGGGAGGAAAAAATCTATAATCTTACCGCAAAAATGTATTTTACATTTGTAGGTTATTACATTATCACAGTTCAGGGACCTAACTTTAAATGGGTTATTATTGGGGGTGGCTTTCAAATAGGGCATCTGCTTAATATAATTCTTGGCTGTCCCCGTATCTACTAGGATTCTCATAACAATTTTACTATCGAGTTTCTGTTCAACGTAGGCGAGAGCCTACTTTATCCTAAAAAATGAATCTGAGTTTGATATTCGTCTTTGTTTATATTTTTGGGTTGCATAAAATTAATACGCTACGTTTTTAATGAGGGGATCTGTCGGATTCGAATGGACGTTTGAGGACTCTATTTGCTTCTGAAATCTGCGGTTGTTGCCTGAATGTTTGTTTATTAGTGCTTGCTATAGGAGAGTTTTTTGGGATTTGCTTGTAGATTTGTGTCGTTCGTCTCGAGTTGTATCTGAATCTCGACGGGTTATCGACACTCATATGATCTTCTTTTACCACTGGTTGTTGGTTTTGTTTCTGTTGCCTGTTCAATGAGAGCGTTTGTGCTATTTTTCTGTAGTGAGGATTACTTCATTGAGGATTGTCGCTTTACCTGGAACCAGCGTAGAGAGTGCTGTCGAAGGCTTTAGCAAAATTATATCTATTTTGGTTTGCTTCGAGTTCCTGGGCTTTAGCTAATGCAGAAGGCAAGTCCTCACAACGGGTAGAGATCACTCCATCGTGATTTTGCTTATAATTAACGTTAGGTTTTTTTTCTATTTCATTATAATAATCTGAGATCGACATTCTTCCCTGGCATAAAACGCTCATTTGATTCTCGAGAATGCGAAGTGGTCTTTTATTACCGTACGTGTTATCCAATCTTTCTATAATAGCATCAAAATTTAGAACAGTACTACATGACGAAATAATCAGGTCCGCAGGGTCTATTATTTTATTGCGGATTATCGCTACCGCTTGGTAGTATTTTTCAATCCCTACGTAATTTCGAAATAACTCAATAGCAGTGTGAGCTTCCTGTCGCAATGAGAGATAACCCGTTTGTTCACCTGAAAACTCGGGGAGTGACTTCAGTAAGTCCAATGATGTTGGACAAATAGTTGTGGACGTTGTCGGAACAGGTTGATAACTATAGTAATTATTACTGTTTGGCCCGAGGGCTCAAGACACTTCAACTTTTCATTATGTTTCTCTGCGTTGCTGTTTGAGACCTCGGACATGCATTTGAGAACATTTTCACATGCCGACTCTACAGCAGTTTCAATCGCAGTTTCAATCGCAGTTGGAAGAACACCAGATGGAATCGACTCCGGTAAATTTTGTGTGGCCTTATTTCTTATTTTATATAAAACTTAAAAAACAAATTGCTTTTTACATATAACTGTTAAATAACACTTATCTTAAAGTATAAACAATAATGATTTTTCTTAAAACTTAAAATACTCCACTCACAAGTAGAACGCGTTCATCATCCTTCTCCTTTGTTGCTAGGAAACTTGTATGTGTGCGTTTTCCATTTATTTAGTTCTTCAGTCGAATAACACCAGGTAAAAAAAATAATATGTAATCTGTAGCACTTCAAGAAGAAAAAGAAACCTGCCGCGTTTTTTATGTTAAAATGACGTTTATTTTTTTATTTTGCTCTATTATTTTCCTATGAAGATTTTGGGAGCACACACTACTTCGCGGAAAAAGAAAAGTTCGGCGCGAGTTAAAAGACTTGTGTCTTTTTTTCCAGTCTGCTCACGACTGACTTTATTTTCTCTTCTTAAACCTAAACGTAACCTACATTAACAATAATTTTGCTTATTGATCTAAATCCACTTGGGGTGACTGGCTGAGGTATAGCGGAAATGATGACTATGGGAATGTAAGGTGAGTGCGTGCACTTGGGTTGATCATACTGGGTCATAAAGGAAAAGCTAACACGGGGATTAAGGGTAAGTGTTTTGGGGTGATCGTGCTGGGGTATGACATGTGCAGGAAATGCTGATATGTGTAATTGGTTTGCCCATTAACTTGTATAGGTATAGGTGGTGGCATAAGAAGTCATTTTATTACTTAAATCCGTAAAATGGAGAACGGAAAGTTCGCTATGTGATGCTGTAAGCGTTTCGAAAATGAGTGAGTGTTGGAACCGCAACAGGAATCATTTAGAGCGTTTATTCTTAACGTGCTCCTGCTCTAAGGATTTGATAGATTTCGGAATAATGATATGACCGTGGATAGTCAATCCCGTTCCGTGCCATCCGGAATTTACGACGAGATTGTTCGAGTCTTAGTGAAAAATAACCCGAAGATTTTAATTAAGGGGATTGCTAAGGGGTTTAAAGGAGACCGTTCGTCAACATTTCACAATTTAAAGAAACTTGAATCCACTTCCAAACTCGACACCTGAAAGCACTCACATCCAGTGAAAGCACTGTTATGTGTTTTATGAGATTTCAGGGAAATCATTTTTTTCGAACCTCTTACATTTGGCGAAACAGTAATGGAAAATAAGTACTGTGATCTAAGCTTAACGAGAAAATTTAAGTAAATCGTATGGTTTTGGTCAATTGAAAAGGCGTCATCTTACTTATCAAAACGCCAGGCCACATGTCCCGACAAGCGCTGCAAAAACTGAACGAGTTCAAATGGGAAATCCTTCAGCACCTACCTAAGTCCCCAGACCTTGCTCCTTTACATTTTTACCTGTTTCAGTCCTTCAGAACTGTTTGAATGGAAAGGAATTTAGTTCCGGAGTTTCTATGAAAACGAAATCCGCTAGCTTGTAAAACGTTGGGAGGCAATTACAGTAAAAAATGGGAACTATATAATTGTATACTAAAATTGTTTTCTGTAAAGTGTAATAGCTTTTATTTCATTCTTAAATTTGATGATCCAATTTATTTGATTAATTATATGTATTATATTCGTATACATCGATACCTTCCCGGAAGAATGTACAAAGCGACAATTTTTCAGGAAATGACTTTTTGACATGCCCTTATAATTTGTGCCAAGCGCCTCGTTTTGGTCTTGTTTTGGGGTTCCTACCATTGAAAGAAAGTATAGAGGAATTTTAGTATCCGTCAAATTTGATAGGTAGCTGTTTCTCATTTTCGGTAATTTGTTGTAACCACCTACACTTTTATGCTAAGCGCCATGATATTAAAAATAATTCTACTATGCAACACATCCTACGAGAAAAAATGTTGCACATGGCGCTTAGTTCAACCGATATTGTCGCTTAGAACATAGTGCCATAAATGAACTAAACGACAATATTTCTTAGAATCCTGTATTATTTCCTACCATTAATGATTTAAGTGACATTTACCTCTGTATCAAGCGACAAAAACTTTTTATCTGATTGAAATTCCGTTTATGCAATAATTAAAAAAAATTGCGACGCAAATCTCAATCAAAATTATGCTTATCACTACAAGATACACAAATAATTACCTGCACAGGAAGTTTTATTTGCATCCTGCAATATTCTAAAAATGTTGCTCAATACATTCCACCAGGAAGGTATCGATATACATACCTATGCAATGTTTTTCATTCAATAACACAATTTTTTGTTTTCGTTTCCGCATTCCAGAAACAATTCTAAACAGTTGTTAAGTCACCTGCACCCTTATTCTGCCCTAAATATTTTTCCACATATATATTATTAATAATGAGGAACAACTTTGCCTCTGGGTTGTCGACGTCATGCCTTTTGGGAAATACCTTTAAGTCATTTTAATTCCAAAATTTTCAATTTGTATTGGATTCGCCCTGTTTCAAAGGATTTGTATAAGCGAATACAAACCCTCTTATACACCCGCATACAAGAAAAGGATAAGGACCTTACAGCAACTACAGTAACTTTAAACATTGCTTCGAGCTGGCTCGAGCAATTACTCCGTTGATCAACCTTATCGTCTTACTACACAAACTATATGTATCACAAGAGTGGTGCTATTCTCACGCCGTTCGAACAGCTACGGACAGGCGACAGAGACGTTTAGTAGAGCAGTAGCGACAAGCAGCATCAATAACTTTAATGGTTAATTGAAATCAACTTCTGCGTAGTTTTGTATAAAGCGAAAGTCGATAAAAATACATAACAAATATATATAAAAAAATTAAATAAAAAAAGTAAATAAGTAAGATAAATATTCGTAGTTTAAGCCTAGTACGCAGATCGACACAAATTTTGTTTCCCATACAAAAATCCCTCCAAAATTTCGAACTAGTTTTAAATAGAAGGTGTTGAAAGTTACAAGTATCAAGGGGTGTTGATAGATAGAAACTTGAACTGGAAGGTACACGTGGATGAGTTAAAAAATTAAATGTTATCCGTGACCCGAAAAATGTATCTTTTGAAACCACACTGTTCCAGAAAAATATTATTTATGATAAATTATGGCATTTCACATTGTAAATTGCAATACGAGGTAGCAAGTTAGGGAGGAACCTACAATAGCACAATTGAAACTTTATATATTGCCCTAAACAATTTTATTCGAATGGTTTGTAAGCTAAATCGATTAACAAGTAGTTAGCCTTTCTTCTTTATTCTACAAGTTTCACCAAGTAAGCATCTTTTTATCTAAAAGTTTCATCAAGTGTTTTTATAGCAACACACTTGGAGCTCAAATGCATATAGACTAAGGGTAAGTTTTATGGCATTCGTAACTATTCCTTCAGCTATTTCGAAATTTTATACCGCGGCAGCACCAAGGCTTCTAAAAAAATTGCCATATGAATTAAAATTCATTTTACAAATCAATTCCCTTTTTTAATGAAGGAAAGAAATTTCTTTTTAGTATTGATAGTTCTGCAAAGAGTTCCCGGAATAACCACCGTGTGGCGCTCCCATTGTTCCGATTTGAGTTCTGTTTTTTTTTTTTTTTTTTTTTTTTTTTTTTTTTTTTTTTTTTTGTTAAGTTGCTACATCTGTTGTTGATATTCCCTTTAAATCTTAGCGTCAGAGCTTGACATTTGCAAAAGTTACGTAGCCAATAGTACATCTATCTCTGTGTGTTTGACGATTTTTCCATTACTTCCTCTCGGCTGCTGAAACGCGTTCCCCGTAGTGGCTTTTTTAACTCGGGAACTTTTTTATAAAGGTAGTATGTTATATTTTTATGTGCAAAATCTTGTGTGATATTCTTCTTGTTTTCAATACGTTATAAAGTGTTCTTCCTTTTATTTTTTTTTTCATCAAATCTCCTAGTTTATTTTCTTGAACTTGAATCATATTGAACTGTATCAACTGAAGTGGCTCTACAAAATGGTTCTTATTATTCCTGTTCAAAGTTATAGAATAACCTATATCATTAACTGTTAACATTAACAAACCCCAATTTGGAGGGCCAGCTCCATTTTAGATAACCCAAGACGAGGAGTCGGTTAGATCGAAGCCAATAACCCGTTCGGGGATGTAAGCGCTGCCATTGGTCCATAAAGGTCTCATTCTCCATCATCTCTTTTCCAAGTCCCTTAATCGTAATCCTTAAAAAGAAAATAATTTTTTGCGTTTTTCTGTTATCCTAAATTTAAGAAAAAAAGGCAGCTTTCTTTCAAATACGGAAAAGATAATGACCCTGTTAAAGTGTTAAATGGTCATTGAACCGTCAATAGTTTGCTTAATCTCAATATATTTTGTTTAATTTCTGTTTTAGATTTAATGCTTAAATATTTCTATGTCATATATTTTTTTGTTATTTTTGTAAATTCTAGAGTAATACATTTGTTCATTATATTCCATTGTTTTATTTTCAGATCAATTTCAAGTGGCTATAAGATTTTCGTTAATAATAAATTCTTTACGGAGTTTAAACATCGCACCGACCCTGGGGCTGTTACATGTTTATACGTAAGCGGACGGGTAAAACTTTTTAATATAAGTTACCTTAGCCCAGCAGTAATTATACCATTAAGAGATATATTTTGGCGCCAAATCGGAGGTCACCTCAAAAAGATTTTTCCTTGCAGTGATGGAGTAGTTTGGGGTATAAGTTGTGATAATACTGCTTGGGTGTATACTGGTGGTTGGGGTGGAACTTTTCTTAAAGGTCTTGAAAATAGTTCCGGAAAGATAAATACTATGACAGATACCCATAACTACTACGTATATGAAAATCAAAGATGGAATCCTTTAAGTGGGTACACTAGCAAAGGCCTTCCAACAGATAGATATATGTGGAGTGACGTCACAGGAAAACATAAACGCAGTAAGGAGCATACAAAATTATTATCTATGCATTGTGAATGGATATCTGAATGGATGGTTGATTTTCACGCTCCAGGGGGAGTTGACAGGGACGGTTGGCAGTATGCTGTAGATTTCCCTGCATCTTATCATGGATCAAAAAAAATTACTGATTGTGTTCGTCGAAAACGTTGGATAAAAAAATGTCGACTTGTTACAAGTGGCCCTTGGCAGGAGCTTGGCAATTCGAAAATAATTGACGCCGCTTTGTCGTCAATTGACGACTCTAACATTGCACTATGGGCTATTGCTTTAAGTGGGGATGTTTTAGTTAGAACAGGTGTATCCCCTTTAAACCCCAAAGGTGATTCTTGGCAACATATACCTTGTGAACAACAGTTAGTTTCAATTAGTATAGGCCCAAATGGAAAGGTTTGGGCTGTGGCAAAAAATGGAACCATATATTTTAGGTATGGTATAAGTACACAAAATACCCAGGGAGAAGCCTGGCAACCGATTGAATCTCCTCCTGGCATTGTTTTTAAGAATATTTCTGTTGGGAATAAGGGAATTTGGGCTTTAGATTCAAATCACCGAATAGCTGTACGTAAAGAGGTTTCTAAAACTTTTCCTGAAGGATCTCATTGGCAATTTATACCTAATATTGCAAATATTCCACCTCACAGTGAGACGAATCTAGGATTCAAATCAATCTCTGTTGGAAATGAGGTGTGGGCGACTTCTTTGAATGGAATTGTTTGCAAACGCTGTAGTATAACCAAAGATAACCCTATTGGAACTGGGTGGCACCTTGGTATCCCGGTAATTATAAACTCAACAAATTTGTTTTTTTATGAATAAGAAATATATATTTTTTGTTTCAGGGACAATGGCAGCATATTTCCGTAAATGGCTTCTACTAAAAATAATTGGATTCCTTATTGAATTAATCAAAAATTTATAACAAGCTTAAATCGTAGCTTCTTATTTTTCCTTAAAGTATAGACATATATGGCTTCTTAACAGAGACAAATCAATTCTAAGTTTTTTAATAGTTTTATTTCATTGTTTCAAACAGCAAATCACACTGATTTCAGTGTGACTAAACAAGTTATTCGAGATAAAAGTGGGAAAGATCAGCTTTAATTTATTTTGCTTTGAAAATATTTTTAACAATATTTCTAATACATAAAGTAAAACAGCAGCAAGGAATATTTTATATGTAAATTGAAATTTTACTAGCATATGTATATTTTAAGTTAATTGTTCAGTATTTATTATTTAATACATGTCTTAATGTTGTAAACTATTATCTAATAATTTAGCAAATAAACGTAACAAAATGAATATATACAAGCTACCGCAAAATTAATCATCCAATTTTTTTTTGAATTACTTTTTTAATAAATAAAAAAAAAACATTTTGAGTGATGGAAATCTTTATTTGGACCTTTACAATTTTTTCTCTTAAGTGGAAAGGATGATATCCGCCAAGTGGCTGCCGCCAGTGTTGATACCCATTTGTACCCGTTTTATCGCATTTTCCATGACTTCCCGCAAGATTTCCGGTGATAAGTGTTCGCATTCCTGTCGAATGTTCTCCTTAAGGGCTGCGATTGTCTGAAGCCTGCTGGCATAAGCCCGCGAATTCAAGTTTGGGGTGGTTAAATCGGGCAATCTTGCTGGCCATACCAAATCGTCAAAACGGGAGATAAGGCGACCAGGAAACGCTTCCTTCATATAATGGCCCTGTAGCGTTCACTAGTAACAGTGACCGTATTCCCGATGGCGTCCTCAAAAACATACGTCCCAATCACTCCTCCCGTGTGAACGCTGCACCATAAAGTGGATGTAATGGCCCTTCATGCATCACACGCGGATTTTAAGTGCCCCAGAAGCGAAGATTTCGCTTATTCGTAACCACTTAAGTGGAAATGCGCCTCGTCGCTCACGATTGTTTTCGGCACAGTTTTCCTCTTCGTTGTTGAGATTGAGGATGGCTTGACATGGGACTGACGATCAGGAGGCGTTAACTCATGCACTATTTGCACTTTGTACGGGAACATGTCGCTCATTTGCTTGAAGACTGACTCAAAAAATGCAGAAAACGAGTTTAAAGTTTTCAATTGGCTATTGGTACATATGAAATGAAATAACGCATATTCTCTTTTTACGGGGAGAGTATGCAAGATAAAATTTTGAGATTTTTACACAATAAGAAGCAAGATAGAACGAATAATTCTGCATCATTGGCTCAAAATTCGGGTTTTTTTTAGTTATGACAGTCTTCAAGTAAATGAGCGATGTGTAAGTCTTTCACTAAAATTCGCTGTATAGTCTGTCTGGTGATGCCCAATTGCGTGGCCCGTCGTCTGGTTGATGTTTCTTCGTTCTCAGCGACATCGGCAGCCGCAGCCGCGATATTCTCGGCCGAACGACCGAGAACGCGTTTAATTGGCTCTTTGAGATTGCAGAACTGCCAAAAAGCGTTAGAAAATCGATAATATTTCCGCTTCATAAAAAAGGAGATTATCATGCCGATTATGGAATCCGGCGGATTGACTGCGAAGGGAATATTTCCGCATTCGTTGTTTTTCCTATTATTGAAGACGCAAACCTTAAAGTGAGCGGTTGTCGGTAATGTAGTGCAAATAAATGGTATTATGGGAAACGCATTCGATCCGCAGTCCATACATCTTTTCACGTTTCCAGTCCGCGTCAAATTAGTTGCGGATTTGGAGGACAAAGGATGAGTTTGTGCAACAGGAAGTAAGTTTTAGATTTTAAATAAACAGAAAAAATGCGCTTTTATTTTCAGAAGACAAACGACGCGGCTACAGTTTGAGGCAATGTGTAGCGCGATGAAAAGGAATCCTGACATTGCAAAGAACTTCATAAAAAGGACCCTGAATTTGTGCAACAATTTTGGGAAGATTTAAAGGCGTAACTGAATAGTTTGGGACCTCCAAATAAAGAAATTGCTGAGTGGAAAAAGGTGACTACATCGTTTAAATTTTTAAATTTTTTTATTAATTTATTTTAATTTAGGTTTGGTCAGATAACAAATCCGCCTTGCGAAAGAAACTAGCTCATAACGAAAAGAGCAACAGGTGGCGGGGAAAGCAACGAGATTCATTTTACTTCTTTGGAGGAGGAAATAATTGAGCCAGGAACCTTAATCATGCAGCCAACTTAAGTTCCGGAGTCAAGGATGTGGATCTTACCACAGGTGGCAGTTATTCCTTTAATATATCTAATATATATTTAAATGCTGTTTTATTCAGCATGGAGTATTTTACAAATCTGAAAGAAAGATGCACACATTAATGCTGATAATACTTCTTATTTTACACCGAATTTCTCGGGAACCACTTTCTTCTCCTTCTAATTGCATAAAAAAACCAGTTGTGTCCATTATATTCTTTATTTCACGTTTTATATTTATACTGTAACTTTAATTCAGAACTTTATGAAGGATGAAAATTACAAATTGATAGAAAACAGCTGATTAGAAAAAGGATCGATAAGGAGGTTTTGCGGACCGATAATGTAGTTCATCCGTCGGATTCAATAATAGCGTCGAACTTCGATTGCGTATGCGAGTTACTCCCTCCGCAGTCAATCCGCCGGATTCCATAATCGGCAAGTATACTAACCCCGCAAACTATAGAGGGATATCCTTTCTAAACACCGCTTCCGAATTATTTACCGCTCTCATTTCTATCAAGTTAACGAAATGGATTCAGAATAAAAATATGATAGATACATAGATAGATAATTTTTATTTACTTCTTAAAATCCAGTTACATTAACATTAAAAGAAATAATAATGACATAAGTATTTTTCAAGGTGTATTTGATTAAATGTGTGTATGGTGTGTGTATGTTGTTTCTGATTAATTGATAGTATATTTGATGTTTTAAATATGATAGTTACAATGTTTGTTTTATTGGATTTTATTAATTATATGAATTTAAATGACAAATGTGTAATTGAAAATGTATGTATGTGACAAAAATGTATGTGATTTGCATTCAACAATGTTTAGTGTTCTAAATTTAATCTTTACTGTGTACCAATGTGTTACTTTGTGCAAAAGAGTCTTCACTCGCTGCTGACTGAATCACGAAAGCCAAAACAAAGATTAGAAGCAGGTGAGGTACAAAAAAGTGTTATACAAAATGTGCAACATTTCATAAATATATAAGCAACTTATTGACAATTGATTAGATATAATGTACGAGTAATGTACTATTCTCTATGTTTGGCCATGTGTATATAGGGTGTACATCTCTTCATAAGTTAGTTTTGTGTCTCCTATGAGGCGCTTCAAGTGGAGCTTGACTGACTTTACACCAGCCTCCCACAATCCTCCAAAATGAGGTGCGGAAGGTGGTATAAATTTCCACTGAATATTATCCTTGGAAAGATGATCTATGATGATGGAATTATGTTGCTGATTGCATATGAGTTTATGCATCTCGTTGAGTATACGCTTAGCACCGTGAAAATTTGTACCGTTGTCGCTCCATATTTCATTTGGTTTGCCTCGACGTGAGACAAAACGATCCAGTGCATGTAAAAAGGCTACAGATGATAAGTCTCCAACTAATTTGATGTGGATAGCTTTAGTCACGAAGCATACGAAGAGGGCGATATATGATTTCACAAATCGAGGATTCCTACCGCGATTTAAACGTAATATAAAAGGACCTGCATAATCGCAACCGACCTTGCTAATTAGTTGTTGAGTGGTTGTGGACCGTTGCCGAAAACACTTCATGCAGCTATGTATTATTTTTCGCAAAAGATTTCTGCATCCAAGTATATAGTATTTTTGTCTTATTAGAGCAAATGTAAGCGATACTCCTGGTTGCATATGTTCCTTGTGCACATATTGCGCAATAAGGTGAGATGTCGGATGCGACTTATACAAAATAATAGGATGTTTTTCTGAACACGACAATTCTGACTGTTGTATACGACCGCCAACCCGAAGCAAACCAAACGAATCGATGAAAGGATTAAGAGTTAAGAGTTTATTCCTTGATCGTAAATCCAATTTTGCTTTAAGACGATCTATTTCAGTTGAAAATAGAGACCATTGAGCACAAGCGATAAGTTTTAATTTTAAATTATTTATTTCTTCAGGGGATAGGGGATGGTAGTTACGAGAATTTGCAACCGACCGACAGTTCGATATAAACCGTAGTAAGTACGCTACTACCCGGATGGATTTGATCCAAGATGATGAATTATGTATTATCATTTCTAACACACCATACGAACACACATTAGAGACGAAAACCTGAGTTGGGAATGACTTTCTTTCTTCAAGTTGATCGTGCTGAATATCCTCTCTGTTATAGGCTGATATGAACCATTCACTTTTCTCCTTGCAAAGCCAATGAGGTCCTTTCCACCACGGATCCGATGCTGACAATTTTGAAGGCGAAATCCCACGCGAAGCAACATCAGCCGGATTTAAAGCGGCGTACATGGTTTCAAGATTTAAATGGGATTGTGTTCAAGATTTCCGAAGTTCGGTTTGCTATGAATACCGACCATTTTTTGGGCGGAGCCGAGAGCCAGTGAAAAACTATTGCAGAGTCCGTCCATGCAAATATGTTGACGTTTGTCCCCTGCAATGAAAGCTTGAAAGTTGTCTCCACACAACTCAAGCCTTGGAAGAGACAAAATTTTAATGGGTGCGACTCTAGTCTTCGCTGCAACAAGCCGAACTGAAGTGCTTCTATCCTTGTTAACGCTGCGACAGTATACCACTGCAGCATAGGCATCTAAGGATGCATCAGAGAATCCATGAAGCTCCCAGTTGCAAATGTTTGTAATCATTAGTCTTGGCACTGATACTGATTCCAAGATGTGGAGCTCATCTCTAATAACACCCCACCGACGAGCTAATTCAAAGGGGATTTCCTCATCCCACTTTAATTTCCTTCTCCACAGTTCCTGAAATAAAATTTTGACTCCAACTATGACCGGCGAAAGAAATCCTAAAGGGTCAAATATGCGTGACGCGTCTGAAAGTATGCGACGTTTTGTAAAGGTCTTTAATCTGCTCAAGTTGACTTTAAAGGAGAAAATATCGGCGGATGGACACCATATCAGGGTTATATCTTTACTGTTTTGAATTCTTCGAAATCGACAGGAGAAACTTCTCTTTGGTCCTCTGGTATGGATATCAAAAGGGGCCAGCAGTTAGTGGCCCATTTTCGTAGATGCAGACCTGCGGATTTTAACACTTCTACTAACTCTTTCTGAAGGGTGATAAGCTAATCTACATTGTTGGAATCCGTTACGACATCATCCACATAGAAATCATTTAATAAAACCCTTGATGCCAGAGGATGTGTCGATGATGTGTCCATAGCTTAAGGACTGGTCCATTGTTTAAGGGTACGGACTGCTAGGAAAGGTGCTGCAGACGTCCCATAAGTCACTGTTAGCAGTCTGTAATGTTTTATAGGATCCTCTGGACTTTGGCGCCAAACTATCCTTTGAAAATCGGCGTGTTTTCGAGATATTAGAATCTGCCTATACATTTTTTCAATGTCCCCTAACATGACATACAAATAACGATGATAACGAAGGCATATTGAAAAGATATCGCGTTGTATGGTAGGCCCAACGAGAAGTAGTTCATTTAAGGACAATGAGTGACTTGATTTTGCAGATGCATCAAAAACAATCCTGATCTTAGTTGTGCTGCTTTCATTTTTTAAAAACTGCGTGGTGTGGCAAGTAGTACATAGGCACTGAGTTAAAAGTTTCTCCCTTTGGAATTTCTTCCATATGACCAAGATCAGGATATTCGTTCAAAAATCTCTTCAAGCTTCCAAAACCGTTCAAAATCAAATTCTTGGCTATAGTCCAAATGGGTGCAAAAGGTATTTAACCTTTTATTATGATTTGAAAATCGAAAGTCTTCTCCAAAAATAACCCATCCGAAAAAGGGATGAACCAGCGAGTGATGCCGACCGTTACATGATCGGCAATGAAAATTTGAGCGACACTTACTGGAGAGATGGCCATGCCGAAGGCAGTTGAAACACAGCAAGTTATTTTTAACGAAATTACGACGGTCTTCAACAGAGAGGTCAATGAATTCCTTACACTTTGAGAAATTGTGATCCTGTTTGCATTTTGCACGACCTTGTTTTGATTCACATAGATGGGTCCGTACTGCGCTTGCACGTATTTGGCGTATTTGATTAGGTCGTGAGTATGAATAGCATGACTCCAAACAGCTACACCGAGTTTGTAGAAATTCCAAAAATTCTATGAAAGTAACGTCATCCCTTGATCCTACTTCCTTTGCCCACATTTGACGCGTCTCGTGGTCTAGTTTCTGAATCAACACGAAGATAAGCCACGGGTCCCTATCTATAGATTCGAATGCAATAATGCCTCTAATTGCTTCGTCCGCACCGTCCACAATCTTTCGAAGAAGTTGAAGATTTAAAGTTGTACACGAGGGTAACGACAAGAACGATTGTATAAATGATTGAACGATTAAATGCTTTTGATCGTATCGCCTTTCCAATTTGTCCCAGGCCTCGGTGTAATTTGGTTCCGAGCAGCTCATATGTTTAATTAGATTTGCCGCATCTCCTCGTAAAAAGGATTTCAAATAATGGAATTTTTGCGTACACGTGAGTGTGACGTTTGAATCAATTGTTCCCGTAAATAAATCTCGGAACCCCGGCCAGTCTTTATAATCTCCCGAGAAAGTGGGAATATAAATTTTCGGAAGATGTACCGATTGGCTACGATTTGGTGATTCTTCAGCAATAACTTTGGACGGTTGTGTAGCATCTCTTAAACGAATCGCGTTTGAAATTGCAGAATATATTTGGTCTTCATATTCGGCAAATTATGATTCAGAACCTTCGTATCCATTTTCCCCGGTAAATTCATAATATTTGTCTTCTAAGTATTTAAACTCAGACCACGTTTCGTCTAACGAAGAAAGAGGTGTCGTATCAGCAATGGATTCCGCAAATTCTAACGCACGTGTAAGGCAACCTTTAGCGCGGCCACGTTTTGCAACAACAATATTCATTTTAGGTGAAAGGGAAAAAAATGGGTATTTGAATTTTGCTTTGCCGACAGCAGACAGCATTGTGTTTGGGAAGTATTAAATTT